>OW388300.1:30524211-31737263 GCA_936450465.1 Gibbula magus
ATCTTACGTCATATGAGAGTTCATGACGTCATTTTGTTGCTGGGGCGACTGAAGCGTGGACAGAACGTAAAGGCGAAAAAATGTCATATAACGGCGTATTATTTTGACAAAGACACATTTTAATAAAATGTCACAAGTTGCACGAAGTTATAATAATACATACGTGATAACCATTCGGGACTAATATACTGGCATCCAGTCATAAGTTGATAATATTAAAGATTTGAAATCTCGTTACATTAATAAATAAGATAACTAAACCACACACGAGTCCCCAACTCAAAGCACCAGAGAAGTTATACATATCTAGTTATACATACATGTAAATTACATGATAGATATTCATGAATAGCATATTGATACCCTGCCATAAAATTGGGTTTTGAGCCACTAAACAATAAACATTAACATTTATTATAAACGTTCCTATTACCATAATTACAAAATGTTGATCATTCGAAAGATATAAATATAAAATTTCATATTATAAAAGATACATCAATATATGATTATCTACCGTAGTAGCAAGAGAGGCTTTACTCCATAGATTGCTTATATAAGAAATGAAATAACCAAGTAGTACAATATCACAAAATGTATCCTATCCTAGCCAACCAAAAAGAAGAAAAATTCATACAATTTGGGTCAACACTACATCTATTTTTTCGAAATTCGTAATTCTAAAGTCTTTGTCGAATATGAAGTGTTTTTGTGAATGCATTTTTGTTTGTATGTATCTATGTAGTCAGACACAATTAGTTAATTTCCAAATATTTGTATCGATAAATGCTGAGTTTATACATGGGAGTGTAAATGAACTAAATTGTTTATGATATTATGTCATTCATAAGTGTCATGCCTGTATACAAAATACAGAAATAATTAAATAATATATATGATTTTATAATGTATAAAAGATATACCATAACCAATATATTAAGATAGACATCGGTGAGATAAACTATTATTTTGTATAAACTTTGTAACAAATGTGATTAAAAAGGATATACATGAATAATGTTTAAAGATAAATATCAGACGACATAGCTTATCAATTTGTAAATAAAATACGTTTTTAAAAGATGCAGGTTATATGCTAAGACATGCAGTTAGTAAATTGATTAAATAAACGATTGGAAAGCTCAGTGAACGACAATGATCCATGCTTGCTATGCTGAGAGTGTTTCACGAGTAAGATAATTTGCAGGCGAATTTTCTCACTTTGAACGGCGATATCTTGGTAAGCAGGTGACGCTTCGAAATAATATTTTGTATTTTGTTTACTTGAAAGTATTGTCTATATATACACAACTAACTGAATTAAGCCCCACCTATTTCTGAAATTGCAGTTTTAAATTGTTCTTGAAATCAGTATAAATCTTGGAAATTTTCAAATGATTGTGTCATTACCTCTAAACATGACTCGAAGGAGACTCACTGAAGCAACAAATGGCAAATTATTGGAATGAGTTCCACCGGAATGTCTTGTAGAGCTATTGGACGACAGTTGGACATTCACCACACTGTGATAAGCCGTCTTGTCCAGAAATATCGTCAAACCACAACATATGCACCAAAGAACATCCAAGCATCAGTCCCATTCGTTGGTGGATCTGTAATGGTCTGGGGATGCATCTCTCACGGTTGTAAGCTCGATTTGGTGACTTCGAGAGGTAATCTCAATGGCGATTGTTACATCCGGGAACTTCTGCAGCCTGTTTTGACAATCATCCATTGGCCACTTGTCCTGTATTCATGAATGATAACGCTCGGCCTCACCGTTCTCGACTTGTGCTTGATTTTCTAAAGAACAATGCAGTATCAAAACTTCCATGGTCTGCCATGAGCCCGGATATCAATCCACTGGAACACATTTGGGATATGATTGGACGCCGAGTGCAAGCCATGGACCCACCAGTACAGGATTTAGTCGGTTTAGAAGCAGTTATACATCATGAGTGGCAGCTGTTACCTCTGCAGCGAATCAAGAGACTCACCACAATGACGTGGAGGATGGTTGAAACAATCATCCGGGCACGTGGCGGATACACCCGTTATTGATTACGTGATGGTCATTTGTTTCCTTAAGACAACAAAGAACATTATCCAACTGCTTAACAAACATTTTCGCCGTTTTTGAGAGCAATATTTTACAGGAGTGAGTTTTCAAGTAAAACCACTGTTCATGTTCATCTGGCAATATAATGAGATACATGTTGCACATTGTATTCAGTGTTGTCTTTTTGTTAAGCTAAGATGATGCACTTTAATTTGATAAAATAACAGCATTTCTTCGATTAATTTCACAAGAGTTTCACAGTGGTTGGGCATCGTCACACAAATCTGAAAATATGAGGTGGTGCTTGATTAAGTTCTTTGTGTATACATACATGAATTAACATCGAAAACACAGGTATTGACATCATCAGAGTCCGGCCACCACTCATATGCCATATGTTAGATCATTTTAAGAGCCCACTTCACCAAGAAATGTAATACATTAAATACATTTTCGACATATGACATGCACAATGTAGGTTGGTTAACACTATATGTTTATTTCATCTTGTGGGGTATTGATTTTACATCATCACGAGTATATAGACTTATCGACTAACAGTAAAAAACATTTACTAGATATATTTAAAGGGACTGTAGCACGCTTTTTCACAAATTGTAAAAGAAGTGTTACTAGTTGCAAAACAATCTAACTCAATCAATAAACATAGTTTTAAAACGCATGGTTATGGTTCGATCGGTTAAGCAACGCCGATCCATTTCCCATCCTAGAATTATTAAAAGGTGTTCACACTAAAATGATCGTCAGAAGTTTTCGTTATATACGTGACACTGTTTTCTACACCTATGGATAATCGGCTCGTGTAACATGTTGTTGTATTCTCTTAAATAAAGATATACTGCATACATGCACTTGTTTATAAATGGCAAATTTAAACATATAAAAAATGCCATAAACGTGCTACAGCTCCTGTTAAAAACCTTCTCTTGTTATAAATACTGCTCTTAAATTACCTCACTACAACAACTTTATGATTATGTTATATTATAATTACGAAACTATTTGATCACACTTATTTCGGTGATCCTGTTGAGCTCTCAAAACATACAACCTTTTCTCGCTGAATAAACTAATACTTGCTAATATACAATGTATGTACTTACCTGTGCCTATATCAGAAATCAATCAAGTCCTCCCAGGCGAAGGTAGGTGATATGTACACATACACTTAAACCACACACGACAACGGCATGCTAGTGTACCCTCGTGTCTATTATCATAAATCAATGATGCCCTTTGACAACCATAAACGCATAGCGATAGTTGATCAAACCAAATCATACTTAATACAGAGTAGTCACTGAGTTCATATCTCAATAAATCCGTTCCCTGCCACTGAACACATGCATTGGTTGAACACTATACCGAAGCAACATTTTCACGGAAATATACATCCTCGGTTACCCATGATTTTATATATGCTCCGTTACTCTCCACTATATCACCCAGGGGGATATAGTGGAGAGTAACGGAGCATATATAAAACCATGGGTAACCGAGGATGGGAAATATATAACCCTCCACAAATGTACATGTAGATAGTTGGTTGGTACAAAATAATTCATATTGTACCTAAATAGCAACCCAAAACCTTGCTTACAACTAAACTTCATAGATCATTCTGTGTCAAGTTGATTAAACTCTTTATGTGATATATTATTTTACAAATGCAAAACATTTATACTTCAAGATAGTATATCAAGCAAGCACTCCTGCCATTACCTATATCCATGCTAAGTCCACGAATGTACAAAATGTAATAGTGTAAAAAAAATAATAAATACAAAGTACAAAATGAGTTTTACAGAATTGTATCATCTGTTTTAAGTTATTTTTCTCTTCCATTTTGTGCATGTCAGTCTCACCTGTGCCAGTATCGGCGATTTCTTACACTTTCCCTACCTGACTCGATGTAAATATTGAGTGCATATTAAGAATTAACTATCCGATATTGCATCAATAGAATTGTATCGCCTATATAAAATAGTACGTTTTTGATTAAACGTAATTATTTATACTTACCTGTTGACTAGACCTACTTTGCCTTACCTCCCAGGGGTAATGCTATTTCAACCTTAATACAGACGAACTTGAAGAATGGATGAGGGGTGCGTAAAATCCCTTATCCAAGGGCCGGTAAGTCTAGATGGTCTCGTGACGTCACTACCTGTTCATATCACTCTCCGAAAGTCCCAAAGGCAAGACAGACCAAGTGGGGAGGATGGGAGGGCCTAGAGCGTAGGTCTAGTCAACAGGTAAGTATAAATAATTACGTTTAATCAAAAACGTACTATTATTTAAATACCTATCTGTTGACTAGACCTACTTTGCCTAGAATCCCACCGCAAGGAGGCGGGTCAGTAGATACATGGTAGTGACGAGACCAGCGACTAGCCCTGAGTGTAAGCTAACCTACGAGTCCTCCACCCTGTGGTGAGGACAAGGCACAGCCCGGGAGATACCATCTCTACCGCTAAGCGGATCGAAGAGACAACCCTGCCAATCAACTTCAGATCAACATCAAGGATGACCCCTTCTTGGTCTGGTTGGGGGACCACCTTCGTCTGCGCGAAGACCTGTGGACCCAGCCTAGAGATGCCTTCAAGATCTGCTGTGGAGACATCTCGTAGGTAATGGTAGGCGAAAACCTCTGATGAACGCCAAAAACACCCTGCCATGACATCCGAAAACGCGATGTTGCAGTGATAAGCCATTGTGGCTGAAACTGCTCGGATCTCATGAGGGATGGAACGCGAAGGCGGAGGCAGGTCAGCGGCCTTGTACGCATCAATGACTGCCGACCTTAGATACACCCCCAAGCTCCTTGGTGCTCCTCGGTGAGTGAGGCAAGAAACAGACGACGCCTGCCATCCCTCAGCCTACGGGTACGCTGCGTGTACACCCTCAAGGCTCTCACCGGACACAGAGAGAGGTCTCCTGAGTCAGAACCCAGAACCGTGATAGAGAACGTACGGTCAGCTTCATAAGCTGCCTGGTCCTTACAGACAAAGTCGGGAGCCAACTCAAGAGAGGTCGATCCCCCCCTCCCTGACCTCATAACGTAGAAGGTCCGCCTGCAACGCATGGATTTCCGAAATCCGCGCTGCGGAGGCCATAGCCCCCAGAAAAAAAACCTTGCATGTGAGAGGGAGAAGGGACACGTCGGAGAGCGGTTCACGTATCGGAGCGAAGGTGGTTGAGCACAATGGCTAAGTCCCACTCAGGTGGACGAAGCCTGGACCTGCCGTCAACCAAACGGAAAGTTTTAATGAGGTCCTTGAGGACCGACACATCCAACCCTGGCGATCTCTTCCTGAGGACAGACAGGATAGCAGACATGTTGGTGTTGATTGATGGCTCGAGCCCACGACCGCGAGACTAGGAGTCTCGCGCTCTACCGACTGAGCTAGCCCGAGACCGCGATGTTACAGTGGTAAGCCATCGTGGCTGACACTGCACGGATCTCATGCGGGTTGGAACGCGAAGGAGGAGGCAGGTCAGCGGCCTTGTACGCATCAATGACCTCAGGTACACCCCCAACACTCGCTTATCTAGCCCTTGGGCTCTCCTAGGCGAGTGAGGCAAGACCAGCCTCAACAGCTGCCGGGTTTTGTAACAGTTCCAGACTTGTTGCAAAATCCAAAACATGGGACGATGAACCAGTTCTTAATTAACAAACTGAAAGAATGCAAAGATTCAGAGGGGTGCCGAACAGGAGACACAACCCCCTGAAGACTGCCACGTTCCGTTGCCACTGCGCTTCCAGGAAGAAGTACCAGACCTACGAATGGCCGAAACATACTCCAGGAAGTCTGAAGACGAAAGAATGACACCCTCGTTACACAGGTCCTTGCACTTCATACAAGGCAAGACCTAACAGACTTCCTACCTCCGCAAATGTACAAAATGCAGAGTACGTAGTGACGCAAACACCGAGGTAGTAGAGTAACTAGGTGACTGATAGCCGAGTCACTGACGAGACCCTCGAGACACTACCAGGTGATTGACAACGAGTCACTGACGCATGTAAGCTAGGGGAGGTGAGTGAAACTCAAATCACTTAACAGGTGAGTGACAGACGAGCCACTGACACGAGTAAGCTAGACGATGTGAGTGACAGGAGATACAGCCGAGTCACTTAGTAGGTGAGTGACAGACGAGACACTGACGCGTGTAATCTAGACGAGGTGAGTGACAGTCGAGTCACTTAGTAGGCGAGTGACAGACGAGCCACTAACGTGTGTAGTCTAGGCCAGGTGAGTGACAGGTGAGTGACGCTCAATTCACTTAACAGATGAGCGACAGGCGCGTCACTAACTTGCGTAAACCAGACGAAGTGAATGACACACGAGTGAGTGAGTGAGTTGGGGTTTAACGCCGCTTCCAAGAGTATTTCACTTATATCGCGGCTGCTAGTATTATGGCAGGGAGAAAGCCCGCAACGCCATGTGGCTATGCACTGCGGTGAAACCTGCGAGCAGCGGCTGGAACTAGCGAACCATGGTTGGTATTACGCTGAAAATCAGAGTAGCATTGCAGCCAAACCTAACTGCGTGTAGAACAGTTCTCTACTGCAGACAAAGTTGCCGTGCCCCTGGCGGGATTCGAACCCTGGACCTTTTGATCCGAAGCCGAACGTGCTAACCACTGCGCTATCCCGCCCCTGAATGACACACGAGTCAATGACGCGAAACACCTACATAAGGTAGTGTAAGAACTAATTCCTGACACTAAGAAGCAACACTTCCGATAGCTTAATTACTCCAAAAACACCAACACGCACTCGTCGCAACGAAAATCCTTCTCACACAAGTCCTTACACTTCCTAAACAGCAAGTGAGGATCCTTGATAGTGGACTTCCTACCTCCGCAATTCGTGCAGAAGGCAGAGTACATATTGAAGTAACAACGTGAGTGATAGTCAATCACTGACCCACGCGCGTAAGCTGATGAAGTGAGTGACAGGAGATTGACCCTCAATCAGTTAACACTAACGTGGGCGAGGTGAGTGACAGTAAGGTCACTTACTGACAGGCGCGTGGTGAATGACAGTCGATTCACGACGCGAAGCGCAAAGTCTTAGAGTAGTGTCAGAACGAAGTTCTGACATAGGAGGAAAACAACCCTTCTGATAGCTAATTACTCCAAAAACACCCAGAGTGTAAACTCACGAAAACGTAGAACGAAAACGCTTAAGTGAAAACACGCAAGGCGAGACGAGAGAGACTATCGAAAGTGTTGAAGGCAGAGGCTCCGAACCCGATACCGGGACGAGTGGAGGAGGGAGCAGAGGGGGTGACCACGAGTCACTTCCTCCACTTCTTTTGCGGGGTACGACCTCCGGCGCCAGGCCGGGGGGACTTGGGGGACTGACCCGTGGATCCACGGCCACGACCTCCCCGCCGAAAGTCCGTTTTCGCTTTCTTGGGGGAAGGTTGGCCACTGCCCTGGCCTTGCCCCTGACGAAAACTGGTCTGCGGACGCTTTGGTGTCGTTTGCCTCCGCGTGACGAGCCGATTAGTGAGGTCTTGCTGTTGGGCCTCCTGTCGTGCTCTCAAAACCTCCGGGATACGACCACCAAACAGAGTTTCAGCGTGAGCAGGGGCATGTCGAAGGAAGTTCTTATGATCGGGGTTGAGACCTGACCGGTAGAGGAAATTGTCTCTGCGAAGCACTGTTATACTTGATGAAATTCGCGACGCTGACAACATGATCTGCGCAAGGTCCGCAGCCACATCACCAAACGCTTTGAACAACACTGGGTCCCCCGCCTCCATGCCCGCCTGCTTAGCACAAGCCAGCATCGCCTGACATGTGAAAGCCACGTTGTTCCCCAAGCCTAACACCGAACGCGCCTCCCTGTCAAGGTGAGAGAACTGTGCCTCAGACACGCGGTGAAGCAGGTTGGTGGTAAACAACCGGGATGCCCCCTGATCAAGGGGAGGCGGAACAAGCTGAAAAGGGACCGGATACAAGGGCAGACGCCGTCTGCGCTTGTCCGGCACCACCAAAGGCGGAAGCAGACGATTGGGCATCGCAGATGATACGACTTGCTCCATATCCTCGGTGGCCTCCAACAGGAGCCTATGAGGTGGAAGGGCAAGACGCGCGGGAGGTTCCTCGCCATCAGGGCCAAAGGAAGCCCTCCTGGCCGCCGACGTGCGCGGACCCGTCACGCTGACTTGGCTAAGTGGAACGTCCGCGAACGAAGCCACTTCGGATAGCATAGCTATTGCGTCAACCACTGGAGGATCCTCCGACAATCCCGTACCCTCCGCCTCCGTTTCTATACTGATGAACGGAGGGTTCGACACGTCCACGTAGCGGATGTCACGTTCCGGTGAGTCCGGCGAGGAGTCATGTAAGGGTGACATCACCGTGACACGCCGCGCAGGGGTGCGAGGGGTACGCGAAGGAGTCGCGGGTGCGGAGGCCCTAGCGGACGAGGAACGCGCAACCTGAGGTACGTCATCCGCATAGGGCTCACACGGTTGCGTAGTCGTAGTGTGAGTGGGTAAGTTCCGCGGACCCAAACGCGCATCGAGCAAGGAACAGACCATATCCTTGACGGATGCCAGAAGGAGGGACGGATCGACCTTGTCGAACCTAGCCTTCTTGGACTTCTTCTTCTTGCTCTTGGGCGTAGTGGGTCCGCCCACCTTAAGTCTAAGCGGAGACAACCGTTTGTCCGGCGAAGGAGGGGACAACGGGTGAGTCCGCGAACGAGAACCGGAACACGACGGCGGAGGGGGGGAGCGTAACTTCGACCCCCCAGCGGGTTCGGACAGGTCCGATTCCCTGTCGAATTCATCCGCCCGTTCCGTGAGGACAATGTCTACATCCTCCACCGGAGACGGATGACGAATGGGAGACAACTCCCTACGTTGAGCTGACGACGTACGCTTCTGTGACGCAGCCCTATCGGCCACCGACTTGCGTATGGCGGAAACGTACGCGTGGAACTCCGATTCGGAGAGAGGAGCGCACTCGTCGCAACGGTAATCCTCTTCGCAAAGGTCCTTGCACTTTCTACATAACAAGTGCGGATCCTTAGAGGCGGACTTCCTGCCTCCGCAGTTCGTGCAGAAGGCGGAGTACATGGCGAACGGTAACGATAAAACGCGTAACGTAAGCGAAGGTAGAGACAGTCGAGTCACCTACACGGCGTATAGTAGCGTAGACGAGGTGAGTCACACACGTGAAACACCCAAGCGGCGGAGCAAAAGCACAACAACTCTGACGATATGCAATCAAGAGAGTTGAAACAAAAAACTCTGAACTCGAAGAGCACAAAGTCAAAATCAAGTAACCACCCGCCAAGGTAAACAAAGACGAACAAGCCAAACCAAAAACTAGGCTAAACACTTACAAGATAAATCAATCTTTATTCACATAACATTCGTGCGTGAACCAAACCTTAAGTGACTGGCGTAGCGAGTCACTTGAACCAAAGTGAATCACCCTAAGGGTGAGTCACGTATAATCGACCTAAGTCGAACCAAACCCTAAGTGACTGGCGTAGCGAGTCACTTGAACCAAAGTGAATCACCCTAAGGGTGAGTCACGTATAATCGACCTAAGTCGAACCAAACCCTAAGTGACTGGCGTAGCGAGTCACTTGAACCAAAGTGAATCACCCTAAGGATGAGTCACGTAGAATCGACCTAAGGCGAAGCCAAAGGCGAATGGTAGGCGAAAGCTAGCAACGGGCAACGCGAGTCACTGACGAGGAGTGTATCCACTGCTCCTTAACCAAGCTAGTGACTCACCTAAGGCGAACAACTAGCGAGCCAGTGACAGGCGAGGCGAGAAGCCAAGCGAGACGCGAAGCACTTGAGTACGGACCGCAGGCGAATGACAAGCGACAAGCGAATGACAAGCGAGGCGAGTCACCCGCGTAGGAGAGATACCACTGCTCCTTTACCTTACGCAAGTCAAACCCACAGTTCCCTAAGGTACAGACCGATAAGCGTATGACAAGCGAAAGCGAATGACAAACGAAGCAAGCCAAACGAAATAGGAGAGATACCACTACTCCTCTACGATACGCAAGACAAACACTTAACAGTTAGCACTAGAGTACAACCGACAGGCGTATGACAAGCGAATTAGGAGTGATTCCACTAGCTCCTTTACCGTACGCAAGTCAACAACCCACAGTTAACACTAGAGTACAGACCGAAAGCGCGTGACAAGCGAAAGCGAATGGCCAGCGAAGCGAGTCAAACGATTAGGAGAGATGCCACTACTCCTCTACCATACGCAAGACAAACACCTAACAGTCAGCACTCGGAACGAATGGCGAATGACAAGCGAAAGCGGATGACAAGCGAAGCGAGTCACCCGCGTAGGAGAGATACAACTGCTCCTTTACCCTACGCAAGTCAAACACCCAACAGTCAGGTGAGAGAAAACAAAGAATCACGAGCTGCACGTGCGGCGCATGCAATCCACCTACTCCGGATGGTCGCTAGCTAGCACATGTCAACAAGGCCCCTTGAAATCTAACACCTACTTGAAAAACAGATTGCAAACACAACCTGCACTATCGAAGAACAAAGTTGAGGATATCTCTTGAACTAACAAGAGAAAAATAGCAAGTTAGCAACACAAGTCGCTAAAACCCCAGTCACAGAACAAAACACGTCTGCCTTGCTCTGCAACTTTTAGGAGAGTGATATGAACAGGTAGTGACGTCACGAGACCATCTAGACTTACCGGCCCTTGGATAAGGGATTTTACGCACCCCTCATCCATTCTTCAAGTTCGTCTGTATTAAGGTTGAAATAGCATTACCCCTGGGAGGTAAGGCAAAGTAGGTCTAGTCAACAGATAGGTATTTAAATAATAATGAATTTATGCTTGAAAGTATACCCATATGCTTAATAACGTGTTTTGGACAATGACACAGTGTGCCTTTAACTCATGTTTATAAGTCATTTTCACAATATTTAATATATTTATCAGCATATTGGTTGCTGAAATAACAAAACGGGGACAAGTTATTGTTAAACAGGACTGGCTATATAATTTCAACATGATTGTTATCGGGACTTCTCTCAAGTGGTTTACCCAGCACCCAGCTTAACGTCTGTTGCTACTCCCACCGAAGATAAGGGCAGCTTACACTTGAGTAAGATCGTATTGATTTCGTGCTTTCTTCTTAGCAACTTTAAACACTCAGCAAACACTAAGAACTATTTCTATGTTTGTTGGTGATTTATTCAATCTTTTCCGATTTCATTAGTCATTTTATATCCATTGACTCCGGGTATTTGAGAAGTATAATTCCTTTAATATCGATTCGTCTTTCAAACTGATCGTTTACTCATGCTTATGTCATTTGGAATTTCTAATCAGAAATGATTTATGTCAAATCAATACCTTTAGTATATCTAAATATTTAAGATAAAATGATCATCCTTGGGAAACTGAACATCTCCAAACTGAACGTTGAAATTTAATTACCGTATTTCTGCGAATACAACGACGGGTTCTAATTCGTTAAGCACCCCCTAGCCCCGGGTTCTATTCAAGGCCTTGGTTTTATTCGAGGAAATATGGTATGTCTTAAATTCATTTCCGATAACCGGGTTATATTTACCTCAGCACCCCATGAACCCCGGGTTATATTCGAGACGCGGGTTTATATTCGAGACCCGGGATGTATTCGAGGAAGTACGGTACAGCAATAACACTACAACAACAGTTAAAACAGTAAACGCTTTGAGACGTGCAGGTTGAACTTCTTTAAATGTTCGACAGCGGCAATGGTCAGACCTAGTTTTTCGAAGCTCTCTCTCTCTCTGCCCTTATATAAAGTTCTAAATAGAGACGGAATTTGTTTATTAGTGTCTTAGTTAGTGATTCAGTCACTTTTTCTAACTGATTTTACCGCTACATATCTTCATGAATATGCTTTCGTAGTTTTTCATATTTGTAAAAGTATGATTATCAACTCACATATAACAAAATATAAACGAACTGATCTACTTGCAGCTGTCCAGTTAGAAGGAGAGATGGATCAGTCGACCAGAAGGTCGGATTCGAACCTGGAAACTGGGCGAACAATGAGTGGTCGACCTAGGAGCAGCAAAAGCTCTCTGGGAATCGTCCAATTTGGCTTTCATGCCAAAACCAGCTTTGATGCAGACAAAGCACTGCTACAGACACGGAGTGAAAAGCTGAAACTGAAAGAAAAAGACAAAGTTGACGACATTTGGAAGAAACCGCCTCCAGACTTCAGAGTGAATGTTTATGATCCAAAACCTCCAAAACGTAACACAGTGGATGCTATGCAGCCCTGGAGGTACGGAACCATCCCTGGTGAAAGAACTACTGTGAAAAGACAGAAAGGATCTCTACTTCCGGTTATATTCCGTCAAGGGAGACAACAAGATAAGAACTTCGTGACCCAGTTCAGGATAGATCGTCCCTTCACTGCTAAAAAGAAGTTTGTAAGTGACGGAATGTATGAAGCAGGGGAGTACGAGTTGCCTGAGCCTCACGACTTTAGAGGGGTGAGTGTCGGTGTGTTACATTGAGAATACTAAACTATTGCTAGCTCCCGTGTAATACAATTTTGTATCAAACGAATGAATGATTATCAAACGATCGAAAGCGAATTTGATAACAATATTTCATGCTTTTGATACAATTTCTATGTTATTTAATGTGTCTAATTTAATATTTAAATTATTTATCAGCACCGTTGACAGCTGTTATCTTCAGTTTCCCACTTGGAACGAATATCTCATTTCATGCAATATTATTCCTTTATTACTCGCCCGTGTAAGATACTGCAGTGTAATATTCATTCGGCAATATTAAACTAGTGTAATACCGCCGTCACAATGAATGTAACGTCTTCACAATGGTATCGGACTTACGGGAATCAAAGTTTCAGAGCCATGTCGGCTGTTTCGCTGGATTATAGGTGGGCGAGTAATAAACAGAATACTAAACTTCCTTCTATTTAATACCATTTTATTAAACTCGTGAATGATTTTGTATCAAACTCGCCTTTGCTCCTTTTTTTAAAACAAAATCATTAACTCGTTTAATAAAAATGGTATTACGTAGAAGGTCGTTTAGTATCCTCTATATAGCACAGTCATTTTTTTCTGAATAAAACAATATTATAACTATTATATTTTCACGAATTTATGGTAATTGAATGATCAAGTCGACGTGGCTTGCGATGGATGCCTAACTTGGAGGACATGGGTTCGCAGACCGCAAAACGCAGGAAAAGATACATAGATGTGTTACTATTGCAAATAGTTTTAATCCTAAGTTTAACCATGCCATTTACAATGTAATATGTTTCAGTATCCCCCGATTAAAAGCCTAGGTTTGCCAGAATTTATGACAGAGCATGAGAGCGATCCGTACAACATCAAATTCAACACAGACAGACTAAACACAAGTGAGTCCTTTTTATTATTGTTTCATTCACCGAATTCCTTCCTATTATTCACCGAGTCTTTGCAACGGCGGTGATGTAGTGTTGATTGTAGAAGTGACGGTGTGCCACTATACAGATGACGTCATCCCCGTTGTGGTATTTAACAGTGGTGAGCAAATTAATATATCACTACAATGATAAATAATACTTGATGTTTGCAGTGTAATATTCATTCATATTTATCTCTCATCCAGTGACGGGGTAAAGCCACGAGTGAAAATATAGGCTTTTTACCGTGATATTATACTTAAAAAACGTATGCTCTTTATCATACATCTGAGGTTGGAAGTGTGGGGAATGGACGTCCAAAACTGCTTACATGAACAACGTCGTTGTTGTCACAAAGCCACGACCTTAGATTGCCTTTTATGATATTTTCATGAGCGTGACACAAATCGGGTTTCTACGAAAATGCCATAATATAATAGGGAATAGAAAATTGGTCTTTTTATCCTACCGGTATGTAATACCGTAGGATATAGTCGTCGCCATGTCAGTCTGTCTGTCTGTCCATCCGCCCGTTCGTCGGTAATCATTTATTTTTCGGAGCATAACTCGGAAACTGTTCATAACATCTGTCTGAAACTTTGTAGTGAATCAATAGCTGAAATTGTGCATTTCATATTGTCTGATTTCTGAAATTATATTTGTTTCATTTCCATAGAAACGTGTTGGATGTGGAATTTGTTTAGGGAAAGGTTCGTTTGTGGAGCACTTCAAAAACCCTTCATCATATCTTCCTGAAAATTTGCAAGTGTATTACACACCAACTCAAGTGATACTACAGATATACACTTATCTTCCAAAGATTTGTTTTACAAATCATGTGGAACCGGTTGAATATGTTATCTTCTGATTACTCTTGTTTGACAAATACCATGATGTTTACTAATAAGGTAAAACAAAGTGTATTATAAAGATTAGCAGAGCCGTCTTTCACGGTTTAGCAATTATTTAAACATTATCTCATTGGTGAAATTTATGTGATCCATTATTATTTTATCATTTGTTTCCTATTCAGTAAATGGACTGACGCTAGGGTGTGTAGAACGAGATCTACTTGAAGGAAGGCAGATGGCCAGAGCAATGTCATCTCGACCTCATTACGACCCCGAACTGATACTAAACAGAGACCAGTGGCCGACTAAAAATGGAGCTTTCACTGTAAGTATAACCCTCATTCACAGGCTTAAAAGCAGTAGCACGTTTTTTCGCTCAAATAAGTCGATGAAATGTATTTAAAAAATAATTTCACAAATCATAAAACATCCTTCTGTCTTTGGAAAATCAAGTTAAAAATGGGTGTACATGGTTCCGTAAAGCAATGGGGATCGTTTTTGTCATTCGAAATAATAAATTGTGCTCACAATACAATGGCCGCCATGCAATCTTTGCTTTATACGCAACACCGTTATCACTACTACGGACAATTGGTTTGTGTAATAGGATGCTTTACCCTCTAAAGTAAATTGAAATGGCACAAACTATCTGACTTTAATGTACTGACACCTTTCACACACCACCCTTGGTTTTTTCATCAGGAACTTTTGTCCTGAAATGTCCGCTGAGTCTTGTTACGAAATCATATACCAATGAAAATGATTGATCTGAGGTGGTGAAATTACCTGTCGGAATGTTACCGAGTCTAAAACAACCATCCTCAGCGCAGACTAAAAGACTGGACTTAAACTTGCCACCTGATTGGCTGAAACATAATGTGAGATGAGAGCTTATTCCTTATGATCAAAGCATGTTGAGAGTCTAGAGATGACCTTTTGAGAAGCTCGCAGGCACGATAGAGGCAGCAGTTTGATTGGTTTATAGATCAAGGGCGGGTAATTAGAGAACGAGCTTTTTTTCTGAGAAGTCTCAGGCTAAATTATGAAAGCTTGAAGCCCCATGTGACCCAATCACATTTAAATCAGATCAAACGGAACATTCGTCGTTCCTCGTTGTTCAATCTGAGTAGTCAGCAGGGGTCATGTCAGATGACCTTCATTGTAACCTTCAGTATACTCAGCCAATCAGAGGCCTTTTTAGATATGTCGGTCCGATGGCTTTCTAGCATCGTCGTCGATTGGCTGGAGTAAACGGTCACGGACCTCTATGGTGCAGTTCATGATATGTTTTGTCAAGGAAACGTGGATAATCTTATTCTTTATTGCAAAAATCAGCTCAGTTGGAAAGCGCTCCTAAAATCTCCATCTTATTATCTTCCAGCGACACCGACGGCGTAACCGACAACCGTACAGCGCGTTCTTGGAGCGGGTCGAGAGAGAACTGGTCACTCAGTGGGCGCGGGAGAAGATGGAGAAGGTTCTTCAAGAACACGAAGAGAAGAACAACAGTTCAGTACACGTGGTCTAACAACACGGACTTTTATTTTCGTTCTCCTCCTGTGCTAGAGGTGTAACAGTTGGTGAAGACGATCCATACAGGCGTCTTTAAGTGGGAGGACTGTACGCGTCTCATACAAACACATCGTCTGAAGGAATCCTTCTCCTTCATTGATTAAGATAAATGGAGGTACCTTACATTCCTTGCATGAACCCTGTGTACAAAGGACTTGGTAATTGGTATTAGGCACTGAATATAGTTGATGTGTCTTCACAGATAGAGGTGACTTTCCTTACGTTCAATTTACAAGATTAACCCGTTCAAGGCATTTATGAAATGTTGAAGAGGTGACATAACTAACAAAGCATTACTAAAGACGGGAAACCAATGGGAAACAAGCGGTTAACTGGTTACTTATCTAATATTGAAGAGATTGGAGACATAAGTCTTTATAGACAAGTCGAGAATTGTAACAAAATATGTGTTAGCAAGGCGTTAAAAAACGAGGCAAATTATCTGTAAGGGCATTAAACTGAAGCATTGAAACGTATACGAAATTATCTTAACTAGTCTAGTGTTAAGACCACTGCAAGTATAATGATACCAAGTTAAGATAAATGTTACAAACCATATATAAGGCACTGATATGATAAAAGTGAAGGGTTGAATCTAGTTATATGATTTTACTAACTGACATTTTACGTACGCTTAATGCAACTAAATACGGGATTTGCCAGAAAGACGACTGACTGTACATTAATATATAAGCGTTTCTACAATACGCTACGATGAAAGCTTCGAGCCCGACTATATCCCAATGCCAACATTGTACACGTAATAGCGTGGTACGAAATTATGTTATGGCACATTTAATTGCCTCTCTCAAAAATAAATCACAATGCAACCCTGAATACCATGATGTAGTAATTTTACAGTACACTGCGTTAAATATCCTCATGGTAGTAGTTGAGCTTGGGTGAAAATTAGCTTGTCTTTCCTGAATGTTTTACTATCTAAAGACAACAACATTAAATGTTATAGAGGGTTGCGTTGTATTAATTGTTGCAATTACCAGTGATAGATGTTTCCTATCAAATCAGTGAATGTATTCTCTATATGGATTTACCTTTTTGTTTCTATTTGTTTCTATTCTCGAAAACTCCAGGGGTACAGAAGGTTGATTGACTGGTTTATAAGGATAATACGTGATCTTATGGTAATATCATGTTATTGAAATGAATAACTGATTTGGTATCATAAGAAGACAAGTTAGTTTGAAACTAAATCATTTCTTAATCGTTCTAATTCAAGTGGTTTTCAGTCTGAGTAACTTTAGTATCTTGTGTATTACTCGTTTGCTAAAAAGCAATCGAAACCAATATATGCATTAGTCCAACTAAGATGAACTATTGTAATAGTGGTAATAGGACTGTGACGTCACCTATGATTTGCCCCGTTAGATATCCTGACGTCACCCATGGAGTTCTCGAGTTTTGTCTGACCAAACAGTATTGCAATCGTTTGCTCAAGTCGTGTCGTATGTTGACCCGTAACTGTGATATTTATTGTTTCATGTTAACAGCAAACGGCCATGACAAGAATAAATGAGTTTGATGTTAATACCTGGTTCAGTGTTATATTGTCCCTCTCATTTCTTTGACCTGAAATAAATATTTTCGGGATTTTATTCTTGCCACTGGCCAAGAACTGTTTACCATTCAGTAAGGTTTGAGTATTCTACATTAATTTCTAGTTTTACCGAAATATGAAGTGACGTTGTGAGCTTTCTGCCTCCAACAACTCTACCAGAAAAGACGAAAAACTAAGTAACTTTCAATATTGTTATTACCTCAAGAATTACAAATATTCCATTTATCCAAATGTTTTTCCAATGAAAGAAACGTCATTTAAATACTAAATATTGTTTATCTAATTTTAACCGGTAATCAAAATCACATCACTTTATCTCATATTGGTGACATAATTATGCTCCTGTGACTGTAACACTGAAGTTCAGCAACAGTGGACGCGGTTTATCACCGACTGGGTGACTCGTACCTGGATACCCTGACAGATTGAAAGATTGATGCTCTGCTCTACCCTGAGACTTGTGGTGTCACCTTCGACAGCATATATCATCCAAAACGTGCCCATGTTTAAGCAACAGTCAATTGGTAATCGATGGTTGATTGGCTGTGACCTGTGTGAAGTGTAGCGCAAACATGTTGCGCAACAGAGATAAACGAGCAGTTGGCAGGTTGGCAACATCCTGGTTCCCGGGCCTTCGTTCTCGCTACTCTTATCTCTTATCTCCGGGAAACAAGATGAGGTTAGCAACGTCTTTCTCTCGACTCAAATCAAAATAATTTTGTATCGTCAAAGTTAAATATCCCAAAAATTCAAACTCGACACATTGAACACAGGGTCGTGCTCTCTTAATCCCAACGCCATATATTACATTAACACAAGTAAAATATATACAATTAATTATTTTAAGCGTTCAGAGTTGCTTCAAGGGGAGTTCTTCGCCTCCATTCTAACTCACAAACTCTGTTGCGCAACATGTTTGCGCTACACTTCACCTGTGCTGTGACATACATGTTGGCGGATCCCGAAATTTTCTAATAAGGGGTGGCGGTGTTCACTCAAAGATAGGTGGTGGATGGTTCACTTTGGGTCCAAGTTATCTGTGAAAAGCGTGTATGCACGTGATGCAACGGTAACTACTGGACGAATATAACGGTAACAGTGTAATCAATTCAGTACACAAATGTTGTAGACGACACGTTCCCATGAAACAATGTTTATTTATTTTTCTCATTAAGCTATAGGAATCAGCAAACAATACAGGATACGACAGGACACTTGAAACTTCCCCCGCAAGTCATTACTCATCCCAGTCTCCATTGGCGTCTACTTTCAAATGTAGCCATCCTTGGTTACCCATGGTTTTATATATGCTCCGTTACTCTCAACTATATCACCCATGGGAAATTTCATCAGAGAAATCTGTACTCAAATTTCCCGCCCTTAGCCGGCGTGAGCCAATCAAACCGCTACGCAGCTTGGACCTGCGAGCCAATGACAATTCATATCACTTCGTTGCAAAGCACGCGAGGTCATTTTGTTAGCCATCCGTCACCGGTTATCTCCCTTGACCATTTCTGTCTTATCTTATTGAGTATTTTCTTTGGTTACTGACTTCGTCACGCCAGCCAAGGGCGGGTAATTTAAGTACAGATTTCGCTTACAGAGTTTCCCATGGGTGATGTAGTGGAGAGTAACGGAGCATATATAAAACCATGGGTAACCCAGGGTGAAGTGTAGCAGACCGCACTGTGAAGTTCAGTTCAGCGCGATGCTACGCTAACACGTGAAAGGTAACGGGATGCAGCAAGGTTTAAATAAGCCAGCGATTCTGACTAGAGCGAGTTGTGATAATGACACTTGATACTTGACAACAGGAAATAAAGTTTAAGCAACATATCCGATAACTTAAAATAGGTATACAAGATTAAATTGCTTCAAAATGAGGAAAATCAGTCAGGACATTAGACAAAAGGACACAACACCATCTAGTTCACCTATGTGAGTGAATCTCCCGTTCTTTAAACTACTGAGATTACCATTGCTTAAGATGTACAGTTTTCCGTTGTTGTTGAATAGTTTCACAGATTGATGTTCATTAACGTGCGCGTTATTCTTCATCGTGTTGTTCAGAACAAACTCTCTCTAGGTATACAAGATTAAATTGCTTCAAAATGATGAAAATCAGTCAGGGTATTAGACAAAAGGACACAACACCATCTAGTTTCCCTATGTGAGTGAATCTCCCGTTCTTTAAACTACTGAGATTACCATTGGTTAAGATGTACAGTTTTCCGTTGTTGTTGAATAGTTTCACAGATTCATGTTCATTCTTCATCGTGCTGTTCAGAACAAACTTTCTTGTGACCAGGTTCATTGCCATGAGCGATGATTTATCGATAAAATACAGGACCCAATTCAATGAATCAACTGTCATTGCATAAACTCCCTTTTCCAATATTCGATAGGTCAGAGAATGTCGGCTTCTACATAGGTATGACATATGCACGACATACAGACGGAAACCGATATAGACGCGCCTGTTTACGGCATCGAGTGCAACTGTTCGAATACCTTTATGGTATGAATGAATGTGACAACGCTGTTTTATCAAATTCCCTTCAAATGAAAAGGGGTTCATCTTATTTTTCTGAAAAAGAAACACCATTTTATTGGTGTCATCACACTCGAGGAAGGATACGTGATTGAGAACGGCCCATGTTTCACGGCGATTACTATAAAGTGGGTAAGAGAAGACATATGAAGCAACGGCCACCAGAAATGTGTTGGTTGATGGTATAAAAGTGACGTCACTAACATGGTGATGGGACGCCATGTCAAAGTTCACATAAGGCTGGATCTCATTCGTGAGCAGATTCACTTCAAAATTTGATCTATGTTTCGACACAAACAGCGCCCTTGTGAACTTGGCGTGTTTTCCTGAAATAAACACAAAGCCTTCAATTACAGGCGAACGTTAGCGCAAAAATAGGTTTCGCAACAACGCTACATGACCAGTTTTCCTTATGTTAAAGCGTGAGTTTCGTACATTGTTAATCAATAAATGCATGGACTGTGTGGTAGTTTGACATAGAAATATATCTGACATAGACATTATTATTTAGATTGATGTTACAGCAGATACAATTTATATATATAATTTAGCAAAATGTAAACATTCATTTTATATATATTCACTGCACTCACGTGTTCCACACTGTATGATCAGATTAGCAGATGTGATGACTTTGGTAATCTTCAGGCCAATGGTGTCATCCTCGGTAAAAGTATTCTTTAATAAAACACTCCCAACGATTAGAATCAAAGCATTAAGATACTCGATAACTAAGCATTAACTATGTTCCTTTACCTTCACATATCAATCTACAAGTCATATAACATGGTTCTTAAAGATCTGGTTAGCACGTTTTTTGCAAATTTTATTTTTGTCAAATTTCCAATTTATAATGATAGTTTATGTCATTTATATTATCTTCAGAGGGTAAAACATCTTATTACTCAAACCAAGTATCCGTAGTGGTAATAACGGTGTTGCGTTTAAAGCAAAACTTGCATGGCGGCCATTTTATTTATGAACACAATTTATTATTTCGAATGACAAAAACGATTCCCATGACTTTACGGAACCATGTACACTCATTTTTAACTTGGTTTTCCGAAGAGAGAAGGGTGTTTTACTATTGGTGACATTATTTTTCAAATACATTTCATCGACTTATTTGAGCGATAAAACGTGCTACAGCGCCTTTAAACGACCTTCTAAACCGTTTCTAGCGGGAGGGGTTATAAAAGACTGTTGCAAATAAAAAAATACCAATCAAAAGGCTTTGTATTTGGTGATGGAATTAGTTGTGTTACTGAGTTTTTTCTTTTCACTACGCATGCTCAAAGATTGTACTCAAAGGTTAAAGAAAACCAAAATAATGATCTAGAGCTAGAATTGCAAGCAAATTTCTTTAAAACAAGACCAAATCATGTTATAAGATGCCTTATTTGTGTATCGCAGGACAAATCCACTCAGCATTTTAACTAGCTCACGCAACTCAAGGACAGATGACAAAGGTCACGCCAATTTAATACGGTTTGATGCAAAGTTCATACATGTTTAAGGTATCCTACCTCACCAGAGTGTCTTTATCCGCAATTCTAATACAAATCCCCTGATTGTCTGATATGCGTTTGACTCGTACCGATACAATTAACATGCGAATGAAATGTATTAATATTTGGAGCAATCATCAACTTTTAAATCGCGACATTTCATTGGCTGACAAAGTCATGATATGAATAAGCGTTACGAGTTAAAAGCGTATTAGACAATCAGGGTATTTGTTGTAAAATTAAAAATAAAAATACCCTCTTGGAGCACGATGTTATAAGGTTGTATAATACAGTTGTAAGTGATAAAGGTAAACATACCTGAGTAATTTGTTTGATGAGACAGCCGATGTTTCCAGCTGTCAACACAGAAGACGCCCCACCTTCTTCAGAGTTGAGGCAGTTCTTGTGGACGCTTGTGGGTACTCTGTCTTCCCTTGTGGAATAGATCATAGACCCGACAAGTAGCAGGATAAATCTATTCATTCTCGCTGAAACAAATACAAGTATACCGAAAAGTTCAACCTCAACAATCTCCATTTGTACTTTCATCCCCTGGAATCATATGGTGATGGGGCCGATCATTTTGATTACCTTCCCTTGCCGTCTGGAAAACGTACGTAGGCCTACGAATACATGTTAAGGGCTCCCCTCCCGTGAAACCACTCAATCAACTGTACCTACAATTTCAGTAAAGCTAATTGGCCTACCTCGTTGTAACAACGTGTATTACTTTCATCCAATCACTTTAGTCACTACTTCAATAAAGCCTACAGACCATTCTTCATTTGGTAATCAAGTATTTACTCCCCTAATGCTTTTACTGCAACTAATGAATACAAGAACTGATTATAGTTTTGAAGAGTGAGTGAGTTATGTTTAACGCAGCTTGGGAAATGTCGCAGTCATTTGGCGTATTTTTGAAGAGGGGCGGGCGAGAGAATTTAACCAAACACTCGTTACTATATCCCAAAATCAAAATAGAACGCTACCATAATCACTCAACTAAGGATTCACTATTAACACAAACTTAAAAGACACAACGTAATATGCTTTCAGAGTTAGACTTGATGAAATAGTCTCAGCAAATTGTTATCTGATAATTTAATGAATAAACCTTTCAAAACAATCACAACATATTCAAATCAACAAATATAATAATAAAAAGTTATGGATACAAGGAATGCCAATTCTCAATTTACATATCGTCCAGTGAGGCATTCTTTGAGGAATTTATTTGCAAACAGAGCCAAAATTTACAAACTCTCAAAGCACTAACATAGTCTTACGTTTTGGTTAAAGAGAGCTTTCTAGACCCACTTCTTCATGAAATTTAAAAGGGACTGTCGAACGTTATCTAATGGAAATTAAGTGATCTCACAAAATAGAACAAGAAATTTACCAATTGCAAAACAATTCTCCTCAAACAATAGTTCTAAAACGAGTGGTTATGTTCCGGTTAAGCAACGTGAATAAATTTTCCATCCTCGAATTATTAAAAGAATGATGTTCACATTAAAATGGCCGGTAGCAGTTTTCGTTTTGTAGATGACACCGTATTTTCCGACTACAGATAATGCAATGGACTGTTTTACCCTCTCAAGTAAAGATGTACTGCTTAGGATCGTATTATGAAATGGTAAATCTGCATACATGAAAGAAAGTCAAAAACGTGCTACAGTGCCTTTAATGCTGTAAACATATATAATAATCTCGCTGCAATCATGATACATAAACAAGCATGAATTTCAATGAAATATATTTGGCATTTGACAAATTTCAATATACATACATACATACAATAGCCTACCTGTATGTTTGTTCGGCTGTTATGACGCAAATAAACTTTCACATAGTAATTTTTTTCTCTCTTCTAAATGTATACATCGATCGAAGGTTCAATAATTCAAGGGTTCGTGAACAATCTTCACGATCCTCTGTTATTTATCGTCGTTTCACACAGATTCACACATAAAATATGCATCACGGCTTAGATGTTAGAAGATTAGAAAATTAGATAAGGAGGTTCGTTCTTGAAGGACTGTATTTATTTAGAAAGATAATTATTTCTATATGCACTCTTTGTGATATGTGTGTTAAGACCCGTTTTAAACTGCATATACATATACATTTTATCCATAGGCATCAGATCCTAAATTTACATATACGTATACCTTCTTACCCATATAACATACAAAGAAGGTAAGACACTGTCCGCCATCTTGAATCCTGCCATAGGACCGGCGATGTAAAAGGGATAGTCCCCTCAGTTCGACCTTAAAAATCCTTCGAAGTATGGTGTTGTGATAAGGGTGTTGTTTTAAGGGATTAACGCACTGGTTTTCGATAAAATGTGGAACGCGTGAAATGTGTTCACTCAGGAAACGAAAAAAGAGTAGTAATTATAAACTGGAATCTGATCCTGATCTAATAGGTGTTTTTACAGGACACCAAAAAAGCAGAGTTGTAAATTTGTTCCTCTCGAGGTTATTAAAGACAGACAGACAGACAGACAGACAGACAGACAGACAGACAGACAGACAGACAGACAGACTGTTTATTAAAAGTCTCGCCTCATATACAAGTATAAAAACATTAAAAATTAAGACATAAAGTGAGCCACGCATAAACATATACAGAATTGATATGAATAAATACATAAAACTTTAATAAAATGTACACATATTAAACTAATGATAAAGTTGTAGGCGTCGTTCCCTTAAAATATTAAAGCAGGTCTTGGCTGTATATTTGCACAATAAAGGACTAGACATAATAAAAGAAAACTTTTCAGCATATGTAAAATCTATAAAATTTCTGTCTAAAATTTGGCACCTATCCATTAAGACATTTGTAAGAGATTGATATAAAGGGCAAGCTAAAAGTACATGTATTTCATCTTCAACAACATTCAGACATTTAAAACACACTCTCTCATTTAAAGGCATATTACTATAACGTCCCGTTTCTACAAGTAAGGGGGCAACACCGCTGAACATGGCTAGAGCTCTTCTGTGTCCTCGTGGAATGTGTTCTGTTATATAGTGTTCAGCTCCATAGTCCATCTTAAAAGTTCTGTATAGTCGGAGTTTATTACCTCCCTTGCCATCACGACCAGTCGGACAGTCTAGTTTTGTTCTCCACTCTGTGGTACTTCGCTTCTGTACTGTGTCCTGAACTCTGTGAATAATTTCATTCCGAAGTAGGCCATTTTCCACATCAGTGAATTCAGTCATGTTTAGTGAGTTCAGTTGTAGATGCACTCATTTTATTCAGTTTTGTTTCTTTCTTGTAGCCATCTGTTTTGTCCATTTAAAAATCTTCTGGGTACATCGGTTTGGAGTTAAACTATTGAGTCTGGTGTATAGTCTCATAACAGATCCCGAAACCAGGCGTAGTATCGTTATGACTTGAGTAACCTATGTGGTGAAGAATAAGTCACAACATGTATTTTGAATAAGGCACCTAATAACGATAAGTCACGTTGTTCAATTTTACTCTTAATTTCCTGTTATCAGCAAGTATGGTTGTTACCGTTTGGTGCTCTTTGTGAGTCGGTTTTATCTTTTTTAAACGTAGATCGATAGAGATAGATAGATAACAAAAGATAAAACTGACACACACTGGTAAAGTTAGAATTGTGAGATATCAGAATGTTGCAATGGTTTTAACAAATTTACCTTATATATGTCATTCTCTTCCCACAGAGGTTATTCCCTTCAGATTTCTGATGCTATTGAATCTAGTTGTGGAATCAGCGACGACGTTGTAAAAGTGACATTTGCCAATGACACGTCATAATGATAAAATAAACGTAAGATAAACGTCAGAGACAAATACCACAAACGGTTCATTTGTTTTATTTACATCAGACATATTTGAAGGACGTATGCTAATTAGCAAGACCCTTAAGAGTCAAATGCCTAGATCTTTGAAGTCACTCGGTCAACATGACCGCTGAAAGATGAGTTGTCATTGGTTAGGAAACATAGAGTACAGATACAGTATGAAGTTCCGTTTCCCCCGCTAGGGAATTTTGATAGAGCCTTGAAATTCAGGCCATGTAGAACAGAGGTTAGGATCAGAAATCTGAAGGGAGTCACCTCTGTAGGAAGAGAATATAATATGTCTGAGGTGTCTCAATTTATGCACGAGTGAAAGCTAAAATTTACAATGGATAATGCCAAGCCACTCACAATCATGTGTTCACAACAATGAAAATTTCCTCTGATTATATCTCTCCCACAACAAAAGATTGGAGGAAAGGAGAATTTTGTTTTTTAAACTAAGCAGAGTTGCACAGGTGTGGGCTACATAATTGAAGCGCTCATAAAATCACAACTCCGTGGTTCTTCTACAGGAACTCGTCATTTATTAATTGTTAACAGTTAATTGCTAATCGATGGTTGATTGGCTGTGACTACAGGTGAAGTGTAGCGCAAACATGTTTCGCAACAGAGACAAACGACCAGTTTTCCCTATGTGCGAAAGAAGTGAGCAAAGGTTGGCACTTTCTCTCGACTCAAATCAAAATAATAGTTCAATGTCCCAAAAATTCAAACTCGACACATTGAACACAGGGTCGTGCTCTCTTAAACTCAACCCCATATGTTACATTTACACACGTAAAATATATACAATTAATTATTTTAAGCGTTCAGAGTGGCTTCAAGGGGAGTTCTTTGCCTCCATTCTCACTCACAAACTCTGTTGCGCAACATGTTTGCGCTACACTTCACCTGTGCTGTGATATACATGTTGGCGGATCCCAAAATTTTCTAATAAGGGGTGGCGGTGTTCACTCAAAGAAAGGTGGTGGATGGTTCATTTTGGGTCCATCAAATTAACATGCCAAAAATATCAAAAAGGGGTTTTGTTAGATCAAGATAATATATCATGATGATAATAAACTAATGAGCCTCACATTCTTTCTATTTATTAGTATATGTAGTTTAGACGGAATGCATTACATGCAATGTCTACTGTTATCATTGTAATACTTCAGCAGGACAGATAATGTAGTCATTGGACAAAGATGTTTTTAAGGTGCATCCAATGTGTTTCATAGTATGTTATTTGGCTTTAATACGTTCCAACTCACAACGTGTGCAGTCTACAATACACATAAATTCACTCAGCTTGCATATTTATCCCAAATCGCCAAATATATCATAATTACTAGTTTCCAATTAAAATTGAGTAACATCATTATGAATGTGCAGAAACCGATAATGCACGTCCCATTTACATGCACAGTAGTTATGCGACCTATTAAACATTGTCAACTCAAATTTGTCTTTTTGACTGATATAAAAAAAGATTCCAGAATTACGTTTGACTCATTGACGCGCACCACACGCTGTGCATTGTCCGGTTTTCGATCAGAAATTACTACTTTTACCTTCACATCGTCAATATGCTAAGTCTACTATCATCAAAATGGCAGTTTTCGGTAACAGTCGGTACTTCTCGATAAAGTAACACCATTTTTAACGTTTGGCATATTTGCCCCCTAACAACACAATGGATGTACCTTTAAAGATGCATCCAATGTGTTTCATAGTATGTTATTTGGCTTTAATACGTTCCAACTCACAACGTGTGCTGTCTACAATACAAATAAAGTCACTCAGCTTGCATATTTATCCCACATCGCCAAATATATCATAATTACTAGTTTCCAATTAAAATTGAGTAACATCATTATGAACGTGCAGAAACCGATAATGCACGTCCCATTTACATGCACAGTAGTTATGCGACCTATTAAACATTGTCAACTCAAATTTGTCTTTTTGTCTGTTATAAAAAAAGATTCCAGAATTACGTTTGACTCATTGACGCGCACCACACGCTGTGCATTGGCCAGTTTTCGATCAGAAATTACTACTTTTACCTTCATATCGTCAATATGCTAAGTCTACTATCATCAAAATGGCAGTTTTCGGTAACAGTCGGTACTTCTCGATAAAGTAACACCATTTTTAACGTTTGGCATATTTGCCCCCTAACAACACAATGGATGTACCTTTAAAGATGCATCCAATGTGTTTCATAGTATGTTATTTGGCTTTAATACGTTCCAACTAACAACATGTGCTGTCTACAATACAAATAAAGTCACTCAGCTTGCATATTTATCCCACATCGCCAAATATATCATAATTACTAGTTTCCAATTAAAATTGAGTAACATCATTATGAACGTGCAGAAACCGATAATGCACGTCCCATTTACATGCACAGTAGTTATGCGACCTATTAAACATGATCAACTCAAATTTGTCTTTTTGTCTGTTATAAAAAAAGATTCCAGAATTACGTTTGACTCATTGACGCGCACCACACGCTGTGCATTGTCCGGTTTTCGATCAGAAATTACTACTTTTACCTTCATATCGTCAATATGCTAAGTCTACTATCATCAAAATGGCAGTTTTCGGTAACAGTCGGTACTTCTCGATAAAGTAACACCATTTTTAACGTTTGGCATATTTGCCCCCTAACAACACAATGGATGTACCTTTAAAGGTACATCCATTGTGTTTCATAGTATGTTATTTGGCTTTAATACGTTCCAACTCACAACGTGTGCTGTCTACAATACAAATAAAGTCACTCATCTTGCATATTTATCCCACATCGCCAAATATATCATAATTACTATTTTCCAATTAAAATTGAGTAACATCATTATGAACGTGCAGAAACCGATAATGCACGTCCCATTTACATGCACAGTAGTTATGCGACCTATTAAACATTGTCAACTCAAATTTGTCTTTTTGACTGATATAAAAAAAGATTCCAGAATTACGTTTGACTCATTGACGCGCACCACACGCTGTGCATTGTCCGGTTTTCGATCAGAAATTACTACTTTTACCTTCATATCGTCAATATGCTAAGTCTACTATCATCAAAATGGCAGTTTTCGGTAACAGTCGGTACTTCTCGATAAAGTAACACCATTTTTAACGTTTGGCATATTTGCCCCCTAACAACACAATGGATGTACCTTTAAAGATGCATCCAATGTGTTTCATAGTATGTTATTTGGCTTTAATACGTTCCAACTAACAACATGTGCTGTCTACAATACAAATAAAGTCACTCATCTTGCATATTTATCCCACATCGCCAAATATATTATAATTACTATTTTCCAATTAAAATTGAGTAACATCATTATGAACGTGCAGAAACCGATAATGCACGTCCCATTTACATGCACAGTAGTTATGCGACCTATTAAACATGATCAACTCAAATTTGTCTTTTTGTCTGTTATAAAAAAAGATTCCAGAATTACGTTTGACTCATTGACGCGCACCACACGCTGTGCATTGTCCGGTTTTCGATCAGAA
Organism: Gibbula magus; assembly: GCA_936450465.1. Classification (NCBI taxonomy): domain Eukaryota; kingdom Metazoa; phylum Mollusca; class Gastropoda; order Trochida; family Trochidae; genus Gibbula; species Gibbula magus. The sequence goes on from OW388300.1 coordinate 30,553,169, forward strand.
ATTACTACTTTTACCTTCATATCGTCAATATGCTAAGTCTACTATCATCAAAATGGCAGTTTTCGGTAACAGTCGGTACTTCTCGATAAAGTAACACCATTTTTAACGTTTGGCATATTTGCCCCCTAACAACACAATGGATGTACCTTTAAAGATGCATCCAATGTGTTTCATAGTATGTTATTTGGCTTTAATACGTTCCAACTCACAACGTGTGCTGTCTACAATACAAATAAAGTCACTCATCTTGCATATTTATCCCACATCGCCAAATATATCATAATTACTAGTTTCCAATTAAAATTGAGTAACATCATTATGAACGTGCAGAAACCGATAATGCACGTCCCATTTACATGCACAGTAGTTATGCGACCTATTAAACATGATCAACTCAAATTTGTCTTTTTGTCTGTTATAAAAAAAGATTCCAGAATTACGTTTGACTCATTGACGCGCACCACACGCTGTGCATTGTCCGGTTTTCGATCAGAAATTACTACTTTTACCTTCATATCGTCAATATGCTAAGTCTACTATCATCAAAATGGCAGTTTTCGGTAACAGTCGGTACTTCTCGATAAAGTAACACCATTTTTAACGTTTGGCATATTTGCCCCCTAACAACACAATGGATGTACCTTTAAAGATGCATCCAATGTGTTTCATAGTATGTTATTTGGCTTTAATACGTTCCAACTCACAACGTGTGCTGTCTACAATACAAATAAAGTCACTCATCTTGCATATTTATCCCACATCGCCAAATATATCATAATTACTATTTTCCAATTAAAATTGAGTAACATCATTATGAACGTGCAGAAACCGATAATGCACGTCCCATTTACATGCACAGTAGTTATGCGACCTATTAAACATTGTCAACTCAAATTTGTCTTTTTGACTGATATAAAAAAAGATTCCAGAATTACGTTTGACTCATTGACGCGCACCACACGCTGTGCATTGTCCGGTTTTCGATCAGAAATTACTACTTTTACCTTCATATCGTCAATATGCTAAGTCTACTATCATCAAAATGGCAGTTTTCGGTAACAGTCGGTACTTCTCGATAAAGTAACACCATTTTTAACGTTTGGCATATTTGCCCCCTAACAACACAATGGATGTACCTTTAAAGATGCATCCAATGTGTTTCATAGTATGTTATTTGGCTTTAATACGTTCCAACTAACAACATGTGCTGTCTACAATACAAATAAAGTCACTCATCTTGCATATTTATCCCACATCGCCAAATATATTATAATTACTATTTTCCAATTAAAATTGAGTAACATCATTATGAACGTGCAGAAACCGATAATGCACGTCCCATTTACATGCACAGTAGTTATGCGACCTATTAAACATGATCAACTCAAATTTGTCTTTTTGTCTGTTATAAAAAAAGATTCCAGAATTACGTTTGACTCATTGACGCGCACCACACGCTGTGCATTGTCCGGTTTTCGATCAGAAATTACTACTTTTACCTTCATATCGTCAATATGCTAAGTCTACTATCATCAAAATGGCAGTTTTCGGTAACAGTCGGTACTTCTCGATAAAGTAACACCATTTTTAACGTTTGGCATATTTGCCCCCTAACAACACAATGGATGTACCTTTAAAGATGCATCCAATGTGTTTCATAGTATGTTATTTGGCTTTAATACGTTCCAACTCACAACGTGTGCTGTCTACAATACAAATAAAGTCACTCATCTTGCATATTTATCCCACATCGCCAAATATATCATAATTACTAGTTTCCAATTAAAATTGAGTAACATCATTATGAACGTGCAGAAACCGATAATGCACGTCCCATCTAATGCACAGTAGTTATGCGACCTATTAAACATTGTCAACTCAAATTTGTCTTTTTGACTGATATAAAAAAGATTCCAGAATTACGTTTGACTCATTGACGCGCACCACACGCTGTGCATTGTCCGGTTTTCGATCAGAAATTACTACTTTTACCTTCATATCGTCAATATGCTAAGTCTACTATCATCAAAATGGCAGTTTTCGGTAACAGTCGGTACTTCTCGATAAAGTAACACCATTTTTAACGTTTGGCATATCTGCCCCCTAACAACACAATGGATGTACATTTAAAGATGCATCCAATGTGTTTCATAGTATGTTATTTGGCTTTAATACGTTCCAACTCACAACGTGTGCTGTCTACAATACAAATAAAGTCACTCAGCTTGCATATTTATCCCACATCGCCAAATATATCATAATTACTATTTTCCAATTAAAATTGAGTAACATCATTATGAACGTGCAGAAACCGATAATGCACGTCCCATTTACATGCACAGTAGTTATGCGACCTATTAAACATGATCAACTCAAATTTGTCTTTTTGTCTGTTATAAAAAAGATTCCAGAATTACGTTAGACTCATGGACGCGCGCCACACGCTGTACATTGTCCGGTTTTCGATCAGAAATCACAATTTCTACCTTCATATCGTCAATATGCTAAGTCTACTATCATCAGAATGGTAGTTTTCGGTAACAGTCGGTACCTCTCGATAAAGTAACACCATTTATAACGTTTGCAATATGTGACCACCAACAACACAATAACCTTTAACAATAAACCTCGACTTCACTTCGAATATTGTGGATACATTTGAAAATATAATGGAAGTGTACGTTTAGCGGAGCTGACTTCGGATCTTGTAGTAAAATGTGTAAAATTTGTCTAACTACTATTATTGTTAGCAAAATTATCTGTGAAAAGCGTGTTTGCACGTGATGCAACGGTAACTGCTGGACGAATATAACGGTAACAGTGTAATCAATTCAGTACACACATGTTGTAGACGACACGTTCCCACGAAACAATGTTTATTTATTTTTCTCATTAAGCTATAGGAATCAGCAAACAATACAGGATACGACAGGACACTTGAAACTTCCCCCGCAAGTCATTTTCGCCCAAGTCTCCATTGGCTTCTACTTTCAAGTGCAGCCCGCACTGTGAAGTTCAGTTCAGCGCGATGCTACGCTAACACGTGAAAGGTAACGGGATGCAGAAAGGTTTAAATAAGCCAGCGATACTGACTAGAGAGAGTTGTGATAATGACACTTGATACTTGACAACAGGAAATAAAGTTTATGCAACATATCCAATAACTTTAGATAGGTATACAAGATTAAATTGCTTCAAAATTATGAAAATCGGTCAGGGTATTAGACAAAAGGACACAACACCATCTAGTTCACCTATGTGAGTGAATCTCCCGTTCTTTAAACTACTGAGATTACCATTGCTTAAGATGTACAGTTTTCCGTCGTTGTTGAATAGTTTCACAGATTTATGTTCATTAACGTGCGCATTATTCTTCTTCTTGCTGTTGAGAACAAACTCTCTTGTGTCCAGGTTCATTGCCATGAGCGATGATCTATCGATAAAATACAGGACCCCGTTCAATGAATCAACTGTCATTGCATAAACTCCCTTTTCCAATATTCGATAGGTCAGAGAATGTCGGCTTCTACATAGGTATGACATATGCACGACATAAAGACGGAAACCGATATAGACGCGCCTGTTTACGGCATCGAGTGCAACTGTTCGAATACCTTTATGGTATGAATGAATGTGACAACGCTGTTTTATCAAATTCCCTTCAAATGAAAAGGGGTTCATCTTATTTTTCTGAAAAAGAAACACCATTTTGTTGGTGTCATCACACTCGAGGAAGGATACGTGACTGAGAATGGCCCATGTTTCACGGTGATTACTATAAAGTGGGTAAGAGAAGACATATGAAGCAACGGCCACCAGAAATGTGTTGGTTGATGGTATAAAAGTGACGTCACTAACATAGTGATGGGACGCCATGTCAAAATTCACATAAGACTGGATCTCATTCGTGAGCAGGTTCACTTCAAAATTTGATCTATGTTTCGACACAAACAGTGCCCTTGTGAACTTGGCGTGTTTTCCTGAAATAGACACAAACCCTTCAATTACAGGCGAACGTTGGCGCAAAAATTGAGTTTCGCAACAACGGCACATGACCAGTTTTCCCTATGTTCAAGCGTGAGTTTTGTACATTGTTAATCAATAAATGCATGGACTGTGTGGTAGTTTGACATAGTAATATATCTGACATAGACATTATTATTTAGATTGATGTTACATCAGAGAGAATTAGCAAAATTTAAAACTTCATTTTATATAAATTCACTGCACTTACGTGTTCCACACTGTATGATCAGATTTGCAGATGGGATGACTTTGGTAATCTTCAGGCCAATGGTGTCATCCTCAGTAAAAGTATCCTTTTATAAAACATTCCCAACGATTAGAATCAAAGCATTAAAGAGCCATCACGGATGTTAGTGTTTCAAATTTTTGGAAAATATACTTATAACGTCATTCGCCAGAGAATTTTTTTATCTACAACATGGCATATGTTAAATAATTTTCATATCACGACAATGTATTGCAATTTGGTTTCAAAGAGAAGTATCACTTCGACTAGCGCGCGCTACGGGTATCTGACGTATATAAACAGAGTCCCCTTTTTTGCGTAATACGTACTACACAAACAGCAAGCGCTTCCGAAGCGTGAAGGCTCGTCTCTAGCGCAAGTCGCCATAACAACCCATATGCTGCACGTGCTTCACGCGTCGCATTTGCAAAGTACCCTTGTCATACATTACTGAATGTGACGATTGCTTTACAAACTACGTTTCTTAATGTCCTGAGAATATACAAATTATTTCCTGTTTAATGTTCTTTTTATTGAGATAAGACCAGCAAATTATGACAATTTTTTACTCTCATTAATTATAAAATTCAAGCAAAATACCTAGTTGGGTAAAACAATTATTCCAATATCTGTAGCAAATACATAATTAAATGAAATGGTAAATAAATAACCATCAACAAAATATATATTCGATTTCTTTCATTGCTCATTTTTTTTTTATTCTTCCGTGTCTTTGTTTACTGTGTGTGAGCTACACCATAATGCTTTGCGCTTGAAAATAATAGACTGGATCTATATTTAGACTGGAAAACACCTTTACTAATTAATGCAATTTCTCGGCTTATTTTAAGTTGGAAAAATTAGGAAAAATTAAGTGTATTTATTTCACGGAGATAGATTTTTGGAGAAATTTTGATATTTTCATCAACATCCGTGATGGCTCTTTAAGATACTCAATAACTAAAGCATTAAAAATGTTCCTTTATCCTTCACACAACAATCTACTAGTCATATAACAGGATTCTTAAACGACCTTCTAAACCGTACACATGTATCTAGCGGGAGTGGTTATAAAAGACTGTTGCAAATAAAAAATGAGCAATCAAAAGGCATGCTATTTGGTGATGGAATTACGTGTATTGCTGAGATTAAAGCCATTCTTTTCAAAGATATACTCAAAGGTAAACTTGCCACCTGATTGGCTGAGAACCAAAAGAATGATCTAGAACTACAATTGCAAGCAAATGTCTTTAAAGCAGGACAAACTCATATTGAAAGATGCCTTAATTAGTTTAACTAGCTCACACAACTCAATGCAGATAGGTCCGCCAGTTTTATACAATGATGCAAAGTTCATACACACATAAGGCATCCTTCTCCATCAGAGAATTTAAATCCGTAATTCTAATACATATCCCCTGATTGTCTGATATACGTTTGATATGTAACGATACACTAACAAGCGAATGAGTATACCGATGACCAATCATCAACTTTCAAATCGCGACATTTCATTGGCTGACAAAGTAATGCTATACATGCCGATGAGTAATCAGTCTGTAGGCGTTACGAGTCAACAGCGTATTAGACAATCAGGGTATTTGTTGTAAAATTGAAGATACAAATACCCTCTTGGAGCACGATGTTATAAGGTTGTATAATACGGTTGTAAGTGATAAAGGTAAACATACCTGAGTAATTTGTTTGATGAGACAGCCGATGTTTCCAGCTGTCAACACAGAAGACGCCCCACCTTCTTCAGAGTTGAGGCAGTTCTTATTGACGCCTCTGGGTACTCTGTCTTCCCTTGTGGAATAGATCATAGACCCGACAAGTAGCAGGATAAATCTATTCATTCTCGCTGAAACAAATCCCAGTATACAGAATAGATCAACCTCAACAATCTCCATTTGTACTTTCATCCCCTGGAATCATATGGTGATGGGGACGATCATTTTTATTACCTCCCCTTGCCGTCTGGAAAACATGCGTAGGTCTACGAATACATGTTAAGGGCTCCCCTCCCGTGAAACCACTCAATCAACTGTACCTACAATTTCAGTAAAGCTTATTGGCCTACCTCGTTTTAACAATATGTATTAATTTCATCTAATCACTTTAGTCACTACTTCAATAAAGCCTACAGACCATTCTTCATTTGGTAATCAAGTATTTACTCCCCTCATGTTTATACTGCAACTAATGAATACAAGAAATGATTATAGATTTGAAGAGTGAGTGAGTTATGTTTAACGCAGCATGGGAAATGTCGCAGTCATTTTGACGTATATTTGAAGAGGGGCGGGTGAGAGAATTTAACCAAACACTCGTTACTATATCCTAAAATCAAATTAGAACGCTATCATACTCACTCAACTAAGGATTGACTATTAACACAAACTTAAAAGACACAACGTAATATGCTTTCAGAGTTAAACTATGTGATGAAATAGTCTCAGCAAATTGTTATCTGATAATTCAATGAATAAACCTTTCAAAACAATCACCACATATTCAAATCAACAAATATAATAATAAAAAGTTATGGATAAAAGGAATGCCAATTCTCAATTTACATATCGTCCAGTGAGGCATTCTTTGAAGAATTTATTTGCAAACAGAGCCAAAATTTCGAAACTTTCAAAGCACTAATATAGTGTTACGTGTTGGGCTAAGAGAGCTTTCTACACCCATGGCTTCGTGAAATTTAAAGGGACTGTAGCACTTTATCAAATGGAAATAAGTGATCTCACAAAATAGAACAAGAAATTAACCAATTGCAAAACAATTCTCCTCAAACAATACACAGAGTTCTAAAACGAGTGGTTATGTATCGGTTAAGCAACGTGAATCAATTTTCCATCCTCTAATTATTGAAAGAATGATGTTCACATTAAAATTCGCCTCAAGCAGCTTTCGTTTTGTAGGTGACACCGTATTTTCCGACTACGGATAATGGGGTCATGCAATGGACTGTTTTACCCTCTCAAGTAAAGATGTACTGCTTAGGATCGTATTATGAAATGGTAAATCTGCATATATGGAAACATGTCAAAAACGTGCTTAATGCTTTAAACATATATTTATATATATATATATATATATATACGTTTGTTCGGCTGTTATGACGCAAATAGAATTTCACATAGTAAATTTTGGTTTTTCTTCTAAAATGTATACATTGATCGTTTTACCCTCTCAAGCAAAGATATGCCGCTTAGAACCGTATTATGAAATGGTAAATCTGAATATATGAAACATGTCAAAAACGTGCTACAGTGCGAGAGAGAGAGTGAGAGAGAGAGAGAGAGAGAGAGAGAGAGAGAGAGAGAGAGAGAGAGAGAGAGAGAGAGAGAGAGAGAGAGAGAGAGAGAGAGAGAGAGAGAGAGAGAGAGAGAGAGACAGAGACAGAGACAGAGACAGAGAGAGAGAGAGAGAGAGAGAGAGAGAGAGAGAGAGACAGAGACAGAGACAGAGACAGAGACAGAGACAGAGACAGAGAGAGACAGAGAGAGAGAGAGAGAGAGAGAGAGAGAGAGAGAGAGAGAGAGAGAGAGAGAGAGAGAGAGAGAGAGAGAGAGAGAGACTCTTTATATATATATATACACATACATACATACATACAATAGCCTACCTGTACGTTTGTTCGGCTGTTATGACGCAAATAAAATTTCACATAGTTATATATAGTTATATTATATCTTCTAATTGTATACATTGATCGCAGGTTCAATAATTCAAGGGTTCGTGAACAATCTTCACGATCCTCTGTTATTTATCGTCGTTTCACACAGATTCACACATAAAATATGCATCACGGCTTAGATGTTAGAAGATTAGAAAATTAGATAAGGAGGTTCGTTCTTGAAGGACTGTATTTATTTAGAAAGATAATTATTTCTATATGCACTCTTTGTGATATGTGTGTTAAGACCCGTTTTAAACTGCATATACATATACATATACATTTTATCCATAGGCATCAGACCCTAAATTTACATATACGTATACCTAATTACCCATATAATATACAAAGAAGGTAAGACACTGTCCGTCATCTTGAATCCTGCCATAGGACCGGCGATGTAAACGGGGTAGTCCCCCAAGTTCGACCTTGGGGTCGAGGTAGAAATCCTTTGAAAAGGAAAGGTGTTGTTTTAAAGGATTAACGCACTGGTTTTCGATAAAATGTGAAACGAGTGAAATGTGTTCACTCAGGAAACGAAAAAAGAGTAGTTATAAACTGGGATCTGATCCTGATCTAATAGGTGTTTTTACAGGACACCAAAACAGCAGATTTGCAAATTGTTCCACTCGAGGTTATTAGAAACCAGGAGTAGTGGCGTAACGTAACAGAGGTTAGTTCGCGGATATGACTTGAGTAAACTCTGCAGTGAAGAATAAGTCACAACATGTATTTGGAATGAGGCCCCTAATCACGATAAGTCACGCTGTTCAATTTTACTCTTAATTTCTGGTAATCAGCAAGTATGGTTGTTACCGTTTGGTGCTCTTTGCATTGCGAGCGTGTGAGTCGGTTTTATCTTTTTTTAAAGGTAGATCGATAGAGATAGCGTATTGGATATTCTGTCTCAAAATATCGTAACTGTTAATAATTTCACCACGAACAAAAGATAAAACTGACACCCGCTGGTAAAGTTAGAAATGTGAGATTTCGGAATGTTGCAATGGTTTTAAATATAATACAATCCCGTTTAAAACAAAATAACAACTTTTGACATTGTAAGTTTCCGGTATTTGTGCGTCTGTGGGGAGTAGTTTCGGAGTTTTTGAAGGATTTTTCGATATTCAGTTGCTGGTTTTAGTTTGGTTCTTTTACCAATCGAGCGGAGCGTTGGGTTATTTTATAGGCTACACTATGCTTTGAAATAAATAATTTCAATTGTAAACGTCATTATTATTTATTTTTTGTTGTTGTGCTTGATTTTAAGTTTCAAGAGGCCTGTTTAGTTTGAGGTCTTCTGAGTCAATATTGTTCATGGTTACTTTTTATTCATAATAGAATAATTGCATCACAACTTAGAAATCAAACAATTTCAACATTGTTACTGGTTTACAGTTTTTAGAGGGAAAAAATGTCAAACGATTTAACGTCAAACGTCAAACGAGCCTACAATGATATATCTATGATAAGGAATCATGATCAATTTCAAATCGAAGTGAAAAGGGCGTTTTCTTTTTCGGTACACATTTTCTTTCAGATTCTGTTCCATAAATATCATGTTTTTAGGGTAAAATCGATGAAATGTTAATGTAGAATGCTGAAAATGAAAATGAAATCAACACTCACTAATTGCGCTTAATGCATTAACACCTTTGCTTTGATGCCAGATATCGGTCACTGGACCGGTTCAATTATATAAGAGGTGGCGCGTCAAGATATTGCAAACGTCCTGTCATATGACGTAACTGGTGATACTAAACTGGTCGTTAGTTAAAAAAAAGATACACATATAGGCGCCTTTCAGTCTGGACATAGTGATCTCGAGCCAATGAAAATAAGAAACGTTATATTCAGCCAAAGAAATTTAAGAATATAATGTTCTGTTGTTTCGTCGGTGATAGCAGCCGTCATTCGCTATTATGTGTGATGCACACCGATGTACATGGATTAGCAATCACATGGTGACAACAGGTTAATTATTTAAATCAATAAGGACATCGTAAAGTGTTATTTACATTCGAACTAGTTAGAAAATCATCACAATGTAGTGCAACAATTGTTGATATGTATTTCTATTAATTTGTAAAATGAAATAGATAGATACGTCGCATAAGTCTTGTTTTTCGTTGAGTAGGATTAGCATGAATTCTGGTTTGTTTGCCGATCCAATTTTGTATAATTGTGGAAACACATGGTTTAATGAATTGTTTTATTGAATCCCTATCCCGATCATTTGTTACATTCGCTTGTTCTTCATTCAAATCTTTGTTATCGCTTGACTTACGTTGTTCAAAGCGAGATGTCATTGCTAGAATAAGAGTCTGTCATAACGGAAATGGTCAGTGATGATCATACACGCAGTAACTCTGTAGAACTGACACTTCAAAATGACACAAAGAAAAGACAATGGCGGTAGATTTACGCTGAAATATCCACTCGGCATTATCGGAGACTAAACAAACTAAACACATGTGTACAACAACCAAAGTTAATTAACGACTGAACAGAATATGCCGACATTGTTTCTTATAGCTTTGATCACGTTGAGGCTGTTTTGACAAGTGAAATCAGTGAAAAATACGTGACGGCTATACGAGTGTATAATGTAAACAATTGTCACGAACTCCAGTGATTGTAGAACTCGACAGGCGAGACCTGGCGAACCAAAACTCATTTGAGCCACCCTGCAGGCTTTGCACGAGCTGCAGTGAGCTTTGATAAGCAAGCGCGAGACGAGAGCTCTCACTTGCTACATGGACTGGTTGGAGCGGATTGATGATTTCTCTGATCGTGAGTTTTGAACTATGTGAATTATGTTTGAAACTTGTACTATATTGCTTCTAAATATGATAATTCACCAGTCTTACTTTATTGTACAGGTGGATGATCTGTAGGGCTACACTTCGTGTATTAGGTACATAGGTGGTATTTCCCAAGGTACAGGTGAGTAAACTTTTCCGTACATAAGTTAAGAACTGTGAATTGTGAATCATGTAATTAATTGTTATATAATTGATTAATTAACGGCGATTAATTGGTAGCTATTGTAAACGATAGCATAAGGGTTTTATCATGGTATTTTGTTAAATTGTTTGGTGATGGATTTTATTGCCTACATGGATGATTTGAAACAAATTTATGTTGTGTGTTGTAGTTCATCCACGTCCGGGGTCCGGGGTCCAGTATCGAATCCGGGCTCTTCAACCAGGGTAACTCCGGCCGAGGCATGCTTTTGAATCAGCAGATGGTGGCGGAGTTTTGAGCAAGGTGTGGTAGAATGCTGTGTGCTATCAAGACCGCAGTGGTGACTGCTTGAGGTAGTCTGCCGTTCTGGGTGAGCGGATGTGTAATTAGGGATGAAGGTGTTTGTGTCAGGGCAGTCAGGCCCGCACTTTCACGGTCCACCCTTGAGGGATTTTGTGTGGGCACGGGACAGTGCTAGAGCAGAGTGAAGGTGTTAATGCCAGGGCAGTCAGGCCCGCATATATCACGGTCCACTCAGTTGTTTTCTGTATACTGGACAGACTGGTCCATGTACGGGTTTGTGTGAGATGTGCTCACTGAAATAACCATTGTTTTGTTTGTACTCAACTTTATGCAATAATGTAATGAATTGATGTAATCTTGTCTCAATTCTATGTGCTATTAACTGATTTGTTTAAATAAGTATTTTTCATTAGTGAATTTGTTACTGATCTGATGTTGTGAATAGTGATTACTTGTTATCACAATTGCGAGGTATGAATTAACTAATTACTACCTGTGATAGAATTAAAGTAAATCTTCATCAGTGTTTTCAGTTCATTGTCACCATTTGAAATATTGTTGTAAATAATTTGTAATAAGTAAAAGGTTCTTTCCTTGTGTATAAAGGTTAGATGTAGGTTACTTATTTATTTTGTTTGATACGATGTCATAGGAGGTGCATTGTCATCCATAATTCATGAAGATATTTATGTTGCAGCTATCCATACGCTAATCGGAGCTAACCAGAATTAACATCACCTCTGCACCTGGAAGTTTGCATGGCACATGTGCACCAAGCTAGCAAGAAATATCATCTTTATCATTTCAGGTACTTCATCCGGCCTATGACACCGTATCTACACCCCACGCGTTTTTGTATTACCTTGTAAAATAGTTTTTTTATCTATATTGTTATGTAATAAACTTTTATTGGTAAACTACTTCTTTGTTGTCTCTGAGTACCAAAGTCACTTTGTGACATTTTGGTGGCAGCGGTGGGATAGTAAGGGTACTCGGAGTTTGTTTGAAGTTTTATTTAATCAGATTAGCACAGATTTATTGTTTTGGGACTGAGAGAATGGATTTAGAGAAGTTGATCAAGCTTGGTAAGGAGCTTGGTAAGAAAGGTGAGGATTTGCAAGATTGGGTTGAACATGAGAGGGGGTTGGAGAGGGATCGGTTTGATCGTGAACGAGAGGAGAGAATGCGCGAACGGGCTGATAAGAAAGAGTTGTTAGCATTAGAACTTCAGATTCACCAAGCTGGAGGATCAAAAGCAGGAGTTGAAGAGAAAAGACCCAAGTTACCCGTGTTTGAAGACGGCAAGGACGATCTTGATGCCTACCTGAAGCGTTTTGAACGACATGCACATCTACAGAAGTGGGATAGACCTTCATGGGCGAATAGACTGAGCTACTTATTAAAGGGTAAGGCACTTGAAGTCTATTCCCGGTTGTCTGATGGTGATGCAAATAATTATGATATCCTTAAAACTGCTTTGTTGCACAGGTACCAGTTAACTGAGGAAGGATTCCGACAAAAGTTCCGTTCAAGCAAACCGGAGGCTGGCGAGACTTGTCACCAATTTGTTGTGCGTTTACATGGGTATATGCTTAAATGGCTTGAATTGTCTCATAAACACGCAAACTTTGATAATCTGAAAGATATCTTTTTGCAGGAACAGTTCCTGACGTGTTGCAACAAGGAATTGCGACTCTTTCTCAAGGAGAGGAGTCCAAAGAACATTGAGGAGATGGCGACCATTGCTGATAACTACCTAGAGGCCAGAGGGTGTAGTCCGAACGTGACAAGACAAGTGTTTTCGGGATCAAGTGAAAATAAGCCCAGCCGACCTGTTTCTTCACAAGGTCGACCAGAAGCTTCACGACAACGGCCTTCACCACCATATTCAGGTAATAAATCTAACTTGAAATGTTATATTTGTCAGCAGTTTGGCCATATTGCTCGTTTCTGTACTCACAGTAAAGCACGCACAACTAAAGCTTCAGTGATTGATGCCGGCAAGCAAGAACCCCGATCTACTCCTGGCAGTGGGGATCCGGAACTGCTAGAGTGTGGCTGCCGTCTTACAGTGTTGAGTATGGCATGTGAACAGGAGGAGTCTGGAAACATGCCTGTTGTGGATGGCTACTTCCGGAACCGCCAGGTCAAGGTGTTGAGGGACTCGGGCTGTAATGGAGTAGTTATTCGACGTTCCCTTGTATCTCCAGAGGATCTTACAGGTGAAATGAGGCATTGTAAACTTGGTGATAGCAGTGTAAAGACCTATCCTATCGCTAGTATTGATTTACAGACACCCTATTACCATGGACAAACGGAAGCTGTGTGTATGCCTAATCCCTTGTATGACATAATCATTGGCAATGTTCCTGGTGCTCATGATGTGAAGTGTAGGAATGCTCAAGGTGTTTCATTTTCCAGCCAGAATCTTCTAAATGCAGTTGAAACCAGGGCGCAGACCAGAGCACGACCAACTCCGGCTTTGAAGACTCCACCAGCACTAGACCTGGATGTGCCACCTGAGCGTCTCAAGGAGGAACAGAGTGAAGATGAGACACTTACAAGACCACGAACCTTGGCAGTTACAGGTGAAGAGAGGACGAGTAAAAACAGTAAGTGGACCTTTTCATACAAAAAGGGAGTACTGTATAGAAACTTTGAAACCACCAAACCCAAGTTAGAAAGTCTGAAACAACTTGTTGTCCCAAAGTCTTTACGCAATAGGGTTTTGAATCTTGCACATGATGGAATAATGTCTGGTCACTTGGGATGTAAAAAGACTGCACAACGAATCCTGGATCACTTCTACTGGCCTGATATCTGGGGCGACGTGAGACGATACTGTCAATCATGTGACATCTGCCAACGGACAACCCCAAAAGGTAAAATTGCACATGTACCACTTGGACAAATGCCTGTGATTGATCAGCCTTTTCTTCGTGTAGCTGTTGACATTGTTGGCCCTATCCATCCTGTTTCAGATCGTAAGAACCGATACATCGTTACTCTGGTGGATTATGCTACACGATACCCCGAAGCAGTTGCTGTCCCAAACATAGAGACTGAGACCGTGGCAGAGGCACTTGTGCAGATGTTTAGCCGTGTGGGGATCCCAACTGAGATTTTGAGCGACAGAGGGGCTCAGTTTACCTCTGCTTTGATGAAAGAAGTAAGTCGTCTACTTTCTGTGAAACAGCTCACCACAACGCCTTATCATCCTGCATGTAACGGGTTAGTGGAAAGATTCAATGGAACCCTGAAAAGCATGTTGAGAAAACTCTGTGCGGAACGTCCTAAAGATTGGGATAGATATATTGATGCATTGCTTTTTGCTTACAGGGAAACTCCCCAAGAAAGTTTAGGGTTTTCTCCCTTTGAGATGTTGTTTGGCAGATCAGTTCGCGGACCTCTGATGGTACTCAAGGAGTTGTGGGCTGAAGGCGAGGACACTGCTCCAGAGGTGAAATCTACCTATCAGTACGTACTAGATCTACAGACAAGGCTCCAGGATACATGGGAACTGGCTCAACAGGAACTACAACGTTCTGCTCGTCGCTACAAGGGCTACTACGACCAGAGAACTAAAAGGAGAGAGTTCCAGGTGGGGGACAAGGTGTTGATTCTTTTGCCAACTGATAAGAATAAACTGTTAATGCAGTGGAAAGGCCCCTATGAGGTTACCGCGAGAGTAGGAACCATGGATTATACAATACTGTGCCAAAATAAGTTTAAAACATTTCATGCAAATCTGTTGAAGCTCTACCAGGAACGGGAGATTGAGTGCGGGGTCCTGATGCAAGTTAACGCTGCGGTGGTCGAAGAGGAAGTGGAACCAGAGATGCACATGTTTGGGGACGACCTGGAAATATCGGAGTTGTTCGCCAAGGAATCGGTAGGAGATGTGTCGGTTGATAACTCTTTGGATGAAGCACAAAGAGCGGAGGTGAGAGAAATACTGGAAAGATACTCTGATGTTCTAACAGATTTACCTGGAAGGACAAATTTGGCTGAACATGACATCAAGTTGCGGTCTGACGAGCCAGTCAGACAGAAACCATATCCTGTTCCCCTTGCTCATAAAGACACCATCAGTGAAGAAGTTGAAGAGATGCTGAAAATGGGAATTATTGAGCGTTCTGAATCACCTTATTGTTCTCCAATTGTTCTTGTAAAGAAAAAAGGGGGCGGAGTCCGGTTTTGTGTAGATATGAAAAGAATTAATAATCTGACGATTTTTGATTCGGAGCCCATACCAAATCCAGAGGAGATATTCTCACAGATAAAAAACAGCAAGTATTACTCAAAATTTGACCTTACCAAAGGTTACTGGCAGATTCCCATGACCACAAGGGCCAAAGAGAAAACAGCTTTCTCAACGTCTGAAGGTTTATTTCAATTTCGAATGATGCCTTTTGGATTGGTAAATGCCCCTGCAACTTTCAGTAGAATGATGCGTCGCCTCTTACGTGGAATGAAAGGTGTGGAGAATTTTATTGATGATATCATTATTTTTTCAGACACTTGGGAGGAACACCTGACTACCATCGTGGAGCTGCTTGAACGCTTGAGGAAAGCTGGACTAACTGCAAAACCGAGCAAATGTTGTATTGGAGGGAAGCAGCTAGAATTTCTGGGTCATGTGGTACGTGAAGGTGAACTCAACCTGCAAGAGGAAAAGGTAACTTCAATTCTGGATAGTCCCTGCCCAAAAACCAAAACTCAGATCAGGTCATTCCTAGGTTTGGTTGGATTTTATCGCAGATTCATTCCCAATTTCTCTGCAGTGGCTGCTCCTTTAACGGATATGACAAGGAAAGGAAAACCAAACCAGCTGGTGTGGGAGAAGGAGCAATTGAGAGCCTTCAGCACTTTGAAAACACAGTTGTCGCAGAGGCCAATTCTTCGTTTGCCAGATGACAAGAAAACTTTTACGCTGCGGGCTGATGCGTCAAGTGCTGGCATCGGAGCTGTGCTGCTTCAAGAACATGACGGTATGTTATTCCCAGTGAAGTATCTGAGCCGGAAACTTCTTCCAAGAGAACAGCGATACTCTGTGATCGAGAAGGAATGTTTGGCACTTGTTTGGGCGATTCAGAAACTACAGATGTATTTGTACGGGAGGAATTTTGTACTCCAGACTGACCATGCTCCGTTGTTGTATCTGAACAAGGCTAAAGTACAGAACGGTCGCATCATGAGATGGGCCCTTGCATTGCAACCGTACAGATTTCAAATTGAAGCTATCAAAGGAAGCAAAAATGTGGGAGCGGATTTCCTGTCACGTTGTGAGTAAACCAGTGTTCTGCACGTAGGACCTACTGATTTCGTGGAGTGTTTAAAATTGTAAATTTTAATCTAGGTTGGGGGCTGTGTCACGAACTCCAGTGATTGTAGAACTCGACAGGCGAGACCTGGCGAACCAAAACTCATTTGAGCCACCCTGCAGGCTTTGCACGAGCTGCAGTGAGCTTTGATAAGCAAGCGCGAGACGAGAGCTCTCACTTGCTACATGGACTGGTTGGAGCGGATTGATGATTTCTCTGATCGTGAGTTTTGAACTATGTGAATTATGTTTGAAACTTGTACTATATTGCTTCTAAATATGATAATTCACCAGTCTTACTTTATTGTACAGGTGGATGATCTGTAGGGCTACACTTCGTGTATTAGGTACATAGGTGGTATTTCCCAAGGTACAGGTGAGTAAACTTTTCCGTACATAAGTTAAGAACTGTGAATTGTGTAATCATGTAATTAATTGTTATATAATTGATTAATTAACGGCGATTAATTGGTAGCTATTGTAAACGATAGCATAAGGGTTTTATCATGGTATTTTGTTAAATTGTTTGGTGATGGATTTTATTGCCTACATGGATGATTTGAAACACATTTATGTTGTGTGTTGTAGTTCATCCACGTCCGGGGTCCGGGGTCCAGTATCGAATCCGGGCTCTTCAACCAGGGTAACTCCGGCCGAGGCATGCTTTTGAATCAGCAGATGGTGGCGGAGTTTTGAGCAAGGTGCGGTAGAATGCTGTGTGCTATCAAGACCGCAGTGGTGACTGCTTGAGGTAGTCTGCCGTTCTGGGTGAGCGGATGTGTAATTAGGGATGAAGGTGTTTGTGTCAGGGCAGTCAGGCCCGCACTTTCACGGTCCACCCTTGAGGGATTTTGTGTGGGCACGGGACAGTGCTAGAGCAGAGTGAAGGTGTTAATGCCAGGGCAGTCAGGCCCGCATATATCACGGTCCACTCAGTTGTTTTCTGTATACTGGACAGACTGGTCCATGTACGGGTTTGTGTGAGATGTGCTCACTGAAATAACCATTGTTTTGTTTGTACTCAACTTTATGCAATAATGTAATGAATTGATGTAATCTTGTCTCAATTCTATGTGCTATTAACTGATTTGTTTAAATAAGTATTTTTCATTAGTGAATTTGTTACTGATCTGATGTTGTGAATAGTGATTACTTGTTATCACAGTTGCGAGGTATGAATTAACTAATTACTACCTGTGATAGAATTAAAGTAAATCTTCATCAGTGTTTTCAGTTCATTGTCACCATTTGAAATATTGTTGTAAATAATTTGTAATAAGTAAAAGGTTCTTTCCTTGTGTATAAAGGTTAGATGTAGGTTACTTATTTATTTTGTTTGATACGATGTCATAGGAGGTGCATTGTCATCCATAATTCATGAAGATATTTATGTTGCAGCTATCCATACGCTAATCGGAGCTAACCAGAATTAACATCACCTCTGCACCTGGAAGTTTGCATGGCACATGTGCACCAAGCTAGCAAGAAATATCATCTTTATCATTTCAGGTACTTCATCCGGCCTATGACACCGTATCTACACCCCACGCGTTTTTGTATTACCTTGTAAAATAGTTTTTTATCTATATTGTTATGTAATAAACTTTTATTGGTAAACTACTTCTTTGTTGTCTCTGAGTACCAAAGTCACTTTGTGACATTTTGGTGGCAGCGGTGGGATAGTAAGGGTACTCGGAGTTTGTTTGAAGTTTTATTTAATCAGATTAGCACAGATTTATTGTTTTGGGACTGAGAGAATGGATTTAGAGAAGTTGATCAAGCTTGGTAAGGAGCTTGGTAAGAAAGGTGAGGATTTGCAAGATTGGGTTGAACATGAGAGGGGGTTGGAGAGGGATCGGTTTGATCGTGAACGAGAGGAGAGAATGCGCGAACGGGCTGATAAGAAAGAGTTGTTAGCATTAGCACTTCAGATTCACCAAGCTGGAGGATCAAAAGCAGGAGTTGAAGAGAAAAGACCCAAGTTACCCGTGTTTGAAGACGGCAAGGACGATCTTGATGCCTACCTGAAGCGTTTTGAACGACATGCACATCTACAGAAGTGGGATAGACCTTCATGGGCGAATAGACTGAGCTACTTATTAAAGGGTAAGGCACTTGAAGTCTATTCCCGGTTGTCTGATGGTGATGCAAATAATTATGATATCCTTAAAACTGCTTTGTTGCACAGGTACCAGTTAACTGAGGAAGGATTCCGACAAAAGTTCCGTTCAAGCAAACCGGAGGCTGGCGAGACTTGTCACCAATTTGTTGTGCGTTTACATGGGTATATGCTTAAATGGCTTGAATTGTCTCATAAACACGCAAACTTTGATAATCTGAAAGATATCTTTTTGCAGGAACAGTTCCTGACGTGTTGCAACAAGGAATTGCGACTCTTTCTCAAGGAGAGGAGTCCAAAGAACATTGAGGAGATGGCGACCATTGCTGATAACTACCTAGAGGCCAGAGGGTGTAGTCCGAACGTGACAAGACAAGTGTTTTCGGGATCAAGTGAAAATAAGCCCAGCCGACCTGTTTCTTCACAAGGTCGACCAGAAGCTTCACGACAACGGCCTTCACCACCATATTCAGGTAATAAATCTAACTTGAAATGTTATATTTGTCAGCAGTTTGGCCATATTGCTCGTTTCTGTACTCACAGTAAAGCACGCACAACTAAAGCTTCAGTGATTGATGCCGGCAAGCAAGAACCCCGATCTACTCCTGGCAGTGGGGATCCGGAACTGCTAGAGTGTGGCTGCCGTCTTACAGTGTTGAGTATGGCATGTGAACAGGAGGAGTCTGGAAACATGCCTGTTGTGGATGGCTACTTCCGGAACCGCCAGGTCAAGGTGTTGAGGGACTCGGGCTGTAATGGAGTAGTTATTCGACGTTCCCTTGTATCTCCAGAGGATCTTACAGGTGAAATGAGGCATTGTAAACTTGGTGATAGCAGTGTAAAGACCTATCCTATCGCTAGTATTGATTTACAGACACCCTATTACCATGGACAAACGGAAGCTGTGTGTATGCCTAATCCCTTGTATGACATAATCATTGGCAATGTTCCTGGTGCTCATGATGTGAAGTGTAGGAATGCTCAAGGTGTTTCATTTTCCAGCCAGAATCTTCTAAATGCAGTTGAAACCAGGGCGCAGACCAGAGCACGACCAACTCCGGCTTTGAAGACTCCACCAGCACTAGACCTGGATGTGCCACCTGAGCGTCTCAAGGAGGAACAGAGTGAAGATGAGACACTTACAAGACCACGAACCTTGGCAGTTACAGGTGAAGAGAGGACGAGTAAAAACAGTAAGTGGACCTTTTCATACAAAAAGGGAGTACTGTATAGAAACTTTGAAACCACCAAACCCAAGTTAGAAAGTCTGAAACAACTTGTTGTCCCAAAGTCTTTACGCAATAGGGTTTTGAATCTTGCACATGATGGAATAATGTCTGGTCACTTGGGATGTAAAAAGACTGCACAACGAATCCTGGATCACTTCTACTGGCCTGATATCTGGGGCGACGTGAGACGATACTGTCAATCATGTGACATCTGCCAACGGACAACCCCAAAAGGTAAAATTGCACATGTACCACTTGGACAAATGCCTGTGATTGATCAGCCTTTTCTTCGTGTAGCTGTTGACATTGTTGGCCCTATCCATCCTGTTTCAGATCGTAAGAACCGATACATCGTTACTCTGGTGGATTATGCTACACGATACCCCGAAGCAGTTGCTGTCCCAAACATAGAGACTGAGACCGTGGCAGAGGCACTTGTGCAGATGTTTAGCCGTGTGGGGATCCCAACTGAGATTTTGAGCGACAGAGGGGCTCAGTTTACCTCTGCTTTGATGAAAGAAGTAAGTCGTCTACTTTCTGTGAAACAGCTCACCACAACGCCTTATCATCCTGCATGTAACGGGTTAGTGGAAAGATTCAATGGAACCCTGAAAAGCATGTTGAGAAAACTCTGTGCGGAACGTCCTAAAGATTGGGATAGATATATTGATGCATTGCTTTTTGCTTACAGGGAAACTCCCCAAGAAAGTTTAGGGTTTTCTCCCTTTGAGATGTTGTTTGGCAGATCAGTTCGCGGACCTCTGATGGTACTCAAGGAGTTGTGGGCTGAAGGCGAGGACACTGCTCCAGAGGTGAAATCTACCTATCAGTACGTACTAGATCTACAGACAAGGCTCCAGGATACATGGGAACTGGCTCAACAGGAACTACAACGTTCTGCTCGTCGCTACAAGGGCTACTACGACCAGAGAACTAAAAGGAGAGAGTTCCAGGTGGGGGACAAGGTGTTGATTCTTTTGCCAACTGATAAGAATAAACTGTTAATGCAGTGGAAAGGCCCCTATGAGGTTACCGCGAGAGTAGGAACCATGGATTATACAATACTGTGCCAAAATAAGTTTAAAACATTTCATGCAAATCTGTTGAAGCTCTACCAGGAACGGGAGATTGAGTGCGGGGTCCTGATGCAAGTTAACGCTGCGGTGGTCGAAGAGGAAGTGGAACCAGAGATGCACATGTTTGGGGACGACCTGGAAATATCGGAGTTGTTCGCCAAGGAATCGGTAGGAGATGTGTCGGTTGATAACTCTTTGGATGAAGCACAAAGAGCGGAGGTGAGAGAAATACTGGAAAGATACTCTGATGTTCTAACAGATTTACCTGGAAGGACAAATTTGGCTGAACATGACATCAAGTTGCGGTCTGACGAGCCAGTCAGACAGAAACCATATCCTGTTCCCCTTGCTCATAAAGACACCATCAGTGAAGAAGTTGAAGAGATGCTGAAAATGGGAATTATTGAGCGTTCTGAATCACCTTATTGTTCTCCAATTGTTCTTGTAAAGAAAAAAGGGGGCGGAGTCCGGTTTTGTGTAGATATGAAAAGAATTAATAATCTGACGATTTTTGATTCGGAGCCCATACCAAATCCAGAGGAGATATTCTCACAGATAAAAAACAGCAAGTATTACTCAAAATTTGACCTTACCAAAGGTTACTGGCAGATTCCCATGACCACAAGGGCCAAAGAGAAAACAGCTTTCTCAACGTCTGAAGGTTTATTTCAATTTCGAATGATGCCTTTTGGATTGGTAAATGCCCCTGCAACTTTCAGTAGAATGATGCGTCGCCTCTTACGTGGAATGAAAGGTGTGGAGAATTTTATTGATGATATCATTATTTTTTCAGACACTTGGGAGGAACACCTGACTACCATCGTGGAGCTGCTTGAACGCTTGAGGAAAGCTGGACTAACTGCAAAACCGAGCAAATGTTGTATTGGAGGGAAGCAGCTAGAATTTCTGGGTCATGTGGTACGTGAAGGTGAACTCAACCTGCAAGAGGAAAAGGTAACTTCAATTCTGGATAGTCCCTGCCCAAAAACCAAAACTCAGATCAGGTCATTCCTAGGTTTGGTTGGATTTTATCGCAGATTCATTCCCAATTTCTCTGCAGTGGCTGCTCCTTTAACGGATATGACAAGGAAAGGAAAACCAAACCAGCTGGTGTGGGAGAAGGAGCAATTGAGAGCCTTCAGCACTTTGAAAACACAGTTGTCGCAGAGGCCAATTCTTCGTTTGCCAGATGACAAGAAAACTTTTACGCTGCGGGCTGATGCGTCAAGTGCTGGCATCGGAGCTGTGCTGCTTCAAGAACATGACGGTATGTTATTCCCAGTGAAGTATCTGAGCCGGAAACTTCTTCCAAGAGAACAGCGATACTCTGTGATCGAGAAGGAATGTTTGGCACTTGTTTGGGCGATTCAGAAACTACAGATGTATTTGTACGGGAGGAATTTTGTACTCCAGACTGACCATGCTCCGTTGTTGTATCTGAACAAGGCTAAAGTACAGAACGGTCGCATCATGAGATGGGCCCTTGCATTGCAACCGTACAGATTTCAAATTGAAGCTATCAAAGGAAGCAAAAATGTGGGAGCGGATTTCCTGTCACGTTGTGAGTAAACCAGTGTTCTGCACGTAGGACCTACTGATTTCGTGGAGTGTTTAAAATTGTAAATTTTAATCTAGGTTGGGGGCTGTGTCACGAACTCCAGTGATTGTAGAACTCGACAGGCGAGACCTGGCGAACCAAAACTCATTTGAGCCACCCTGCAGGCTTTGCACGAGCTGCAGTGAGCTTTGATAAGCAAGCGCGAGACGAGAGCTCTCACTTGCTACATGGACTGGTTGGAGCGGATTGATGATTTCTCTGATCGTGAGTTTTGAACTATGTGAATTATGTTTGAAACTTGTACTATATTGCTTCTAAATATGATAATTCACCAGTCTTACTTTATTGTACAGGTGGATGATCTGTAGGGCTACACTTCGTGTATTAGGTACATAGGTGGTATTTCCCAAGGTACAGGTGAGTAAACTTTTCCGTACATAAGTTAAGAACTGTGAATTGTGTAATCATGTAATTAATTGTTATATAATTGATTAATTAACGGCGATTAATTGGTAGCTATTGTAAACGATAGCATAAGGGTTTTATCATGGTATTTTGTTAAATTGTTTGGTGATGGATTTTATTGCCTACATGGATGATTTGAAACACATTTATGTTGTGTGTTGTAGTTCATCCACGTCCGGGGTCCGGGGTCCAGTATCGAATCCGGGCTCTTCAACCAGGGTAACTCCGGCCGAGGCATGCTTTTGAATCAGCAGATGGTGGCGGAGTTTTGAGCAAGGTGCGGTAGAATGCTGTGTGCTATCAAGACCGCAGTGGTGACTGCTTGAGGTAGTCTGCCGTTCTGGGTGAGCGGATGTGTAATTAGGGATGAAGGTGTTTGTGTCAGGGCAGTCAGGCCCGCACTTTCACGGTCCACCCTTGAGGGATTTTGTGTGGGCACGGGACAGTGCTAGAGCAGAGTGAAGGTGTTAATGCCAGGGCAGTCAGGCCCGCATATATCACGGTCCACTCAGTTGTTTTCTGTATACTGGACAGACTGGTCCATGTACGGGTTTGTGTGAGATGTGCTCACTGAAATAACCATTGTTTTGTTTGTACTCAACTTTATGCAATAATGTAATGAATTGATGTAATCTTGTCTCAATTCTATGTGCTATTAACTGATTTGTTTAAATAAGTATTTTTCATTAGTGAATTTGTTACTGATCTGATGTTGTGAATAGTGATTACTTGTTATCACAGTTGCGAGGTATGAATTAACTAATTACTACCTGTGATAGAATTAAAGTAAATCTTCATCAGTGTTTTCAGTTCATTGTCACCATTTGAAATATTGTTGTAAATAATTTGTAATAAGTAAAAGGTTCTTTCCTTGTGTATAAAGGTTAGATGTAGGTTACTTATTTATTTTGTTTGATACGATGTCATAGGAGGTGCATTGTCATCCATAATTCATGAAGATATTTATGTTGCAGCTATCCATACGCTAATCGGAGCTAACCAGAATTAACATCACCTCTGCACCTGGAAGTTTGCATGGCACATGTGCACCAAGCTAGCAAGAAATATCATCTTTATCATTTCAGGTACTTCATCCGGCCTATGACACCGTATCTACACCCCACGCGTTTTTGTATTACCTTGTAAAATAGTTTTTTATCTATATTGTTATGTAATAAACTTTTATTGGTAAACTACTTCTTTGTTGTCTCTGAGTACCAAAGTCACTTTGTGACATTTTGGTGGCAGCGGTGGGATAGTAAGGGTACTCGGAGTTTGTTTGAAGTTTTATTTAATCAGATTAGCACAGATTTATTGTTTTGGGACTGAGAGAATGGATTTAGAGAAGTTGATCAAGCTTGGTAAGGAGCTTGGTAAGAAAGGTGAGGATTTGCAAGATTGGGTTGAACATGAGAGGGGGTTGGAGAGGGATCGGTTTGATCGTGAACGAGAGGAGAGAATGCGCGAACGGGCTGATAAGAAAGAGTTGTTAGCATTAGCACTTCAGATTCACCAAGCTGGAGGATCAAAAGCAGGAGTTGAAGAGAAAAGACCCAAGTTACCCGTGTTTGAAGACGGCAAGGACGATCTTGATGCCTACCTGAAGCGTTTTGAACGACATGCACATCTACAGAAGTGGGATAGACCTTCATGGGCGAATAGACTGAGCTACTTATTAAAGGGTAAGGCACTTGAAGTCTATTCCCGGTTGTCTGATGGTGATGCAAATAATTATGATATCCTTAAAACTGCTTTGTTGCACAGGTACCAGTTAACTGAGGAAGGATTCCGACAAAAGTTCCGTTCAAGCAAACCGGAGGCTGGCGAGACTTGTCACCAATTTGTTGTGCGTTTACATGGGTATATGCTTAAATGGCTTGAATTGTCTCATAAACACGCAAACTTTGATAATCTGAAAGATATCTTTTTGCAGGAACAGTTCCTGACGTGTTGCAACAAGGAATTGCGACTCTTTCTCAAGGAGAGGAGTCCAAAGAACATTGAGGAGATGGCGACCATTGCTGATAACTACCTAGAGGCCAGAGGGTGTAGTCCGAACGTGACAAGACAAGTGTTTTCGGGATCAAGTGAAAATAAGCCCAGCCGACCTGTTTCTTCACAAGGTCGACCAGAAGCTTCACGACAACGGCCTTCACCACCATATTCAGGTAATAAATCTAACTTGAAATGTTATATTTGTCAGCAGTTTGGCCATATTGCTCGTTTCTGTACTCACAGTAAAGCACGCACAACTAAAGCTTCAGTGATTGATGCCGGCAAGCAAGAACCCCGATCTACTCCTGGCAGTGGGGATCCGGAACTGCTAGAGTGTGGCTGCCGTCTTACAGTGTTGAGTATGGCATGTGAACAGGAGGAGTCTGGAAACATGCCTGTTGTGGATGGCTACTTCCGGAACCGCCAGGTCAAGGTGTTGAGGGACTCGGGCTGTAATGGAGTAGTTATTCGACGTTCCCTTGTATCTCCAGAGGATCTTACAGGTGAAATGAGGCATTGTAAACTTGGTGATAGCAGTGTAAAGACCTATCCTATCGCTAGTATTGATTTACAGACACCCTATTACCATGGACAAACGGAAGCTGTGTGTATGCCTAATCCCTTGTATGACATAATCATTGGCAATGTTCCTGGTGCTCATGATGTGAAGTGTAGGAATGCTCAAGGTGTTTCATTTTCCAGCCAGAATCTTCTAAATGCAGTTGAAACCAGGGCGCAGACCAGAGCACGACCAACTCCGGCTTTGAAGACTCCACCAGCACTAGACCTGGATGTGCCACCTGAGCGTCTCAAGGAGGAACAGAGTGAAGATGAGACACTTACAAGACCACGAACCTTGGCAGTTACAGGTGAAGAGAGGACGAGTAAAAACAGTAAGTGGACCTTTTCATACAAAAAGGGAGTACTGTATAGAAACTTTGAAACCACCAAACCCAAGTTAGAAAGTCTGAAACAACTTGTTGTCCCAAAGTCTTTACGCAATAGGGTTTTGAATCTTGCACATGATGGAATAATGTCTGGTCACTTGGGATGTAAAAAGACTGCACAACGAATCCTGGATCACTTCTACTGGCCTGATATCTGGGGCGACGTGAGACGATACTGTCAATCATGTGACATCTGCCAACGGACAACCCCAAAAGGTAAAATTGCACATGTACCACTTGGACAAATGCCTGTGATTGATCAGCCTTTTCTTCGTGTAGCTGTTGACATTGTTGGCCCTATCCATCCTGTTTCAGATCGTAAGAACCGATACATCGTTACTCTGGTGGATTATGCTACACGATACCCCGAAGCAGTTGCTGTCCCAAACATAGAGACTGAGACCGTGGCAGAGGCACTTGTGCAGATGTTTAGCCGTGTGGGGATCCCAACTGAGATTTTGAGCGACAGAGGGGCTCAGTTTACCTCTGCTTTGATGAAAGAAGTAAGTCGTCTACTTTCTGTGAAACAGCTCACCACAACGCCTTATCATCCTGCATGTAACGGGTTAGTGGAAAGATTCAATGGAACCCTGAAAAGCATGTTGAGAAAACTCTGTGCGGAACGTCCTAAAGATTGGGATAGATATATTGATGCATTGCTTTTTGCTTACAGGGAAACTCCCCAAGAAAGTTTAGGGTTTTCTCCCTTTGAGATGTTGTTTGGCAGATCAGTTCGCGGACCTCTGATGGTACTCAAGGAGTTGTGGGCTGAAGGCGAGGACACTGCTCCAGAGGTGAAATCTACCTATCAGTACGTACTAGATCTACAGACAAGGCTCCAGGATACATGGGAACTGGCTCAACAGGAACTACAACGTTCTGCTCGTCGCTACAAGGGCTACTACGACCAGAGAACTAAAAGGAGAGAGTTCAAGGTGGGGGACAAGGTGTTGATTCTTTTGCCAACTGATAAGAATAAACTGTTAATGCAGTGGAAAGGCCCCTATGAGGTTACCGCGAGAGTAGGAACCATGGATTATACAATACTGTGCCAAAATATGTTTAAAACATTTCATGCAAATCTGTTGAAGCTCTACCAGGAACGGGAGATTGAGTGCGGGGTCCTGATGCAAGTTAACGCTGCGGTGGTCGAAGAGGAAGTGGAACCAGAGATGCACATGTTTGGGGACGACCTGGAAATATCGGAGTTGTTCGCCAAGGAATCGGTAGGAGATGTGTCGGTTGATAACTCTTTGGATGAAGCACAAAGAGCGGAGGTGAGAGAAATACTGGAAAGATACTCTGATGTTCTAACAGATTTACCTGGAAGGACAAATTTGGCTGAACATGACATCAAGTTGCGGTCTGACGAGCCAGTCAGACAGAAACCATATCCTGTTCCCCTTGCTCATAAAGACACCATCAGTGAAGAAGTTGAAGAGATGCTGAAAATGGGAATTATTGAGCGTTCTGAATCACCTTATTGTTCTCCAATTGTTCTTGTAAAGAAAAAAGGGGGCGGAGTCCGGTTTTGTGTAGATATGAAAAGAATTAATAATCTGACGATTTTTGATTCGGAGCCCATACCAAATCCAGAGGAGATATTCTCACAGATAAAAAACAGCAAGTATTACTCAAAATTTGACCTTACCAAAGGTTACTGGCAGATTCCCATGACCACAACGGCCAAAGAGAAAACAGCTTTCTCAACGTCTGAAGGTTTATTTCAATTTCGAATGATGCCTTTTGGATTGGTAAATGCCCCTGCAACTTTCAGTAGAATGATGCGTCGCCTCTTACGTGGAATGAAAGGTGTGGAGAATTTTATTGATGATATCATTATTTTTTCAGACACTTGGGAGGAACACCTGACTACCATCGTGGAGCTGCTTGAACGCTTGAGGAAAGCTGGACTAACTGCAAAACCGAGCAAATGTTGTATTGGAGGGAAGCAGCTAGAATTTCTGGGTCATGTGGTACGTGAAGGTGAACTCAACCTGCAAGAGGAAAAGGTAACTTCAATTCTGGATAGTCCCTGCCCAAAAACCAAAACTCAGATCAGGTCATTCCTAGGTTTGGTTGGATTTTATCGCAGATTCATTCCCAATTTCTCTGCAGTGGCTGCTCCTTTAACGGATATGACAAGGAAAGGAAAACCAAACCAGCTGGTGTGGGAGAAGGAGCAATTGAGAGCCTTCAGCACTTTGAAAACACAGTTGTCGCAGAGGCCAATTCTTCGTTTGCCAGATGACAAGAAAACTTTTACGCTGCGGGCTGATGCGTCAAGTGCTGGCATCGGAGCTGTGCTGCTTCAAGAACATGACGGTATGTTATTCCCAGTGAAGTATCTGAGCCGGAAACTTCTTCCAAGAGAACAGCGATACTCTGTGATCGAGAAGGAATGTTTGGCACTTGTTTGGGCGATTCAGAAACTACAGATGTATTTGTACGGGAGGAATTTTGTACTCCAGACTGACCATGCTCCGTTGTTGTATCTGAACAAGGCTAAAGTACAGAACGGTCGCATCATGAGATGGGCCCTTGCATTGCAACCGTACAGATTTCAAATTGAAGCTATCAAAGGAAGCAAAAATGTGGGAGCGGATTTCCTGTCACGTTGTGAGTAAACCAGTGTTCTGCACGTAGGACCTACTGATTTCGTGGAGTGTTTAAAATTGTAAATTTTAATCTAGGTTGGGGGCTGTGTCACGAACTCCAGTGATTGTAGAACTCGACAGGCGAGACCTGGCGAACCAAAACTCATTTGAGCCACCCTGCAGGCTTTGCACGAGCTGCAGTGAGCTTTGATAAGCAAGCGCGAGACGAGAGCTCTCACTTGCTACATGGACTGGTTGGAGCGGATTGATGATTTCTCTGATCGTGAGTTTTGAACTATGTGAATTATGTTTGAAACTTGTACTATATTGCTTCTAAATATGATAATTCACCAGTCTTACTTTATTGTACAGGTGGATGATCTGTAGGGCTACACTTCGTGTATTAGGTACATAGGTGGTATTTCCCAAGGTACAGGTGAGTAAACTTTTCCGTACATAAGTTAAGAACTGTGAATTGTGTAATCATGTAATTAATTGTTATATAATTGATTAATTAACGGCGATTAATTGGTAGCTATTGTAAACGATAGCATAAGGGTTTTATCATGGTATTTTGTTAAATTGTTTGGTGATGGATTTTATTGCCTACATGGATGATTTGAAACACATTTATGTTGTGTGTTGTAGTTCATCCACGTCCGGGGTCCGGGGTCCAGTATCGAATCCGGGCTCTTCAACCAGGGTAACTCCGGCCGAGGCATGCTTTTGAATCAGCAGATGGTGGCGGAGTTTTGAGCAAGGTGCGGTAGAATGCTGTGTGCTATCAAGACCGCAGTGGTGACTGCTTGAGGTAGTCTGCCGTTCTGGGTGAGCGGATGTGTAATTAGGGATGAAGGTGTTTGTGTCAGGGCAGTCAGGCCCGCACTTTCACGGTCCACCCTTGAGGGATTTTGTGTGGGCACGGGACAGTGCTAGAGCAGAGTGAAGGTGTTAATGCCAGGGCAGTCAGGCCCGCATATATCACGGTCCACTCAGTTGTTTTCTGTATACTGGACAGACTGGTCCATGTACGGGTTTGTGTGAGATGTGCTCACTGAAATAACCATTGTTTTGTTTGTACTCAACTTTATGCAATAATGTAATGAATTGATGTAATCTTGTCTCAATTCTATGTGCTATTAACTGATTTGTTTAAATAAGTATTTTTCATTAGTGAATTTGTTACTGATCTGATGTTGTGAATAGTGATTACTTGTTATCACAGTTGCGAGGTATGAATTAACTAATTACTACCTGTGATAGAATTAAAGTAAATCTTCATCAGTGTTTTCAGTTCATTGTCACCATTTGAAATATTGTTGTAAATAATTTGTAATAAGTAAAAGGTTCTTTCCTTGTGTATAAAGGTTAGATGTAGGTTACTTATTTATTTTGTTTGATACGATGTCATAGGAGGTGCATTGTCATCCATAATTCATGAAGATATTTATGTTGCAGCTATCCATACGCTAATCGGAGCTAACCAGAATTAACATCACCTCTGCACCTGGAAGTTTGCATGGCACATGTGCACCAAGCTAGCAAGAAATATCATCTTTATCATTTCAGGTACTTCATCCGGCCTATGACACCGTATCTACACCCCACGCGTTTTTGTATTACCTTGTAAAATAGTTTTTTATCTATATTGTTATGTAATAAACTTTTATTGGTAAACTACTTCTTTGTTGTCTCTGAGTACCAAAGTCACTTTGTGACAACAATAACATAACTTGATTGATGATTGGCTTATGAAACGTTTGGCGGCTGTAATAATGAAGTATTTAAAAAAAAGTTTTTTTTACTATTTTGGGGTGTATTTGTAATCCAATACTTTTGTGTCGTTATTCTTTACTGTTGTCAGAACCATTTCCGCGAAACCTACCCCCCTGAGGTTAGAATATCTTTAACAAATTTACCTTAAATATGTCATTCTCTTCCCACAGAGGTTATTCCCTTCAGATTTCTGATGCTATTGAATCTAGTTGTGCAATCAGCGACGACGCTGTAAACGTGACATTTGCCAATGACACGTCATAATGATAAAATAAACGTAAGATAAACGTCAGAGACATATACAACAAATGGTTCATTTGTGATATTTACATCAGACATATTTGAAGGACATATGTCTGAGATGTCTCAATGTATGCACGAGTGAAAGCTAAAATTTACAATGGATAATGCCAAGCCACTCACAATCATGTGTTCACAACAATGACACTTCCCTCTGATTATATCTCTCCCATGACAACAGATTGGATGGAAGGAGAATGTTGTTATTAAACTAAGCCGAGATCCACAGATGTGGGCTACACAATTGAAGCGCTCATAAAATCACAACACCGTGGTTCTTCTACAGGAACTCGTCATTTATTAATTGTTAACAGTTAATTGCTAATCGGTGGTTGATTGGCTGTGACTACAGGTGAAGTGTAGCACAAACATGTTTCGCAACAGAGATAAACGACCAGTTTTCCCTATGTGCGAACGAAGTGATCAAAGGTTGGCAACGTCTTTCTCTGACATCAAATAATTTTGTATCGTCTGAGTTCAATGTCCCAAAAATTCAAACTCGACACATTGAACACAGGGTCGTGCTCTCTTAAACTCAACCCCATATGTTACATTTACACACGTAAAATATATACAATTAATTATTTTAAGCGTTCAGAGTGGCTTCAAGGGGAGTTCTTTGCCTCCATTCTCACTCACAAACTCTGTTGCGCAACATGTTTGCGCTACACTTCACCTGTGCTGTGACATACATGTTGGCGGATCCCAAAATTTTCTAATGAGGGGTGGCGGTGTTCACTCAAAGAAAGGTGGTGGATGGTTCACTTTGGGTCCATCAAATTAACATGCCAAAAAGATCAAAAAGGGGTTTTGTTAGATCAAGATAATATATCATGATGATAATAAACTAATGAGCCTAACATTCTTTCTATTTATTAGTATATGTAGTATAGACGGAATGCATTATATGCAATGTCTACTGTTATCATTGTAATACTTCAGCAGGACAGATAATGTAGTCATTGGACAAAGATGTTTTTAAGGTGCATCCAATGTGTTTCATAGTATGTTATTTGGCTTTAATACGTTCCAACTCACAACGTGTGCAGTCTACAATACACATAAATTCACTCAGCTTGCATATTTATCCCAAATCGCCAAATATATCATAATTACTAGTTTCCAATTAAAATTGAGTAACATCATTATGAATGTGCAGAAACCGATAATGCACGTCCCATTTACATGCACAGTAGTTATGTGACCTATTAAACATTATCAACTCAAATTTGTCTTTTTGTCTGATATAAAATAAATTCCAGAATTACGTTTGACTCATTGACGCGCGCCACACGCTGTACATTGTCCGGTTTTCGATCAGAAATCACAACTTCTACTTCATATCGTCAATATGCTAGGTCTACTATCATCAGAATGGTAGTTTTCGGTAACAGTCGGTTCCTCTCGATAAAGTAACACCATTTATAACGTTTGCAATATGTGACCCCCAACAACACAATAACCTTTAACAATAAACCTCGACTTCACTTCGAATATTGTGGATACATTTGAAAATATAATGGAAGTGTACGTTTAGCGGAGCTGACTTCGGAACTTGTAGCAAAATGTGTAAAATTTGTCTAACTACTATTATTGTTAGCAAAATTATCTGTGAAAAGCATGGTTGCACGTGATGCAACGGTAACTGCTGGATGAATATAACGATAACAGTGTAATCAATTCAGTAAAAAAATGTTGTAGACGACACGTTCCCACGAAACAATGTTTATTTAGTTTTCTCATTAAGCTATAGGAATCAGCAAACAATACAGGATACGACAGGACACTTGAAACTTCCCCCGCAAGTCATAACTCGCCCTAGTCTCCATTGGCTTCTACTTTCACATGTAGCAGCCCGCACTGTGAAGTTCAGTTCAGCGCGATGCTACGCTAACACGTGAAAGTTAACGGGATGCAGAAAGGTTTAAATAAGCCAGCGATTCTGACTAGAGCAAGTTGTGATAATGACACTTGATACTTGACAACAGGAAATAAAGTATATGCAACATATCAAATAACTTTAAATAGGTATACACGATTAAATTGCTTCAAAATGTTCAAAATCAGTCAGGGTATTAGACAAAAGGACACAACACCATCTAGTTCACCTATGTGAGTGAATTTCCCGTTCTTTAACATACTGAGATTACCATTGCTTAAGATGTACAGTTTTCCGTTGTTGTTGAATAGTTTCACAGATTTATGTTCATTAACGTGCGCGTTATTCTTCTTCGAGCTGTTGAGAACAAACTCTCTTGTGTCCAGGTTCATTGCCATGAGCGATGATTTATCGATAAAATACAGGACCCCGTTCAATGAATCAACTGTCATTGCATAAACTCCCTTTTCCAATATTCGATAGGTCAGAGAATGTCGGCTTCTACATAGGTATGACATATGCACGACATACAGACGGAAACCGATATAGACGCGCCTGTTTTCGGCATCGACAGCAACTGTTCGAATACCTTTATGGTATGAATGAATGTGACAACGCTGTTTTATCAAATTCCCTTCAAATGAAAAGGGGTTTATCTTATTTTTCTGAAAAAGAAACACCATTTTGTTGGTGTCATCACACTCGAGGAAGGATACGTGACTGAGAATGGCCCATGTTTCACGGTGATTACTATAAAGTGGGTAAGAGAAGACATATGAAGCAACGGCCACCAGAAATGTGTTGGTTGATGGTATAAAAGTGACGTCACTAACATGGTGATGGGACGCCATGTCAAAGTTCACATAAGGCTGGATCTCATTCGTGAGCAGGTTCACTTCAAAATTTGATCTATGTTTCGACACAAACAGCGCCCTTGTGAACTTGGCGTGTTTTCCTGAAATAGACACAAAGCCTTCAATTACAGGCGAACGTTAGCGCAAAAATAGGTTTCGCAACAACGCTACATGACCAGTTTTCCTTATGTTAAAGCATGAGTTTCGTACATTGTTAATCAATAAATGCATGGACTGTGTGGTAGTTTGACATAGAAATATATCTGACATAGACATTGTTATTTAGATTGATGTTACAGCAGATACAATTTATATATATAATTTAGCAAAATTTAAACATTCATTTTATATATATTCACTGCACTCACGTGTTCCACATTGTATGATCAGATTAGCAGATGTGATGACTTTGGTAATCTTCAGGCCAATGGTGTCATCCTCGGTAAAAGTATTCTTTAATAAAACACTCCCAACGATTAGAATCAAAGCATTAAGATACTCGATAACTTAGCATTAACTATGTTCCTTCACCTTCACATATCAATCTACAAGTCATATAACATGGTTCTTAAAGATCTGGTGAAATGCATTTTTTCTCAAGAATGACAGATGAGTATGATGGCTGAGAGGGGCCATTTGATTTCGTATTAACTTTCCAAATCGAAATCGCGAAATGGCGAAAAAATCAAAACAACATTGCGAAATTGCGAAACGAAATCGCGAAACAGGGGCACGAAATCGCGAAACAGCGACACGAAATCGCGAAACAATGAACGAAATCGCGAAACGGCGAAACATGCGCGAAACAAAATCGCGAAGGAGCGAAACGCCCCCGAAACGAAATCGCGAAGGAGCGAAACGTCTGCGAAACGAAATCGCGAAGGAGCAAAACGTCCGCGAAACGAAATCGCGAAGGAGCGAAATCGCGAAGAAGCGAAAGAGCAAAAGAGCGAAACCGCGAAAGAGCGAAATCGCGAGGGAGCGAAATCGCGAAGAAGCGAAATCGCGAAGGAGCGAAATTTACAGTTCCCTGTTCATAGAAAGTAAGACCGTGATGTTTGAGCAAATAATCCGATGTCCTATAATTGTTTTTTAAAACATAACATGACAATTATATTATAAGGCGATGAACCGGTATACAAAGCAGTTATATATTATATAATCTGCATGTTATATTTGTCTTTATGTGTAGTTATTTGTTAGAAATATATACACTGGAATTCTATTTTCGAAAAACTTATAAACTTCTTTGTGATTTCTTTTATCTCTTTAAATTATAAACTGTTATATTTTACGCTTCGTATGTTTTATCCAATATATCACGTTTCAACATAACATATCATAGAGATCTTGAGTGTAATTTTAAACAAAATATATCATTCGAGGGATTCGAACCTTAACCAAGGACAAGAGTAGAACAGACGGTCAAGGCAGTAACCACTAGACAACACATCACCTCATCCGCTTTTGATACGAATTGTATTCATTGACTATATATACAGAAAGAAACTACTGTATTTTCTCTCTACTTCTATGTCGTTAAAATAGAAAGTATGATAGTATTTATTATAAAGAATGCGACGTTTCCAAACTTTCGGTGTTGATAGGCCTGCAAACAAGGAATCTAGTCTATCTATTAAAATTGATCGCGAGGAAATGTTGCTTTAATTATTGTAAATCTGTCATTCGTCATGTCATCAAATTCAACGATATTTACAGATAATATTTCTAAAAAGTGGGTATGGTACCAAATACTTTGACGTCTTGTGAGTATCTACAAAATTGAAGATGGTATTCATTTGTTCGATACCAACTATATGTTACAGGAGTCGGTATAACATCTAAACCATTGTGCATGTTCCTTGTTTTGTGAAATAATATGTAGCATTGTATTATGATATATTGCCACATTGTATTCTACTTACAGACAGGATCCAGCTTCATAATCAAACTTTCAAACTATAATTGCTATTTTTAGAAACATACGTTGGGTAAACGTTTCTTCTTCTTCATTGCAAAACTCGTGTGGTATTTAAATACACGAAGATGTATTATCATAAACATGCTAAGTAAGAAAGAAGACCAAACGCGAGCAAGGAAGCGATATTTGTTCATTGTTTAATTAATAACAGAGAAATTTATAGTTCATATGCAAATGAGAAATACCCTCGTTCAAACAAAATTAAAACATTTGAATACAAATTGTCGATTTGTATAAGCCTATTAAAATTAGTATACCTTGCTTATTGGAAATTGGAACATTTATAAGAGTAAGGCACAATTTGTCAAACGAGAAATCAAATCACAATGATCACACTATTTTTTTAACGTAATACAGTTTGTTTATTCGGTATGTAGGTCAGTATTTAATATTTGATACTGTTTAATCGAAATATGATGCCAAACGCGGTTTTTCTTCGTTTAATAATAACAACTACATGTATTGTTAATCATAAATTGTATTCCAGATTATGACTATTTTAAAACTATGACAACCAAACGATACATGCGCAAATTTATACGCGCAACTTATGAATGTATCCAGTTTGACGGTCATCATAACAGTGCGTGCTACAGTTTTCGCTGTACGGATAGGCGTGTTTACACTCCATATGCGATAACTTCATCACTTTTGAAGCTGTCCGCTTTGACGTTTTAATTATCGATTACAGGTTAATGAGAGCGAATTGTAATTATACTATTGCATCCTGGACTGTCCAAATTACTGTCAAGAAGTGTGCTGTACAGTGCCTTTGAGTACTGTACTCAAACTGTAAAATCTTGGCGTATTTACTGTATTGTCCTACGTGTTTAATACGCTTTAATTTAAGATTGATGTGTATTTTCTGTATATACCATTTATTTCCCACTCCATAAAAAAACTATAATGTAGATTACATGAAAACGTGTCCATTATATGATCAATTACGTAATGCCTTAAAGAATGATATTATGTCAATCTGTCGACAGATAAATTTTCATGTTTATTGAACGGTAAAAATCATTATGTAATTAAAATCTTGCTATGTTTATAAACCATGCTATGAACATCAGAAATGATCAGTAAGAGAGCAGCGCAATATGTATCCCATTTTTTTAATCATTTTTTTTTCATATGGTCACAACATTTTCATATGTATAAATAATGTAAACACAGCAAGTCAAATATTATCTAATTGAATAGGTTGTGACTAGATAACCAAAATGTGAGAAAAGAATCATATTTGCATTGTGAATATGCATTTGATTTATGTAGTTGATAGTTGTGTTGCAGTTTTTGATTCAAACCTGCTGGAGTAGGTAATTTGTTTGCCATTTTTTAAAAATATAAATGTATATGTTAAAATAAAGAGGAGATTCACAATATCGTTCCTTCTTTCTTTGAGTCTTAGAATAACTGTTTCTGTTATATACGGATTAGATTAGTCATTGGATTTTAGTCAGTAGACTCAGTGTATCTCAGTTTATATTGAAGCTCTTGTTGGCGGCATTACTATTTTGACATATTCCAAGGTTACTCCTACTTACTCTTACTTCTCAAACAAATATAAACAATAACAAGTTACCTATTATCCGTCGTTCATATTACCAGTTCGATTTGCTTTTGTATCGATCTTTGTCCTCAATTAACGTTACATTTATCATGAAATATGCAGATTCTATAATATATAACTGCTTTGTATACCAGTTCATCGCCTTATAATATAAGTATCATAACTTTCAGACACATTGTCATGTTATGTTTAATAACAATTTTAGGACACCGGATTATTTGCTCAAACATCACGGTCTTACTTTCTATGAACAGGGAACTGTAAATTTCGCTCCTTCGCGATTTCTCTTCCTCGCGATTTCGCCCCTTCACAATTTCGCTTCTCGCAGTTTCGCTCTTTTGCTCTTTCGCTCCTTCACAATTTCGTTTCGCGGACATTTCGCTCCTTTGCGATTTCGCTTTGCGGACGTTTCGCTCCTTCGCGATTTCGTTTTGGGGGCGTTTCGCTCTTTCGTGATTTCGTTTCTCGCATGTTTCGCCGTTTCGCGATTTCGCGATTTCGTGTCGTGATTTCGTGATTTCGTGTCCCTGTTTCGCGATTTTATTTCGCATTTTTCGCGATTTCGTTTTGATTTTTTCGCGTTTTCGCGATTTCGTGTTTGAAAGTTAACACGAAATCAAATGGCCCCTCTCAGCCATCATAGATGAGTATGTCTATGTATATTGTATATCGGAATCAATTGAGCATAACATCGAGACAATATACACTTGCAATTGATTGACGATTTTAATTTACCCATTTTAACAATACCGCGATTTCTGCCCGGAAACGTTTTGAGAAGAATCATTGAGGCGTGACTAATTAACCACAGACGTGACCAGCGGACCGACACGCTCCGTACAGCCTCGTTAATTAATGAATGATGATTATCACTGCCGCTAGATGAATTTATGAGGTGTGTTAAATCGCCTAAAACACATGTTTATGCAATAATTATGTAATTGTCATCTGCGAAATTACTTAGTTTGATATCTAAACATTCGATATATGGAAAATTTAAGTTGTTTGATTGAAGATTTGTTAGTGAAATTAACAATCAAAATGTTGCGAAATTACGTTGAATTATGACTATCGCCGAAAATCAGATTACTCCAGTGACGTCACAGAAGTCATCACTTCAGGGACCACACCCCCGCAGACTTTCATTCTGGTCGCCGGGGCTATATTAGGCGGTTTTTTAAAAAGTCGAATTTAGGTAATTTATTGACCGATTTCGGTAATTTACAATCGAGCAATTGTCAAATTGACATCCCATTTCAATGAATCCGATTTTAACCATATGTCATTTCATCTAGCCTTTAAACAACTGTTGCAAATAAAAAAATACCGATCAAAAGGCTTGGTATTAGGTAATAGAATTAGTTGTGTTACTGAGTTTTTTCTCTTCACTACGCATGCTCAAAGATTGTACTGAAAAGGTTAAAGAAAACCAAAATAATTATCTAGAGCTAGAATTGCAAGCAAATTTCTTTAAAACAAGACCAAATCATGTTGAAAGATGCCTTATTTGTGTATCGCAGGACAAATCGACTCGGCAGTTTAACAAGCTCACGCAACTCAAGGTCACGCCAATTTAATACGGTTTGATGCAAAGTTCATAGGTAGGTAGTTTAAGGTATCCTACTCCACTAGAGTATCTTTATCCGCAATTCTACTACAAATCCCCTCATTCCTGATACGCGTTTGACTCGTACCGATACAATTAACACGCGAATGAAATGTATTAATATTGGGAGTGCCCGGATGAGAATACCGATAAGCAATCATCAACTTTTAAACCGCGACATTTCATTGGCTGACAAAGTCATGCTATAAATAAGCGTTACGAGTTAATTGCGTATTAGACAATCAGGGTATTTGTTGTAAAATTAAAGATAAAAATAAACTCGTGGAGCACGATGTTATAAGGTTGTATAATACGGTTGTAAGTGATAAAGGTAAACATACCTGAGTAATTTGTTTGATAATACAGCTGTTGTTTCCAGTTGTCAACACAGAAGACGCCCCACCTCCTTCAGAGTTGAGGCAGTTCTTATGGACGCCTGTGGGTACTCTGTCTCCCCTTGTGGAACAGATCATAGACCCGGCAAGTAGCAGGATAAAACGTTTCATGCTCGCTGAAACAAATCCAAATATACTGAATAGATCAACTTCAACAATCTCCATTTGTACTTTCATCCCCTGGAATCATATGGTGATGGGGACGATCATTTTGATTACCTCCCCTTGCCGTCTGGAAAACATGCGTAGGCCTACGAATAAATGTTAATGAATCCCCTCCCATGAAACCACTCAATCAACTGTACCTACAATTTCAGTAAAGCTAATTGGCGTCATTTGGCGTATTTTTGAAGAGGGGCGGTCGAGAGAATTTAACCAAACACTCGTTACGTATACTATATCCTAAAATCAAAATAGAACGCTACCATAATCACTGAACTAAGGATTCACTATTAACAAAAACTTAAAAGACACAACGTAATATGCTTTCAGAGTTAGACTTTGTGATGAAATAGTCTCAGCAAATTGTTATCTGATAATTTAATGAATAAACCTTTCAAAACAATCACAACATATTCAAATCAACAAATATAATAATAAAAAGTTATAGATAAAAGGAATGCCAAATCTCAATTTACATATCGTCCAGTGAGGCATTCTTTGGGGAATTTATTTGCAAACAGAGCCAAAATTTCGAAACTTTCAAAGCACTAATATAGTGTTACGTGTTGGGCTAAGAGAGCTTTCTATACCCATGGCTTCGTGAAATTTAAAGGGACTGTAGCACTTTATCAAATGGAAATAAGTGATCTCACAAAATAAAACAAGAAATTTATCAATTGCAAAACAATTCTCTTCAAACAATACACAGAGTTCTAAAACGAGTGGTTATGTTCCGGTTAAGCAACGTGAATAAATTTTCCATCCTCGAATTATTAAAAGATGTTCACATTAAAATGGCCGGTAGCAGTTTTCGTTTTGTAGGTTACAACGTATACTCTGACTACAGATAATACAATGGACTGTTTTACCCTCTCAAGTAAGGATGTACTGCTTAGGATCGTATTATGAAATGGTAAATCTGCATATATGAAAAAAAGTAAAAAACGTGCTACAGTGCCTTTAATACTTTAAACATATATAATAATCTCGCTGCAATCATGATACATAAACAAGCATGAATTTCAATGAAATATATTTAGCATTTGACAAATTTCAATATACATACATACATACAATAGCCTACCTGTATGTTTGTTCGGCTGTTATGACGCAAATAAACTTTCACATAGTAATTTTGTTTCTCTCTTCTTAATGTATACATCGATCGAAGGTTCAATAATTCAAGGGTTCCTGAACAATCTTCACGATCCTCTGTTATTTATCGTCGTTTCACACAGATTCACACATAAAATATGCATCATGGCTTAGATGTTAGACGATTAGAAAGTTTAGATATGGAGGTTCGTTCTTGAAGGACTGTATTTATTTAGAAAGATATTTATTTCTACATGCACTCTTTGTGATATGTATGTTAAGACCCGTTTTAAACTGCAAATACATATACATTTTATCCATAGGCATCAGACCCTAAATTACATATACGTATACCTATTTACCAATATAACATACGAAGAAGGTAAGACACTGTCCGCCATCTTGAATCCTGCCATAGGATCGGCGATGTAAACGGGATAGTCCCCCCAGTTCGACCTTAAAAATCCTTCGAAGTTTGGTGTTGTGATAAGGGTGTTGTTTTAAGGGATTAACGAACTGGTTTTTGATAAAATGTGGAACGCGTGAAATGTGTTCACTCAGGAAACGAAAAAAGAGTAATTATAAACTGGAATCTGATCCTGATCTAATAGGTGTTTTTACAGGACACCAAAAAAGCAGAGTAGCAAATTTGTTCCTCTCGAGGTTATTAGAAACAGACAGACAGACAGACAGACAGACAGACAGACAGATTGTTTATTAAAAGTCTCGCCTCATATACAAGTATAAAAACATTAAAAATTAAGACATAAAGTGAGCCACACATATACATATACAGAATTGATATAAATAAATACATAAAACTTTAATAAAATGTACACATATTAAACTAATGATAACGTTGTAGGCGTCGTTCCCTTAAAATATTAAAGCAGGTCTTGGCTGTATATTTGCACAATAAAGGACTAGACATAATAAAAGAAAACTTTTCAGCATATGTAAAATCTATAAAATTTCTGTCTAAAATTTGGCACCTATCCAGTAAGACATTTGTAAGATATTGATATAAAGGGCAAGCTAAAAGTACATGTATTTTATCTTCAACAACATTCAGACATTTAAAACACACTCTCTCATTTAAAGGCATATTACTATAACGTCCCGTTTCTACAAGTAAGGGGGCAACACCGCAGCTGAACATGGCTAGAGCTCTTCTGTGTCCTCGTGGAATGTGTTCTGTTATATAGTGTTCAGCTCCATAGTCCATCTTAA
The DNA here is from genome assembly GCA_936450465.1 of Gibbula magus. Lineage (NCBI taxonomy): Eukaryota > Metazoa > Mollusca > Gastropoda > Trochida > Trochidae > Gibbula > Gibbula magus. Next base: position 30,594,533 of record OW388300.1, read on the forward strand.
AAGTTCTGTATAGTCGGAGTTTATTACCTCCCTTGCCATCACGACCAGTCGGACAGTCTAGTTTTGTTCTCCACTCTGTGATACTTCGCTTCTGTACTGCGTCCTGGACTCTGTGAATAATTTCATTCCGAAGTAGGCCATTTTCCACATCAGTGAAATCAGTCATGTTTAGTGAGTTCAGTTGTAGATGCACTCGTTTTATCCAGTTTTGTTTCTTTCTTGTAGCCATCTGTTTTGTCCATTTAAAAATCTTCTGAGTACATCGGCTTGGAGTTAAACTATTAAGTCTGGTGTATAGTCTCATAACAGATCCCGAAACCAGGAGTAGTGGCGTAATGTAACAGAGGTTATGACTTGAGTAAACTCTGTGGTGAAGAATAAGTCACAACATGTATTTGGAATAAGGCACCTAATAACGATCAGTCACGTTGTTCAATTTTACTCTTAATTTCCTGTTATCAGCAAGTATGGTTGTTACCGTTTGGTGCTCTTTGTGAGTCGGTTTTATCTTTTTTAAACGTAGATCGATAGAGATAGATAGATAACAAAAGATAAAACTGACACACACTGGTACAGTTAGAATTGTGAGATATCAGAATGTTGCAATGGTTTTAACAAATTCACCTCATATATGTCATTCTCTTCCCACAGAGGTTATTCCCTTAATATTTCTGATGCTATTGAATCTAGTTGTGGATCAGCAACGCTGTAAAAGTGACATTTGCCAGTGACACGTCATAGCCTAATGATAAAATAAACGTAAGATTAACGTCAGAGACATATACTACAAATGGTTCATTTGTGTTATTTACATCAGACATATTTGAAGGACATATGCTAATTAGCAAGACCCTTAAGAGTCAAATGCCTAGATCTTTGAAGTCACTCGGTCAACATGACCGCTGAAAGATGAGTTGTCATTGGTTAGGAAACATAGAGTACAGATACAGTATGAAGTTCGGTTTCCCTCGCTAGGAGATTTTGATGGAGCCTTGAAATTCAGGCCATGTAGAACAGAGGTAAGGATCAGAAATCTGAAGGGAGTCACCTCTGTAGGAAGAGAATATATATGTCTGAGGTGTCTCAATTTATGCACGAGTGAAAGCTAAAATTTACAATGGATAATGCCAAGCCACTCACAATCATGTGTTCACAATCATGAAAATTCCCTCTGATTATATCTCTCCCATGACAAAAGATTGGAGGAAAGGAGAAACTTGTTTTTTAAACTAAGCAGAGATGCACAGGTGTGGGCTACATAATTGAAGCGCTCATAAAATCACAACTCCGTGGTTCTTCTACAGGAACTCGTCATTTATTAATTGTTAACAGTTAATTGCTAATCGATTGTTGATTGGCTGTGACTACAGGTGAAGTGTAGCGCAAACATGTTTCGCAACAGAGACAAACGACCAGTTTTCCCTATGTGCGAACGAAGTGATCAAAGGTTGGCAACGTCTTTCTCTGACATCAAATAATTTTGTATCGTCTGAGTTCAATGTCCCAAAAATTCAAACTCGACACATTGAACACAGGGTCGTGCTCTCTTAAACTCAACCCCATATGTTACATTTACACACGTAAAATATATACAATTAATTATTTTAAGCGTTCAGAGTGGCTTCAAAGGGAGTTCTTTGCCTCCATTCTCACTCACAAACTCTGTTGCGCAACATGTTTGCACTACACTTCACCTGTGCTGTGACATACATGTTGGCGGATCCCAACATTTTCTAATAAGGGGTGGCGGTGTTCACTCAAAGAAAGGTGGTGGATGGTTCACTTTGGGTCCATCAAATTAACATGCCAAAAAGATAAAAAAGGGGTTTTGTTAGATCAAGATAATATATCATGATGATAATAAACTAATGAGCCTAACATTCTTTCTATTTATTAGTATATGTAGTATAGACGGAATGCATTATATGCAATGTCTACTGTTATCATTGTAATAGTTCAGCAGGACAGATAATGTAGTCATTGGACAAAGATGTTTTTAAGGTGCATCCAATGTGTTTCATAGTATGTTATTTGGCTTTAATACGTTCCAACTCACAACGTGTGCAGTCTATAATACACATAAATTCACTCAGCTTGCATATTTATCCCAAATCGCCAAATATATCATAATTACTAGTTTCCAATTAAAATTGAGTAACATCATTATGCATGTGCAGAAACCGATAATGTACGTCCCATTTACATGCACAGTAGTTATGCGACCTATTAAACATTGTCAACTCAAATTTGTCTTTTTGACTGATATAAAAAAAGATTCCAGAATTACGTTTGACTCATTGACGCGCATTCACACGCTGTGCATTGTCCGGTTTTCGATCAAAAATTACTACTTTTACCTTCATATCGTCAATATGCTAAGTCTACTATCATCAAAATGGCAGTTTTCGGTAACAGTCGGTACTTCTCGATAAAGTAACACCATTTTTAACGTTTGGCATATTTGCCCCCTAACAACACAATGGATGTACCTTTAAAGATGCATCCAATGTGTTTCATAGTATGTTATTTGGCTTTAATACGTTCCAACTCACAACGTGTGCTGTCTACAATACAAATGAAGTCACTCAGCTTGCATATTTCTCCCAAATCGCCAAATATATCATAATTACTAGTTTCCAATTAAAATTGAGTAACATCATTATGCATGTGCAGAAACCGATAATGCACGTCCCATTTACATGCAGAGTAGTTATGTGACCTATTAAACATTATCAACTCAAATTTGTCTTTTTGTCTGATATAAAATAAATTCCAGAATTACGTTTGACTCATTGACGAGCGCCACACGCTGTACATTGTCCGGTTTTCGATCAGAAATCACAACTTCTACCTTCATATCGTCAATATGCTAGGTCTACTATCATCAGAATGGTAGTTTTCGGTAACAGTCGGTACCTCTCGATAAAGTAACACCATTTATAACGTTTGCAATATGTGACCCCCAACAACACAATAACCTTTAACAATAAACCTCGACTTCACTTCGAATATTGTGGATACATTTGAAAATATAATGGAAGTGTACGTTTAGTGGAGCTGACTTCGGATCTTGTAGTAAAATGTGTAAAATTTGTCTAACTACTATTATTGTTAGCAAAATTATCTGTGAAAAGCGTGTTTGCACGTGATGCAACGGTAACTACTGGACGAATATAACGGTAACAGTGTAATCAATTCAGTACACAAATGTTGTAGACGACACGTTCCCATGAAACAATGTTTATTTATTTTTCTCATTAAGCTATAGGAATCAGCAAACAATACAGCATACGACAGGACACTTGAAACTTCCCCCGCAAGTCATTACTCATCCCAGTCTCCATTGGCGTCTACTTTCAAATGTAGCCATCCTTGGTTACCCATGGTTTTATATATGCTCCGTTACTCTCAACTATATCACCCATGGGAAATTTCATCAGAGAAATCTGTACTCAAATTTCCCGCCCTTGGCCGGCGTGAGCCAATCAAACCGCTACGCAGCTTGGACCTGCGAGCCAATGACAATTCATATCACTTCGTTGCAAAGCACGCGAGGTCATTTTGTTAGCCATCCGTCACCGGTTATCTCCCTTGACCATTTCTGTCTTATCTTATTGAGTATTTTCTTTGGTTACTGACTTCGTCACGCCAGCCAAGGGCGGGTAATTTAAGTACAGATTTCGCTTACAGAGTTTCCCATGGGTGATGTAGTGGAGAGTAACGGAGCATATATAAAACCATGGGTAACCCAGGATGAAGTGTAGCAGACCGCACTGTGAAGTTCAGTTCAGCGCGATGCTACGCTAACACGTGAAAGGTAACGGGATGCAGCAAGGTTTAAATAAGCCAGCGATTCTGACTAGAGCGAGTTGTGATAATGACACTTGATACTTGACAACAGGAAATAAAGTTTAAGCAACATATCCGATAACTTAAAATAGGTATACAAGATTAAATTGCTTCAAAATGAGGAAAATCAGTCAGGACATTAGACAAAAGGACACAACACCATCTAGTTCACCTATGTGAGTGAATCTCCCGTTCTTTAAACTACTGAGATTACCATTGCTTAAGATGTACAGTTTTCCGTTGTTGTTGAATAGTTTCACAGATTGATGTTCATTAACGTGCGCGTTATTCTTCATCGTGTTGTTCAGAACAAACTCTCTCTAGGTATACAAGATTAAATTGCTTCAAAATGATGAAAATCAGTCAGGGTATTAGACAAAAGGACACAACACCATCTAGTTTCCCTATGTGAGTGAATCTCCCGTTCTTTAAACTACTGAGATTACCATTGGTTAAGATGTACAGTTTTCCGTTGTTGTTGAATAGTTTCACAGATTCATGTTCATTCTTCATCGTGCTGTTCAGAACAAACTTTCTTGTGACCAGGTTCATTGCCATGAGCGATGATTTATCGATAAAATACAGGACCCAATTCAATGAATCAACTGTCATTGCATAAACTCCCTTTTCCAATATTCGATAGGTCAGAGAATGTCGGCTTCTACATAGGTATGACATATGCACGACATACAGACGGAAACCGATATAGACGCGCCTGTTTACGGCATCGAGTGCAACTGTTCGAATACCTTTATGGTATGAATGAATGTGACAACGCTGTTTTATCAAATTCCCTTCAAATGAAAAGGGGTTCATCTTATTTTTCTGAAAAAGAAACACCATTTTATTGGTGTCATCACACTCGAGGAAGGATACGTGATTGAGAACGGCCCATGTTTCACGGCGATTACTATAAAGTGGGTAAGAGAAGACATATGAAGCAACGGCCACCAGAAATGTGTTGGTTGATGGTATAAAAGTGACGTCACTAACATGGTGATGGGACGCCATGTCAAAGTTCACATAAGGCTGGATCTCATTCGTGAGCAGGTTCACTTCAAAATTTGATCTATGTTTCGACACAAACAGCGCCCTTGTGAACTTGGCGTGTTTTCCTGAAATAAACACAAAGCCTTCAATTACAGGCGAACGTTAGCGCAAAAAATAGGTTTCGCAACAACGCTACATGACCAGTTTTCCTTATGTTAAAGCGTGAGTTTCGTACATTGTTAATCAATAAATGCATTGACTGTGTGGTAGTTTGACATAGAAATATATCTGACATAGACATTATTATTTAGATTGATGTTACAGCAGATACAATTTATATATATAATTTAGCAAAATTTAAACATTCATTTTATATATATTCACTGCACTCACGTGTTCCACACTGCATGATCAGATTAGCAGATGTGATGACTTTGGTAATCTTCAGGCCAATGGTGTCATCCTCAGTAAAAGTATCCTTTAATAAAACACTCCCAACGATTAGAATCAAAGCATTAAGATACTCGATAACTAAAGCATTCACAATGTTCCTTTACCCTTCACACAACAATCTACTAGTCATATAACATGATTCGTAAACGACCTTCTAAACCGTACAAATATATCTAGCGGGAGTGGTTATAAAAGACTGTTGCAAATAAAAAAATGAGCAATCAAAAGGCATGCTATTTGGTGATGGAATTACGTGTATTGCTGAGATTAAAGCCATTCTTTTCAAAGATATACTCAAAGGTAAACTTGCCACCTGATTGGCTGAGAACCAAAAGAGTGATCTAGAGCTACAATTGCAAGCAAATGTCTTTAAAGCAGGACAAACTCATATTGAAAGATGCCTTACAAATCAGTTTAACTAGCTCACACATCTCAATGCAGATAGGTCCGCCAGTTTTATACAATGATGCAAAGTTCATACACACATAAGGCATCCTTCTCCATCAGAGAATTTAAATCCGTAATTCTAATACACATCCCCTGATTGTCTGATATACGTTTGACACGTAACGATGCACTAACAAGCGAATGAGTATACCGATGACCAATCATCAACTTTCAAATCGCGACATTTCATTGGCTGACAAAGTAATATACATGCCGATGAGTAATCAGTCTGTAGGCGTTACGAGTCAACAGCGTATTAGACAATCAGGGTATTTGTTGTAAAATTGAAGATACAAATACCCTCATGGAGCACGATGTTATAAGGTGCAAACTACGTGATATAAATAAACATACCTGAGTAATTTGTTTGATGAGACAACCGATGTTTCCAGCTGTAAACACAGAAGACACCCAACCTCCTTCAGAGATGAGGCAGTTCTTATGGACGCCTGTGGGTACTCTGTCTCCCCTTGTGGAACAGATCATAGACCAGACAAGTAGCAGTATAAATCTATTCATTCTCGCTGAAACAAATCCCAGTATACTGAATAGATCAACCTCAACAATCTCCATTTGTACTTTCATCCCCTGGAATCATATGGTGATGGGGCCGATCATTTTGATTACCTCTGGAAAACGTACATAGGCCTAGAAATACATGTTAATGGCTCCAATCAACTGTACCTACAATTTCAGTAAAGCTAATTGGCCTTCCTCGTTTTAACAATATGTATTACTTTCATCCAATCACTTTAGTCACTACTTCAATAAAGCCTACATACAATTCTTCATTTGGTAATCAAGTATTTTCTCCCCTCATGTTTATACTGCAACTAATGAATACAAGAACGCAGCTTGGGAAATGTTGCAGTCATTTGGTGTATTTTTGAAGAGGGGCGGGCGAGAGAATTTAACCAAACACTCGTTACTGTGTCCTAAAATCAAAATAGAGTTGAGATTTACTTTTTGAATTTGTTTAAAAGACAACGTATTATGCTTTCAGAGTTAAACAAAGTGTTGTCTGATAATTTAATGAACAACTTTAAAGAACAATCACCAGATATTCAAATCAACAAATATAAAAAAAGTTATGGATCAAAGGAATGCCAAGTGTCAATTTACATATCGTCCAGTCAGGCATTTCTTTGAGGAATTTATTTGAAAACAGAGCCGAAGTTTCGAAACTCTCAAAGCAATAATGTAGTCTCACGTTTTGGTCTAAGAGAGCTTTCTAGACCCATGGCTTCGTGAAATTTAAAGGGACTGTAGCACTTTATCAAATGGAAATAAAGTGATCTCACAAAATAGAGCAAGAAATTTACCAATTGCAAAACAATTCTCCTCAAACAATACACAGGGTTCTAAAACGAATGGTTATGTTCCGGTTAAGCAACGTGAATAAATTTTCCATCCTTTTCCATGTTCACATTAAAATGGCCGGTAGCAGTTTTCGTTTTGTAGGTTACTCCGTATACTCCGACTACGGATAATGCAATGGACTGTTTACCCTCTAAGTAAAGATATACTGCTTAGAATCGTATTATGAAATGGAAAATCTGCATATATGAAAAAATGTCAAAAACTTGCTTAGTGCTTTAAACATATATAATAATCACATATATATATATATATATATATATATATATATATATACACACACATGCAGAGAGATAGAGAGAAAGAGAGAGAGAGAGAGAGAGAGAGCGAGAGAGAGAGAGAGAGAGAGAGAGAGAGAGAGAGAGAGAGAGAGAGAGAGAGAGAGAGCACCAAACGGTACTCTGTATATATATATATATATATATATATATATATATATATATATATATATATATATATACACATACACACAAACAATAACCTACCTGTACGTTTGTTCGGCTGTTATGACGCAAATAAAATTTCACATAGTAAATTTGTTTTTCTTCTAAATGGAGACATCGATCGCAGGTTCAATAATTCAAGGGTTCGTGAACAATCTTCACGATCCTCTGTTATTTATCGTCGTTTCACACAGATTCACACATAAAATATGCATCTCGGCTTAGATGTTAGAAGATAAGAAAGTTTAGATAAGGAGGTTCGTTCTTGAAGGACTGTATTTATTTAGAAAGATAATTATTTCTATATGCACTCTTTGTGATATGTGTGTTAAGACCCGTTTTAAACTGCATATACATATACATTTTATCCATAGGCATCAGACCCTAAATTTACATATACGTATACCTTCTTACCAAATTCTTTTTCTTTTATTTCTCAGAATCGCCACCAACGGTGGTACATGAGCTTTACAATTCAAAGAAAATTTATACAAAAATTCCAAGATGGACAGAAGGAACATATAAACAATAATTGTGATAAACGGTGTGTTATTTTTAAGAGACAATCATATACATGTAGTTATGTTATACACATTGCTGATTACTTTAAAATAATATTTATAAATTTTGATAATCTTTTCAACTCCTTGGTATTCTTAGTAGCCATTAACTTCTTAAATTTAAATAGATTTGGCCAAGTATAATAATATTGATTTATGAGCTGTACCCGCTGGTGGTGGAGAGCCTCACACCTCAGAAGGTAGTGAAACTCGTCACCAACAGCGGGCGAGTTACAGAGATTGCATACACGTTCAGCTCTAGGTATTGCTCGCCATCGGCCTGTTTCAATTGGCAGTTTATGATTGTTAACTCTGAATCTTAAAAGAGGCATGTATATTGATTTATCTAAATAAAGATATTCTTCAAAAGTATGTTCGTATTTATATAGTTTGTAGTAAAACCCCTTTGAGCTTGTGTTTATCTCAGCTGTCAATGATTGATTGAATTGGTCTCTTAAAGTTGTATTTACCATTGAAACAAGCCATGACGTTGAGCAACATGATGGGTTTTCAAAAACATACGAAATGCCACAATTATCGAGAATGCATTTTATAGAAGATAACCATGGATATATCTGGAGTGATTCTGTTAAGTTCAGTAACATAAATGAATACATATAACCTTGGATAACTTGCGGTTTGAAGTACAGCAAGCTAATTTGTGCCAAAAAGATATCATTCTTTTGTAAATAGTTATATACAATGGAAACCTTCCAAATTCCCCGTACAGCATAAATGTACATTTGTAGGTGTCGTTATTCTAAGGCCGGCTGCCAACTTAAGAAATTTCAAATGAACTTTTTCAACATGAAGCAACTTTTCATGGCCCCACACCTCACATCCGTAAAGCATAATAGGAACTATCATAATATCAAAAGCAGTTAAAAGACAATCCAGTGGTATATTCAGATTTCGAGCTTTCTTGAGTAATGCGAACATAGCTTTTGTTGCACTTCCCGTTAATTTATTTATGGCTCTTACAAGCCGTCTATTTCTATGAAATACCCAGATACGTATAATCGTCAACTATGTCAATATATTTATCTCCGAGCGTAAATGAACATTTTGTTATTTTTGAAGGGCCACTTCCAAATATGACAATTTTCGTTTTCGAAATGTTGATATTAAGTTTCCATTTCTTGCAATATTCGTAGAAATTGTTTAATGATTTTTGTAGGTCAGCTGGATTATCATTTAGTAGGACTGTGTCATCAGCATAGAGAAGCGATATAAACTTAACTATAAAAGATAGATTTTCACTTGTGATCGAATTAATACTTAGTCTTGTAGAGCCCTTGTTTGCTAAAAAGTCATCAAGGTCATTAATAAATATAGAAAACAGCATAGGAGAAAGATTTTCTCCCTGGCGTACGCCAGAGTCACACGAAAATAAAGTCTGATATTACATTGTCAACCGAAACGGCAGATTTAATTTGTTGGTACATACTTTGGACGAGTTGGAGAAACCTTCCTTTAATTCCATTGTATAAGTTTAAACTAAAGCCCGGCTCTCCAAACAGTATCAAATGCTTTAGTGAAATCAATGAAAACGCAGTACAATTTCTTCTTAAACTTCTTGAGAGTTTGATTAAGCATATGCATTACAATAATATTATCATTAGTTGAAAACCCTTTACGAAAACCAGCTTGAGCAGAGTTGATAATATTATTTTCTTCAAGAACGTTTGTTAATCTGGTGTTCATAATGCTTGTGAATAACTTACCAAAACAGCTTAAGATTGTAATGGGGCGGTAAGAATTTGGATCCATACGATCACCTTTGCCCTTATAAATTGGTTTAATGATGCCATTTAGCCATGATTCCGGAAGTCTTCCCGATGCTAAAATCAAATTGAAGTATTGTTCTAGAAATGGGAGTAAAATATCAATCAAATCAATCAAGTAATCATTTTCAACCAAATCCAGGCCAGCAGCTTTGTTCCTTTTTAGCCGTTTAATTGCCTGGGTTATTTCCTCCTTTGTGATATCAGCATTAAGTATCATAGTATCATAATCGATAATGTTTTCATGATCAGTGGAAGGAATATAATTTTCTTGATTGTTTTCATTCAAATGCTTGTAATAATTAAAGAATGTTTCAACATTTGGTTGAACCGATTGCTTTGTTTCCGTATTTGAATTAATCATTTTCCAAAAGTCTTTTGGTGAATGTTTTTTTGTTTTTTTTCTAAATGAATTGTTAACATGATTACGATGATCTTTCATATATTTGTTCATACAATCTTTATAGGCTTTAGAAATTAGTCGCAATTCGATCCTATGTATCTGTGACTTAGATTTCTTAAATTTTCTTTTGGCTTTTCGAAATTTTCTGCGCATCCTTCTGCATTCCGGCCCAAACCAAGGTTTACTTATCTTATTAGCATATTTAGATTTAAAAGGACGAAAAGTGTGAATGCGAGTGCGTCTAACACCGAATGTTTCACGTGCTGCGTCCAAAAGCACGTGCGTTATATCAGATGAAATTGAGTCGACTACCACAGGGTCGCCGTGACCTGTGCGCGCTAATTGTGCTTGACTTGTCAGATTGTTGGAGTTCTCGAGTTTTGTCTGACCAAACAGTATTGCAATCGTTTGCTCAAGTCGTGTCGTATGTTGACCCGTAACTGTGATATTTATTGTTTCATGTTAACAGCAAACGGCCATGACAAGAATAAATGAGTTTGATGTTAATACCTGGTTCAGTGTTATATTGTCCCTCTCATTTCTTTGACCTGAAATCAAGATTTTCGGGATTTTATTCTTGCCACTGGCCAAGAACTGTTTACCATTCAGTAAGGTTTGAGTATTCTACATTAATTTCTAGTTTTACCGAAATATGAAGTGACGTTGTGAGCTTTCTGCCTCCAACAACTCTACCAGAAAAGACGAAAAACTAAGTAACTTTCAATATTGTTATTACCTCAAGAATTACAAATATTCCTTTTATCCAAATGTTTTTCCAATGAAAGAAACGTCATTTAAATACTAAATATTGTCTAAATATCTATCTAATTTTAACCGGTAATCAAAATCACATCACTTTGTCTCATATTGGTGACATAATTATGCTCCTGTGACTGTAACACTGAAGTTCAGCAACAGTGGACGCGGTTTATCACCGACTGGGTGACTCGTACCTGGATACCCTGACAGATTGAAAGATTGATGCTCTGCTCTACCCTGAGACTTGTGGTGTCACCTTCGACAGCATATATCATCCAAAACGTGCCCATGTTTAAGCAACAGTCAATTGGTAATCGATGGTTGATTGGCTGTGACCTGTGTGAAGTGTAGCGCAAACATGTTGCGCAACAGAGATAAACGAGCAGTTGGCAGGTTGGCAACATCCTGGTTCCCGGGCCTTCGTTCTCGCTACTCTTATCTCTTATCTCCGGGAAACAAGATGAGGTTAGCAACGTCTTTCTCTCGACTCAAATCGAAATAATTTTGTATCGTCAAAGTTCAATGTCCCAAAAATTCAAACTCGACACATTGAACACAGGGTCGTGCTCTCTTAATCCCAACTCCATATGTTACATTTACACACGTAGAATATATACAATTAATTATTTTAAGCGTTCAGAGTGGCTTCAAGGGGAGTTCTTCGCCTCCATTCTCAATCACAAACTCTGTTGCGCAACATGTTTGCGCTACACTTCACCTGTGCTGTGGCATACATGTTGGCGGATCCCGAAATTTTCTAATAAGGGGTGGCGGTGTTCACTCAAGGATAGGTGGTGGATGGTTCACTTTGGGTCCAAGTTATCTGTGAAAAGCGTGTTTGCACGTGATGCAACGGTAACTACTGGACGAATATAACGGTAACAGTGTAATCAATTCAGTATACAAATGTTGTAGACGACACGTTCCCATGAAACACTGTTTATTTATTTTTCTCATTAAGCTATAGGAATCAGCAAACAATACAGGATACGACAGGACACTTGAAACTTCCCCCGCAAGTCATTACTCATCCCAGTCTCCATTGGCGTCTACTTTCAAATGTAGTCATCCTTGGTTACCCATGGTTTTATATATGCTCCGTTACTCTCCACTATATCACCCATGGGAAATTTCATCAGAGAAATCTGTACTCAAATTTCCCGCCCTTGGCCGGCGTGAGCCAATCAAATCGCTACGCAGCTTGGACCTGCGAGCCAATGGCAATTCATATCACTTCGTTGCAAAGCACGCGAGGTCATTTTGTTAGCCATCCGTCACCGGTTATCTCCCTTGACCATTTCTGTCTTATCGTATTGAGTATTTTCTTTGGTTACTGACTTCGTCACGCCAGCCAAGGGCGGGTAATTTTAGTACAGATTTCGCTGACAGAGTTTCCCGTGGGTGATATAGTGGAGAGTAACGGAGCATATATAAAACCATGGGTAACCGAGGATGAAGTGTAGCAGACCGCACTGTTCAGTTCAGTTCAGCGCGATGCTACGCTAACACGTGAAAGGTAACGGGATGCAGCAAGGTTTAAATAAGCCAGCGATTCTGACTAGAGCGAGTTGTGATAATGACACTTGATACATGACAACAGGAAATAAAGTTTAAGCAACATATCCGATAACTTTAAATAGTTATACAAGATTAAATTGCTTCAAAATGAGGAAAATCAGTCAGGACATTAGACAAAAGGACACAACACCATCTAGTTCACCTATGTGAGTGAATCTCCCGTTCTTTAACATACTGAGATTACCATTGCTTAAGATGTACAGTTTTCCGTTGTTGTTGAATAGTTTCACAGATTTATCTTCATTAACGTGCGCGTTATTCTTCATCGTGCTGTTCAGAACAAACTCTCTTGTGTCCAGGTTCATTGCCATGAGCGATGATTTATCGATAAAATACAGGACCCCGTTCAATGAATCAACTGTCATTGCATAAACTCTCTTTTCCAATAAACGATAGATCACAGAGTGACGCCTTCTCGTTCTACATAGGTATGACATCTGCACGACATACAGACGGAAACCGATATAAACGCGTCTGTTTACGGCATCGACAGCAACTGTTCGAATAACTTCATTGTGTGAATAAATGTGACAACGCTGTTTTATCAATCTCCCTTCAAGGGAAAAGGGGTATATCTTATTTTTCTGAAAAACAAACACCATTTTGTTGGTGTCGTCACACTCGAGGAAGGATACGTGATTTAGAATGGTCCATGTTTCACGGAGATTACTATAAAGCGGGTAAGAGAAGACATTTGAAGCAACGGCCACCAGAAATTTTTTGGTTGATGGTATAAAAGTGACGTCACGAACATGGTGATTGGACGCCATGTCAAAGTTCACATAAGGCTGGATCTCATTCGTGAGCAGGTTCACTTCAAAATTTGATCTATGTTTCGACACAAACAGCGCCCTAGTGAACTTGGCGTGTTTTCCTGAAATAGACACAAACCCTTCGATTACAGGCGAACGTTAGTTAGCGCAAAAATAGGTTTCGCAACAACGCTACATGACCAGTTTTCCTTATGTTAAAGCGTGAGTTTCGTACATTGTTTATCAATAAATGCATGGACTGTGTGGTAGTTTGACATAGAAATATATCTGACATAGACATTATTATTTAGATTGATGTTACAGCAGATACAATTTATATATATAATTTAGCAAAATTTAAACATTAATTTTATATATATTCACTGCACTCACGTGTTCCACACTGTATGATCAGATTTGCAGATGGGATGACTTTGGTAATCTTCAGGCCAATGGTGTCATCCTCAGTAAAAGTATCCTTTAATAAAACACTCCCAACGATTAGAATCAAAGCATTAAGATACTCGATAACTAAAGCATTCACAATGTTCCTTTACCCTTCACACAACAATCTACTACGCCAGTTTTATACAATGATGCAAAGTTCATACACACATAAGGCATCCTTCTCCATCAGAGAATTTAAATCCGTAATTCTAATACACCTCCCCGGATTGTCTGATATACGTTTGACACGTAACGATACACTAACAAGCGAATGAGTATACCGATGACCAATCATCAACTTTCAAATCGCGACATTTCATTGGCTGACAAAGTAATGCTATACATGCCGATGTTTAATCAGTCTGTAGGCGTTACGAGTCAACAGCGTATTAGACAATCAGGGTATTTGTTGTAAAATTGAAGATACAAATACCCTCATGGAGCACGATGTTATAAGGTGCAAACTACGTGATATAAATAAACATACCTGAGTAATTTGTTTGATGAGACAACCGATGTTTCCAGCTGTAAACACAGAAGACACCCAACCTCCTTCAGAGTTGAGGCAGTTCTTATGGACGTCCTTGGGTACTCTGTCTCCCCTTGTGGAACAGATCATAGACCCGACAAGTAGCAGTATAAATCTATTCATTCTCGCTGAAACAAATCCCAGTATACTGAATAGATCAACCTCAACAATCTCCATTTGTACTTTCATCCCCTGGAATCATATGGTGATGGGGCCGATCATTTTGATTACCTCTGGAAAACGTACATAGACCTAGAAATACATGTTAATGGCTCCAATCAACTGTACCTACAATTTCAGTAAAGCTAATTGGCCTTCCTCGTTTTAACAATATGTATTACTTTCATCCAATCACTTTAGTCACTACTTCAATAAAGCCTACATACAATTCTTCATTTGGTAATCAAGTATTTTCTCCCCTCATGTTTATACTGCAACTAATGAATACAAGAACGCAGCTTGAGAAATGTTGCAGTCATTTGGTGTATTTTTGAAAAGGGGCGGGCGAGAGAATTTAACCAAACACTCGTTACTATGTCCTAAAATCAATATAGAGTTGAGATTTACTTTTTGAATATGTTTAAAAGACAACGTATTATTCTTTCAGAGTTAAACAAAGTGTTGTCTGATAATTTAATGAACAACTTTAAAGAACAATCACCAGATATTCAAATCAACAAATATAAAAATGTTATGGATCAAAGGAATGCCAAGTGTCAATTTACATATCGTCCAGTCAGGCATTTCTTTGAGGAATTTATTTGAAAACACAGTCGAAGTTTCGAAACTCTCAAAGCAATAATATAGTCTCACGTTTTGGTCTGAGAGAGCTTTCTAGACCCATGGCTTCGTGAAATTTAAAGGGACTGTAGCACTTTATCAAATGGAAATAAAGTGATCTCACAAAATAGAGCAAGAAATTTACCAATTGCAAAACAATTCTCCTCAAACAATACACAGGGTTCTAAAACGAATGGTTATGTTCCGGTTAAGCAACGTGAATAAATTTTCCATCCTTTTCCATGTATACATTAAAATGGCCGGTAGCAGTTTTCGTTTTGTAGGTGACACCGTATACTCCAAATACGGATAATGCAATGGACTGTTTACCCTCTAAGTAAAGATATACTGCTTAGAATCGTATTATGAAAAGGAAAATCTGCATATATGAAAAAATGTCAAAAACGTGCTTAGTGCTTTAAACATATATAATAATCATATATATTTATATATATATATATATATATATATATACACACATGCAGAGATATAGAGAGAAAGAGAGAGAGAGAGAGAGAGAGAGAGAGAGAGAGAGAGAGAGAGAGAGAGAGAGAGAGAGAGAGAGAGAGACGGTACTCTTTATATATATATATATATATATACACATACACACAAACAATAGCCTACCTGTACGTT
This sequence comes from Gibbula magus, assembly GCA_936450465.1. Lineage (NCBI taxonomy): Eukaryota > Metazoa > Mollusca > Gastropoda > Trochida > Trochidae > Gibbula > Gibbula magus. Next base: position 30,610,320 of record OW388300.1, read on the forward strand.
TGTTCGGCTGTTAAGACGCAAATAAAATTTCACATAGTAAATTTGTTTTTCTTCTAAATGTATACATCGATCGCAGGTTCAATAATTCAAGGGTTCGTGAACAATCTTCACGATCCTCTGTTATTTATCGTCGTTTCACACAGATTCACATATAAAATATGCATCTCGGCTTAGATGTTAGAAGATTAGAAAGTTTAGATAAGGAGGTTCGTTCTTGAAGGACTGTATTTATTTAGAAAGATAATTATTTCTATATGCACTCTTTGTGATATGTGTGTTAAGACTCGTTTTAAACTGCATATACATATACATTTTATCCATAGGCATCAGACCCTAAATTTACATATACGTATACCTTCTTGCCAAATTCTTTTTCTTTTATTTCTCAGAATCGCCACCAACGGTGGTACATGAGCTTTACAATTCAAAGAAAATTTATACAAAAATTCCAAGATGGACAGAAGGAACATATAAACAATAATTGTGATAAACGGTGTGTTATTTTTAAGAGACAATCATATACATGTAGTTATGTTATACACATCGCTGATTACTTTAAAATAATATTTATAAATTTTGATAATCTTTTCAACTCCTTGGTATTCTTAGTAGCCATTAACTTCTTAAATTTAAATAGATTTGGCCAAGTATAATAATATTGATTTATGAGCTGTACCCGCTGGTGGTGGAGAGCCTCACACCTCAGAAGGTAGTGAAACTCGTCACCAACAGCGGGCGAGTTACAGAGATTGCATACACGTTCAGCTCTAGGTATTGCTCGCCATCGGCCTGTTTCAATTGGCAGTTTATGATTGTTAACTCTGAATCTTAAAAGAGGCATGTATATTGATTTATCTAAATAAAGATATTCTTCAAAAGTATGTTCGTATTTATATAGTTTGTAGTAAAACCCCTTTGGGCTTGTGTTTATCTCAGCTGTCCATGATTGATTGAGTTGGTCTCTTAAAGTTGTATTTACCATTGAAACAAGCCATGACGTTGAGCAACATGATGGGTTTTCAAAAACATACGAAATGCCACAATTATCGAGAATGCATTTTATAGAAGATAACCATGGATATATCTGGAGTGATTCTGTTAAGTTCAGTAACATAAATGAATACATAACCTGGGATAACTTGCGGTTTGAAGTACAGCAAGCTTATTTGTGCCAAAAAGATATCATTCTTTTGTAAATAGTTATATACAATGGAAACCTTCCAAATTCCCCGTACAGCATAAATGTAGGTGTCGTTATTCTAAGGCCGGCTGTCAACTTAAGAAATTTCAAATGAACTTTTTCAACATGAAGCAACTTTTCATGGCCCCACACCTCACATCCGTAAAGCATAATAGGAACTATCATAATATCAAAAGCAGTTAAAAGACAATCCAGTGGTATATACAGATTTCGAGCTTTCTTTAGTAATGCGAACATAGCTTTTGTTGCACTTCCCGTTAATTTATTTATGGCTCTTACAAGCCGTCTATTTCTATGAAACATAATACCCAGATACGTATAATCGTCAACTATGTCAATATATTTATCTCCGAGCGTAAATGAACATTTTGTTATTTTTGAAGGGCCACTTCCAAATATGACAATTTTCGTTTTCGAAATGTTGATATTAAGTTTCCATTTCTTGCAATATTCGTAGAAATTGTTTAATGATTTTTGTAGGTCAGCTGGATTATCATTTAGTAAGACTGTGTCATCAGCATAGAGAAGCGATATAAACTTAACTATAAAAGATAGATTTTCACTTGTGATCGAATTAATACTTAGTCTTGTAGAGCCCTTGTTTGCTAAAAAGTCATCAAGGTCATTAATAAATATAGAAAACAGCATAGGAGAAAGATTTTCTCCCTGGCGTACGCCAGAGTCACACGAAAAAAAGTCTGATATTACATTGTCAACCGAAACGGCAGATTTAATTTGTTGGTACATACTTTGGACGAGTTGGAGAAACCTTCCTTTAATTCCATTGTATAAGTTTAAACCAAAGCCTGGCTCTTCAAACAGTATCAAATGCTTTAGTGAAATCAATGAAAACGCAGTACAATTTCTTCTTAAACTTCTTGAGAGTTTGATTAAGCATATGCAATACAAAAATATTATCATTAGTTGAAAACCCTTTACGAAAACCAGCTTGAGCAGAGTTGATAATATTATTTTCTTCAAGAAAGTTTGTTAATCTGGTGTTCATAATGCTTGTGAATAACTTACCAAAACAGCTTAAGATTGTAATAGGGCGGTAAGAATTTGGATCCAAACATCACCTTTGCCCTTATAAATTGGTTTAATGATGCCTTTTAGCCATGATTCCGGAAGTCTTCCCGATGCTAAAATCAAATTGAAGTATTGTTCTAGAAATGGGAGTAAAATATCAATCAAATCAATCAAGTAATCATTTTCAACCAAATCCAGGCCAGCAGCTTTGTTCCTTTTTAGCCGTTTAATTGCCTGGGTTATTTCCTCCTTTGTGATATCAGCATTAAGTATCATAGTATCATAATCGATAATGTTTTCATGATCAGTGGAAGGAATATAATTTTCTTGATTGTTTTCATTCAAATGCTTGTAATAATTAAAGAATGTTTCAACATTTGGTTGAACCGATTGCTTTGTTTCCGTATTTGAGTTAATCATTTTCCAAAAGTCTTTAGGTGAATGTTTTTTTGTTTTTTTTCTGAATGAATTGTTAACATGATTACGATGATCTTTCATATATTTGTTCATACAATCTTTATAGGCTTTAGAAATTAGTCGCAATTCGATCCTATGTATCTGTGACTTAGATTTCTTAAATTTACTTTTGGCTTTTCGAAATTTTCTGCGCATCCTTCTGCATTGCGGCCCAAACCAAGGTTTACTTATCTTATTAGCATATTTAGATTTAAAAGGACGAAAAGTGTGAATGCGAGTGCGTCTAACACCGAATGTTTCACGTGCTGCGTCCAAAAGCACGTGCGTTATATCAGATGAAATTGAGTCGACTACCGCAGGGTCGCCGTGACCTGTGCGCGCTAATTGTGCTTGACTTGTCAGATTGTTTACCCTTTCAATACTGATTTCTTGTCGGAATGTACTTACATACTTTGTGTCGTAGTGCTTTGGTTTGGGAGGAAGTGGAACTTTGGCTGCTGGACATGGATGGTTAATGTTCAGGCTTGCTATGTCATTGGACACTTTATGGATTCTATAATATACAGGACAATGAACATCAGAGAGGAGAGGTGAGAATTCTTTCACTTCAAAATTATTAATATAGGGGAGTAACATTGCTGATGATATAACATGGTCTATAACTGATTTATCCTTGCATGTGGTCTTACCAAAGCCTTTATCTTTCCCCATCCTACCATTGCATATAAACATATTAGATTTTTGCATAATTCAATATAACATTCAAAGAAGGTAAGACACTGTCCGCCATCTTGAATCCTGCCATAGGACCGGCGATGTAAACGGGGTGGTCCCCCCAGTTCGACCTTGGGGTCGAGGTAGAAATCCTTTGAAGGTTGGTGTTGTGATAAGGGTGTTGTTTTAAAGGATTAACGCACTGGTTTCGATAAAATGTGGAACGCGTGAAATGTGTTCACTCAGGAAACGAAAAAAGAGTAATTATAAACTGGGATCTGATCCTGATCTAATAGGTGATTTTACAGGACACCAAATCAGCAGAGTTGCAAATTTGTTCCACTCGAGGTTATTAGAAACCAGGAGTAGTGGCGTAAGGTAACAGAGGTTAGTTCGCGGATATGACTTGAGTAACCTCTGTGGTTAAGAATAAGTCACAAAATGTATTTGGAATAAGGCCCCTAATCACGATTAGTCACGCTGTTCAAGTTTACTCTTAATTTCGTAGAGAACTGTTCTACACGCAGTCAGGTTTGGGTGCAATGCTACACTGAATTTCAGTGCAGTACCACCCATGGTTCGCTAGTTCCAGCCGATGCTCGCAGGGTTCACCGCAATGCATAGCCACATGGCGTTGCGGGCTTTCTCCCTGCCATAATACTAGCAGCCGCGATATAAGTGAAATACTCTTGAAAGTGGCGTTAAACCCCAACTCACCTCACCTCACCTCACTCTTAATTTCCGGTAATCAGCAAGTATGGTTGTTACCGTCTGGTGCTCTTTGCATTGCGAGCGTGTGAGTCGGTTTTATCTTTTTTAAACGTAGATCAATAGAGATAGCGTATTGGATATTCTGTCTCAAAATATCGTTACTGTAAATAATTTCACCACAAACAAAAGATAAAAGAAAGAATTGAAAAAGAATTGTGAGATATCAGAATGCAGTAATTGTTTTAACAAATTTACCTTATTTATGTCATACTCTTCCCACAGAGGTTGCTCCCTTTAGATTTCCGATCCTAATTGTTATTTGTGCAATCAGCGATGCTGTAAAAATGAAAATTGCCAATGACACGCCAAAATGATAACATGAACGTAAGATAAACGTTTTCTGGTTTAATGTGTTTTCCTCCAAATATGCTATTTGATTTTGCGGAACAACTGTCAGATCATAAACATGCTGATAATTAAAGAAGACCAATTCAGAGACAAATACCAAAAATATTTCATTTTTTTAGATTACATCAGACATATTACATATCTGACAGCTCTAAGACGAGACTCGGTCAACATGCCCGCTGAAAGATGAGTTTTCATTGGTTAAGAAGCAGGCATACAGTATGAGGTTCCGTTTCCCCCGCTAGGGAATTTTGCTGGAGCCTTGGAATTAAGGCCACGTAGAACAGAGGTTAGGATGGGAAATCTGAAGGGAGTAACCTCTGTGGGAAGAGAATGGAAATACGTCTGAGGTGTCTCAATTTATGCGGGAGTGAAAACTAAAATTTACAATGGATAATGCCAAACCATTCGCAATCATGTGTTAACAACAATGAAATTTCCCTCTGATTATATCTCCCACAACAAAAGATTGGATGGAAGGAGAATGTTGAGAATGAACTAAGTAGAGATCCACAGCTGTGGGCTACATAATTGAAGCGCTCATAAAATCACAACACCGTGGCTCTTCTACAGGCACTCGTCGTTTATTGGGGTGGAGAGTTTTTCATTTTAAAAATATTATTCTACAACCCTTGTACTTTGTTTATAATTCATATTTTAATATTTTAAAGGCACCGTAGCACGTTTTTGCAATGTAATTGTTCTCAAATTTGCCATTCACTATTAAAGTATACATAATATATTGTTACGTTAGAGGGTAAAACATCAACAGTCATTCTAAAAAAGTGGATAATTGCGGAAACAAAAAAATTAAAAACTTTATGCAAATTTTCTGAACTTGTTTTCTCAAAAATATGAATTAAGACATATTAATCATTATCATATGAGAAAAATACAAAAGTGGGACTTAATGAGATATGTTAAGTCTGTGGCCAATTAATTTACTTAGCTAGTGTGACCATGGGTGTCCTTCCTGTAACAGTTATAATTGTTGGTAAAAATGTTTTAAAATAGTGATTTTTATTCGAAAGCATGTTAAAGCCTTGTCTTTTAAGAAGTAGGCATATCACCAAATTTGCTAATAATTTACTTTGGAGTAATAATAGTGACCAAGTGTTTGCCTTGGAAAACAGAATGCTGGAGTAAATTTTCAAAACCTTTAGATAATTGACTTTGTAATAACAGATTTGATTGACACTGTCACATACATAGTAATATTGTCAACATTATATCATTAATCCTTACGTAACTAATTAAGAAATAAATGATGTTACAGGAAAGACAACAGTGTTATTGTAAAGACGGTCATACCCCATTATGCAGAAGACCGCAGGTCAGGGATTGTCCTGATTGGCTGCAATTGAATCTAGTTGTGCAATCAGCGACGCCGTTGTAAAAGTGACATTTGACAATCTCATGTCATAATGATAAAATAAACGTAAGACAACGTTTTCTCGTTTCTATGTCTCATCATAGATATCATTGACATTACATATTTGAATGGCGGAATTCCGGTAGACAAGTGAGCCAGACGTGTTTCACTTCGGCTCCGTAGAATCAACATTAATCACTAAGTTGGAAGATATGAAAAAATCTATTGAGGTGATGTTGAAGAAACAAACAGTCGATATAAAGAAATACATAAACCATGTGAAGATTGAAATACATGACATAGAAGAAATAAATAAAAGACTTTGATAATATACAGCTGGAAGTAATTAACGCCGTACACTTCAATGATTGAGAAACCAGCGACAATAAAAGTGAAATTGGAAAACTGAAGAAAGAAATATAGAGAATTGAAACTATGCCTATTGACTCAAGAGATGTATTCACGAAAAAACAGTCTTCTAGTATATGGCATCGCTGACGGACGTGAGCCAGTTACAGCAATCAACGAACTTCTGTCGATCATCTTACAAGTGGGAAACGCCGACAACAAAATCTTCGACAACATCCACAGGCTGAACAGAACGAGTAGCGACCCAGCAAACATCCGTGCAGATGTGCCCAAACCCATCGTAATCCTCTTTGTTTCGAGAATGGACAAACAACGAATATTCGATGCAGCCTTGAAATCGTCAAAACGTTTTGGTCGGAGGAAAATAACGGTACGAACCGACCTGCCAGAAAAAGCAGAGAGGGAGATTAGCCAATCAAACCTTCGAAATTCGAAATTAACTTGGCACATGTAAAAGCAAATACGTTTTAACAGTGGCGGCCATTTTGAATATGGCGGCCATCTTGGATCGAAATTGACTTGGCCCTCAGACCAAATTTTATCAGAATACCATAAGCTATCTTTGTGCAGAGTTTGGTACTTTTCACCCAAAGTGCACAATCATTTCACCATTCTGCCTGACTGAAGGCGCGTTTAGTCCGTGTATTGCTCCCCTGAATTATTATCAAAATGAAAAGTCGTATTTTCCTGACACGTGCATATTGGTTTTATTTTAAACCCTATTATGCTAATCTCAAAATGTTAAAAAAATTCACATTTTTACGTTTACCCACTGGTCTTTTCTCGTTTTACTCGCCTGAAGAGTGAGAATTATTCCTCGTTCGAGGATCCCCTTTTTTACTCCGTCCTTTTTCCTCATTTCGTATGGAAGGGGATCTGTGCCATATATGACATGTTGACTTGTAACTTGTAAAGTGTAACATGTCGTTCTCAACCATGCAAGTCTCGAAAAGACAAGTCCAACCATGCAAAACTAACATTTTAATCCGGTCAATCTTAACTTCCCATTCTCAACTTTACAAAGTTGAAATGTAATTCTAGAAATCGTCAAAGTCGAAAAGTCAACTTGTAATTTTTAATTATTAAATCTAAATAATATACACATTGTGTAATGTTACAAGTTACGTTTGACAAATGAAAAATGGAAAATGAAGAGTTGCAAAGTCAGCTTTGTAAAACGGACTTTAGCATTTCGAGACTGACACGACTTGCATAGTTACGATTGCAATGTTTCAAATCACATCTCTACACGATTTCGCATTGACCATATTTGGAATATAACGGAAATTAGCGGAAAGGAACGAATAATCCCGATCCGATAAACACAATGTTCAACAATGACTTCTCCCTTGACAAGCATCTCCCAGCAACTACTAACAAATATTTGAAAGTTGCATACTAGTTTTCCCATTATTAGCATACTGTTGACAAAAGCACATTGGCTAAAACATTATTGTAAACCATACAGTTAGTTATCATCGCATTTTACTGTGGGGGAAACAACTGCCCGCCCGAACGCTCGAGACGCGGTTATTTCTGTTACGAGTAAACCTTACCAGCCCGATGGTCGGGCACATATTTAATGTCACATTGTGTAATCAAAACCTCTTATCTGTGCTGAAATTCATTTTTGATTTTGAAACAAAGCAAGCAGGAATATCTTATTCAAATAAAAATGGATCGTAATTTATATTGCTCTCGTCAATCAGGCATACTAATAATATATATATTTCTAAAGATAGACCATATGGCATATGGACAGACTAAAGTAACTATATATAGATTTCTAACACATTTTAAAGGCAGCATTACTGGTCACTATAATGTATGTTCATAAAACATGTTTATTCATATAATCAATACATTTTACGTCAGATTGATAAAAGTAATCCGTAATGCCACATCGGAGTTTCAGCAAATGTGCTTCGTATATGTCGAGGGCCAATCTACATTTTCACGAGGAGGAAGGAACGCGTTAACCTCAAATGGAAATGTAACACATTTATTTCTCTCCATTGTTTCCAGGGTGATCATATAAATAAGTATACAGTTCAAAATGCAAGCAGAATCAACATAAATAATTGAACACATTTAGAGAAAAGTTGTAAATTGTCTAGACCACCCTATTAATAAATATGCTTCCTGGTCACGATTAATATATATGTATTTTGTGACATTGTGACAATTGGGTATAAAGAAAAAATTGCGTTTTTTGTAAAAAAAATTAATAATAACACACAAAAAAAAACCCAGTTGGTCGGGACATTTTTTCACATTCGATTAGTTAGATAATTTATCGACATTTTTAAAATACATACATGATGATAAATAGTTGTAACTTTCCAAATAAACCTTACGTAATTTCCAGTGGTTTCGAAACATAAATAACTGTCAGTGTCACGGACACTTTGATTTGGGTCCACAAAATGATTGACATTTTCCTGTCTCAGCTTTTGGATCGTCGTAACACTTGTCACAGTTCGGTATTTGTTTCCCCGTTTCCATGGAAACGCAACTTGGATTCGTTTCTGGGGCAGAAACAAAAATTCGTAAGGTGTAGCTCAATGAAACATTATTTTCAAATGTTTTATTAAGTTCATTTCACAGGTATACAGACAAACGTGAAGCACACATAAAGGATGTGCAGAGCTAAGACACAATTTTTAAACCTGGAAATATTGTTAAAAAAATTCCATTTCGCATGGAAAGAAGGCGTTGTTTTTAATGTAATAATGTTTTCAACATTAGATACATCCTTGAAAATATTTGCAACACTTTCTATGGATATTTTAATTTTTTGGAGGTACTGTAATGATATGATAATATCAGAGTATATATCGAGAATTTCACCCAAGTGTCTTCTGATATCAAATATATCAACACGAGTTCATTAAAGTTACAAATTAACTATCATTAACTGATTATTAGTAAGATTATGACGATTTGATTTTAGCGTTATCTACAATGTAGATATCGCCTGTTGATATCGCATGATATCACACAAGCACCCTCTACTTAAGGAGCCAGTTTTGTGTGATAAAAGACGATTGTTCATGAAACTTTCGATTCCTCCAAAATTCCTTTACGTGATTACATTTATGAAAACATATTGGAAACTTTCTGGTTCAGATTTACTGAAAGAACAAATATTTGAATGACTTATTTTCATTTTCAACAGCTCTCTTCTTGTGTACATGTAGATTGCTCTATTTATGAATATATATACTGCATGAACATCTAAAAATGTCACACTCTTAGTACAGTTTCTGGACTTTTCAAACTCAGTAATCCATGAAATATGTGTATAAAGAGTTGTATATCTCCTTGACAACACATTAATGGAATGAACATTTCTTTTCTTTCAACTTTTAAATTAATAATTTGATATATATTTCTACTACAATGAGTGTGTCACATTAATGATCAACAAACAAAAGTGTTAAATAGACACGGCAAAGACGTATGTTTAGGGGAGACATATTGTTGTAAAACATAAATTATCGGAACTTTTATCTGAATAAAAATTATTATCGTTTCATATATGAGTTAATAAAACACATATTTAATCTATTGAAAACAATACGCATGTCAATGTATTCATGAATGACCGTTTTAGGGAAATTGTACGTTTAGAAAAAAATAATTATATCCTGTACAGTCGATTCAATTTTTAAATTCAACAGTGCAATTATATTTTTGAAATTACCAGTGATACAATTTTATTTTCAGTTTGCATTCTTTATTCATAATTATTTTCATATTTTGGCATGTAGAAGTTGAATATTTATTGTTTAAAGTGTGAAACAACTGATCTCGGCTTATGACTTACATTTCATACTTGAATTCAGTAATTTGATTCTTTATATAGAATTAATGGACATATTAATCATAGACAAATTTACTTTTGTCCCACAACAATACACTTTTCACTTCTTCAAATACTAATTAAAGATGAAGTTTGCTTGAAAAGTAAATGAAAATAGATTAATTAACATATAACATTAACATTAACCAATATATAATTGAAACTATAGTTGAGAAAAGTAATTAAACTATTAAATAATTAAAAGAGATAAATTCAACATTTCCCCTTGATTATTTGTTTGTAAGAATAAGAAGTATTGATACTCAGAACAGTTTTCAGTTATAATTAAAGTGAAATGCAGTTTTTAAATTTTGTTTAAAGAAGAAGATGAAGTTCCCTGATTTAGATCATTGCTTTATGGTACATTTAAAATATTTTAAAATTAATATTAAAATTGTCAACACTTGCTTATGTATTTCTTTCAATTTCTTCCCCACTAACGTTTATATACTTTCAATATCAAGATTTTATTTTTCAAAACTTGGATATTCATTTCTGAATGCAAAATACTTTACTGAATACACGTAAAATTGGAGTATAAAAAAGTGAATGTTGACATGTATGATTGAACTGAGAGAAGATAATGTGTAAATGAACGCACAGAAAGTAATTAATTTTTTCGGGTGTAGGATGTCTATATATGGTTTGTAAATCTGCAGTTATATATGTAAGTCAAAGAAGTTTTATGATAAGGGATCGGATACATTTATCATAGCATCAATGCCAATCAAGCTATACGATCATGTATATGTCCGTCAGTGTCATCCCACATTTCCATTACTTCCGCATTCGTTTTGCGTTCCACAATAAATAATTGTTTGTCAAATGTCCTTAAAATTTATTGAAATAATAATTAGAATACCTGAGACTTAATTTTCAATTGGTATTTTCGTTTATTATTTAATTACTAAGCGACAATATCACACGGAATGTAAGTGACAGTAGCGCTCCGTGAACTGACAACGTGCGCTTGTTTGTAATACATAACAAGAGTTGCGTCCCTTGATTTCAGGGGCCGTGGTCAACTCGTCCAGCGTTGGGCTCAAAATAGACAAAGGGATTCCCCATCTGGGACAGTGGCAAGGGAGGTCTCGTTTTTTGAAAATGCCTCTCGTCCTCGGAAAACATCGGCGATGTTCGAGAAACTACCAAATATGGTCAATGCGAATTCATGTTGAGATGTAATTTGAAACATTGCATTCGCAACTATGCAAGTCATGTCAGTCTCGAAATGCTAAAGTCCGTTTTACAAAGCTGACTTTGCAACTCTTCATTTTCCATTTTTCATTTGTCAAACGTAATTTGTAACATTTGTAGCATATTATTTAGATTAGCTTATGGTAGTGTGATAAAATTTGGTCTGAGGGCCAAGTCAATTTTGATTCAAGATGGCCGCCATGTTCAAAATGGCCGCCACCGTTAAAACGTATTTGCTTTTACATGTGCCAAGTCAATTTCGATCCCAGATGGCCGTAATTAAGGCAATTTATTGAATTTGATAAATTAAGTTTTATGATTTTGAAGTTTGAAGGTTCATACTGCATTTACGAGTGACTGTTGTTAAAAAGTGGGTTAGTAAAGTGTCAGCACTTCACTTGAAAGAATGACCCTAATTACATTAAGGTAATAAATAGTGACCAAAATTTTTAATCCAGAATACCAAGCTATTGTAAGAGCCGTTATGTAAAGACAATAACCGTTAGTCGATCAAAGTTCCGTTTCAACACTGCTACATGATAATTCTACCTAATTCCACAAATTGTTTTACTGACACGTTGTCTTCTTTCCTATTAGATATATTTTGCTGTAATAAATTGGGTGTTGCTTAATTAAAATAATTATACCCCCGCTACGAAGTAAGCGGGGGTATATAGGGGTCATTCCGTCCGTCCTTCCTTCCGTCCGTCCGGTCAATTTTCTCAAAAACCGTCAAAGGTACAACAACCAAACTATGTACACCTGTTAACCAGGTTCTCTACCTATAGTTCACAGACAATTTTAAGTTTTCTGAGATTTAATTTTGTTGGTCCTTTTTGGACTTAGTTTTATTGTGTTCAATCCGGACAAGTATTCTCGGAAGCTCTTAAACCTAGGTTAATGAAATTTTTGTTGTTAGAACTCATGACCATACTCTTTATCGAATTCGAAAACCAGTTCAGAAATATTATAAGTTATGGCCCTTGAATCCGAAATTGACCTTAGTTCCAAAATCGCTGTGATGCTCCAATGGGGACACATTTTCACGGAAACTATTACCTCTAGCAAAATGAAATTTAACATGTAGGTAGTCCAGATGATACTCTTCATCGAGTTCAAAGTCCAGTTCCGAAATTTTATTTTTACGGAGTTATTGCCCTTGAATCTGTAATTTTAATTGGTACAAATTGCCGCTGTGATGCTGTAATGGGAACAATTAACTTAACAGAAAAATATTACATCTGGGTGAATGAAATTTTGTTATAAAAAGAGCCAGTTCTCAAAAATATTTTGGACAATATTATGATGCTTGAATCTGTTTTTCAAACATTGTACCCTTGACATCTATAATGATCAATGGACGGATAGCGAATGGCGGGGGTATGTGAGCCATGCTCACTTTTTTCTTGTTTCCAACTGTATATATACACGTATATGTACAGTTACTCTTCTCCGTATATAGGCGAAGGCCTTCCATACAATAAACACCTTTTTTTTTACTTGACTCCCACTGAATTCAGTTTATGGAGGTATAAACTAAAAAGGGAAACTGCAACTGTGTAAATCCGCCTAGAGGTTTTGAAATAAATTCTTATAAATAAACATATTCATACTTGATGTTTTCAAAATGTTTCATTGCTCCAAATATACAAATTTGCAGTAATTAGAACTGCACCGTTTTCGCGTATGAATCTAGGCTCAAGAACATGAAAGAGACAAGAGTCAATCAAAACGTCATTGGATTAGTAGCCCTGCCTACAACTCGTTCATCAGCCAATGAAAAAACTCCACAAGGCAACTCGTCATGAACCTTACATCATGGGGGTGTGACTAAATATGATGTGACGTCAGGAAATCAAGTTTATGCAGATTTGAACTGAACTTCTATTACTGTCGCCAGCGAATCAGGTCCACGCAAATTCGATCAAACTTCATAGGATGATAGATCTTCATGGTAGGTCTTCTTTGGGCCCAGTCGACCCGGCCAGTTCGAATTACTTCTTTCAATGGCATTCAGAAGTTGGTTGGATGAAGGAGAACGAGTTTTATGGATTTACAACTTCTTTATTGCAGGAGTGCGACGTTTCGGTGTAGATTCTAACACCGTTGTCAAGCAAATGATACTGGACATGATACAAGCTGAATATATAAAAACTGAACGCCAAAAGAAATGCTACACCTCTTTGAATTTGAATATCATAAAAAGTTACGTGTTCAGAGGATCAGTTTAGTGTTTTGTGTTAAAATAGCAGACCTGTAATTTTAATGGTAAATAAGTTATCGCCATTCTTCATGGGTGAGGTCAAATGTCCTATTTCCGATCATGCAATAATTGAAGGGAAAATTGCAAAAATGGTTAGACAAATTACCGAAACTGACTTTGTCTTCTTTGATTATGAATGCACATTCATATAAAGGAAATTAGTTATGTTTTTGGAAATATTAATTCGTTATTTTGTCTGAAAATGACGAAGTATTGACATTTGTTATTTTTCTATTCTAAACACAACCATAAGATTCTTAGAAAACGTTTTTGTTAAAAATGTGCTTCGACTGTTTTAGGAAGCTTTGGTTCATGTTTACGGACTAAATTTGTTTCTAAATCTTTCTAAATAGTGAACTTCTTAAACATTTTTGTTTTCATCAGAAGGATCAATTCACCAAAACGTAGCCATAGAGTTTTTACCACGCATGAAATGCACATGAAATCAGTTGGTATAACGGGTATAAAAGGCCCCTGTATTCATCATTTCACACCATAAGTCGATTACAATGCCGAGATTAACAACTGAATAGCGGGAAAGAGCAATTGGAATGCTGCAGACTCGGTCCACTGATGGAGAAGTCGCTGCCACGCGGTTGTCATCGTCTCATCATGCTGCGTGGACGTCTACAGCAGACTGGATCGACTCGAGACCTAGCTAGAAGCGGCAGGTCGCCAGTGACAACCCCACATGAAGACCGGAACCTGCTTCAACTGCATCTCAGGAACCGCTTTCAAGCCGACAGCTTCTACTGCACTTGGACACCGAATCAGTCCCCAGACGGTGAGAAGAAGGCTCCAAACAACATGGATTTAGGTCATACCGGCCGATGCGAGCAATGCTGTTGACCCGCCGACATCGACAAAACAGGGTTGCTTTGGCCAGAAATATCGTCGTTGGCAGAACCAAAACTAGCAGAGAGTGTTATTTTCCGGCGAAAGTCGGTTCCAGATGCACGTAGCAGACGGGAGAAGGAGGGTCTGCCGTCGCCGGTGTAAGAGGGAGGCACGCTGCTGCGTACAGGAAGTTATCCCTTTCGGTCGAGGCAGCGTCATGGTCTTTGGTGGGATACGCGGCAACGCAACCACCGACCTCATTGTCATTGACGGCACTCTGACGGCCCAGAGGTACATTGACAGGGTCCTACAGCCAGAGGTCATCCCATTTTTACAACGCCGTCCAAACACCCTTTTTCAACAGGACAATGCTCGTCCTCATGTAGACAGAGTGACGTTACGGTATCTCAACGTCAACAACGTCCACTTTTTGCCTTGGTCTGCCAGATCGCCCGATATGAATCCCATCGAGCACCTCTGGGATTACATCGATCGAAGGATCCGTCTACGTCGACACCAACCACACACACGTCAACAACTTATTGCTGCATTGATGGCCGAATGGAGGCAGGTACCATCTGCTTTCATCAGACGAGTGACGTTTTCTGTGAGACGAAGAGTTCAGGCATGTTTGAATGCCAACGGCGGACATACCAGATACTGATCACATACAATTTGTCATTAAACTAATGAATCTGATTATTCTATGATTTTGTTGTTTTTGTGCATGATCGGAAATAGGACAATGGACCCCACCCATAAAGAATGGCGATAACGTATTTACCATTAAAGTTACAGGTCTGCTATTTTAGCACAAAACACTAAACTGATGGCGTGTTACAACACAACAAAGCAAATTCCTTTGAACATGTAACTTTTTATGATAGTTCAAATTCAAAGAGGTGTAACATTTCTTTTGGCGTTCAGTTTATACACATAAATGGAGTAAGTTTGTACAATTGAATAGGTTGATGTGCCTTGAGACATGATAAGTTTACACAGGCAATGAGGTTGATGTGCAAGGTAATTGGACGTTGTTACAGTACACAATGCATACATGAAGCCAGATGGTAGAATGAGTGATGATATACAAGATTGGTTTATATAAGTAATTAGATTGATTTACATGGTAATTGGGCATGGATGGACAGAGTGAGCTATTGCTGATTGGATTTAATTAGATGATGATAGGCTGAAGGGAGATAATATCCTTGGTCGCGATTCATAACAGGATTAAAAGGATGGATTTTGATTGATTCCAGAAATGTTCTTATTTTGTAGTCTGATCGGTTGATTTCCAGGACTTTGATGTCTTTCCAGAGAATTGCATGGTGAGGATTTGATTGGATGTGATCCGAGATGGCTGATGTCCAGTCTCAATGTAACACAAATGTGTTCCTTGATTCTGGTAGGCAGTGGACGGGACATCTCACCAATGTATGAGTCTCCATATTCGCAGTGTATGTGGTAGACAACTCCTGATGGGTCTTCTTTAATGCTGATGCCGTTGGCTTGTAGCTGATTTTGGATGGATCTGCCTTTCTGAAAGACATATGGCTGCTTGCTTCTTGAGGAATCTGCGGATTTGGTGGCTGATGGTTGGGACGTTCGGGATTGAGATGATGAAGGGGGCTGACTGTTGTCACGGTCGTTTGTCTCTTGGCTTGAAGGTGGCGTTGATGGTCTGGTTGACTAGTTTAGAAGGGTACTGGTTGTAGTTGATGAAGACGTGTCGTAGGTGATTTATTTCGGTTTCTAAGGCTTGGGTGGTGGAACAGATGTTCTTTGCCCTTCGGCTTAGTGTTAAAATGATGCCTTTCTTGACTTGAAGCAGGTGGTTGGAGGAAAAGTGGAGGTACTGGTCGGTGTGGGTAGGTTTTCTGTAGACGTTGGTTTGGAGTTTTTTGTGGTCTTTCTGGACTAGGACATCTAGGAATGGTAATTTCTCTTCTATCTCTTCTTCCATGGTAAACTTCATACGGGGGTGCTGAGCATTTGGGTGGTCTAGGACACGATTACACCCAGATACAGTTCAACTATTCCTGCTACTTTTGGCAGATGACATTGCACTATTCTCTAGTACCATAAGCGGGCTTCAGAAACAAATAAATGAATTAGGTACGTTCTCTGATCGATATAAATTGAATGTCAATAGAGAGAAAACCAAAATAATTGCTTTTAAAAGGGGTGGACAACTATTCAAAAATGAAAAATGGTTTTATAAGGGAGAACGTCTTCAACCTACCAGCGCTTATAAGTACTTAGGTGTATGTTTCTCTAATAATCTATCTTGGTCTTTTCATACCAAACAGGCCTCAACACAAGCTATGAAAGTCTTAATAGGTATATACAGAAATATGCGACTTTTAGGTGAGATGTCCTTTAGTACCTATTTTAAAATATTTGATATGAAGATAATCCCAATACTGTTATATTGATCTGAAATATGGGGATTGGCACAACATGACAACATAGCAAAGGTTCATTTTTATACATGCAAAAAGTTCATAGGCGTCAAACCAAGCACTTGTAGCACAATGGTCTATGGAGAATTAGGCAGATTCCCACTGTTCATTTATACCTCATTTAGAGATGTTAAATACTGGATAAGGTTGTTGAATATGCCGCTTGACAGATATCCCAACAAATTTATAATATGATGAAACTGTATGATAAAAATGGTAAAAGAAATTGGGTGACTGATATAAGAGAGCTTCTCAACAAAATAGGATATGGTCATATTTGGTACAATCAAAGTGTTCAGTCACAATCAGAATTTATCATCTCAATAACTCAAAGAATGAAAGACATATACTTACAATCCTGGACATTATCAACAAAATGTATATATTATAGAGAATGGAAATCTGAAATATTTCTTGAAAGCTATCTTTCAAAAGTTGATTTTAAAAAGTTCCGTAATGCCTTAGCCCGTTTTCGTTGCTCATCACATGAATTGTTTGTTGAAACTTGAAGATATAAAGGTATTGAAAGAAAAAATAGAATATGTAAAGTTTGTAATATGAACGCTGTGGAAGACGAGCTACACTTCTTATTAACCTGCCCTGTCTATAAGAATCTTAATTGTTAAAATAGTGCATATTCGCAAAAGCATGCTTAAGTTGTGTCCTCGGATTGTGGATGTGTTGACGGATTTTAGCGAAAAACCTTTAAAATCTTGTTCTTTCTCCATAGTTGATATTTATCAATTAAGAGCCCGATAGCACAAAAAAGTTAAAGTTACCGTATAGCTATAGCACAAATAACCACAACATTATATAGAACCAGTGAGTTACGGGTCTTTCAATTTGATCAACTTCTACCATCGTTCTAAATTGTCAATGAGCGAGTTAGTTTGTATTTTCTACGACATAACTCGACAATGGTAAATCATAGCACTACTTCATAACTACTTCGTCACAGAGAGAAAAAACTTAATGAGAAAAACATAATTTTGTCAGATATTGTACATGTATATAACGGATGTGATACAAGCATTTAAAGTTGACCATGTTTTCATTTCACTTGTAACCTCTCAACAAACAGTGATATCTCTACTTTCGTTTTTACTGTCAAATACAAGTATATATCAGAGAATAGAATATATATCATATGCGACCATACAACAGAGTATAGACTCTTCAACATACAAGCAGATATCAGAGAGTCGAATATCTATCATATACGACTATATAACAGAGTATAGACTCTTCAACATACAAGCAGATATCAGAGAGTGAAATATCTATCATATACGACTATATAACAGAGTATAGACTCTCCAACATACAAGCAGATATCAGAGATTAGAATATCAATCATATACGACCATACAACAGAGTATAGACTCTCCAACATACAATCAGATATCAGAGAGTAGAATATCTATCATATACGACCATATAACTGAGTATAGACTCTCCAACATACAAGCAGATATCAGACAGTAGACTATATATCATATACGACCATACAACGGAGTATATACTCTCCAACATACAAACATATATCAGAGAGTAGACTATCTATCATATACGACCATATAACTGAGTATAGACTCTCCAACATACAAACATATATCAGAGAGTAGAATATCTATCATTTACGACCATACAACGGAGTATAGACTCTCCAACATACAAGCAGATATCAGAGAGTAGAATATCTAGCATATACGACCAAACAACAGAGTATAGACTCTCCAACATACAAACATATATCAGAGAGTAGACTATCCATCATATACGACCATACAACTGAGTATAGACTCTCCAACATACAAGCAGATATCAGAGAGTAGACTATCTATCATATACGACCATATAACTGAGTATAGACTCTCCAACATACAAACATATATCAGAGAGTAGACTATCCATCATATACGACCATATAACAGAGTATAGACTCTCCAACATACAAACATATATCAGAGAGTAGACTATCCATCATATACGACCATACAACTGAGTATAGACTCTCCAACATACAAGCAAATATCAGAGAGTAGAATATCTATCATATACGACCATACAACAGAGTATAGACTCTCCAACATACAAGCGGATATCAGAGAGTAGACTATCTATCATATACGACCATATAACAGAGTATAGACTCTCCAACATACAAGCAGATATCAGAGAGTAGAATATTTATTATATACGACCATACAACTGAGTATAGACTCTCCAACATACAAGCAGATATCAGAGAGTAGAATATCTATTATATACGACCAAACAACAGAGTATAGACTCTCCAACATACAAGCATATATAAGTGAGTAGAATATCTATTATATACGACAATACAACAGAGTATAGACTCTCCAACATACAAGCAGATATCAGAGAGTAGAATATATATTATATACGACCAAACAACAGAGTATAGACTCTCCAACATACAAGCATATATCAGTGAGTAGAATATCTATTATATACGACCAAACAACAGAGTATAGACTCTCCAACATACAAGCAGATATAAGAGAGTAGAATATCTATTATATACGACCATACAATAGAGTATAGACTCTCCAACATACAACCAGATATAAGAGAGTAGAACATCTATCAAATACGACCATATTACTGTATATAGATTCTCCAACATATAAGCAGATATCAGAGAGTAAAATATCTATCATATACGACCATACACCAGAGTATAGACCCTCCACCATACAAGCAGATATCAGAGAGTAGACTATCTATCATATACGACCATATAACTGAGTATAGACTCTCCAACATACAAGCAGATATCAGAGAGTCGAATATCTATCATATACGACCATATAACTGAGTATAGACTCTCCAACATACAAGCAGATATCAGAGAGTAGAATATCTATCATATACGACCATACAACAGAGTATATACTCTCCAACATACAAACATATATCAGAGAGTGAACTATATATCATATACGATCAAACAACAGAGTATATACTCTCCAACATACAACCAGATATCAGAGAGTAGAATATGTATCATATACGACCATATAACTGAGTATAGACTCTCCAACATACAAGCAGATATCAGAGAGTAGAAGATCTATCATATACGACCATATAACTGAGTATAGACTCTCCAACATACAAGCAGATATCAGAGAGTGAACTATCTATCATATACGACCATACAACAGAGTATAGAATCTCAAACATACAAACATATATCAGAGAGTGAACTAAATATCACATACGACCATATAACTGAGTATAGACTCTCCAACATACAAGCAGATATCAGAGAGTAGACTATCCATCATATACGACCATATAACTGAGTATAGACTCTCCAACATAAAAGCAGATATCAGAGAGTAGAATATCTATCATATACGACCAAACAACAGAGTATAGACTCTCCAACATACAAGCAGATATCAGAGAGTAGAATATCTATCATATACGACCATATAACTGAGTATAGACTCTCCAACATACAAGCAGATATCAGAGAGTAGAATATCTATCATATACGACCAAACAACAGAGTATAGACTCTCCAACATACAAACATATATCAGAGAGTAGACTATCTATCATATACGACCATATAACTGAGTATAGACTCTCCAACATACAAGCAGATATCAGAGAGTAGACTATCCATCATATACGACCATATAACTGAGTATAGACTCTCCGACAAACAAGAAGATATCAGAGAGTAGACTATCTATCATATAAGACTATATAACTGAGTATAGACTCTCCAACATACAAGCAGATATCAGAGAGTAGAATATCTATCATATACGACCATGTAACTGAGTATAGACTCTCCAACATACAAGCAGATATCAGAGAGTAGACTATCCATCATATACGACCATATAACTGAGTATAGACTCTCCAACATACAAGCAGATATCAGAGAGTAGACAATCCATCATATACGACCAAACAACTGAGTATAGACTCTCCAACATACAAGCAGATATCAGAGATTAGACTATCCATCATATACGACCAAACAACAGAGTATAGACTCTCCAACATACAAACATATATCAGAGAGTGAACTATATATCATATACGACCATATAACTGAGTATATACTCTCCAACATACAAGCAGATATCAGAGAGTAGACTATCCATCATATACGACCAAACAACAGAGTATAGACTCTCCAACATACAAACATATATCAGAGAGTGAACTATATATCATATACGACCATATAACTGAGTATATACTCTCCAACATACAAGCAGATATCAGAGAATAGAATATGTATCATATACGACCATACAACAGAGTATAGAATCTCCAACATACAAACATATATCAGAGAGTGAACTATATATCATATACGACCATATAACTGAGTATATACTCTCCAACATACAACCAGATATCAGAGAGTAGAATATCTATCATATACGACCAAACAACAGAGTATAGACTCTCCAACATACAAGCAGATATCAGAGAGTAGACTATCTATCATATACGACCATATAACTGAGTATAGACTTTCCAACACACAACCAGATATCAGAGAGTAGACTATCTATCATGTACGACCATATAACAGAGTATAGACTCTCCAAAATACAAGTAGACATCAGAGATTAGAATATCAATCATATACGACCATACAAAAGAGTATAGAATCTCCAACATACAAACATATATCAGAGAGTGAACTATATATCATATACGACCATATAACTGAGTATATACTCTCCAACATACAAGCAGATATCAGAGAGTAGAATATCTATCATATACGACCATATAACTGAGTATAGACTCTCCAACATACAAGCAGATATCAGAGAGTAGACTATCCATCATATACGACCATATCACTGAGTATAGACTCTCCAACATACAAGCAGATATCAGAGATTAGAATATCTATCATATACGACCATAAAACAGAGTATAGACTCTCCAACATACAACCAGATATCAGAGATTAGACTATCTATCATATACGACCATATAACTGAGTATAGACTCTCCAACATACAAGCAGATATCAGAGAGTAGACTATCTATCATATACGACCATATAACTGAGTATAGACTCTCCAACATACAAGCATATATCAGAGAGTAGACTATCCATCATATACGACCATACAACAGAGTATAGACTCTCCAACATACAAGCAGATATCAGAGAGTAGACTATCTATCATATACGACCATATAACTGAGTATAGACTCTCCAACATACAAGCAGATATCAGAGAGTAGACTATCCATCATATACGACCATACACCAGAGTATAGACTCTCCAACATACAAGCAGATATCAGAGAGTCGAATATCTATCATATACGACCATACAACAGAGTATAGAATCTCCAACATACAAGCAGATATCAGAGAGTAGACTATCTATCATATACGACCATACAACAGAGTATAGACTATTCAACATACAAGCAGATATCAGAGAGTCGAATATCTATCATATACGACTATATAACAGAGTATAGACTCTCCAACATACAAGCAGATATCAGAGAGTAGAATATCTACCATATACGACCAAACAACAGAGTATAGACTCTCTAACATACAAGCAGATATCAGAGAGTAGACTATCCATCATATACGACCATACAACAGAGTATAGACTCTTCAACATACAAGCAGATATCAGAGAGTCGAATATCTATCATATACGACTATATAACAGAGTATAGACTCTCCAACATACAAGCAGATATCAGAGAGTAGAATATCTACCATATACGACCAAACAACAGAGTATAGACTCTCTAACATACAAGCAGATATCAGAGAGTAGACTATCCATCATATACGACCATACAACAGAGTATAGACTCTTCAACATACAAGCAGATATCAGAGAGTCGAATATCTATCATATACGACTATATAACAGAGTATAGACTCTTCAACATACAAGCAGATATCAGAGAGTGAACTATCTATCATATACTACCATATAACAGAGTATAGACTCTCCAACATACAAGCAGATATCAGAGAGTCGAATATCTATCATATACGACTATATAACAGAGTATAGACTCTTCAACATACAAGCAGATATCAGAGAGTGAACTATCTATCATATACGACTATATAACAGAGTATAGACTCTCCAACATACAAGCAGATATCAGAGATTAGAATATCAATCATATACGACCATACAACAGAGTATAGACTCTCCAACATACAATCAGATATCAGAGAGTAGAATATCTATCATATACGACCAAACAACAGAGTATAGACTCTCCAACATACAAGCAGATATCAGAGAGTGAACCATCTATCATATACGACCATATAACTGATTATAGACTTTCCAACATAAAAGCACATATCAGCGAGTAGAATATGTATCATATACGACCATATAACTGAGTATAGACTCTCCAACATACAAGCAGATATCAGAGATTAGAATATCTATCATATACGACCATAAAACAGAGTATAGACTCTCCAACATACAACCAGATATCAGAGATTAGACTATCTATCATATACGACCATATCACTGAGTATAGACTCTCCAACATACAAGCAGATATCAGAGAGTAGACTATCCATCATATACGACCATATAACTGAGTATAGACTCTCCAACATACAAGCAGATATCAGAGAGTAGACTATCTATCATATACGACCATATAACTGAGTATAGACTCTCCAACATACAAGCATATATCAGAGAGTAGAATATCTATCATATACGACCATACACCAGAGTATAGAATCTCCAACATACAAGCAGATATCAGAGAGTAGACTATCCATCATATACGACCATACAACAGAGTATAGACTTTTCAACATACAAGCAGATATCAGAGAGTCGAATATCTATCATATACGACCATACAACAGAGTATAGAATCTCCAACATACAAGCAGATATCAGAGAGTGAACTATCTATCATATACGACCATATAACTGAGTATAGACTCTCCAACATACAACCAGATATCAGAGAGTAGACTATCTATCATATACGACCATATAACAGAGTATAGACTCTCCAACATACAAGAAGATATCAGAGAGTAGACTATCTATCATATACGACCATATAACTGAGTATAGACTCTCCAACATACAAGCACATATCAGAGAGTAGACTATCTATCATATACGACCATATAGCTGAGTATAGACTCTCCAACATACAACCAGATATCAGAGAGTAGACTATCAATCATATACGACCATACAACAGAGTATAGACTCTCCAACATACAAGAAGATATCAGAGAGTAGACTATCTATCATATAAGACTATATAACTGAGTATAGACTCTCCAACATACAACCAGATATCAGAGAGTAGACTATCAATCATATACGACCATACAACAGAGTATAGACTCTCCAACATACAAGAAGATATCAGAGAGTAGAATATCTATCATATACGACCATACAACAGAGAATAGACTCTCCAACATACAAACATATATGAGAGAGTGAACTATATATCATATACGACCATATAACTGAGTATATACTCTCCAACATACAAGCAGATATCAGAGAGTAGACTATCTATCATATACGACCATATAACTGAGTATAGACTCTTCAACATACAAGCAGATATCAGAGAGTGAATTATCTATCATATACGACCATATACTAGAATATAGACTCTCCAACATACAAGCAGATATCAGAGAGTGAACTATCTAACATATACGACCATATAACTGAGTATATACTCTCCAACATACAAGCAGATATCAGAGAGTAGACTATCTATCATATACGACCATATAACAGAGTATAGACTCTCCAACATACAAGCAGATATCAGAGAGTGAACTATCTATCATATACGACCATATACCTGATTATAGACTCTCCAACATACAGGCACATATCAGCCAGTAGAATATGTATCATATACGACCATATAACTGAGTATATACTCTCCAACATACAAGCAGATATCAGAGAGTAGACTATCCATCATATACGACCATATAACTGAGTATAGACTCTCCAACATACAAGCAGATATCAGAGAGTAGACTATCTATCATATACGACCATATAACTGAGTATAGACTCTCCAACATACAAGCATATATCAGAGAGTAGAATATCTATCATATACGACCATACACCAGAGTATAGAATCTCCAACATACAAGCAGATATCAGAGAGTAGACTATCCATCATATACGACCATACAACAGAGTATAGACTTTTCAACATACAAGCAGATATCAGAGAGTCGAATATCTATCATATACGACCATACAACAGAGTATAGAATCTCCAACATACAAGCAGATATCAGAGAGTGAACTATCTATCATATACGACCATATAACTGAGTATAGACTCTCCAACATACAACCAGATATCAGAGAGTAGACTATCTATCATATACGACCATATAACAGAGTATAGACTCTCCAACATACAAGAAGATATCAGAGAGTAGACTATCTATCATATACGACCATATAACTGAGTATAGACTCTCCAACATACAAGCACATATCAGAGAGTAGACTATCTATCATATACGACCATATAGCTGAGTATAGACTCTCCAACATACAACCAGATATCAGAGAGTAGACTATCAATCATATACGACCATACAACAGAGTATAGACTCTCCAACATACAAGAAGATATCAGAGAGTAGACTATCTATCATATAAGACTATATAACTGAGTATAGACTCTCCAACATACAACCAGATATCAGAGAGTAGACTATCAATCATATACGACCATACAACAGAGTATAGACTCTCCAACATACAAGAAGATATCAGAGAGTAGAATATCTATCATATACGACCATACAACAGAGAATAGACTCTCCAACATACAAACATATATGAGAGAGTGAACTATATATCATATACGACCATATAACTGAGTATATACTCTCCAACATACAAGCAGATATCAGAGAGTAGACTATCTATCATATACGACCATATAACTGAGTATAGACTCTTCAACATACAAGCAGATATCAGAGAGTGAATTATCTATCATATACGACCATATACTAGAATATAGACTCTCCAACATACAAGCAGATATCAGAGAGTGAACTATCTAACATATACGACCATATAACTGAGTATATACTCTCCAACATACAAGCAGATATCAGAGAGTAGACTATCTATCATATACGACCATATAACAGAGTATAGACTCTCCAACATACAAGCAGATATCAGAGAGTGAACTATCTATCATATACGACCATATACCTGATTATAGACTCTCCAACATACAGGCACATATCAGCCAGTAGAATATGTATCATATACGACCATATAACTGAGTATATACTCTCCAACATACAAGCAGATATCAGAGAGTAGACTATCTATCATATACGACCATACAACAGAGTATAGACTCTCCAACATACAAACATATATGAGAGAGTGAACTATATATCATACACGACCATATAACTGAGTATATACTCTCCAACATACAAGCAGATATCAGAGAGTAGACTGTCTATCATATACGACCATATAACTGAGTATATACTCTCCAACATACAAGCAGATATCAGAGAGTAGAATATCTATCATATACGACCAAACAACAGAGTATAGATTCTCCAACATACAAACATATATCAGAGAGTGAACTATATATCATATACGACCATATAACTGAGTATATACTCTCCAACATGCAAGCAGATATCAGAGAGTAGACTATCCATCATATACGACCATATCACTGAGTATAGACTCTCCAACATACAAGCAGATATCAGAGAGTAGACTATCTATCATATACGACCATATAACAGAGTATAGACCCTCCAACATACAAGCAGATATCAGAGAGTAGACTATCCATCATATACGACCATATAACAGAGTATAGACTCTCCAACATACAAGCAGATATCAGAGAGTAGACTATCTATCATATACTACCATACAACAGTGTATAGACTCTCCAACATACAAGCAGATATCAGAGAGTGAACTATATATCATATACGACCATATAACTGAGTATAGACTCTCCAACATACAAGCAGATATCAGAGAGTAGACTATCTATCATATACGACCATATAACTGAGTATAGACTCTCCAACATACAAGCAGATATCAGAGAGTAGACTATCTATCATATACGACCATATAACAGAGTATAGACCCTCCAACATACAAGCAGATATCAGAGAGTAGACTATCTATCATATACTACCATACAACAGTGTATAGACTCTCCAACATACAAGCAGATATCAGAGAGTGAACTATATATCATATACGACCATATAACTGAGTATAGACTCTCCAACATACAAGCAGATATCAGAGGGTAGACTATCTATCATATACGACCATATAACAGAGTATAGACCCTCCAACATACAAGCAGATATCAGAGAGTAGACTATCTATCATATACTACCAAACAACAGAGTATAGACTCTCCAACATACAAGCAGATATCAGCGAGTAGAATATGTATCATATACGACCATATAACTGAGTATAGACTCTCCAAAATACAAGTAGACATCAGAGAGTAGAATATCTATCATATACGAACAAACAACAGAGTATAACATCTCCAAGATACAAACATATATCAGAGAGTGAACTATATATCATATACGACCATATAACTGAGTATATACTCTCCAACATACAACCATATATCAGAGAGTAGAATATCTATCATATACGACCATATAACTGAGTATAGACTCTCCAACACACAAGCAGATATCAGAGAGTAGACTATCCATCATATAAGACTATATAACAGAGTATAGACTCTCCAACATACAATCACATATCAGCGAGTAGAATATGTATCATATACGACCATATAACTGTGTATAGACCCTCAACCATACAGGCAGATATCAGAGAGTAGAATATCTATCATATACGACCAAACAACAGAGTATAGACTCTCCAACATACAACCAGATATAAGAGAGTAGAATATCTATCAAATACGACCATATAACTGTATATAGATTCTCCAACATATAAGCAGATATCAGAGAGTAAAATATCAATCATATACGACCATATAACTGAGTATAGACTCTCCAACATACAAGCATATATCAGAGAGTAGAATATCTATCATATACGACCATATAACAGAGTATAGACTCTCCAACATACAAGCAGATATCAGAGAGTAGACTATCCATCATATACGACCATATAACAGAGTATAGACTCTCCAACATACAAGCAGATATCAGAGAGTAGAATATCTATCATATACGACGATATAACAGAGTATAGACTCTTCAACATACAAGCAGATATCAGAGAGTAGGAAATCTATCATATACGACCAAATAACTGAGTATAGACTCTCCAACATACAAGCATATATCAGAGAGTAGAATATCTATCATATACGACCAAATAACTGAGTATAGACTCTCCAACATACAAGCATATATCAGAGAGTAGAATATCTATCATATACGACCATACACCAGAGTATAGACTCTCCAACATACAAGCAGATATCAGAGAGTAGAATATCAATCATATACTACAATACAACAGAGTATAGACTCTCCAACATACAAGAAGATATCAGAGATTAGAATATCAATCATATACGACCAAATAACTGAGTATAGACTCTCCAACATACAAGCATATATCAGAGAGTAGAATATCTATCATATACGACCATATAACTGAGTATAGACTCTCCAACATACAAGCATATATCAGAGAGTAGAATATCTATCATATACGACCATATAACAGAGTATAGACTCTCCAACATACAAGCAGATATCAGAGAGTAGACTATCCATCATATACGACCATACAACAGAGTATAGACTCTCCAACATACAAGCATATATCAGAGAGTAGAATATCTATCATATACTACCATATAACAGAGTATAGACTCTCCAACATACAAGCAGATATCAGAGAGTAGAATATCAATCATATACGACCATACAACAGAGTATAGACTCTCCAACATACAAGCAGATATCAGAGAGTAGACTATCTATCATATACGATCAAACAACAGAGTATAGACTCTCCAACATACAAACATATATCAGAGAGTAGACTATCTATCATATACGACCATATAACTGTGTATATACTCTCCAACATACAACCAGATATAAGAGAGTAGAATATCTATCATATACGAACAAACAACAGAGTATAGACTCTCCAACATACAAGCATATATCAGAGAGTAGACTATCTATCATATACGACCATACAACAGAGTATAACATCTCCAACATACAAACATATATCAGAGAGTGAACTATATATCATATACGACCATATAACTGAGTATATACTCTCCAACATACAACCATATATCAGAGAGTAAAATATCTATCATATACGACCATATAACTGAGTATAGACTCTCCAACACACAAGCAGATATCAGAGAGTAGACTATCCATCATATAAGACTATATAACAGAGTATAGACTCTCCAACATACAATCACATATCAGCGAGTAGAATATGTATCATATACTACCATATAACAGAGTATAGACTCTCCAACATACAAGCAGATATCAGAGAGTAGACTATCCATCATATACGACCATATAACTGTGTATAGACCCTCAACCATACAGGCAGATATCAGAGAGTAGAATATAATATCTATCATATACGACCAAACAATAGAGTATAGACTCTCCAACATACAACCAGATATAAGAGAGTAGAATATCTATCAAATACGACCATATAACTGTATATAGATTCTCCAACATATAAGCAGATATCAGAGAGTAAAATATCAATCATATACGACCATATAACTGAGTATAGACTCTCCAACATACAAGCATATATCAGAGAGTAGAATATCTATCATATACGACCATATAACTGAGTATATACTCTCCAACATACAAGCAGAAATCAGAGAGTAGGATATCTATCATATACGACCAAATAACAGAGTATAGACTCTCCAACATACAAGCATATATCAGAGAGTAGACTATCTATCATATACTACCATATAACAGAGTATAGACTCTCCAACATACAAGCAGATATCAGAGAGTAGACTATCCATCATATACGACCATATAACAGAGTATAGACTCTCCAACATACAAGCAGATATCAGAGAGTAGAATATCTATCATATACGACCATATAACAGAGTATAGACTCTCCAACATACAAGCAGATATCAGAGAGTAGACTATCTATCATATACTACCATATAACAGAGTATAGACTCTCCAACATACAAGCAGATATCAGAGAGTAGGATATCTATCATATACGACCAAATAACTGAGTATAGACTCTCCAACATACAAGCATATATCAGAGAGTAGAATATCTATCATATACGACCAAATAACTGAGTATAGACTCTCCAACATACAAGTATATATCAGAGAGTAGACTATCTATCATATACGACCATACAACAGAGCATAGACTCTCCAACATACAAGTATATATCAGAGAGTAGAATATCTATCATATACGACCATACACCAGAGTATAGACTCTCCAACATACAAGCAGATATCAGAGAGTAGACTATCTATCATATACTACCATATAACAGAGTATAGACTCTCCAACATACAAGCAGATATCAGAGAGTAGAATATCTATCATATACGACCATATAACAGAGTATAGACTCTCCAACATACAAGCAGATATCAGGGAGTATACTACATGTATCCACCATATACGACCATACAACAGAGTATAGACTCTCCAACATACAGGCAGATATCAGAGAGTAGACTATCTATCATGTATGGCCCTACTACCGAGAAGTCTCTGCAACATACAAGCAGATATACCGGAGTAGACCAATCTAACAAATCAACACATCTTGTCTCGACAAATTGCTTCTTCCTCAAACGTAACCTAACCCCTGCACAGGGTCGACGGTCAATGCGCTGTCTGTTGGTCTCCTCCCAAATATCACCTCTGACGTCAGCGAATATGAAATGCTTGCTTTGAGTTAAGTATCGACAAGCGCCTTGCCTCTCAATTCTCACATAGGACAAGCAAGAGTTGTAAGAAAGTTTGCTACATTTCTCCAGATGATATTGAGAGGCAAAGGGGAACATGTCACTGCTTGTTAGTGGATGTTAGTGTGTGGTGATCTATGACATTTCACCTCTATTCCAACAGAAAGGTAAGTCTTATCCTATACATTATAGTTACATGTTACGTTTCAGGAAAATAAGGTTCGATGATCCGAAACGTCTTTCTCCAGATTTGCTTTTTTTCAGTGGATGACGGTTTCTTTGTTCTTGGTAACCTTAAAAACAGCTGTTTCTTTAAATATACAATCATCAAATCAGCTATTTCATAGGGTATGCATATGCCATTTCCTTGTTCTTAAAAATTCACTCATCAAAACAGCTCTGTCATAGGGTATGCCATTTCGTTGTTCTTAAACATGCACTCATCAAAACAGCTATTTCATTGTGTATGCCATTCCTTCTTAACTTACTCATCAAACAGCAGTTTCATAATTGTTGTCAGTTCCTTGTTCCTGAACAATCACTCAAAAATCTGTTTCTTTGTGAACATGCCATTTCCTTATTTTGAAAAAACTTTTTCATCAAAGCACCTGTTTCAAAGTGTATGTCATTTCCTTGTTCTTAGAGAAACTCATCAAACATCTGTCTTATATCAGTGAATATGCCATTCCCTTGTTTATAAAACTCGTTCATCAGAACACCTGTTTCAATGTGTATGTCATTTCCTTGTTCTTAGATAACCACTCATCATAACACCTGTTTTTTTACTGTATGCCGTGTTTATGCCCAATCGTATTGGAAGAAATAGGCTTGTTCTATTATTGAAATAACAGGTTTGCCAAATTATTTCACACTTTTAGTTGATTTCACTATCAAACTGAGATTTTAGTTTAATTGTAATTGCGTATATGCTACTTGAATCATACTTTATGACTCATATATACTCATATATGTGCCGAATGTTTGAAAGTTCAATTATTCGAGGTTTTATAAAATCTTTCCTTTCTTACATCCTGAGCTAACAACAGCAATGTAACCCGGTCCTATTGATAGTACCATGAACGTATTTACCTATATACATATCGATGTCATTTGATGTCCTAGTTGGCATAAGCGCATGTATGGTAACGAAGATGTTAATCACATGGTTGTGTTCATTGAATGCAGCTGTAATGATATGCTCTTTTAATGTGATAGCACGTATTTGATAAACCTTTTCCCACTTACATGAGGTTGGCAATATAAAAAGGAAACGTTGATACCACAGTTAGATAACCGGATTTGTCAGGATTGCAATGAACTCCTCAGCTGAGGATTGTTAGCTGAAAAACAGAATTTCATTCAAGGAAAGTTACGCGCATAACCCGTGACCCGTGACCGTGCATGACCCGTCAGTGGCACATGTATGAAAGAGGTGAGGTGAGGTGAGGTGAGTTGGGCTTTAACGCCGCTTTCAAGAGTATTTCACTTGTATCGCGGCTGATAGTATTCTGGCAGGGAGAAAGCCCGCAACGCCATGTGGCTATGCATTGCGGTGAAACCTGCGAGCATCGGCTGGAACTAGCGAACCATGAGTGGTACTACGCTGAAATTCAGTGTAGCATTGCACCCAAACCTTACTGCGTGTAGAACAGTTCTCTACTGCAGACAAAGTTGCCGTGTCCCTGGCGGTGTATGAAAGGAGTTTAAAAAGAGTTCCATTCCATTGATGAAGGAACATTATGAACTAAAGCTTGATACATTATACACTAGATACATGATGACTAAAACAATGTTCAAGCATATTGTATAATTGAATGAAACGTTTGGAATATTTCACGTCCTTTAAAAACGTAAGCGTCTTACAAAGATAACGCGTTTATATTCTTCCATAAGTAATTTAAGCACTTTTCTATATGTTCTCCTATTCGTACGTATGATGCAGCTATTACTCAATATCCCCCCATTTATGTCATGATCACGGCTGACTATCACCTATCCTCATACTACGCATCAAAGTTAGAAGATCAACTATTTCTAAGTATCTTATCATATTGGTGAAGGTCGTCAAGTTTTGTAGACATAGCCACACCAACTTGTATAATGCATACATAAAAAATTTGTGTAGACATGGCCACATCAACTTGTATAATGCATACACAAATAATTTTCTTCAACCCGAGTAACTTCTGTCTTCGAGTGAAAGTCTCCCATTGAACAGGTCACTCCATTTGTCTATATTTCAACATCACATTAATGAGATCGCCACCAATCAAAACAATCAAGTAATTTTATATATCAAAGAAAACATTCCTACATAGATCATCAGCTACTTCTATAGATCATCGTAAATTCAATAGATCATTACAAATACTGTAAATCATCGCAGATGCTGTAGATCATCACAAATACTGTAGATCATCATACATTCAATAGATCATAACAAAGCCTATAGCTCATAGCAAATACTATAGATCATCGCAAATTCTATAAACCATCGCAAATACCACAGAACATCACACATAATAGGGGTCATCACAAATAGTATAGATCATCACAAATTCAATAGGTCATCATAACTGTTATAGTTCATCACAAATCCAATAGGCCTAGATCATCACAAACTATGAATTAAAGTCTGTCCGAAAGTCCGTTCCTATTTTGGTAAATGTATATATGTGTTCAATTTTACCATGTAAATGACTTAATCATATTTTGGACTGGTAACTTTCAAAGCTCATGTAATACACTGAGTGATTCAAGACAAGACAACCGCACAAAGTGCGCCGGTACACTTAACGCCTGTTGAAATGTCAGCCTTCAGATACAATCTGACAGTCTTAACTAGACATAAGAGTAGAAATAGTTCCTTATCATGGAAATCAGCTCGTATACTCTGCAATTGACACGTATTGTACCTACTCGTTCCAGTGTATAGCATTTAGGACATGGCATGACGTGTTTATTGTGTATTTCACGTGTCACTCGTCTTGATCTCTTGTTTCAGTAAAATCTCGTTAAGACCACGTGTTTGTCACGTGGATGTGAATACACGTTCAAAAACGAAAGAACCTTTTTTCGGCGCCATGATGATATATTGTAATCAGCTACGCATATCTATGCTTGATCTGAGAAATTGAGATTATGTAATTTAGTTTTTAGTGAATTTAAAAAATAAAACCTTTGCAAGGGTAGATAATATTACCTTAAAGAGCATATATTTCACACGCTAGAAGTTGTGTACGTGACTTATGTGTCGTGTCAGCTCTATGTTATGGGTTCATTGAACCATATTGAAAATTAGGGGTTCATTTAAGTGTAATTGTATTTGATATCTAATCCTTAAAAGTATTGGAGAAACAGGGACATTGGTTATTAGGACACAATTCAAACGTTAGACTATATCCTATAACGCTCCTTTAAACAGTTAAAAAAGCGTTACTACAAACATTGAATCGGGTAAAATTTTAAAAGGTAAAAGTTGAAGTTATTAAGTCATTATCTATTGGGAGAATCTTACTCACCATGTGTAATAATAAGCAAAGTGAATATCACACGTCCATTAATTTCACATGTACATGTACACTGAATCTCAGCGTAGTACCACTCATGGTTCGCTAGTTCCAGCCGATGCTCGCAGGTTCCATCGCAATGCATAGCCACATGGCGTTGCGGGCTTTCTCGCTGCCATAATACTAGAAGCCGCGATATAAGTGAAATACTCGTGAAAGCGGCGTTAAACCCCAACTCACCTTAACTCACCTAACGTATTACGAATAGCGTAATGTCCACATAACTGCCTAATTGGTCGAGGTGAATTTTGTAATTCTTTAAGGAATGGACGTTTAGGGGGATTATTGACCTATTGAAATTAAACTCAAAGAATCAATAATCCTAAAAATTTGAAATTTTGAACTTAAAATGTGCAAATCAATTGGTAAATGATGTTAAAAGAAGGCGAGTGATGTGTATTAATTAAAAATAATGGAGCGAGAGAACAATACGATGGCGCCATAAGTTTTTCTATTCAAATTAATTGGTGAAATGTGAAGAATATGATGAATGGTAAAACGGAGACACGGAGTTAATAACATTATTTGCATAAGTTGAGAACGATTTATTTATTTCACACCATGTGACCTTCAAATGATCATTGTAATCTCCATTTATGTAACCGAATGCATTTCTCAAGAATATTCCTCGCCTTAAGTGAATGAAAGTTTTTTTTACGTTTCCACACAACACTATTATCAACTCAAATGCAAATAATGGAAATTACAAAACCTCTATGTTTTATAAATGGCAGATAGACGACATTTAATGTAAGAACATTTTTATCATACGGGTTAGTGATTTTAGAAGGCCTCGTAAGTGTTTCACTTCTGCCTAATCCATTTGACCTTTCTGTCAATAAAATATGTTTCAACTTGTGATTTGGTATCAAACGAGAGAGAGCAAGTATTGTATACTTTGTATTATATGGACGAATTATTAGTTTTCTGTTTATTACTTGCCCACATAAAGCAATCGAGACATTTCATCCATTGCCCTCAGCTCAATCAGCTGTTTAAATGGGTACCTGGACAGGGGAATTTCGGACCTATACGATCGCGCGAAGCCCTAAGCTGCAGTAGAATTCCTTCAGGGTATGTTAGTAGTGCCTTGAACAAGCATGAGTGCATAGAAGCTGTCACCCTTTGATATAGTTGAGGAACATACATTATCCCATACGAAAATCCCAGGATTATCGAGGATGGAAAGTGCGCGATATAACTATCCACTGTTATTATGATATTACATGCAGTATAACATTACCGTATCCATATACAGCAGTGTCGTTCACGGGAGAGTAAAAGTAACTAAGCCAAAACCTCGTAAAGTTTCTTTTTGACATTCGTGGATTTCACCCAATCATGGTTCTGAAGTAATGCATTGGCTTACAACATATCTTATGACCCACGTGCTTTACGCGCACTGTGTAATAAGTTGCGTCGACTCATATGTCAAGATATACCATTCTCGTTATATTGTTTTAAATACCGGTATATTTAAATATTCCACAAATCCACATGTCCACCTCATGCTTCAAGGCATATTCTAACTTTGTTGATTAGGAGCACATCCGGGCATTAAATTGTATGTACACTTTTCTTGGTCGGATACGTTCAAGTTTGAAAATTACTCACTGGAAAATTGACGAGAAAATCCTTTCATTTTACAGGACAGTTATCGCCATCTAGAGTACGATGTTTTATCACATCTGATTACACGTTGAAGATAAATAGCGTTCCTTAACACGCTGTAATTTCACTCTGTCTCTGGTTACGGGATGAATAGATCAATCTTTCTGCAATTAGAGCCAATCTTTGGCTTAGGCGTATCAATCTACGTTCATCAAACTGTATAGAAAATGAACTCGTAATTGTCAAGACTCTCGTAAAATCACGCAATGTCTCGTTATTGTCTCACCGGAAGTAGAAGAGTAGAATGACCGGATGGGTTCAATGACCTCTCTACTTGCACAGCAGTTGTCTCTGTCCTTAACTTGTTTACAGAACCGCACGTATAACTACATGGTCGAACTATGTCAAGCTTTTCTGAAAGTCAGTGAGGGATATGAAGAGGAACGTACCAAAAATAACAAATCACACATTGAATTGACAAGGGATATTTTGATGGATAATCATTCTTTATGTCCTAAGTAGCTAAATTTCGGTAAAGATCATAATATTGTTTTCTACCTCAGAAAACATTTATAATCATCCCCGGTATCACCTTCTCGGATATCAAACAATTAAACTTCGACAAGTTCTGTTTTTAACTAATATCTACTTTTTAATGTAAATCCAGACGTTACCCCGTCATTCCAAGGACAGAAAATTGTACACTTTTACCTGTACTATAGCTGACCACTATAGTGACCTCGATGTATGTTTATACTGTAGCAATCATACAGATACACATTGTGACGTCAACCAAAAACGACTGTGACGTCACGCGCCGATTATGACGTTGCGGCAGCACTCGGTGGTATCACACATGTGTGTAACCAACTCATTGTTATCTAATGAGTGATCTCATCACGGTTGAGTAATAAATGTATGAATATCATTGCACAAAAATGAAACATTTGATAAACTCTAAGAACTCTTACATTTATGTATTATATTATAAGAATAATAAACGAGTTGCGAGGAATTACGGATTATCTGTCCCGAGTTAATCATTGTGATAAACTCCGAGCTTTAGCGAGGAGTTTGACATACTAATTCACGAGGGACAGATCATTCGTAATTCCGAGCTATACGCATGTGATATTTTAAACACGAAGAGTCGAACGTTAATATCCTCGATTACCTGTTAAAGAAGAGTGCCCATACAATGTAATGTCCTCTATATATATTGATTCGTCTTTTGAACTGAATATCCGCATACAATTTAATAACTAATGTTAATACAATTTAATCATCACATTCCAAATGACATATACATATTACTCATTATATGACATATATTACCAGAAACGTGATCTCTAAATCCTTTTTTCAGTTAACCTTGAACAAAATTACATTTGACTTTTTAATTTGACACGTTATATGTTTTTTTTTTTTGTAGTCTACAAAATTAATATAAACACATTTCGACTTATTTCTCTAAGATACTAGACATCTTTCATGTTTTGAACAAACGATTGTCTTCAAAATTGGTGACGCTATTTTAAATGAGTTTAATTAATGATTAATGACAGCATATTAACAACTGCAATTGAATTTCTAACGCAATAGTTTGCATTTCTATACAACTAAAATGACCTTAACACAATTTCTAGACGATGGAGTAAATTTACATTTTATACTTTTCTTCATATGAGATTTCATGTATGTCACATTTGCAAAATAAAGTGATAACGATGAAAAATTGAATTATATATGTATTTTAATGCATATTTTGTAGGATATATGAAAGTTATCAAATTGAACAAGCTCCAACATTCGATCGTTGGTAGAGCAAGCTCGGTAATCGGTATTTTATAATTCTTTGCATTTTGTGATATAAGGAAATTGATTTTAATCTTGAATTAATTTCTCATAAATCTAAGATTTGAGTTATTATTGCTGTTTGTACAGGAGTCTAGAGTATTTTCTCTACAACTTCTACTACGGCCTGTATATTATGCATTTATTCATGCGCTCATCTCGAGAGAAATTATTTTATGCATGTTATGCCATTGCCCGGTGTTATTCCTCGCAGACAGTGCATATATATAAATGAGTCATATAAACAGGATATATTTGTAAATTATGGGCCGCAGTGACAGCCAATACATAGATATATTGCACATATTCCACTTAAGCAAAACCATAGAACATCCTTGTGACAGGCCTTAATGCCATAATTATGACTCATTTGGATAATAAGGTGATTACTTCGGGTCCAAACTCCGTGCAGAGAAGATGGGCATCGTTCTAAGTTGCCAGGTCTAGCGATGCAGGCGCTGCGATGAGTCAGAGCTTCAGTTACACTTTATCTATCATACGGTCTCGCACGGACGTCCCGCTACAGCCAGTTCCCAGATCATATAGAGGCTCTACACGCGGTACCCTCTGCTAGATTAAAATTCTAATCCACGGTTGAAAAGTAAAGCTATCCAAACTGCCTCATGTCAGGTCAAGTGATACGAAAATAAGCATATTTATTGATTGGAATAACTATACTTAAAAGTTCCATGTTACTTACTTGAAAGCATTTTTATTTGCTTTATTGACATATATCAATATGTACAGCTAAAATACAGTAAAAAAAGAACGAAAATGTTTAGCTACATTGACACCCTCAGAGCCAGGTACCAATCGCAAGCAATGACTGTCCGAACCACTGATCCGCAGTCAGTAAGACCTGGTCAAAAACGAGGTTCAACAATCGATGTTTAAGCTAGTTTTACAACCAGTACCCTCTCATAGATGTTAGGTGGCAGAACTCTCAAGGTTGCATAAATGCATTAGAAAAACATGCCATTTAGATAGTGAGAAATGTATATTTGGGATCATGCTGTCTACAAAAGTAGAAATTCTTGTACTTTTTCGAGACAGGTCCCTTGCGATGACCGACTCTGGGGGTTTAGCATATAGTTGTCATCGAAAATAGTACATATTTTCTTGCAATTTATACAAATATATCACAAAGGGTCACCTCAAAACACCGCCATAGAACCAACGTACTGCTTTGTCTGGCTGCACTCTGATGTCCAAAATCATCATCATCATCATACAAATACTTGAATAGCGCCAATATCCGTAGACCGCCCAAAGGATTTCGGGGTCTAAGATGGTAAGTTCATCATATAATGTTCAATGAAAATGAAAAATGAGAAAGGTTTACATCTCTCCAATTATTTTGTATCAATTTATTTCTTTTTGAGTCATAGAGAATATGTTTCAACATGTAATGCATTGCACATTCAGGTTGGCATTGTTGGTTCACACGGTATACATCTCCATTTAAATATAACAGTGAGTAATTATGTAAAAAGACTGTAGCATGAATACCAAAAGGACAGACAGTTTTCATATCTACTGTAAGTATAAATAACCTGCATACTGAAAGTTATATTCATATTTTTATTATCCGGGTAGGGGATTCTACTGAACTGTCATGTTTGCCTAACCTCTATTGTCCATGTTCCCGATTTATTCGTTCGTTCAAACATATTTCGTTTCGTAAAAGCAGTATGATACACTTGCTTGGGCAGTAGTTTCTCTTTAGTGCATTTTGGTATAATATACACAGAATCATATTTCTTTTAAGGTGTACAGATGCAAAACATTTGTTCCACAGAAATTATCGCTTGTGTGTGATCAAACGATATCTCCTATCGTTTTGACAGTAGATTTTGCACAATGTCCTGTCACCATCATCCCCATGACATCACAATACTTTTACGTCATCAAGTTATGATTCACATTGGATGTCTTATGACCAATGCTCAGATATGTAACTTTTCATTGAAAGTTAATGAAGAATTATTTTGGATGATAAATAGAATCTCACCTCGTGTCTTCTGATATCAATCACACTCTCTATATATCGTCTATGCAGACAAACTCAAGACATTGCAACTTGTAAACGTCATCTATGACGTCATACAACAGGTGATCGGAACTGCAAGGCAGTCTTTTGCCGCTCGAAAAACGGCCAGTTTATTGATTTAATGTTAAATGTTTAATGTTTAAATATCAATATGAGGTTTAACATTTCGTCATGGTTGATTGTGGTATTTATAAGCCACTCGTTTTGTACAACGAGTAGATGGAGTAATAATTCCCGATGTAAAGATGAATCGGTGGTTAGACATCTTCCCACGGCGAGGTGAAAATGTATCGAGATCTCTCCATTTTTTACCTTGCCTTCAACCTAGCCAGAAGTGGTGAAACGAATCAGCGACACCTACTGTGATCACAAGTCACGTCTCTTACCATCTGCTACCATACAGCCAATATAATCGCCGTTTACATTCGGAACCAATTCAAAATAAGCGACGATCGACACAGTCATAGAGACATTACAACTGTCTTCTGATTGGCTTACCCGATTAGCTTGCAGTACGTTGAAATCGGAAGGGCGGAAGGAGAATATATGGAAATCTTTTCGTTACGCCTGTGACTTTGTGAAGATTGTGATTGAAGATTTGGTTAGAGGTCAAATGTCAGCAATCAAAGGTCAATGTCGCAGTTCACAAAATGACTTTGACCTTTGAGTGCCAACTGGCAAGCCGAGGGAACACATTACAAACGTCTCCCCATGCGGACACATAAAATAATATCTGCAGAATTTCTGCAAAATGTATTACCTGGAGTCAATGTCCCTCTCTGTAGATAATTTGGTCATTTATTCAGATTAAAAGAAACCAATTCCAATAGGTTGATTGTGCTTAGCTACCATCACAATTCTTCAACCCTCACCTGGAATATCACCTGCGTGGAATTACGTACTTATTTTATTAAACCGTTCCGAGAACATTTGTCAAAAATGAACAAGGGGTCACATTCTAGCAATGTATTCGTCAATTATTCAGTCAATTTTAAACAATTAGAAGTACCTGCCATTTAGACAGTGAACAAATATAGCATCGTTACATTTGAGACAACACTACCTTCAATAGTACAAATTCTTGTACTTTTCCGACCGAGTCCCTTGCGGGATTCGAACCCACACCTTAAGAGTAGGGCAACCATCGCCAGCATTGACCATACCAAAAGTGCGTTAAACTAAAACATATATTCAACAACCCTCTTGTTTTACCATAGTACATTAGTTAAAGTCCATTCACTATATACATATACACTTTACTTTCATATTGTGATTAAAAATTAAAAAGAACAGCATCCATACATGTGGAATTTGTCTGACTTTAAACTGAGTCCCTGGTATAGAGTTTCATTTTTAGTTGTTGTTTCAAATAACGACGTGAGAAATATGTCAACTGGCAATCTGAACAAGAACCTAGCAACAAATTTACAAATTAGAAAATTATAATTTGATAAATACAAGCCCCACCTGTTTATGTTTTATGTTTTAATTAGCCATGTTGAACTTAATTCTCATATTAACAAGAAACATGTAACGCTATCACAAACTACAATTTGTAAACGGTTTGACGACAATGTGGCACAGCGGTAGAGAGCCTCGTTGTTTGTTTGGCTGCTAGCTTGTTCAGTCTGCGACTGCGTGTAGAAAGACATGACCGCTACTTCCTGATGTCAGACCTGCCATTTGTTGGGGCCGGACTGGGTCAGGAGAATTCTTTACTTTACATGTATGTATGCCGGCACTAAACTCCAATCAAACCTGTCTTGGGTTAAGGTTCAAGGTCATTCTGCGATCAATACAGCCGAGTCTGTCCCTGACATACTTGTAGCCAATACATCAAAACAAGACGTTCTGTAAGTGCTGTATTCAATGCGTTTATGTATTGGCGTTCGGAGATGGTGTCCAAGAGAATGTATACTCTAGTCTATTCATTTATATATATGCTTGACAGTCACGAATGGACTGGGCGCAACGTTAACTCTCAAACAAAATCCTCGATTCGCCCCTGCTTAACGCTGAAGTGTTAAAGTTCCACTGGAATGCATTTCTTGTAAAGAATGACAGATTATTATCTCTATGTACATTATATGTCGGAATCAAATGAGCATAAAATCGAGATAATATACACTTGCAATTAATTATTAAGACAACTTTTATAACCCAGTTTGAGGATAGTTGCAAATTTAGCCCGATGAGCGCACTGAAGCGTGACTGCGTGATTGGCCACCTGTACTCCAATGTTTAATTAGCTTTGTTATGAATTGTCACTGCTAATACATCAGATTAGTTTTATCTGAAATTGACTAAATCACATGTTTATACATTAATCATGCACCTATCATTTGCCAAATTACGAGGATATATATCTAAGGGTTCTATATATCGAAGATTTGAGTTGTATTGATGAATATTAGTATGATAAATCGATAATTAAAAAGGTACTAAACACGTTGAAATATCTTGTACGCGGATATCCAAGCGCCGGGAGTGACGTCAAAGACGGCAGACACCCTTTGAACAGTCACTTCAATGAATCGTTTGTCGGTACTAATTAGGCGGTGTAATTAAAAAGCCGTATATAGGTAATTTATGGGCCGATATAAAAAATATTAAGTCGCGTATTTGTCAAATTGAAACCCCTTTTAATGAATCCCGAAAGTTACCGTTGGGCAATGTAGTCCTTTAAAGGGGCAGTAGCACGTTTTTTTGCAAATTTTAGTTTTTAAAATGTTCCATTTATAATGATAGTTTATGTCATTTACATTTACTTTAGAGGGTAAAACATCTTATTACACAAACCAAATTTCCGTAGTTGTAAAAACGGTGTTGCGTATAAAGCTAAAAATGCATGGCGGCCATTTAATTGTGAACACATTTTATTATTTCGATTGACAAAAACGATTCTCATGACTTTACGGAATCATGTACCCATATTTCAAATTGATTTCCTAAGAGGGAAGGGTGTTTTACTGTTGGTGACATTATTTTTCAAATCCATTTCATCGACTTATTTCACCGTAAAAACGTGCTGCTGCCCCTTTAACATCGTTGCGCAATCCAGTATATCATCCAAATAGATGTCCCACGGGGGATATGTTTCCCCCGCCACTAATTAACATCCTAGTGCTTTTACACCATCTAGTAATGGCATACTGAGCATTTATATGACATATAAAATCATCATAATATCCCAATATGATGTTGTGACGTCATACTACTATGACATCATCGCACAAAGCTATGACAGTACTATGTACAGGGATGTAAAATTTTCATTGACAAGATAATGATCCTTCGAAGATTGTTTTAGATGATAAATATGATTACA
Organism: Gibbula magus; assembly: GCA_936450465.1. Lineage (NCBI taxonomy): Eukaryota > Metazoa > Mollusca > Gastropoda > Trochida > Trochidae > Gibbula > Gibbula magus. Next base: position 30,653,630 of record OW388300.1, read on the forward strand.
CTTTTGTGTCATCTGAAATATTAGCTATCAACACTCTTTGATAAAGTAAACAAGTGCCGTGTTCAGAAGCGCTAGTTCTAGCGAGATCTCGTACATACTGCTCATACTGAACTATGCTTAGAGGTTCCTATGAAACTGGGAAAATTGACTTTAGCATTGAATGTGCCAATACACAAAAACACAGAGGACCCATCACGCATCGTCGATTATAGCCCAATTACCCTTACAGCCCATATCCCCTACACTCCATTTCCCCTACAATTAGTTAAAACAACACAAGCAGTTACCTGTCTGACATAATGAACTCACCCTTACGAGTGATTAAGTATTGAGTAGGAATGAAAGTGATTAAGCTGGAGTGGATTGCGGGAATTAAGATTTAGGAAGGAAGGACTTTGTATCTCCTACGTATCAATATCAATAATAAACTTCCAATATATCTAACCTATTCTGAGAATAAAACTTAATTTTGTTGAATATGCAACCCTTAAATTCAAGATTATTAATTTTTCACTTGTAATTAAAACGTGAATATACAATAACAAATCCCAATGTTTACGTAACTTTGTTTTAACTAAGATGAAATTGGATGCATGTTTAAAAACACACTTTTCAAATACTTTTGATAAACAACGTGCAACAGGTCGATAATTGGTACAATTTTGAACATCGTTTTTCTTATGTATTGGTAGTACCAATACATAAGAAAAACCAATTTGGTACTACAGATGTACATTTCCATATATATATATATATATATATATATATATATATATATATATATATATATATATATATATATATATATATATATATATAAATGTGAAACATGAAATTTCCTTGACAAGTTAATTAAATCCTTTTGCTCACACTATCAATTGTTTTGATAACCTGTAGGGGATAAGCTGTGGAGGGGTAATGGGAGATTACCACATCGTCCTGTGTTTTTGTGTATTGACATATATGTTCAGTGCGGTGATGTAACTTGCCTATCTGTACAAAACGATCATATGCGTTAAATTGAATTTCCAGTGAAAATTCGTAAAATAACATTATATATTTCAACACAAGAAATTCACAATTGTTTGAAAAGTAAATATGGACTCGGAACCTGTGACCTGCTGAAAGTGGCCAATTGACCACTACATCACCGATATCAGCTGACATGCTATGGAAATCCTAATGATCAATTCTTTTAGATTTTTCGGTTTGAGTGGATTGAATTATCCATTACTTTAGTTTGTGTAATGTTTTAAAATGTGCTTCGATCTTAAACGTCTGTGCAAAATATCAATAAATATTTTGGAATTTTGACACATTTGTGTTCGCTCTTGCAATATTGACATGGGTCATACTTTCTTGTTTTGCTTGTACATTTCAGCGTGCTACACGTGCGGTGCGAAATGGTCATGCATTTTCAGCTAACTGACATGGACACTGTTATCAGTGGAGATTCCATGGACATACCGTGATATTATAATGTTATTAATTAAGTATTTCCGTATTGGCCCAGTTACAGGTCCGAGGTTCGTTGTATTGGCCCGAGACGAAGTCGAGGGCCAATACAACGGACCGAGGACCTGTAACTCGACCAATACGGAAATACTTAATTAATGACAATTTTATTAATTAACTTCTTTTCATTCTATTTGCACAACACTAAACATCTCATTTATATTGAAATAATAATTATAAACAAGATTTGTGAACAAATAGCACGGGTCAAAGTTGTGAAGCGACAGCTTCGGGCTTCCACCAAATGTGCAACTGCGCATGCTCAGACTCATATTGGCCCAGTTTGTCTCGTATTGGCCCAGTTTTTCTCGTATTGGCCCAGTTTTTCTCGTATTGGCCCAGTTTCTCCGTATTGGCCGAGTTGTCGAATCATATGGTCTAGGCCGTAAATGCCGTATACATGCCATAACATTGATAGTTAATTAATAAAAAATGTTTAACAAAAGAAACCTATTTTTAAATAAGTATTTAACAAGTCTTTCCATTCTCAATGCGGCTTGAAATCGATTTGTTTATGGTTGAATGGTAAGTCAGTTACCAAACTCGCTATCACCGTGCATGCCTCTGCACGTGCAATGCTATCCTTCAACGCTTCGCACGTGCCTAGGTGTTCCTATTCATCCACACATCCAACTGGGTGAGACACATCCAACTGGGTGAGACACATTGCGTAATTTACACCAATGGGGACGGAGAATTATTTCAAATGATAAAGTTCATATCTTTATGACCTTCTAATTTATAGTGTCAAAATTTATTTATAATAGTAAATCAACCTCGCAAGTCTTTGATATGTGTAATATTTAACAACTCAGTTCGATATATAAAAGAGATATTTTTTCCTAGCTGGCTAAATCGAGTCATTGAAGGTTGATCAATTTCCTTGGTTAGACATGATTTATAAGACTTGTCAAAATTCACTTAGCTGATCTATTCGTTACGTGATTTGGCTCCGAAAGCAATGTAAAAGTGAAAATTTTGAATGCACAGGTTGCGCATGACATTTCTAAAATATCAGAACCCAAAAATTATAAAATATCTTTATACTAAATTTGATTATATCAGTATAATTAGATGAATTACATTAAAATGAAAATTGTGTACAGGATTTCATAACTTCGAATTGTAAGTAAAACAATTAACAGACTCAGGACAGCTCAAATGTAGTCTGATTAAAATCGACGGTTTTCCGTGGAATAAAAATTGCAAAACAGTGCATCTACCGGGATACGAACTCATATCAGTCGTAGGTTCCACGCCAAACCGTCTGATTACTGCCCGAAGACTCGCGTGTTATAGCGCAATTCAGGTAGTCAATCAAAAAGATGCCCAACAAATGCTTTCGGTGCGAGAAGCTAGGGGCAGATAACTCCAAACAGCTATCCTTTTGTCTGTTCCGAATGCTTTCAAAACAGCGACCGTTTAAATAATATGATGTGATTGGTCAGCTATGTGACTGGGCTTTGACTGCGCTAAACTGGTTCGGAACACACGCCTATACGGGATGTTCTCAGACCGTGTGGCGAGGAATCTACAGAACCTGTTCGTATCCCGGTAGATATATTATTTTGCAAATTTTATTCCTCGGAACAAGGTCGATTTTAATCAGACTTGCTCAAATGCAAAGAGTTTGAAGCCTGAGTTGAATCCCTTCGACATATATAACTAATTTAAGATTATATTGAAAGGCTGTATTAATCTCAAAGGAAGAATATGGAACTGGAACAGTCGTATAAACAAGGCGGTTGTTTGTCTGCATATGTCTATTTTGTATCGTACTGACTCGAGTTTTCCTGTTTCAACCTAGTTTATCCAGTTTTTGGCCTAGTTTGTTTCGAACCTCGTCATCAGTTATTTTAGCAGTCTATGAATTCACTGTCTACGAACGTGTCTGTTCTACGAATACACTGCGTATAAGAAACGAAAACCGGTCAACAAAAACACTGCAGGGCCGTGTTCAAGAGAGGTTTCAAAGTAATCGCTCAATTAGCGATTACTTTTAAACTTCTCTTGAACGCGATTGCTCAATGTAGCGCTACGTAGCAAAGCGAGCGAACTTTGAGGTTTTTCACCGTGTCGTTCAGGAGAGAATGAGCGCTACTTGAGCGCTACTTGAGCGCTACATTGAGCAATCAATGAGCGATTATAAGCGCTCACTGTTATGGAACGGAACCCTGATATAATACTTTCTTCCGAAACGCAAACGTAAATGGATGGAACGTTGGTTAGATGAATAGGAAACTAGTACTATGCATTGACCAATTTCCAAACGCAAGGCATAACTCTTCCCGGTCTCAATTACTGGCTGATTTAAGTCTTGCAGTATTTCCCTCGCTTTGCCGTGCCAAGATAGTGGATCGTTGCATTTGAAATGCATAGTGCGCCCGGATTTCCAAGCGCCTAAGATCGTAAGGCCTAAATCTGCCAGCAATGGAAACATGCAAGAGTTATGCCTTGCATTGGGAAGTTGTGGATTGACAAGCAATACATAAACTCACGGGCAAAAGAAACGTCCCCATACAAAATACAAGATATTTCAATCATCGGACGATAAATGCGACTGAAACAGCGTTACACCATGTCTTCAGAACCCAGCAATACTAAATATGAATTTTCAAAACATTATCTATTCATAACTCTGAGAAACACAAGTTTTAAGAAATGGTCGTTTTGGAATCTCCTTAACTAGACGAGATAGAAGCCTCAAAAAGCCAGTTTTGGCTTGTTTTGAGACGTCCTACAGTAAAGACGCGTCAACAAATTTAAATCAAAGAAGGTTATTTATGTCAAGGATATCTTAAGTTAATTAAATTTCTACTTTTTCAATGTTTTAAACTTAAATACTAAATATTGTGGGCCAAAAACATCTTTAAAAAACGATTTTAGCACCCCATGTCAATTTGAACAGATGTAAATATAAAAATTGCATACTCTGATGTATGAAATTGTGAATATTTCTTAAGAAAACATGTGGCTACCAAATACATACAAAATCTATTTTCTCCGACATCAATATTTCATTTTATACTGTTTTCAAAATGTGGTGACGTTTCTTTTGCCCGTGAGTATACAAGCAATACATACCACTTTATATAATATATATAATGCTTTATAACGGTATCTACACATCTACACCGAAATGTAGCGTCTCCACCAAGACGTCGATCGCAATTTTACAATATATAAGTAGTAAATCCAAAGAACTTTTCCCCTTTCATAAATGGAAATTAAAATTCGGGTTAAAATCAAATGTATTCTTTATTGGTATGGGTGCAATGCTACACTGAATTTCAGCGTAGTACCACCCATTGTTCGCTAGTTCCAGCCGATGCTCGCAGGTTTCACCGCAATGCATAGCCACGTGGCGTTGCGGGCTTTCTCCCTGCCATAATACTAGCAGCCGCGATATAAGTGAAATACTCTTGAAAGCGGCGTTAAACCCTACTCACCAACTCGCCTATTGTATAAGATGGGATGAGGCTAAATTCTTTCTGTATAGGTTAATCCGAGAAACATATTCCATTCTTTAAAATAATGGAGCCAGAGCCCGAATGAATTGAGAGATACAGGGACATTAAGCTACTTAGACTTATAGACGTGCAGCTTATTTAACTAATTTACTTAAAAATGTTTATAAAAATGAAATTGCTAGTTAACACTTGGACTGAAACATAACGGAACAAGAGAACATTACGCTGACGTCACAAGTGTAATTTCATTCCCAGATGTACCGACAATATTCGTCCCTATGAAGTTTAGACTCAGAACATTTTATAATTCTTACATGAATGGCAGCTAATGTTCATAAACAATTGAAGCGCACTTATAATTTTCAAATTTACCACATTGAATGTATGTATTTTTGAATTATCATTTCTTCGTTAGGAAAATTAATTATTTCTTTTATACCAAACGTTATACAGTTATATGATAATGCTTATATATTATAAAATTGAAAGACACCATTGTCGCTGGTTAAAATAGTTTCTTATTCAAACTTACTCAGTAACATGTAGGTGCATTTACTGAAAAAAATACAGTTTGTAAATGTGCTTAGGTTAACATGTGAACGTACTTGCACAAGTTAAAATGTAGTTATACATGATTAAAACACGAGTAAATATATAAAACAATGGTTTTAAAATATTTTGCTAATTTTACGTAGTTGAATGTTAAGCATTCGCTGAACACTGGTTACATATATAAGCCTATTTACTGTGGTAGTAAATTATTCTCAAAAATACTTACATTTATATTGTTTTGACTATATGAAGAGTGTCACATGGGAAATGATGTTTTTTACAATAAAATGATAAATAATAAAATAAAAGATTCAGTAGACACATTTAAAGTTCTAAACTTTGCAATATTTGAATTTAAATGAAAGAATAATACCATCAGACAAATCATGACGTTAATTTATTTTATCGTCTATTTGCTAACAAATAGCATATAGAAAAGCATATAGGAATTGAATGAATATACATAGACAATTGCAAATATTGTCTTTTAGGTAGATCATGTATATTGTAAATAATATCATAAAATGTTGCTGTGAACGTCGCCTTCGATAATCTATGTGTAAAACATGTGCTTGTTTGTGTATTACTTGACTTAAACCTTTGTTACTCTTATCTATTTAATCTCTATCGATCTCATGTTTCCCAATGTTTAGGAAGCGATGTTTTGATAACTCAACAAGAGTTATGTCCCTTATATGGCAAACGTCAGACTCTTATCAATGGAAGCCAATATCTCGTGTGTCGTCCAACGACATTCAAAGTCTCGCGAGATCTGGACTGCTGCGTAAAGGCATTTGATTTTAATTAAGGACTGTGATATAGAATAATAATAATAATGAGGATACTTATATCGCGCTGAACTCCACAACACAAAGGGCAATGCTCAAAGCGCTACACACATTATTACCCTGGTGTAGGGATCAACATCGTTCCTTTTTCATTCTCAACTCCATATGTCTTACAGAACAGCAGGTATTTTGTTATAAACAATTAAAAAAGTTCATATACAAAAATCCTTTTCAAAATTCAATTTATGAGGTAAATTTTACTTTTATTGTGAAATAATCTCTCTTATAAGCGGCTAGTTCAATGAAATAACAAAATATGATCGAGAGAGATTAGATGTAGCACTATTGCATGTGTTAGGGCCTATATAGAATAAACGTTGCAATAAGAAAGCAACTGAAGCATACGTAAATGAACTGTTTACTTGAGGGAATATATCCCTCGACTAACTGATGATACATGTAAATAACTTTGAAAATACTCAAGAAATATTTTGTCAATGATAATTCACTTTAGATAAAACGCAAAGACTATATTATCCGTATTACGTTATATCTGACACTGATTCGAATGATTACATATGATTTGCTCTAGAACATTCTGTGCCGAAATATGAGCACGCTTCTAATATGACCATGTAAGCGAATAATTGATGACGACATAAAATACAGTAGTTCATAAATTTTAAGTTTATCTTCGATTTTACTAAAATATGAACGATTATCCCGCCAGTATATTAATAGACCATATGGTACAGTCGGTCTGTCCGTTCGCCCGTCCGTCCGTCCTCATAATTACTCAATTCTTTACCGGAGCAAAACAGAAACACTATACAATATTTCTTTAAAGTCTCCCACCACACACGTTAATATCTTTTGACAGTTTTAGATTGAAAAAAATGTTTCTTCGTTTCAATGGGATCTTGACCATATGTTATGGTTACACTGGTGTAGTGGTTAGCGTGCTGTTCTCCAACGTCACAGACTCGGGTTCGAATCCCGGTTGAGACACCAAACATCTGTAATCAGGGTCTCATACTGTGTTGTGTCCTTGGACAAGATAGTTCGTCCACATTACACTCAGTCCACCCAGCTGTACGAATGGGTACCTGGAAGCTGGAAGCACGGACCTACATGTATATAGCGCTCAATAGCGACATCGAAATCACAATTCCTTCAGGGTATATAGCATGAATATAGCATCTTCGTCTTATTATTCGTAGGAGTATAAGTTTTTCTTCTAAGGCAGTACTCGAAAACTGATGACATCAGGATTTCTCAAAAACAAATTCTAGGAAATGAAAACAGATTCACGGTAACAAAAATGACAAATAACTTACTGCCGACTTTACCCATTTTCACCATTCCCCCGATACTGATATAGGAGTTTCGCAGTTTCTTTAAGTTGAGTTTCTTTCAAATTCTGATGAATTTTTTTCGGAGTTGATGTAGGAAGGTGGTTGGAGGTGCCCATGACGAGGGCTGATGCTCCAAAACCGTCTTGATATTATTCAACGGTGAACATATAAAGGACCCATTAAAGGGGCAGTAGCCCGTTTTTTCGTTCAAATAGGTCGATGAAATGTATTTGGAAAATATTGTCACCAATAGTAAAACATCCTTTTCTCTTTGGAAAATCAAGTTAAAAATGAGTGTACATGGTCCCGTAAAGCCACGGGAATCGTTTTTGCCATTCGACATAATAAAATGTGTTCACAATAAGATGGCCGCCATGCAATTTTTGCTTTATACGCAACACCGTTGTTGCTACTACGGATAATTGGTTTGTGTAATAAGATGTTTTACCCTCTAAAGTAAATATAAATGACATTAACTATCATTATAAATGAGAAATTTGAAAAAATAAAATTTGCAAAAAACGTGCTACTGCTACAAGTATTCAAATCTTAAAATATGTTCGTCGAATAATTAATTTATTTACGCGTTCATGAACTGAGATTCCTTTGTCAATTTGTTTTTAAAACATTGCGCTTTGTAGTGTTACCAAAAAGGTACGAAACTGCGGCAAGTATAAACATCACTGTATCCATATTGCATGAGAGACGGTTGAACGCCACTTGGATTATTAATATGTTCTTTATTCCTCCAAAGGAAAGTTGAGGTCATGGCACGCTATCTGTTTGTTTCATTTCCATTATCAATTCACTGAACACGAAACTACCGATAAAACATATTTTGGACCTCAGTACGACCATTTATCACTGTGCGTGTCACTATTACAAATAACGTGGCCATAACTCGATGTGATCAAGATATTGAATAACTCTTATAAAACTATTTAAGGAAAAATATCATATTTGTTTGCCATTCGTTTTCAAGGTAAGCCAGTTATTTGTGACACGAAATGTCAAAAGTCAGAACTGGACATGAAGCATTGGATAAAGAGATTTCAATGCTTGAGGACATTTGGTTAATACGTTCAAGGGATCAGTTTAACCTTATCATGCAAAACCGATGAAAGAATTAATAATGAGAGTGTGATCCCCGCTCCACACATGTGTTTATGTATATGTGTAGACCACGTACATTTACCTACTCAGGTCTTCCCGTAAACTCCAACACAATATTTACCACACAGTTGTACTGCTGTGTATGTCTGCGGGTCACCCATCCAATGAAGAACCAAGCCCATTGTTGCTGAACCTCATTCATACATATGTCACTAAAATCACGAAGACAGGTGTGGTTTTAAGTTCAGATCTGGGATGACTATTTACAGTAAACTACTGGGCAATAGAAACGAAATCAAATTAAAATCTAGATAAAATCATTCACAAATAAACATAAAATGCCCCCCCCCCCTTTATAAAAGGCAGCGTGGTTTAACCTCCTAAATATAAGGAGAGGTACAAGAAGGAAATAAATACGCTCATATTTTTAGGCATGTTTTATGGCGTTTGAAGAATTAATGATGCGTCATAGAATTAAAGTCAAGAAGTTATATGTACATTATGTCGACACAATTTTATTAACATTATATCCATATTTAATCAATATGTAACTTAAAGCTAGACATTGTGTCGTTTTGAAAAGCCATTAAAGCAGCTCATTGGATTTTGAACCCAAACAATATATATAGGTTATCATGAGAGTGTGTTTTGGGATGGTCAATATCCTGCATTAGGAATAAACATTGTATTTTGTGAGCCTTGGCGAGCTAAATACATTGTGTTTATTCCTAATGCAGGATATTTACCAGGACATATTATTTAGGACATATTGCTGAACGGTAATTTATTGCAATACGCACCACAATATATTGTAAGATCCTCTGACAATGAATTTTTTCTTTAGAACCATTTAAGACTAGTGGCAATGATATTGCAACATGATAAATGAAATCTACATTTAACTTTTATACTTCTTTTTGCAGTTTGTACTTGATAAAATGACACCCGGATCTTTTAAAAGATCATTTGTAATATGGTCCAACATACATTCTAGCACTTCAAAATATTTTTAATACAAATTAAGCTAGTAAATGTGAGATAAATGAATACATTTTACTGAATATTTGTTGGTGCAATATATTGCAATATGAAAATCGTATTGCAAAACGTGTATTGCACCACTCTGTATTGCAATATATTGGTATTGCAATATATTGATATTGCAATAATATTGCACAGCCTTAGGATATGGAGAATCTACAGTTTGTTCTGTATGTAATGATCTACAGTCTGTTCTGTATGTAATGATCCAGCTGGAACCACCTCACGGGTGTTATAATATTATTCTTGTCAATATGCAGAAATCATATGGAGACAACTATCAGAATGGCTTGCAAATTACACAGAAGGAAGTACTGATTTCATTGAAGAGTATCAAGTATCAATATAAAACCCTTTTATCGCAATTATTCTCTTAACAAAACTAATGCTTTACAAAAGCAATCTTAAAGGGGCAGTAGCACGTTTTTTGCAAAATTTATTTTTTCAAATTTCCCATTTATAATGATAGTTTATGTCATTTAAACTAACTTTAGAGGGTATAACATCTCATTACACAAACCAATTATCAGTAGTGGTAAAAAACTATGTTGCGTATAAAGCAAAAAATGCATGGCGGCCATTTAATTGTGAACTCAATTTATTATTTTGTATTACAAAAACGATTCTCATGGCTTTACCGAAACATGTACACTCATTTTAAACTTTATTTTCCGAAGAGAGAAGGATGTTTTACTATTGGTGAAATTATTTTTCAAATACATTCATCAACTTATTTGAGCGAAAAAACGTGCTACTGCCCCTTTAAGGGATTACAGCTAAATTGTAAGCCCTCACAAGCTTCCACACATTCTTGTCGTCTCTCCATATGCTTTTCATGACCCCTACATAACGCCATAATTAATCTGACAATCCATGTACAATTATATGCACAATCTATTTTGTTATGCCTCCTAATTGTATGAAATGCATAGAAATGTACTAAAAAATAGGTGGTTGTGATATATCTTAGCTCCATTCGATCACGCCATTCTATGAAGATGAATGAAATGACAATGCATTATTCGCAGATGTCCTTGAAGATGGACTGGAAAACCCGTAGGCGTTTATTTCTGATAATGATTACATTCTTCACTGTCGTAAAACACTAGGACCGGAAAGCTGGATTTCCCGTACATATAAGGTGCGGGCCTTTCCCCGTTTCAAATACAAATACTTCAAACTCAACCCAAGAGGTCACAAGCTTTTGACAATTACAGAAACGTATTCAGGAAGTAGTGATTTTGCTGATAATGAAGTAATGGTATAGTAATGTATGACAAAAACGCCGTACTGACAACACTTTTCCTGCCCGTCGTATGTAAATTGGTATCATAACAATCTACTATAAAACATTTGTATCACGACACAATGCGGTGAATTGATTGGCTGAAGACTTTGATATTTCTGGAACTACTTTATTCATTCATAAAACGAACATGAATTAATTCATGAACATGAACTGATGGCAGTTGCTTACCTCATTATTCAGTTTCTTTATACATTTGAGGGAAATATTAATTTATTATATCGAACTTGATAAATTCTAATATGATTTAAATTTGTTTAAATGAGGCATAAACTTTTGACGGTTTCCCTTGTGAAATCTGACATCAACATCTTAGATACCAACAAAACTCCATGCACAGTCGCTTGATGAACACTGTCTGTGTGGTAGCGTTATGTCGAGGATAATTAACCAAGGGGAATGGCATTTCAAAAGAAAGATTCATATGAACCATTTAACTTTTTAAGACAATATTTTCATATTTTGTCGGAGAGAAACACATGGCAACCGTTCAGGGCAGTGACAATCATTATAAACAATGCTAGGACATGACAATGTCCTCACAAATCAATGACCTCACTAAGTTCACTGGCCAAGAAGTACAATGGCAAAGTTGTGTTTTATTGTACGATATATTAATTTCTTTATTAATAACTGACCTTCAGAGTAAGTGCTGAAAACGATAGTATTTAGAATGGTACAAAATTACAAACTGCTATCGCTTTTCCCCAGTCATATAAACCCAATACCAAAAGAAACTTTGCACCCATCTTCTTGTCTTAATAAATCACATAATAGGCAACGATTGGATTTGGATTTTTAAGTATTGTAATAATTATTCAATTTACATTCGATGTATGAAAATATTTAAATAAAAAGTTTGGACGCATCAACATACGAGGGGTATCAAAATGTGTTTGATCAATTCGTCTGTAATTCGGTGGTCTTTGCTTATGGGTAATATCAACGGACTTTTAACATCAGAAACTGTTTCAGTAGTGCGTTAGTCGCTTAACATGTGTGTCTTGTCAAAATTAAAAGTTTAATTTTTTAATTTTTTTAAAATTTCAATTTTTTGTAAAAAAATTTAAAACTTCTGAACAAAATATTTGACTGATGACAATACGCCATCTCTTTTCAGTTTTAGTGTACGATGTCCAAAACTTTATATTTTGTAAATATTTGTAATTGAAAAACATATATACATTATGATAACAACGTAACTTCTTGAACTACCATGATTTCGGATAGCAATATTCAGGACAACGAATCATTGCTTATCAGGAACAGGATACAGAAAAATAAAAATAATCCATCAACATGGAGTGTTTCAATTTAATCTCCCACTTGAAGTTTTACAGTCGCCTGTTTAAAGAAATGCGCAGGTGACGGAAACGTTTTTGTGTCCCGATCTAACCTTTATCTTAACAGGATTGTGCAGAAGATAAACTGAAGTACAAAAGAAAGTTTACACCTCAATCGGTTTCGATTAAATCAACAGTTCAAAAGAAATGAGATGGCACATACAATAACACTTTTCAGGAGTGGATTGAATGAATAATATTGGTGAGTGATTAAGTTTTAGTTAGAATATCTTTGTTTAAAGGGGCAGTAGCACGTTTTTTCGCTCAAATAAGTCGATGAAATGTATTGAAAAATAATTTCACCAATAGTAAAACATCCTTCTCTCTTCGGAAAATAAAGTTTAAAATGAGTGTACATGTTTCGGTAAAGCCATGGGAATCGTTTTTGTAATATGATGTTATTAATTAAGTATTTCCGTATTGGCCCAGTTACAGGTCCTCGGTCCGTTGTATTGGCCCGAGACAAAGTCGAGGGCCAATACAACGGACCGAGGACCTGTAACTCGGCCAATACGGAAATACTTAATTAATGACAATTTTATTAATTAACTTCTTTTCATTCTATTTGCACAACACTAAACATCTCATTTATTCTGAAATAATAATTATAAACAAGATTGGTGAACAAATAGCACGGGTCAAAGTTGTGAAGCGAGAGCTTCTGGCTTTCACCAAATGTGCAACTGCGCATGCTCAGACTCATATTGGCCCAGTTTGTCTCGTATTGGCCCGGTTTTTCCCGTATTGGCCCAGTTTATCCGTATTGGCCCAGTTGTCGAATTATATAGTCTAAGCCGTAAATGCCATATAAGTACCATAACATTGATAGTTAATTAATAATACAAAATAATAAATTGTGTTCACAATGAAATGGCCGCCATACAATTTTTACTTTATACGCAACACCCTTATTACCACTACGGATAATTGGTTTGTGTAAGAAGACGTTTTACCCTCTAAAGTAAATATAAATGACATAAACTATCATTATAAATGAGAAATTTGAAAGAAAAAATATTGCGAAAAAACGTGCTACAGCGCCTTTAATGTAGACAGGGACAAAAATGAAATCTGCACCAAAATGACCCCTACGATGTTTATCTTGTTGTAACTATTCCTTGGCTGATGACTAAACGCCTGCACTTTTTAATTTTAGAGTACGACGTCGAAAACATAAGATATTTGTAATGGAAAATCAAACATATGATAAATTCAACTGAGATGTAAACTTTGTTTTGCACTTCAGTTTGTATTATATGTTTCATCAAAGTCTGTATGAAATAAAGTGAAATGAAGCTTGGAGAATATCTACCTGATTTAATGCTAATTCGTTAAGATCATTCAGTGCTTACAGTGTTTACGAGAAAATTAATCTATATATTGTAATGCTAAGGAAATCTAATTCACGATTTAGATCATTAATGTATTTCTTTAACTTAATGTTTTCCTGTACACTTTACATTCGAACTCGTTTTACTGAAAATAATGTTACCAAACGTACCTTTGGTATCTGAAACTGCCATACCTTGAGGTCACTTAATAGAAGAATACACATGATATGTTTAAATAAGGATTTGACAGGTTCGATACATTTAACCCCTCCTGAATACATTGGACAAAGTGTTAGAATTCAAAGACAAATTCCAATAAATTCTGCAACCATATTTCAAAATGCTGCACAAGACAAATTCTGCTGCTTAAGTTGAAGAAAAACACCAAAATAATTGTGAGATACTTCAAACTTCATTCTTGACAATTATTTCTAACTTTTGAAGAGCTGAGCTTTTCTGAAAGTATTTCTGAATTTTGATTTGCGTAACTTTTCATAATTTGACTTAACCGGAACATATTGTTATAATATACTGCTAATCAAAACCAGTTTAACTTCACATGTGCTTTCTGCTTGCTTGGGGTCATTGGGTGTAGTCTACATTCTTGGCAATTTAGTTAAAGCTACCTGCAATGTTATCTTTATTATTACAGGTAACAGGGCTTTGTTTATTGGTTATACGATCTTTCCTCATGCAGGTGTATCGTCACGATAGACCCGACCAAAATAACCTGTACGTAAACTAAACCTCGACACCGTTTCTGGTAGAGGTCACAACGCGCCTATAGTGCATTCAGATCCAATTATTAACAGATGGCTTTGCTCCTTAAATATAAAGGCCATCAAAGCCAATTTAACAAATAGTTTTGCTCCTTAGATTTAAAATGCCATCAAAGCCAATTTAACAAATAGTTTTGCTCCTTAAATATAAGGGCCATCAAAGCCAATTTAACAAATTGTTTTGCTCCTTAAATATAAGGGCCATCAAAGCAAATTTAACAAATAGTTTTGCTCCTTAAATATAAGGGCCATCAAAGCCAATTTTACAAATAGTTTTGCTCCTTAAATATTAAGGCCATCAAAGCCAATTTAACAAATAGTTTTGTTCCTTAAATATTAAGGCCATCAAAGCAAATTTAACAATTTGTTTAGCTCCTTAAATAAAAAGGCCACCAAAGCCAATTTAACAAATAATTTTGCTTGGACGTCATTAAGGGTATCATAATGCTTGACCATACTGTAGATGCCACTACTTATTTTCATTTTTATATGTATGATATGTGAGGTGAGACACAAATAGGCCATCTTTCTGACGTTTCTTGCAAGTGTTCTTAAACGTAACACACCACCAATTTGGAGGAAGCCACTAAGTGCTTTCAGATTAAGAGATAGTTAACAATATCACCCACGCATCGGCTGATGACGTCTAGACAAACCTACCCGTACGGAACATGGAGGCTTACATCCACCCGGGACTCTGAGGTGATTTATCATTCCGTAATAACCCAGTGTGAAGGATGGTTTATTGCATCATGGTATAACCGGATTAATCTGTCGCGTGTTAATGTAACATGATTAAGCATTAACATTCATCTTAAAGTACGGGTTCGTAATACATGATTATAGTACAATCAAGTAGAAACCAATATTTTGATGGCTTTATGTATGACAACTTGATAGAGATAAACGCACATTCATCACAAAATATAACAGGAAGCAATTCATCGAGTATGGAAAGCTTAAGATGCATCCATTGTGTTGCTTAATATTTCATGTGGTTTTAATACGTTCCAACTCGCCCTGCGTTCTGATTACAGTTCAGATAATTAAACTTGCATATTCATCAAATGCAAATATATTATTTCAACTGCTTTCCAATGAAAACGAGAAACACCATTGTTGCTCACCATAGATTACGTTTTTTCTCATTTTACATACTCCATACATAACAAAATGTCGACGGGACACTCCCTGTAAAAGTTCTAAAGGAGAATCCGCAATTTTCAGTTCGACTTATAGAGGATATACGGTGTATTGAAGGTTTTTTTGCATGGACAAAGAACATATCCTTGCTATATCTATTTCTGTTGTAAAACTTTACAGCTCTGTATACTTTAAATACATACCTTCAGTCAAAGCTGACTGAATATATTGATGGCCAGTTATTGCATTTCCCCCTTTGATCTCACATATTTGCGTCCAAATGCACAATAACGTGTACAATTTGCATGAAGCGACACATTGAACTATGAATACAAATTTACTTTATTTATAGCAGAGCATTTGAAATTACAAATCGTCAAGGGTCGCGGGGTGCAGTTGCACATATGTTTTGTGTGCTCATTTATCGAACAATTCAGATACAAACCCTCCAAGACATGATAGGATGAAATTCTCACATATTGGAATTTTATGTTAAATTTGCAATTCTGTATGACATCCACAATTTCAAAAATTAAAACATTGATATTGAGTTTTTGCTGTTAAATATGCATCCATTGTGTTTCAAAATATTTTATTTGGCTTAAATACGTGCCAAAATACCATACCATACATGTATCTATTGATTTCACTTAAAATAATTTCACTCAACTTGTATATTCATTCCAAGTCACCAAATAAAAAATAATTGATAGTTTCCATTTGACCAAACAACACAATGGGTGCTTTATGGATGTATTTTAGTGTTACTCAAAGGCGTTGTGAATCTGATCTTGTTCAATATAACCGAAAGTCAAGCACAGCGAATGGATACTATCTTCTGATTGGCTAATTGATACAGTTATACGAGAAATTAAGATAGCTTTTATTAACCGATATCCAATGAGGTGACGTTCTTTCAATGACGTCACTTCCTAAATTCGACAATGTTTGGTCTGTGCCGTAAAGACATTTTGCGTAATTTCCTTAATTTAACGACATCGGCGTGTCAGTGTTCTTGGTCTTATATATTTAACATTTCACATCCGTCAACTAGTTATCCAAAATAGAAAGTGCGTAGTGTCTCGACTTGTATCATATGTTGCTGTGTTTAGAAGTTTTAAATAATAGTTTGATAATTAATGTGTAAGAAAATGTCAGTGAATATGATTTTGAAGATATGTTATTACTATGTTGATAATTATTACTAAGTAGATAATTACGTAAGTCATACTGTCAAATCTGTGTTAATCGTTCATTGATGTTTTCAGTCGTTGGATATCTTTTGTTTAATTTCATTTCATATATTGCTTCATTCGCTCAAAAACTAACTTTGTCAGCGTATATAAATATAGAACTTTGTTTTCGTCTCTGCGCGAATGATGACCACTACCAAATCGACATCAACTTATACTATGTTGGACAGAATGCTTGTTTTACCGCTTCAATAGCATTTTGATATATATTTTATTGGTTACATATTCAATTGTTCATATATTTCATATATGTCGATACTTAAGCACTTACATGCATGCACGTGCTTACATTGATCAGAATACGTACATATACATATTGAGGAATGTAAATGAATTGTATCTGAATTTATACAGACTGAGCATATTATATACAATGTCAAAATTTTCGTTTGACTAATTGACGCACGTCAATCGAGGTGCATTCTCCGGATTACGATAGAAAATCACTACTCTACTCTACTCTAAAATGGTCATTGATTGTCTCAAGGGTAACATTTGTCCGTTTTAATACGGCGCCTTCGCCGGTCATTTCAAACAGGCGCATTCGTACGTCTAAGGCGTGCGACGGGTTCAAATCAAGTGATTCGCTGGATACGCCGCTTCCGAATCAAGCATAGCCAATATGTGCAACTGTTGGCGTAGGAAGCATTTTTGAAAACTTTAACTATGGCATTACATTTGATTGGTCAGTGATAGGCCTTTGATTCTTAATATGTGATAAGGCCTTGCAGATGAGGTAATGGTCTTTTATTATGTGACTTTAACCTTGCCGCACGTTGCATTCTCCCAAAACTGTAAAGTATAGTATACTTCAGACACATCGTTATGTAAGGGTTGCTTCAATCGATTGTCAAAGTCTTTTTTTACTGAGCCAAATGTATATATTTCTATTTCGTTATTGTTATCTAAAACGTTTAGAGTTTGCGTTACATTGTATCTTACTACACTGCACATTTCTTGCACATATCGTCATATAAAATATGTAATTATTCACAGGGGCTTGTATTGCTGAAAACAAACAGTTCCTAGGTTCAATACTACGATACGATATACCCATACTTATCTTTATTTATAAGTATAGGTATATCGTATCGTAGTATTGAACCTAAGAACTGTTTGTTTTCAGCAATAAAAGCCCCTGTGTAATTATTTACATGCAATCATTCACGTCTTTATACTATTTTATCTTGATAGAATAATCGTGTGTATATAGGAGACTGCCTATTAAGTGTTTAACCTTTTGCGTAATCGATATGAACTTTCTATCAAGAATGTATGTTTAAAATCTTGTAATATTCTTTGGATAAATTTACTTCAACAAACCCTCGTTCAACAAATCAGTGTACCTGCTTACACGTGAAAACAATACATCACAGCAATTTTTTTTTTTACCATTTCTTTAGAAAACAGATGTCGTCATGCGTTGCAAACTAATGCATCGTCATTTAAAACGTGTTTCTGGATGTCAGTCTTTATTGAGATTTGTAATAAAGTAATTTCCTCTCAGGGAAAATAAAGTTCGATATTAAACCCACGCACACTGTAGAGCATGAGGCATCACTCCTTTAAGACATTTAGTTTTTAACGTTTCGTTAAAAATTATCAGCAGTGCATCCGTTTCTCCACAACCATTTCGTCCCACATGGAATTAAAATATTTCTCTTTTATTTTGTCAAATGAAATTAGATGTAGTCAAGGATAACGGAAATGAAGTTGATGTTGATGACTGAAATATGACAACGACTAATAGCAATCTAATAAACAAATAGGCAATAG
Organism: Gibbula magus; assembly: GCA_936450465.1. Lineage (NCBI taxonomy): Eukaryota > Metazoa > Mollusca > Gastropoda > Trochida > Trochidae > Gibbula > Gibbula magus. The sequence goes on from OW388300.1 coordinate 30,672,395, forward strand.
TTCAGCAAGCCTGAATCACTTGATCTCAGAAAAGATTTTGCGAAAATGCTAAAAATCTTTTACCAAATGGAAACTGTCAATCAGTAAGAAAAAGAACACTTTCTGCTGTTGTAGTTACCTGTGGAATCTAAATATCTTCAAAGAAAATATTGTGGATGACAACTTCTTTATTCTGAGACCTCGACGTTTCGACATATCTCCTTGTGTCAATATCACGTAATAATAAAGGAAGACGAAGGTTATTCCTTCAAGTCTACAATGTTGCATGATGAGGTTTATAAGAGATGGACGTGGATATACAACTGTAAACATGTTTTAAGTACATATATTTATATGATCAACATGGACCATTCCATGATGCTGCGTTATCTACATGTAAATCAACATTGCTCTTGGTGGTAGAATATGGCAATTGTATTCAGATTTTTTTGGAATGAATTTTTAATCACACTATCCATTGAAGGATTGACAATGAACAGTTGAGGGATTGCGGTTTTCTTGTATCTTTGAAACAGAGATAATTGAATAATGGTTCTCGTCTCCTGCTATATTTAATGTACATAATGTACATATTCCATAACCCTCACAGTGTAAAACTTATACTATACTATACACCACTATACTGTACTGTACTATACTATACTATACTATACTTGTCTATACTATACTATACTGTACTGTACTTTACTGTACTAAACCATACTATACTACACTATACTATACTATACTATACTGTACTTTACTGCACTAAACAATACTATACTGTACTGTACTGTACCGCACTATACTTTACTTTACTGTATTGTACTGTACTGAACTGCACCATACTATACTATACTGTACTGTGTTATACTATATTATACTATACTATACTGTGCTATACTATGTTATACTGCACTGTACTATACTATACTAGACTATATTGTACTGTACTGTACTATACTATAATATAATATACTGTACAATACTATACTGTACTGCACAATACTATAATATACTGTACTGTACTGTGCTGTACTATGCTATACTATACTATACTGTACTATAATATAATATAATATAATATAATATAATATAATATAATATAATATAATATAATATAATATAATATAATATAATATAATATAATATAATACAATATACTGTACTGTACTGTGCTGTACTGTACTATACTATACTATACTATACTGTACTGTACTGTACTGTACTATAATATAATATACTGTACTGTACTATACTATACTCTACTACATAAAACAAGTAAACTAACATTATCAATTTAGGAAAACAAGGCAAAATCTATATATGGGGCGGAAGATGAGCAGTAAACGAGGTCAGAGATAAGAGTTTATTAGTTTTTGGATTAGCTGGTCATAAGCAGGAAATATTATAGCCTTGATCCATACACAGATAGGGTGTTTGACGTTTGATCCACGGGTCTTCGATTTGGTCGTATTTTCTTTAGGTAAAGTCTGATTGACTCCTACCTGACAATGTGATTCCAGTCCACTTAATTCTATTATTAGTGTTCGCTTTGATGAAGTCTGATTATGCTGAATGTCGAGGTTTGCTGGTAGAAGACCGGTGTTCTCTGTTTCTGGTGTCCATTGGTCAGACAGACAGACAGACAGAATTTTATTTTTGTCTCAACTGTTTACCACCCAGCGATTTATGAGAGACACTTTTTCACATATAAATTAAAATACATGTAAATATCCATTGAAATACAGCTAATAGATATGCTAAGAATATGTAAAAGGGATTAGCAGGCTTGTAAATGGCAAATAAAAATATTGTTATAAAGAAATTTCCATATATCTTTATATCTCACCGACGTAGTTTTTTCAGCAATTGCAGTGTGTACAATCCCTATTCGAGTGTTCAAATGATTTCGGATGTGATGGGAGGTTTCTAGAGCGGGCTATAGTTTCAATGGTTTTGGAGCTCGGGCGGTGATTTGCTGGATTGACTGGTAGTTTTGTCAACTCCCAGAAGGTAATAGTTGTGGTGGTGGTTGTTGGGTGGAGTAGGATTGGATTATTGATATTATGGGAGGTTCGACCATGTATTTGATATATATCCTGATTAAGCGGTTCTAGTTTCAATGGTTTGGGAGCGGGGGCGGTGATTTGCTGGAGTGACTGGTAGTTTTGTCATCTCCCAGAAGGTAATAATTTATATTAATAATTATTTCGTCTTGAAGAGATGTTTGCAGCTCCACTGGTCAAAGTAAATATGATGTCAGATGGGGTGAGCAGGGATGGGGGTTGTGGTGGTGCTTGTGGGGTGGAGGTGGTGGTAAGGTTGTGGTGGGGTTGTGGTGGTGGTTGTTGGGTGGAGGTGGGGTGTAGGTAGGTTGGTAGTAGGGTGATTGTGGGATTGAAGAGGGATTGACTGTTGATGTGTAGGGAACTTTGCCCATGTATTTGATGTATATTCTGATGGGAGCGTGTTCTAGTTTCAATGGTTTGAGAGCGGGGGCGGTGATTTGCTGAATTTACTGGTAGTTTTGACAAGTCCCGGAGGGTAAAAGTTGATATTTATGAATACTGTCGACATGTTTGCAGCTTCTCTGGTCAAAGTAAAGATAAAGTCTTAAATTGGGTGGGGTGGTGGTGGGGAATGTGATTGTGCTAACGATGCTGGGTGGTTTTATTGGTAGTGGATATAATGGTTGTTCTGGCTCGGCCTCTGGTATAGTTACGGCTGTAGTTCATTGACGGTATCACGGCATCAAGTACGTCTAGACATGAGAGGTGACTTATTATGCCCTGCCTCAAGTTGGCGGAGGTGTAGAAATGAACTAAGTAGAAATGAAGATAGTATGGGAAAATAATCATGTGTAGAAGTGACTTTTAGTAAAGAAAGTATTTTAGCAGTTTGCTTAGAAATACAACTGATAACTGATAAGCTCAATTGTGATATCGAACAATATTTATTTTGCAGCTTGCATTATAGAACTTTAATAAACTTTTCTTTAACCAATCGTTAATAACAAATATGTTTAGTTTTGAACAACTGTATAAGCTAATAATCGGTAACTCTTTTATCTCATTCCATATTTTAAACTTCACAAATCGCCTCGCCAACACAAGTTTATTTTTCTGAAACCTTTGCACAACATTTGAAACAGTGCATCACCACTAACTTAACTTAAGTAACTAATCGTCAACTTAGTCACATCGAGTCATTTTGTCTTCAGAGTTTTATTCAAGTTTAGTACCACCCATCGTTCGCTAGTTCCAGCAAAGGCTCGCAGGTTTCACCGCAATGCATAGCCACATTGCGTTGCGGGCTTTCTCCCTGCCATAATACTAGCAGCCGCGATATAAGTGAAATACTATTGAAAGCGGCGTTAAACCCCAACTCACCTCACCTCACCTCAAGTTCTTTGGTACTCGGTCCTTTAACCAATTGACCCACATGTCAAAGATGGTCCACGAACTGGTACAGGCTGTTTACAGGCCGCGCCACCAGTATAACAACTGTAAGTCATAAAAACAAAGCTGAGCATCACTTGTGGATCCCGCTATAGCAATATACATGCATTAACCATGGCCATGAAGTTAAACAAGCGAAATACAATATGAAACATCACCACCTACGCTTTTATGCTAATAAAGTCTTCACCGTAGGCATGCATGAATGTAAGGTTTATGTTATTCATTCAGATAGGATATTAATAATTTCATCACGCAAATTTAAAAAATGCAAATCTTGACATAATAAAAACAATAACGTTGAATTTGAACATATTGATTTGACAAGGGAAGGCCAAGGGTAACTACTTTCAGTTTATCTGTGAATATCACTGCCGTATTACACGTTGTTTAGAAAATTTAGCCCATCCTCAGTTTCCATGTATTTCAGCATATCTCATATCTTAGGAATATTTTTTTTTGAAAAGAAATCAACCAATCCTTTTAACAAATGCCTTATATCTATCATTTTATATTTTGTATTATAATATTACTCAACGTATTGAGGTGTTTTTCTATATCATGTGTGAATGTTTCAAAATGCCAATATTGTTATACCTGTTTAAGCAAGTGACACCGTAATAACTATTTCTTCTTCGGGAATTATTTGAACAAGATAGACTTGTCAAGTCAGGGTAACATTTCGCTGGTATTAAGGCTTGTCTTGAGTTGATTTCTTTTGCAATTTAACAAAATGTTGATAATAACATCAACATACTCAATGTCTTGAGTAATGCAAAAATAGCGTTCATAAATTTTACGTCTCTTTAAAGGAGCAGTAGCACTTTTTTTGCAAATTGTATTTTTTTTCAAATTTCCCATTTAGAATGATAGTTTATGTTATTTATATGTACTTTAGAGGGTAAAACATTTTATTACACAAACCAATTATTAGTAGTGGTAATAACTAAGTTGCGTTTAAAGCAAAAATTGCATGGTGGCCATTTTTATTGTGAACACATTTTATTATTTCGAATGACAAAAACGATTCCCATGGCTTTACAGAACAATGTATACACTTTTTAAACTTGATTTTCCGAAGAGAGAAGGGTGTTTTACTATTGGTGACATTATTTTCAAATACATTTTATCGACTTTTTTCAGCGAAAAAACGTGCTACTGCCCCTTTAATGAGCTACTTATAGTGTCATTGTGAACTTTCCCAAAGCAAAACACAAAGGACCGAACGTTCGAAACTACATGATAAAGAATCACATTCCCAGTCAACCAGGGCTGAGTGTTCCGATACTCTACACATATCACCCCTAGGAGTTTTCATCAGAAAACTCCTTGTCAATTTGTTCCGCCTTAGTGTCTTAGTATGAAAGATAAATCACTGAAAAGTGCTTGATGCGGGATGATTTGTCACCACTAAAGAATGCACTTAGATTATGAATTTGAAGCAAAAGTATTCGACGCAAGGCCTAAAGTATTGAATTTGTAGGTTGCGTTTTAAAAGGCTTGCAGGATCAATTGGCGTTCCAGTTTGAAAACATCTTATACAGCTGTATTCATCTATTATTTAAGAAATACAGTTCGCTGAACCCCAATGTGTTTTGAAATAAAGTATAGTTTTTCCCTGAACTATTATAGTTAGACGTTAGTCCGAGTGCTTTGACGTAATACTAATTCAGAGCAAAACTATACTTTATTACAAAACACATTGGGGTACAGCGAACTGTATTTCTTTTCTAAGATGCCAAATGATCAGATATTATCCAATATTATGACGGCGCTTCGACCATTGTAACGTCACACTTTTGTGACGTCAAACTTCCAGCGGTATTACACAAGTTTTATATTGCCGTATAAATATCACCTTGTCTATGATCCACGAGCGACTAAAAAACATAACATATGGTATAATATGATATAGAACGTACAACATTATGAAATCTGTTCATTAAAGGTTACAACTGTTCTTACAGTGCCTTTATCATATAGAAATCTACTCGGAGTCGTCGGAGCTGTGATTGTCTATAGTATTGACAGGGGCTGAAGAATCAGAATTAGAGTTTGGACTCACTGCTGCATATGTCACCAATGAATATGTATATATTTCAATGTCATATCGACCCAATATCCAATTGCCCATTTAGAACATTTTGAAAGACATCTCCCAGTTAGATGATGATGTGTGGGGCATTCGGGATCGTACACTGGAAGCAGTGGAAGTTATTTCGTGGAGAATAAATTGGTCTTAGCGCCCAGGGAAGCATAAAGGAGATATAAGCAGCGAATACTGGCAGTAAATCTTCATCTGTAGAACGGAGCGGCGTGACTCATTCGGATTTGCCCCAGAAATATTCGACCCCAGCTAATGGATATATAAAGAAGGGTTATTTGTACGTCATTTGACATGTCAAAGTTTTAAAGGCGTATCGTGGATATATATTGTTCGGAAAGTATGAACAGTCAACTTTCTTCAGTGCAATAGATATAAGATATACGTGTCCCGTTAACTTTAGTAATTACTGGAGAAAAGCAACTTTTGAAACCGGCAAATTAAATCAAACAAATCCAATGTAAATGAATTATAAACAATTTTACAACATTATTGAACAAGCACCCGTGGAGGGAGAAATAATTCCTCCTTACTTATCCGTTCTTCTTTTCCTTTTTAAATGAAACATTAACCAATGAAATACTTTATAATGTGATGGCATTGCGTGTCTTCGTATCGCGAGTATTAAACCTTCTTATTCAACTTATCCTCTGACACTGGCAAATTTGCTTCATGACTTGCTGAAACAAAATCCTTTTTAAGATAAAATAAGTAAGATCAAAACTGTTTTAGCTCCAACAATTATAGTCATATGAGTTTTTGTGATTTACTGTAGACTATAGCGAGCAGTGTGGGTATTTTAATGTTAAAGATAACGAACGTGTACAGTCGAGGATTGTATAAAGGTCGAATCGATGACCAACCCTTTTATGATTGACACCTCCCACCTGAGTATTTTTCCTTTTATAGAATTATCCCAAAATATTGTATATTTGGATACCATTGATTCTTATATGTAAAATCATAACTTAAAGGTACATACATTGAGTTATTGGGGTTCACATATTGCAAACGTTTTAAATGGTGTTACCGAAGTAAGTACCGATTGTTACCAAAAACTACCATTTTGATGATAGTAGACTTAGCATATTGACAATATGAAGGTAACAGTAGTGATTTCTGATCGAAAACCGGACAATGCCCTGCGTGTGGTGCGCGCCAATGAGTCAAACGTAATTTTGGAATCTTATTTATAACAGACAAAAAGACAAATTTGAGTTGATAATGTTTAATAGGTCACATAACTACTGTGCATGTAAATGGTACGTGCAGTTTCGGTTTCTGCACATGCATAATGATGTTACTCAATTTTAAATGAAAACAAGTAATTATGATATATTTGGCGATTGGGGATGAATATGCAAGTTGAGTGAATTTATTTGTATTGTAGACAGCATATAATGCGCACATGTCCATGCTCAATGCATGTTCATGGCGCTACACAAGTATTTCCCTGAGAGAATCTCTCTTTTTTGTGCCGCCTATTAAGCGCCATACATTCTCATGTCCAGGTACCCATTTATACAGCTGGGTGAACTGAGTGCAAGGTGGATGAAGTGCCTTGCCCAAGGACACAGCACAGTATAAAACCCAGGTCACAAATGTTAGGTGTCTCCACCGTAATTCGAACCCGGGCCGTTGGCGTGAGAGGCAGACATGCTAACCACTACATCACTGTACTCAAATGTTTAAAGGTAAAAGAAAACTGTGTAGTAATATATATATATATATATATATATATATATATATATATATATATATATATATATATACCAATAAAAACATTCATGAGAATAATAACAGGGAACAACATAATGTTAACAAACTTGTTAAACGTCATCATGTGTGACGGAATTAACCATTTTCGTGCATGTTCAGAGGCAGCGTACACAGCTGTGTACACTGGGTCAAGAATGACGAGACCCTTCTGACCTAAACTTTATATTGTACAAAAGTTTTATGCGTGACACTTTAATAAACTATTCATCTCTCTTTTATCTCTCCTAAACTCATGCATCAGGTAGATTTGATTAAAAGGTTGATGGAATAATTAACCATTGGCGCATCTTTCAAAGGAATATCAGTTATACAAGACAGGTGAATTGGTTTCACACACTTTATCGCTGCCTTATTAACTCATATAAATCTCCTTGCAATCACAACTGCAATTTAGAAGGAAAAGGTCGTTAAGTTTGCAACCCATTGAGCAATGTGTGCACTGCGGCGGAATCCCTGAGAACTGATGACATTCTGGTCTTGTCAAGCTCTCCCCCGCAAACGGTATTGATCCAGTTAATTGGTCAGTCCACACGTTCAGGTATTAAAGTGGGGTGGAATGAAGTGTTTAAATGCCTGAATACTGAGCTACACTTAATTATAACCTTGGTTATTCTCCACATGTTCACATCTCCCCACATCTCACCACATCACCCCACATCTCACCACATCTCCCCACATCTCACCACATCACCCCACATCTCACCACTCCCCACGCAGGTGTAGGAGGTAGCTTGAAACGTTTGAAATGGCTTATTAGTTAATTTTCACAGCTACATATTTTAAACTCCCTGGTAAGTTATATCCTTTATTTAAGTTGAAGGTTATATGCCATCGACCGTCGGACACAAATGGACATGGTATGAATTTGGCAATTTGATCAAATCAGAAATTACGTTGTGTACGGAATGAAGAATGTAGTTTTAAAACTTCCTTACGAGCCAATCAGGAATACCTCGCGAACCCAGTCATTATTTACTGTATTAACCAAGTGCATGGGTCTGTTTCCTACTGACTGACCACACCACAGAATTCGAAAACTAATGACACCAGGATTTCTCAAAAATTGATTTTTTTCTAGGAAATGAAAACAGATTCACTGTAACAAGAGAACCCATTCCGTCGGCGTCTGTCCGAAAAATAACTTAATGCCGACTTTACTCATTTTCACCATTCCACCGATACTGATATAGTAGTTTCGCAGTTTCTTTAAGTTGAGTTTCTTTCAAATTCTGATGAATTTCTTTCAGAGTTGATGTAGGAAGGTGGTTGGAGGTGCCCATAACGAGGGCTGATGCTCAAAAACCGTCTTGATATTATTCAACGGTGAACGTATAAAGGACCCATTAAAGGGGCAGTAGCCCGTTTTTTCGCTCAAATAGGTCGATGAAATGTATTTGGAAAAAATGTCACCAATAGTAAAGTATCCTTTTTTCTTTGGAAAATCAAGTTAAAAATGAGTCTACATGGGCCCCGTTCCATAATAGCGAGCGCTTATAATAGATCATTGATTGCTCAATGTAGCGCTCAAGTAGCTCTCATTCTCTCCTGAACGACATGGTGAAAAAAGTTCGCTCGCTTTGCTACGTAGCCCTACATTGAGCAATCACGTTCAACAGAGGTTTAAAAGTAATCGCTAATTGAGCGATTACTTTAAAAAAACCTATCTTTATCACGGCCCTGGTGAAGGAGAAAGGAAGTTTGAAATGTTTTTCTTAATTCACACAGCTACATTAGAATGTAACCCATTGCACTTCTCTGTGTTCTCTGATAGATCCAGATATCGATGAGTCCACATTGTAGAAGCAGAGTGGCTTGAATTGTTTAAATGATTTATTATTCTCGCCACATCGAAGTCCGTGCGTCCGTCTGTCAGGACTTTCGTTTCCGGAACAGAACTCGAAAAAGTCAGGTCTGTCTCAATGGAACTTGGTATATGGAACAATCATCATGTGTAGATGTGCCATTTTGAGGTATACAACTTCTCTTGAATCATATTCTAGCCGTTTCTATGGAAACGGAACTTACATCTTCGTTTCTGAACCAGAACTAAAAAACTGTCAGGTTTATCTCAATGAAGCCTGGTATGTCTAACAATCATGTGAGGATGTAAATAAGACTTCGTTTGACTTTATGCTGCTCGTTTTCATGGAAAGAAAACTGAGAATTTTGTTTTTGAATCAGAACTAAAAAACACAAAAAAGTCGGCGCTAGTCCATGGGACTGCTTGGGAAAGGTGAGGAAGTCCCGCGGGACCTACTTTTGCTTTGAGGTGAAAATCCTTTTGATGTTTGATATTGTGGCAACGTGTTGTTAAAAGGGATTAAGACGTTGACTTTTCTCAAAATGTGAAATGTGTTCTCTCGGGAAACGGAAAATGATACAATAGTGAGTTGGATTCCGCTAACTTGGAAAAGTCTTGAAGGAAGATGGGTTGACTTAATACTAGTATGGTGACAGTTACTATTTATACCTTGATAGATAATCATAATTAATGCCCCCTCCTTTAATATGTTATGTGATTTGAATATTATAAATGACACATTAAAGGCACTGTAGCACGTTTTTTCGCTCAAATAAGTTGATGAAATGTATTTGAAAAATAATTTCACCAATGGTAAAACATCCTTCTCTCTCCGGAAAATAAAGTTTAAAATGAGTGTACATGTTTCGGTAAAGCCATGGGAAACGTTTTTGTAACATAAAATAATAAATTGTGTTCACAATAAAATGGCCACCATGCAATGTTTGCTTTATACGCAACATATGTTTTACCGCTACAGATAATTGGTTTGTGTAATAAGATGTTTTACCCTCTAAAGTTAGTTTAAATGACATAAACTATCATTATAAATGGGAAATTTGAAAAAATAAATTTTGCAAAAAACGTGCTACTGCCCCTTTAAGACCGTGTGAGATCAATGAGTTCAACCCGGTTGAGTCTTGTGACGTACTACCTCTCAGAATAGCTCTGTAATGGCTTGTAATAACTGCAACATGATATATTACAAGGCAGGTGCTACAGACGGAAGTGGGCAATACATTGTATGTAGTTACCACATGGTAACCACTGAGTGTCTGTTATTTGTTCAACTCTTGGTAACACGCCATCAGTGTTATATCAGCAAACCATGATAAGACGTCATAACGATGCAGATTGCAAACAGAAGCCTATTTGCAAAATGCAATACATTGACATGCATCCCATATTTGTACACCAATCATACAACAATATCAAAACCTATGAACTTTTTAATTTTAAATTTGCTTTAGCACATGTTTGTAGACAAAGACAACTCTTGTGTTTTCGTTGCAAATATCACATTATCGATTGATTATTAACAAATGTTAAGCTTTTATTCCATAAAAACTCAAATAATACTAATATTGAAAATGCCTTTTTTGAAAATAAAGCGTTTTGGGATTTTCAGTTTTTTAAAACTAGCTGGGTTTGATTGTCATGCACATTGAAGTAACAAAAGCTTTTGTAGTGAATCACAAACCCCAAACCACACAAGGATACGAGGTCGATGATTGCATCATATATAGAATGATTTCATCCTGAGATAATTTCATCATTAGACTTTCTAAAGTTTAAAAAGGCATATCTTATTAGAAACATGAACATATTTCAAATATTTTAAAACTATGGCATAATTTACTTTTAATTTATTAATTGCGCATTATAGATTAAGATATCTTCCATTTTCTTGGTATCATTTCTTCAGCATTATAGTTATGCTATACAATCATAAACTGGTGATTAGATCAATATCGATTTTCCCGGGTCCATAAAGACCGCGATATTGACCAAATACACAAATCAATAGCCAATTTATTATGTAATTGATAGGGAAAGGGACGTGTCAACGGTTATTCACAGTCATGACAGCCAATTCAGGTTGATTGTTAACGACTATGAACAAATGACGACATGAGACCATCAGAATGGCGTCATTAAATAATTTGACGTCATTACTTCTATTTACAATTACTCAGGCCACTGAATAAGCAGTTACAGAGTATTACTATTTTGACATTATGATAAGATCGTCATATTTATTATAATACTTATTGAACATTTACTCATTAAACAGACATAAAGAACACTTGAATATGGTTCACAGTTCTGTCACATAACACAGGTGGGCGGGCCAACTTGATTCCTCTGTCTGGACGTATTGATGTCACGTTTTCAGTAAGGCTACTTTTAAGTTGTAATAGTTTTGCTCTTATTGGTAAAGGTACATTTACATACTTATTGGTTCAAAATCAAATGGAATCAGGAAGCGAACATATGGGAAACTGGATCTCTGTCACAGGTGGGCGGGACGTTGTCCAATTGAGATTATTAAAAGACTAGTTCTTTTATGTAAGTACTTTTGAAGTTGACATTGAAGATGGTAGTAACATTTTAATTTTGATGTTTGTTTTATGTTTTGTATTTTGTACCAAAACAAGAATGTAAAAGCTGACTTATATTATTTCATTTCTAATTATGATACCTGAATTTACTATTTATGAAACTTGTTCAAATAGATTAGCAAATCTTATAAGTTAATCAGAGACTACTATATAGCCGGTTCGTCACTGATCATGCAAGTGGGAATGGACAATTTGATACACGACAGCCTTTATTGTATCAAATTCCATCGTATGGCTATTTTGATGTATCGACTGTATCCACCAACGCCTTTCTATCTTCTAACATAATGTAAACGCGGTGTTTAGCTCTTTGGGACGACTTACGGTTAACTAACGGACTTGCGACGCCAAATGCCACTATAATCTGTAACTATAGCTCAACTTCTGGTACAAAGAGTAATCCGAAAGATTAATTTCGCCTTGATGCAGATAAAGAGCATTTACTGATGTCTACTTCAGGATCAAAGAATTTATTTTCATATGAAATAAAGAGACATGTAGTATTGATGCTTCTAAACTTACAGTTATGTTTAGCGACGTAACGGAAATTGATCTGGGCCTCCTGTCACTAAGCAGTCAGGTTATCGTAAGTCACTAAGGTTATCTTAGTGTTATGTTATATAATCAAAGGTTGCTGTGCTTTCTTAAAAGGAGGGTTATTTATCGAGGTATTTTTTGTGGAAACGAAATTAGAGAAATTCTCGTTTACACACATCTGCTATTAGTATAAGATTAAAATACAGTCAAATTATATTAATGAAGTTAATACTTTGATGACTTTAAATTTCACAACTTGATAAAGACAAGCACACTTTTGTTGAAAAGTAAAAACAATGAGTATTGAAGCCACTGCGAGTGGGGAAAACTTCGCTTAGGCCTAACAGCATATTGTTTATTAGTTATATGATACGTTATGTGTTACTGTGTGAATATTCTATCAGTGTATATGTTTTATTCCTACAAATATTTAAAATTTGGTTAAATATGTAAATTGGGTTATATATAAATGAAACAAGATTTAAACAGTGACTTGATAAGAAACTTGACTTGATAAATGTTAGCTTTATGAAACTTTATAGACTATAAAAACAATCAATTATCAGGAAAGAGATTTGCTAACAAAATGACAAACCAGAAAAAATATATTCCTACATGATACTAGGATATAAACAAATAAACATTACAGTCGATAATAATAAAAGTATATTTAAAATGCGCACGTATCCATGCTCAATGCATGTTCATGGCGCTACACAAGTATTTCCCTGAGAGAATCGTCCATTTTGTGCCGTCTATTAAGCGCCATACATTCCCATGTCCAGGTACCCATTTATACAGCTGGGTGAACTGAGTGCAAGGTGGATGAAGTGCCTTGCCCAAGTACACAGCACAGTATAAAACCCAGGTCACAAATGTTAGGTGTCTCCACCGTAATCCGAACCCGGGCCGTTGGCGTAAGAGGCAGACATGCTAACCACTACACCACTGTACCCCAAGGTGTAAAGGTAAATGAAAACTGTGTAGTAATATATATATATATATATGGGTTCATTAACAACAAAAAGCCCGTTTAGCGTCTACAGCAATGATCTCTATGAGATCATACCGATGGAACGTCATCAGCATTATGATTATGATTGATACTGACGACACAAAGGCGCATTATGTTTTAATTGTGGCATAGCACAAATAACTGTATTTAGACATTTCTACATCTATATACAAGTTCCAAAACTGTGCTCCATTAGCGAAAGCTACAACAATTCATGAGAATTATAACAGGGAACAACATGATGTTGAGAAACATGTTTATGTTTTAATAAACGTCATCTCGTGTGACGGAATTAGGCATTTTCGTGCTGAACGCATGTTCAGAGGCAGCGTACACAGCTGTGTACACTGGGTCAAGAATGACGATGACCCTTCTGACCTAAACTTTATATTGTACAAAAGTTTTATGCGTGACACTTTAATAAACTATTCATCTCTCTTTTATCTCTCCTAAACTCATGCATCAGGTAGATTTGATTAAAATGTTGATGGAATAATTAACCATTGGCGCATCTTTCAAAGGAATATCAGTTATACAAGACAGGTGAATTGGTTTCACACACTTTATCGCTGCCTTATTAACTCATATAAATCTCCTTGCAATCACAACTGCAATTTAGGAGAAAAAGGTCGTTAAGTTTGCAACCCATTGAGCAATATGTGCACTGCGGCGGAATCCCTGAGAACTGATGACATTCTGGTCTTGTCAAGCTCTCCCCTGCAAACGGTATTGATCCAGTTAATTGGTCAGTCCACACGTTCAGGTATTAAAGTGGGGTGGAATGAAGTGTTTAAATGCCTGAATACTGAGCTACACTTAATTATAACCTTGGTTATTCTCCACATGTTCACATCTCCCCACATCTCACCACATCACCCCACATCTCACCAGATCTCCCCACGCAGGTGTAGGAGGTAGCTTGAAACGTTTGAAATGGCTTATTAGTTAATTTTCACAGCTACATATTTTAAACTCCCTGGTAAGTTATATCCTTTATTTAAGTTGAAGGTTATATGCCATCGACCGTCGGACACAAATGGACATGGTATGAATTTGGCAATTTGATCAAATCAGAAATTACGTTGTGTACGGAATGAAGAATGTAGTTTTAAAACTTCCTTACGAGCCAATCAGGAATACCTCGCGAACCCAGTCATTATTTACTGTATTAACCAAGTGCATGGGTCTGTTTCCTACTGACTGACCACACCACAGAATTCGAAATCTAATGACACCAGGATTTCTCAAAAATTGATTTTTTTCTAGGAAATGAAAACAGATTCACTGTAACAAGAGAACCCATTCCGTCGGCGTCTGTCCGAAAAATAACTTAATGCCGACTTTACTCATTTTCCCCTTTCCACCGATACTGATCTAGTAGTTTGCAGTTTCTTTAAGTTGAGTTTCTTTCAAATTCTGATGAATTTCTTTCAGAGTTGATGTAGGAAGGTGGTTGGAGGTGCCCATAACGAGGGCTGATGCTCAAAAACCGTCTTGATATTATTCAACGGTGAACGTATAAAGGACCCATTAAAGGGGCAGTAGCCCGTTTTTTCGCTCAAATAGGTCGATGAAATGTATTTGGAAAAAATGTCACCAATAGTAAAGTATCCTTTTTTCTTTGGAAAATCAAGTTAAAAATGAGTCTACATGGGCCCCGTTCCATAATAGCGAGCGCTTATAATAGATCATTGATTGCTCAATGTAGCGCTCAAGTAGCTCTCATTCTCTCCTGAACGACATGGTGAAAAAAGTTCGCTCGCTTTGCTACGTAGCCCTACATTGAGCAATCACGTTCAACAGAGGTTTAAAAGTAATCGCTAATTGAGCGATTACTTTAAAAAAACCTATCTTTATCACGGCCCTGGTGAAGGAGAAAGGAAGTTTGAAATGTTTTTCTTAATTCACACAGCTACATTAGAATGTAACCCATTGCTCCTCTCTGAGTTCTCTGATAGATCCAGATATCGATGAGTCCACATTGTAGAAGCAGAGTGGCTTGAATTGTTTTAATGATTTATTATTCTCGCCACATCGAAGTCCGTGCGTCCGTCTGTCAGTACTTTCGTTTCCGGAACAGAACTCGAAAAAGTCAGGTCTGTCTCAATGGAACTTGGTATATGGAACAATCAATACAACTTCTCTTGAATCATATTCTAGCCGTTTCTAAAGAAAAGGTGTAAGATTGAAAACGTACCCGTGTTGAAAACACACCGGGCAGGTACTTTTCAACGCCTCGGGTCTTTTGTCAACGTTGAATGATAACACATTCCGGTAATTATTCAACATTGAAAAAATACCCGAGGTGCTGAAAAGTGACACCGGGTCATTGTTTCAACGTTGAAAAAGTACCCGCCGGGTGTGTTTTCAACGAGGGTACGTTTTCAATCTTACAACGGAACTTACACTTTCGTTTCCGGATTAGAACACAACATCTGTCATATTTATCTCAATGAAGCCGTGTATGTCTAACAATCATCAAGTGATGATGTAAATAAGACTTCGTTTGACTTTATGCTGCTCGTTTTCATTTACAGAAAACTGAGAATTTTGTTTTTGAATCAGAACTAAAAAACACAAAAAAGTCGGCGCTAGTCCATGGGACTGCTTGGGAAAGGTGAGGAGGTCCCGCGGGACCTACCTTTGCTTTGAGGTTAAAATCCTTTTGATGTTTGATATTGTGACAACGTGTTGTTAAAAGGGATTAAGACGTTGACTTTTCTCAAAATGTGAAATGTGTTCTCTCGGGAAACTGAAAATGATACAATAGTGAGTTGGACTCCGCTAACTTGGAAAAGTCTTGAAGGAAGATGGGTTGACTTAATGCTAGTATGGTGACAGTTAATATTTATACCTTGATAGATAATCATAATTAATGCCCCCTCCTTTAATATGTTATGTGATTTGAATATTATAAATGACACATTAAAGGCACTGTAGCACGTTTTTTCGCTCAAATAAGTTGATGAAATGTATTTGAAAAATAATTTCACCAATGGTAAAACATCCTTCTCTCTTCGGAAAATAAAGTTTAAAATGAGTGTACATGTTTCGGTAAAGCCATGGGAAACGTTTTTGTAATATAAAATAATAAATTGTGTTCACAATAAAATGGCCGCCATGCAATGTTTGCTTTATACGCAACATATGTTTTACCGCTACAGATAATTGGTTTGTGTAATAAGATGTTTTACCCTCTAAAGTTAGTTTAAATGACATAAACTATCATTATAAATGGGAAATTTGAAAAAATAAATTTTGCAAAAAACGTGCTACTGCCCCTTTAAGACCGTGTGAGATCAATGAGTTCAACCCGGTTGAGTCTTGTGACGTACTACCTCTCAGAATAGCTCTGTAATGGATTGTAATAACTGCAACATGATATATTACAAGGCAGGTGCTACAGACGGAAGTGGGCAATACATTGTATGTAGTTACCACATGGTAACCCCTGAGTGTCTGTTATTTGCTCAACTCTTGGTAACACGCCGTCAGTGTTATATCAGCAAACCATGATAAGACGTCATAACGATGCAGATTGCAAACAGAAGCCTATTTGCAAAATGCAATACATTGACATGCATCCCATATTTGTGCACCAATCATACAGCAATATCAAAACCTATGAACTTTTTAATTTTAAATTTGTTTTAGCACATGTTTGTAGATACAGACAACTCTTGTGTTTTTGTTGCAAACATCACATTATGCATTGATTATTAACAAATGTTAAGCTTTTATTCTAAATGATTTTTGAGTAAAAACTCAAATGCCTTTTTGGAAAAAAAGGCGGTTTGGGGTTTTCAGCTTTTTAAAAATTAGCTAGATTTGATAGTCATTCACACCAAAGTAACAAAAGCTTTTGTAGTGAATCACAAACCCAAAACCACACCAGGATACGGAGTCGATGTTAGTATCAGATACAGAAAGATTTGATCCTGAGATAATTTAATCATTAGACTTTCTTAAGTTTATAAAGGCATATTTTATAAGAAACATGAACATGTTTCAAATATTTTAAAACTATGGTATAATTTACTTTTAATTGGAGATTAAGATATCTTCCATTTTCTTGGTATCGTTTCTGTAGCATTATAGTTATGCTATACAATCATAAACTAGTGATGAGGTCAATATCGATTTTCCCGGGTCCATAAAGACCGCGATATTGACCAAATACAACAATCAATAGCCAATTTATTATGTAATTGATAGGGAAAGGGACGTGTCAACGGTTATTCACAGTCATGACAGCCAATTCAGGTTGATTGTTAACGACTATGAACAAATGACGACATGAGACCATCAGAATGGCGTCATTAAATAATTTGACGTCATTACTTCTATTTACAATTACTCAGGCCACTGAATAAGCAGTTACAGAGTATTACTATTTTGACATTATGATAAGATCGTCATATTTATTATAATACTTATTGAACATTTACTCATTAAACAGACATAAAAAACACTGTAATATATGGTTCACAGTTCTGTCACATAACACAGGTGGGCGGGGCAACTTGATTCCTCTGTCTAGACGTATTGATATCACGTTTTCAGTCAGGCTATTTTAAGTTGTAATAGTATTTGTAATAATATTGCTCTAATTGGTAAAGGTACATTTACATACTTATTGGTTCAAAATCAAATGGAATCAGGAAGCGAACATATGGGAAACTGGATCTCTGTCACAGGTGGGCGGGACGTTGTCCAATTGAGATTATTAAAAGAATAGTTCTTTTATATAAGTACTATTGAAGTGGACTTTGAAGATGGCAGTAACATTTTAATTTTGATGTATGTTTTATGTTTTGTATTTTGTACCAGAACAAGTATGTAAAAGCTGACTTATATTATTTCATTTCTAATTATGATACCTGAATTTACTATTTATGAATCTTGTTCAAATAGATTAGCAAATCTTATAAGTTAATCAGAGACTACTATGTAGCCGGTTCGTCACTGATCATGCAAGTGGGAATGGACAATTTGATACATGACAGCCTTTATTGTATCAAATTCCATCGTATGGCTATTTTGATGTATCGACTGTATCCACCAACGCCTTTCTATCTTCTAACATAATGTAAACGCGGTGTTTAGCTCTTTGGGACGACTAACGGTTAACTAACGGACTTGCGACGCCAAATGCCACTATAATCTGTAACTATAGCTCAACTTTTGGTACAAAGAGTAATCCGCAAGATTAATTTCGCCTTGATGCAGATAAAGAGCATTTACTGATGTCTACTTCAGTATCAAAGAATTTATGTTCATAAGAAATAAAGAGACATGTAGTATTGATGCTTCTAAACTTACAGTTATGTTTAGCGACGTAACGGAAATTGATCTGGGCCTCCTGTCACTAAGCAGTCAGGTTATCGTAATTCACTAAAGTTATCTTAGTGTTATGTTAGATAATCGAAGGTTGCTTTGCTTTCTTAAAAGGAGGGTTATTTATCGGGGTATTTTTTGTGGAAACGAAATTAGAGAAATTCTCGTTTACACACATCTGCTATTAGTATAAGATTAAAATACAGTCAAATTATATTAATGAAGTTAATACTTTGATGACTTTAAATTTCACAACTTGATAAAGACAAGCACACTTTTGTTGAAAAGTAAAAACAATGAGTATTGAAGCCACTGCGAGTGGGGAAAACCTCGCTTAGGCCTAACAGCATATTGTTTATTAGTTTTATGATACGTTATGTGTTACTGTGTGAATATTCTATCAGTGTATATGTTTTATTACTACAAATATTTAAAATTGGGTTAAATATATAAATTGGGTTATATATAAATGAAACAAGATTTAAACAGTGACTTGATAAGAAACTTGACTTGATAAATGTTAGCTTAATGAAACTTTATAGACTATAAAAACAATCAACTATCAGGAATGAGATTTGCTAACAAAATGACAAACCAGAAAAAATATTCCTACATGACACCAGGATATAAACAAATAATCATTACAGTCGATACTAATAAAAGTATATTTATAATGCGCACATTTTCATGCTCAATGCATGTTCATGGCGCTAAACAAGTATTTCCCTGAGAGAATCGTCCTTTTTGTGCCGCCTATTAAGCGCCATACATTCCCATGTCCAGGTACCCATTTATACAGCTGGGTGAACTGAGTGCAAGGTGGATGAAGTGCCTTGCCCAATTACACAGCACAGTATAAAACCCAGGTCACAAATGTAAGGTGTCTCCACCGTAATCCGAACCCGTGCCGTTGGCGTGAGAGGCAGACATGCTAACCACTACACGACTGTACTCCAAGGTTTAAAGGTAAATGAAAACTGTGTAGTAATATATATATATATATATATATATATATATATATATATATATATATATATATATATATATATATTGGTTCATTAACAACAAAAGGCCCGTTTAGCGTCTACAGCAATGATCTCTATGAGATCATACCGATGGAACGTCATCAGCATTATGATTATAGCGTTTTGATGTGAGTCTACTGACGACACAAAGGCGCATTATGTTTTAATTGTGGCATAGCACAAATAACTATATTTAGACATTTCTACATCTATATACAAGTTCCAAAACTGTGCTCCATTAGCGAAAGCTACAACAATTCATGAGAAGTATAACAGGGAACAACATGATGTTTATGTTTTAATAAACGTCATCTCGTGTGACGGAATTAGCCATTTTCGTGCTGAACGCATGTTCAGAGGCAGCGTACACAGCTGTGTACACTGGGTCAAGAATGACGATGACCCTTCTGACCTAAACTTTATATTATACAAAGTTTTGTGCGTGACACTTTAATAAACTATTCATCTCTCTTTTATCTCTCCTAAACTCATGCATCAGGTAGATTTGATTAAAAGGTTGATGGAATAATTAACCATTGGCGCATCTTTCAAAGGAATATCAGTTATACAAGACAGGTGAATTGGTTTCACACACTTTATCGCTGCCTTTTCAACTCATATAAATCTCCTTGCAATCACAACTGCAATTTAGGAGGAAAAGGTCGTTAAGTTTGCAACCCATTGAGCAATATGTGCACTGCGGCGGAATCCCTGAGAACTGATGACATTCTGGTCTTGTCAAGCTCTCCCCCGCAAACGGTATTGATCCAGTTAATTGGTCAGTCCACACGTTCAGGTATTAAAGTGGGGTTGAATGAAGTGTTCAAATGCCTGAATACTGAGCTACACTTAATTTTAACGTTGGTTATTCTCCACATGTTCACATCTCCCCACATCTCACCACATCACCCCACATCTCACCACATCTCCCCACGCAGGTGTAGGAGGTAGCTTGAAATGTTTGAAATGGCTTATTAATTAATTCTCACAGCTTCATATTTTAAACTCCTTGGGAAGTTATATCCTGTATTTAAGTTGAAGGTTATATGCCATAACCACCGTCTGCGACCATCCGACCGTCGGACGCAAATGGACATGGTATGAATTTGGTAATTTGATCAAATCAGAAATTACGTTGTGTACGGAAAGAAGAATGTATTTTTAAAACTTCCTGACGAGTCAATCAGGAATACCTCGCGAGTTTATATGCCATAACCGTTCCGAACCCAGTCATTATTTACTGTATTAACCAAGTGCACCTGTACTGACTGACCACACCACAGACAGACAGACAGACATGAGCCGGGCCCCGTTCAATAACAGCGAGCGCTTATAATCGCTCATTGATTGCTCAATGTAGCGCTCAAGAAGCGCTCAAGAAGCGCTCATCCTCTCCTGAACGACATGGTGAAAAACCTCAAAGTTCGTTCCCTTTGTTACGTAGCGCTACATTGAGCAATCGCGTTCAAGAGAGGTTTAAAAGTAATCGCTAATTGAGCGATTACTTTGAAACCTCTCTTGAACACGGCCCTGGTGTAGGAGCAAGGAAGTTTGAACTTTTTTTTTTATTCACAAAGCTTCATTAGAATGTAACCCATTGCTCCTCTCTGTGTTCTCTGACTGATACAGATATCGATGTGTCCACATTGCAGAAGCAGAGTGGCTTGAATTGTTTAAATGATTTATTATTCTCGCCACATCGAAGTCCGTGCGTCCGTCTGTCAGGACTTTAGAAACTGTCAGGTCTATCTCAATGGAACTTGGTATATGGAACAATCATCATGTGCAGATGTGCCATTTTGAGGTATACAACTTCTCTTGAATCATATTCTAGTCGTTTCTATGGAAACGGAACTTACACCTTCGTTTCCGGACCAGAACTCAAATACTGTCAGGTTTATCTCAATGAAGGCTGGTATGTCTAACAATCATCATATGAGATTTGATTCGTTTGATTTTATGCTGCCCGTTTTCATGGAAAGAAAACTGAGAATTTTGTTTTTGAATCAGAATTAAAAAAACACAAAAAAGTCGACGCTAGTCCACGGGACTGCTTGGGAAAGGTGAGGAAGTCCCGCGGGACCTACTTTTGCTTTGAGGTGAAACTCCTTTTGATGTTTGATATTGTGACAACGTGTTGTTAAAAGGGATTAAGACGTTGACTTTTCTCAAAATGTGAAATGTGTTCTCTCGGGAAACGGAAAATGATACAATTGTGAGTTGGATTCAGCTAACTTGGAAAAGTCTTGAGGGAAGATGGGTTGACTTAATGCTAGTATGGTGACAGTTAATATTAATACCTTGATAGATAATCATAATTAATGCCCCCTCCGTTAATATGTTATGTGATTTGAATATTATAAATGACACATTAAGACAGTGTGAGATCAATGAGTTCAACCCGGTTGAGTATTGTGACGTACTACCTCTCAGAATAGCTCTGTAATGGCTTGTAATAACTGCAACATGATATATTACAAGGCAGGTGCTACAGACGGAAGTGGGCAATACATTGTATGTAGTTACCACATGGTAACCACTGAGTGTCTGTTATTTGCTCAACTCTTGGTAACACGCCATCAGTGTTATATCAGCAAACCATGATAAGACGTCATAACGATGCAGATTGCAAACAGAAGCCTATTTGCAAAATGCAATGCATTGACATGCATCCGATATTTGTGCACCAATCATAATTATAACAATATCAAAACCTATGAACATTTTATTGTCTTAAACTTGTAAAGCACATGTTTGTAGATACAGACAACTCTTGTGTTTTTGTTGCAAACATCACATTATGCATTGATTATTAACAAATGTTAAGCTTTTATTCCAAATGATTTTTGAGTAAAAACTCAAATGCCTTTTTTGAAAAAAGGCGGTTTGGGGTTTTCAGCTTTTTAAAAATTAGCTAGATAGTCATTCACACCGAAGTAACAAAAGCTTTTGTAGTGAATCACAAACCCCAAACCACACAAGGATACGGAGTCGATGTTAGTATCAGATACAGAATGATTTCATCCTGAGATAATTTAATCATTAGACTGTCTAAAGTTTATAAAGGCATATTTTATAAGAAACATGAACATGTTTCAAATATTTTAAAACTATGGTATAATTTACTTTTAATTGGAGATTAAGATATCTTCCATTTTCTTGGTATCGTTTCTTCAGCATTATAGTTATGCTATACAATCACAAACTGGTGATGAGATCAATATCGATTTTCCCGGGTCCATAAAGACCGCGATATTGACAAAAATCAATAGCCAATTTATTATGTAATTGATAGGGAAAGGGACGTGTCAACGGTTATTCACAGTCATGACAGCCAATTCAGGTTGATTGTTAACGACTATGAACAAATGACGACATGAGACCATCAGAATGACGTCATTAAATAATTTGACGTCATTACTTCTATTTACAATTACTCAGGCCACTGAATAAGCAGTTACAGAGTATTACTATTTTGACATTATTATAAGATCGTCATATTTATTATAATACTTATTGAACATGTACTCATTAAACAGACATAAAGAACACTGTAATATGGTTCACAGTTCTGTCACATAACACAGGTGGGCGGGGCAACTTGATTCCTCTGTCTGGACGTATTGATATCACGTTTTCAGTAAGGCTACTTTTAAGTTGTAATAATATTTGTAATAGTATTGCTCTTATTGGTAAAGGAACATTTACATACTTATTGGTTCAAAATCAAATGGAATCAGGAAGCGAACATATGGGAAACTGGATCTCTGTCACTCTGCATACAGGTGGGCGGGACGTTGTCCAATGGAGATTATGAAAAGACTAGTTCTTTTATGTAAGTACTTTTGAAGTTGACATTGAAGATGGTAGTAACATTTTAATTTGGATGTTTGTTTTATGTTTTGTATTTTGTACCAGAACAAGAATGTAAAAGCTGACTTATATTATTTCATTTCTAATTATGATACCTGAATTTACTATTGATGAATCTTGTTCAAATAGATTAGCAAATCTTATAAGTTAAGACTTTTATGTAGCCGGTTCCTCACTGATCATGCAAGTGGGAATGGACAATTTGATACATGACAGCCTTTATTGTATCAAATTCCATCGTATGGCTATTTTGATGTATCGACTGTATCCACCAACGCCTTTCTATCTTCTAACATAATGTAAACGCGGTGTTTAGCTCTTTGGGACGACTAACGGTTAACTAACGGACTTGCGACGCCAAATGCCACTATAATCTGTAACTATAGCTCAACTTCTGGTACAAAGAGTAATCCGCAAGATTAATTTCGCCTTGATGCAGATAAAGAGCATTTACTGATGTCTACTTCAGGATCAAAGAATTTATGTTCATAAGAAATAAAGAGACATGTAGTATTGATGCTTCTAAACTTACAGTTATGTTTATGGACGTTACGGAAATTGATCTGGGCCTCCTGTCACTAAGCAGTCAGGTTATCGTAAGTCACTAAGGTTATCTTAGTATTATGTTAGATAATCGAAGGTTTACCTTAACTTGCATTAATTGCTTTGCTTTATTAAGTTATTGATAGAAAATAGTAAATTAGTGTTTGGATTAGCACCAACTGATTGTGAGGAGATGTTTTTTTGCATAAATCCATTTAATTTACCGAGGTATTGGTTTGTAAACGGTTCAGTTGATGAGGATGTGTTTTGATTGGATTACAAAATGTACGACTGTCTATTCCCATCCAATGAAATGGAGCCAAGGAAAGGCTTAAAACGATGCATTCGAGAAATACGAGCATGTGTCAACTAAAGCGGATTTCACCTTACTCATCAAGAGGTCCGGGGTTCGAATACCGCCAGGGGCACGGCAACTTTGTCTGCAGTAGAGAACTGTTCTACATGCAGTAAGGTTTGGGTGCAATGCTACACTAAATTTCAGCGTAGTACCATCCATGGTTCGCTAGTTCCAGTCGATGCTCGCAGGTTTCACCGCAATGCATAGCCACATGGCGTTGCGGGCTTTCTACCTGCCATAATACTAGCAGCCGCGATATGAGTGAAATACTCTTGAAAGCGGCGTTAAACCCTAACTAACCTCACCTAATTCAGCCCAAGATAGTTGAGCAGGCGTACCCGAAATGATATACCCGAATCTACTTGTTTTAGCCAAAAGGAAAGCTCTGGACAAGATGGCATCATCTAACTGATAGAAAATACACCCTGTAAGATGTAAGAGTTGTCCGAGAGGGCTCTTTCTTTCGAGAAGATTGCAACTAATTAATGGAGAAATTGTATTGTCTTACGAATTTATAGATAAAGGGTACACTATATGGTTGGAATTTTAGCCGCGATGAACAAATAAGAAAGCAAAGTTTTCTTCAGATAGCGTTTGATTAAATTCGAAACTAAGATGATTTATGTTGTGATTCTATAAAACAAGAACGAGATATATATGAAGAGATATAGTATATAAAGTTCCCGAGTTACACTGTCAAATGTAATGAATTGTCACTCTCATTTTCATATTAATTTTAATATATAATTCAGTCAATTTAAAAAACTTCACAATCTTGACATGAAATAACTAAGTTATGAACTGGAAAGCAATCATTTACACCTACGTGACCTAATTTGACTACCTATTCTATTAATTCCCTTCCAATCAGCATTGGCGTCTTCTGACTTAAACACTTATTCGAAATTGTATTTTTCATTTCAACAACTGGAGCCTTAAACATTGTTCACCTTCTTCTTAAAAGGAGGGTTCTATCGGGGTATTTTTTTAAAAACGAAATTCAAGAGGATATTCCAGTTTACACATATATGCTTTTAATACATGATTAAAACACAGTCAAATTGAAATATATGAATGAAGTTAATATTTTGATGACTTTACATTTCACGACTTGATAAAGACAAGCGCACATTTCTTGAAAAAATAAAAAAAAACAATGAAAATGTAAGCCATTCATCGGCGCTGCGAGTGGGGAAAAGTTTGCTACGGCCTATTAGCAATTTGTTTATCAGTTTTATGATAAATTATGTGTTACTATGTGAATATTCTATTAGTGTATATGTTTTATTATTACAAAACAATAAAATTGGGTTGAACATAGCGTGTTTTCATTTCACGAAATGCCAAGAAACAAAGACGGCGAATGATGCCGATAAATCGATGATAGAACTTTAATGTATCCAAGTGCACAGTGCGTAAAGAGCCGAACGGGGGATACATCATTCAACAGCGTACGGTCTTCCGTTCGTACGAACGAAATGGCATAACCCAAAAACTGTTCACTGGACTCTTTTCATATTTCGCATATATGTTCACCACAGTGAGAGTAATGTTTCCGTAGAGTTGTGTGACCTTGACCTTCAAGGTAGCAAAGACGCGTTGCCATATTACCCTAGTCGACTGGATATATACGTAGCATTTCCTATTTTGGTGACCTCGACATTATCGACCTTAACTTTGAATTATTCGGCACGTGAACTTGCATGATAAGGTTATTAGACTCAGGACCCAGTTGATTGTGGTGCTCATGGAATACATTTTGTAATTTCAAGTGATAATTTGCTGTTTGGGAACCAATGACCTTACTGACAAGTGGAAGTTTGAACGTCCACTGCCTTATTTCTGCAGAAACACAGTATCATCCTTTGTCTGTGAGTAAAAAATTCATTCTTAAAACGTATCCTGTGATACTATGAGCCTGAAAGACATCACAGATTACATAATGTTTACACAGAAATATGCAAGACGGTGAAGAACCTATCTTGATGCAGCTGTATAGTTCACTTACATTGAACGCGTCTTGAGAATCGTGAGCTGAGCACATTTTAATTCATAACTTGAAGTCGTTGTGTCCACATATTATACACAGGTTTAAGGCAATAAGGTATATGCAAACATCGTGTATAAATCTAAACCAGAGTCATTTAACCATGATATTAGCAACAAACACTCGCTTCATCAATCATGTCCAAAATAGATGAAAGGTGACAGTTTTCGAATTTTGCTATCAACCTACTGAAGGGGAACCTTATTTCTTTGTATCCAGGGTGATGTAATTGCGATGCCATTCAACATTACCATAATGTCATTCCACGTAAGCATAATATCATTCAATTTACCATGATATCATTCCATATAACATTGGTGCCATTCAACGCAATCATTATGTCATTCAGCATGATCATGATATCATTCAATATAACCGTGATACCATTCGACATAACATTGATGGCATTCAACGTAATCATTATGCCATTCAACGTGATCATGATGTCATTCAATATAACCATGATATCATTCAATATAACATTGGTGCCATTCAACGTAATCATTACGTTAATCATCATAATCATGATATCATTCGTTATAACCATGATACCATTCGACATAACATTGATGCCATTCAACATAACCATGATATCATTCACGCAACAGTTGTAGGATATGCCCTAATAAACTAAACAAATTATAATAAATGAACATTCAATATAGAAGTATTAAGCAGTTCATTATACAGCGAGGGGCAAAATAAACTATACCAAATTTTGAACAGTCAAAAACAAACTATTTGTTACGGATAAAGTCAATCTGGAGTTATATGGAAGCTGTGAAAAGTGTTTGTGGTATTATCATTCTTATTTCGATCTTGTTTTGATGACGGTATAGTGTTCAGCTGATGTTTTTAAGACCTTTTAAAAAACACACGATATCTTATCTTATATCTTATCGCGTTAACTGTTTGGCTTTAATTTGATCGCATACAACATAATCATTTTGCAAATTATTTTACAACAATGTATTTATATCGTGCTATGCTAATCACGATAATAGCTCTATTTAAAAGGTTGTAGACATGTAATTATTTTGAGGTTTCGTTTGTTCACTATCGTTGATAAACAATAAGTGTATTCTTGTGCACCAGATGAAGTAAACAGATCACTGTATAACCCAATTACACAGTCTCTTAGTGTTCGCATTAACCAATCAGAAACGAGTATCCTGCTAAGTTACGGAACAATTACATTTTTACATTCCTTAGTAACGTGGTGCACGTTGTGTTAATCCGGTCCTAAATTGGCCAGTCAATAATATAATGAAGTGCCTTTCCATTTACGTCACACTTGGCTTAATGACATAATAACGGATTAATAAATGCTTGTTGAGGGATTAGTCTTGGATTATTAACAAAAGGCGCTTCCAAAAGCGGAGATGAAACATGAAATTGCGTGTTGAACACGTGTCGCATAAAGCTTGCAAAAGGTGTATACAAACATGCAAACACAATCATGCTAAGCTACAGGTTAGCTTCGTTCCCTGATGACATGCAATGCTGTATAGCAGTACCATTTGGTAATCTCATGTCCGACAAGGTCTTTCAATAAGTAAATGAAGTCCAATGTCATTTGCGTAACGGTTGCCCTTATCAAATTAAGCTGACTTGTCATTTATTACAGAATGCTTGAGAAGCGATTCCGTATGGATTACCCATCAATATTGTTTCCAGAACGGAATGCAATCAGACATCGTGATGTACAAGTTACAGGATTTCCAGGGATTATCAAAAAGCTTTGTGTATTGTCTGTTGCTAATTTGGGGACAATTTTAGCATTTTTGATTCTTATCTTCATTTGCACCCAGGGTCGATCGATATCACATACTCAATTTCGTGATTGCAAGACGTAAAGGTTAAAGGGACAGCGCGTCGAGAATAAAAATAAGATCATGGGTATCTATCTATGCTGATTAACATGTCTGCTAACAAGTCACAGACACCGAAGTTCAGACAATTGAAGTAATTGGTAATAAATCCTACTGCATGTAGACAGTGCAGTGAAGCGTAACTCATTAGAAGATACTCTAATCAGCTTAGTGAGATAAAGATGAGATTCATTTTTATCCTCGACGCAGTGTCCCTTTAATACAATATGTGTATCTTGCCAGAATGTTATGTTTCAGTATTTAGCTAAGTCAGACGTTACTTAAGCGGTAATAGAATCAACTATTACTATTTACTTGTGTAAAATTGGAATTAAAAGTGATCCGAAATGTCTATGCAGTGATGTTGAAAATACATATCACTTCTTTTTTGAATCACAATCAGAGGGAGAAACTCGTTATGTCAATAAAGAGCGTACTCAGCTCAACAAATGTTCTAATGAATCTGAATTTAGTTTTAGAGGGAAGTGCAGACCTGTCATTTTGTCAAAATGTAATAATATTTAAGTTAATTCAATCTTATATTCACGAGACCAAACGATTTGTATAATATGAATGTTTTGTATGTGTCAATCTTGACTCTTACATTTCTTTTTCTCTGTTCAGTATCTGTTGTCTTTACCAAAATTAATGTTATTATATTTATGTACAATGTATATACCAAGGAGAGGGTGTTCTAAGTTGGACAACTTGTACCCAATCCGATTCTTTGTGAATAAAATATGTTTAAACCAATAGAATCAACATGAACATTGAACAGAAAGAAGAAATATCTTTCAGTTTGTCTGGAGACCTACCTAGTCTTCAAGATCATCATCTCATAATTCTGGTGAAATCCAGACATACCATAAGCAATCGTAAAAACAAATTTCAACAATATGAATACAAACACATCACTAATGATTTGTAAGGTCTTAAACAATGAGGAACCATACACATTTTTATCACATTGACGGCATTGTGCCACGTTTTTTGCATATCATGTTTTCTCAAATTTACCATGCATTATAACTGTTATACAACTAGTAAGTAGTATATGATTCAATACATATGTATAGAATTGATATTCAAATCATTGAATAAGTAAACTTTTTCCATGACAAACATAGATCATATACAGCTATTTCTATGCACTCATTCAATACATTATAGGTGATCTTATATCCGGAAGAGAATTTTCATTACATTTATGTCATGATCAAATCGATAGCAATGAATCAGTTATTACATTTCGATATCAATTAACATTTATATCATTACACAGATAAGTAGCGTCCTGTTAAAAGGATATTTGGTATTCAAACAAGGTTTACATTAAGAAATGGTGTGAGGCAGTACGTCAAAATTGACCTAAATGGAGCTTACAGATTCGGAACACAAACATCAAACTCATACACGCAGATCACGCCAACTATGGTTCATCAAAGAGACTTTCCACTTGTATTTTTTTCTGTAGTTGATACTAGTTTATACAATTTTATTCTTATAATAACGTTAAATCCTATTCACAGCAGAAACATAGAACCACCTGCCAACCCAATCTAAACATGTCTTCACGGCAACATTTAAGGATTTTAAATAATTCCGTTAAAATCCTTCCAAATCTTGAAAATTCTCTCAACGATATTTTGAACAAAGGACTTCGAAACAAGTAGAAACAATACTGAGACACACTGAAATTGCATAGTTCGAGGTGTAAGTTCTAAACCTCTTATCTCATTTGATTGTTGCACATATACATATATGGTTTTGGTACAAACACTTCAAAATGTCATCTTCAATGCATATAAATATCACAGGTTAACCTATTCAAATATCTAATGAAATGAAAAACATCGGATGAAATAGATAAGGAATCTTTGATATAAAACATGTAAATATTTATGAATTTATGGTTAAATATTATTTCACTTCCAGGTGAAAACTTCGAGATCAATAAATGAACAGAGAACTGTTTTGGTAGCCAATGAAGCAATGTTACCAAAAACATACAACACATACTGAATTAAACAGTGCCCAGCCATTCCGTGAAGGCTATCTGCACCATAAACGCTCTGCTGTGAGCAATTTCCGGTTTCAAGAACACTTAGTTGTTCATAATAAAACTTCATGATCAACCCCGCACTGTTGTTGATTTATTAGACTTCATCCAATCTGGGCCTTAGAGGAGGAAGCATTAAAAAGATTTCATGTCAGCCACATTTCGATAGTTCCATCACAAGAACTAATGTATCTGACTGCAAATGACATTACATTTGGTATTTCATTGACCATTCATACCAAGCAGTAACATGATCCACATATGTTTTTGTTTCTAAATCGAATTGGACAGATTTCATAGCGTTTTACTCATAACCCCAAAATGTCAATTTATAGAACACCAAACATTTGCATGTCCGCTGTCAAATGTTTATTTCATGACATCATTTAACGTTTTAGTGATGCGGTTAATCTCATCACAATCAAATAGAACGCGCTCGAGAACCTCACCAGAGGAACCCACCAGGTGGAACTCCACGTAGAATTATTTTACCCCCACCTGTCCATTTCTTTTTGACAAAGTTCAAATTTACACGACAGAGGCATTGAACATACATACTATGCTCATATAATGATGATGATATTTAATCAGCGCTTTGGTAGTTATAAATTGACCTTCAATGATGGAACTTCTAAGCAACCAGAGAAACCTTTAGAAACAAATGGACATGAACAAGGTACTTATCTATTATATTATATTATATTATATTATATTATATTATATTATATTATATTATATTATATTATATTATATTATATTATATTACATTATATTATATTATATTATATTATATTATATTATATTATATCATATATACTCCTACAATTACTATATTTTTTTCCTAAAATGTTTGCAAAAGTATGATTCAAATTGTAATTGTGTAATAATATACACACATTTGGTAGTTGTTTTTATAAGGTAGCAGTCCCGTAAATTGGAACTTGAATACTGTAATATTTGTAAAAATGTTGATCTACGAATGACAATATCAGGGTTGATGTTTTATCATATTGTTTGATATATAACATAACAGAAGAATATTTGCGATATAAAATCCACTATTGAAATTGAACTTATTGACGTATATTTGCATCTTTCTCTTTTGAGACACTTGGTCGTTGCATTACTTTCACGAAATGAAACGTAGAGTAAACACTTTCAAAAGCGATCAGAGCATGGCAATGGATTAATATCCGAGAAGTGGCGTCACTAAGCAAGCAAGACTCGAACTTCATGCTATTGATTACGCTATGGAGCATGTATCATTCACTCACGTTTCCAGTATGGATTTATGCCTGGCAATTAGGTTAATGGAACAGAGCATGTGCAGGTTGCTAGGTCATTGGGTCAAGAGGAATTTTATCAATGGGCGTGTGATTTGTGTGATGAGGTTTCATTGACGTCAATAGGGCAGTCTCGAGCTGCTCTAAGCATCCTCTGTGTAATGTTATACAGTCATTCATGAACTCTCAAAAGTCTTTTTGGGACATTAAGGTCGAGAAGCGGAATACATAGAAAAATTTCCAGGGTAGCAGCTTCAACATTCGAGATACATGCTCACTACTCCATCAGTCGGAATGTAGGGTACTTCATATGATCAATTGAGAATTAAATTTCAAATGTAGTTTGAAATAAAATATTTAATTTCCAGTAATTTGTGTTTTATTGTGGGACAAAGTGAATAAATATGCATTGCTTTATAACCTTTAAAGTAAAGTTATCAGATCTGAACTTAAATTAGGAATCTTAAGGGAATCTTGCCCCACACCATGCGTGGGTTTAACATGGGGCTTTATTTGCCATGAGAGGCAATGCATTTATTACAAATCTCAATTAGTATTGACATCTGGCAGTAAATCTAGAAAACTAAAACATTACTTCACAATCTCGCAGATGAAACTCTTCTGTTTCCTTTGATGTAAAGGTCAAGTGAAAAGAACCCATGCCCAAACGTGTTGTGAACTTGATTAATTGAATGAAGTTGTTAGTATCGAGAACAAAATTGTTTCAATTTATTTTGTAAAGATAATAAAGTCTTGATGTAAATCTTGATAATATTATCTTTGTAATTATATTTCTTTATATCTCGAAATGTTTAAAGTTCAACATAGTTTTAATCAATTTGAAAGATTATTCAGGAAACAATTAAATCTAATTCAAAGCAAAACTATTTTATGCAGATAATTTATTTTCCAACACTTTTCAAAGGTTATGTCCATTTTCACTCTCTGATCTTAACTGAAGATATACTGAGGATTTACTTTAAGATAGAGAAAAAGCCGATGACCTTTCTGCTGAAATAAGAAACAATGATTGATTGATAACCGTTGTTATTGAAGTTTTCACCAGTAACAAGGACAGGGCTTGCAGTATGACATATAGTGCACAAGAACTTGAATACAGCTATGCAAATCTGCATGTAGTAGTTGGTGTCACATATTCGTATGATTAGGCATCACACTGTTTGTTTTACCCATATGAATTCGAAGTTAAAAGATACTGGGGATTTCAGATACAGTTGTAAAAGGGTGACCAATGTCACTGATAATTCCTATGGTCAGGCTTTAAAGGGGCAGTAGCACGCTTTTTTCACTCAAATATGTCGATGAAATGTATGAAAAATAATGTCAGCAATAGTAAAACGCCCTTCTCTCTTCAGAAAATCAAGTTAAAAAATGAGTGTACATGGTT
The DNA here is from genome assembly GCA_936450465.1 of Gibbula magus. Taxonomy (NCBI): domain Eukaryota; kingdom Metazoa; phylum Mollusca; class Gastropoda; order Trochida; family Trochidae; genus Gibbula; species Gibbula magus. The sequence continues at coordinate 30,705,496 of OW388300.1, forward strand.
CGGTAAAGCCATGGGAATCGTTTTTGTAATTCGAAATAATAAAATGTGTTCACAAATTTGTTTTCGCTTTATACGTTACATCGTTATTACCACTACAGATAATTGGTTTCTGTTATAAGATGTTTTACCCTCTAAAGTAAATTTAAATGGCATAAACTACCATTACAATTGGGATATCATAAATTTTAAATTTTGCAAAAAAAACGTGCTACAGCCCGTTTAAACTGTTTCTAAACTTTGAATATTTTGAATTACAAGACACATAGGATTTCAGTAGGGAAAGCAACGGATGATAGGCCAACGACCTGGAGGGATACAGTTTGTCATTTGAGAAATTAGACTTGATTCAAAACAGGAAGCACAAAATCGCCGGCTCAACCAATGAGTCAGTATATGCTGACTACCTGGTCTGACACCGTTTGTAAGATCAGATTATATATATATATATATATATATATATATCGCCATACACATATTTCAATCCACCAGCGATACGACTGAAAGCGAGTTGCAATATGTCTGTAGAAGCTAGCTTAATTTTATTTGAAATTCCAATATGATCTGTCCATATTTATGAGCAGGGCACGTTTTAAGAAACCGTCTTTTCGAGTCTCCCTAACAAGAGGAAATAGGAGAGTCAAAAATGGCTTTTTGTAACGCCCAAACTCATTTAAGTCCAATATTGCTGGCATAGTGTATGCATGTCACCGGGGAATGCAGCAATGCAGCTATACATGTATGTGATTGCCTGGTTTGCACATGTTTTAAGTGCTAATATGCGAATACAGCTATTGGAGTACCATTCGCTAATAATCCATCACGAATCCCTGAGAACATTTTGTAATACATTATCATTTCCCATTCATTTCAAAAATAGAATTGCACTTTTTTTCTTATTGACATACCTTGTTCGGCATTAGATAAGTATATAAAGTTATTACAGTATGTTGCACGAAACTCAGATGTTTACAGATACAATTGTATATTAGCATTAATTTTTCCATGATGGTAAAACAACGACAGTTGCAAGACATAACACATGTACATTTCTGATAACTGTGTAACTAACGTATCTCTTTCTTCTTGAGATTTTAAATATTTTGAATCTACGTTTCTCAATTTACTGGAACAACCGGACACTAATTTGAACGTATTTACTGGAATGACTAAAAAGAATTGATTGTAACCCTTTGTACAAAATTATTTATCAATGTAATGTAAAGTAAAATGCAGACACCCAATATGTTTGAAAAGTTTGAAAGTTTTTAAAAAAATGTTTGACAAACATGTTGATATTTAATAGAGCCGAAACGGGTATATAACCAATTTAGGGTCAAGATGTACTTTGTACATATGGGACTGCAAGTCTGCAAACTGTGTCGTACTAAAGCGATCGTTCAGTCCACCTACACCATTGACTGAATTGAGTTGTGATACAGAAACATGCTTTATCACTTGAGCAGTGTTAGACACGGAAGAGGGTAATACATTGAATGCAAATACCACATGGTAACCACACATTGTCTGATATTTGCTCAGCTAGTGTTACACCATCAATATCACGTTAACGAGATATGTGGCCATTTTTGGTCGTGCGGTTTACATTAAGCAATAATTTGTTTTACATCACTTACTTTATATAAAGATGTGCATTATCCAATATTTCACGAATCTTTCATCAACACCTGGGCTCCGTTCCATAACAGTGAGCGCTTATAATCGCACATTGGTCGCTCAATGTAGCGCCCTATAGCGCTCAGTCTCTCCTAAAAGACACGGTGCAAAACCTCAAAGTTAGCTCGCTTTGCTTCGTAGCGCAACATTGCGTTCAATTGAGCGATTACTTTGAAACCTCTCTTGAACATGGCCCTGGCTAACACCATTTTTTCAGTAGGAGATGAAGGTTCGTTTCAGGAAAAAGAACATCACTGTCAAATATATGTCAAAACTGACATTTAATTCAAAATTGCTAACTATTCAGCAAATCAACAATTGGAAACCAAAGTGTATTCATTCATTTTTAACCTTTTCAAATAAGACTGTCAGTAATCACATGTTAACTTGAAGCAAATCCTTACATGATGTAAGTGTTTTGGACAACTTAATTCCTTGTATCTTGGCATATAGGAATCAAGTTTCAATGTATTACTATTTTGGTGAACTAACTGAATCCACCAACGTAAATGTCCTATTATGTAAACTTCTGTTTACCACATCGGTGAATGGCCTAAGATTGATTGTGTATAGATGGTATTTTAAAGAAGAACAAGAAAGAAACGAGCGCAACTGTAACCTTTTACTTTTGATATGAGTGTAAAACAAAATAGCATACAGAAACATAAATTATATTTTCCAATTCATCATCATAATAACTGACATTACTAAATCAGCTCTTGTTAAAAACAGTTGATATCGTATTAAAGAGAAAAATATAATAATGGCCTTAACCTTTGTCTAAAATAGAACCCGTAGGCGGAAACTAACCTATTTTTTAAAAAAAATGTTCATCAAACATTTTATGTTTTAAATAACATCAATAAATCAGAAATAAAGAATAATTTATAAGTCAGTAATTACTGTTGAATTTATAAAAGTTCATTATGTTCGTAGGCGGACCAATTGAACTCCCTTTTTTCTCCTTGCAAAAGATTATCTTGATGTACCCTCTAATCCTCTACTGAATGACCTTATATCATGTAATGTCACCTAGGAATCAGATAAGGCTCTTGGTTATCCTAAGGCTAGAATTGCCATCGAACTGTGATTTGTTATTCCAGGTAAACTGCCAGGCAAAATAAAGTACTCACTTTTGTTGATTTTATCAAATATATGATTTTCAGTTGCAAATATCTCAAGTTTTCGATGTCGTAGTGTAAAACTGAACAGTACAGGACCCATATTTTCGAAGCTCTCTAAGAACTAGGATAGTCGTAGGTACCACACATTAACATTGGCTTACGACTTTCTTAGCACTAAGACAGCTTCGAAAATATGAGCCCAGATGTTTAGTCAGCAGTACAAGAATACCTCTACATATATTTTAGATTACAAAAAAATTTAAATTTTAAATTGCTTCCAAAAATATGTTTGATTTTACACAACCGTTCATCCACATATAAGACATATTCTAAGTGAAATTTATAAATGATTCTACACACATTTGCAACATTTGAAACATGGTAGGGGTATTGTTGGTGTAAATTTCATTTCTTACCCCTGTCTTCATTAAAACAAGATATTTTAACTAACATTTAACTAGTCACCAATTAATTCATTCAAACTACTGCAGATAAGTATAGTCACATTTTAAAAATATTGAAGTAATCGAAACCAACTGAGGTGAGTACTTTCTTTTGCCTTTGCAGTTTACTTCATGTAGACATATTTTTACATTAAATGTAAATATTGGATTCTAGCAAGGAAAATGAGTAACATGACCACATGTTTCACTTAAAATACATTCTTTATGACTTATTATAAAATACACGTTGAAAACAAACAGAATTCGACAGTCATTTGTACCATCCATTATTCCTAGATGCATGAAACATATGGATCACTATTCCATGACTAAACATATATTGTTAAGTTGCTCTAAACAACACTTGTAATTACATGTATTTGTATTTATTAATGGCACTTGACCAACAATTCCTCATCAATCATCCCCTTCAATTCCTGCATATTTTCTTATGCTAAACATGACATCCTAAATTCTACAATTGAATACTTGAGAATAAGTAACATTGAAAAGATACTGAAATTAGTTTAGCTAAAATCACCTGTTGTAGTCAATTGATTCCATGCGCCTTTCGATGTCAGCACATGTTTATCCTTCGGACTTACACAGTTTACAGGTTCACATCATATAAATGAAAAGCTACAAATACTTTGCCTTCCATCCTCATATCTCTTTACTTCAGCCATTAGAGTCATTCAATAATACACATATTGTCATCCTCGGTTACCCAGGGTTTTATATATGCTCCGTTACTCTCCACTATATCACCCATGAGAAATTTCATCAGAGAAATCTGTACTCAAATTACCCGCCCTTGGCCAGCGTGAGCCAATCAAACCGCTACGCAGCTTGGACCTCGAGCCAATGACAATTCATATCACTTCGTTGCAAAGCACGCAAGGTCATTTTGTTAGCTATCCGTCACCGGTTATCTCCTTTGACCATTTCCGCCTTATCGTATTGAGTATTTTCTTTGGTTACTGACTTCGTCACGCCGGCTAAGGACGGGTAATTTTAGTACAGATTTCGCTGACAGAGTTTCCCATGGGCGATATAGTGGAGAGAAACGGAGCATATATAAAACCCTGGGTAACCGAGGATGACATATTGTGGAAGGTTTTCGTCTTGTGGTACAGTCGAGATGATCCCAGCATGCATATCCGACCTTACTGAAAATGGTATCAATGGTGTCAAAGAATCAGCTTAGCATGATGAAAACTAAAATGATCCATATTTTTCTTGGTTTAAAAAACGAATTGAAGTAAGTGCATCTCTCACCATTAGCCTTGATAGGTTTGGCAGCTCCATTTAGTGTCCATAAACGAACCTTAATTAAATAAATTGCGTTCATCTGTCTTTAAACGTCTTATGTTTGGCTCATCACATTTATTTATAAAATATTGATGAAATACATATTAGAATTCTATTTTTTTACCCCATCATGTCCATTGTATCCAAAAAATCAAAGTTTCACTACAGAGGTTAAGAATATTGTCCTTATACAATGACGACGCTATTTTGTCAGTGGTCTGGTAGTTACACTATTGGCCTCCAATATAGGAAACTGATAGTAACTGCATGAACGTATAGAAAGCAGTTATAAAACAACCACTTGCTTGTACATTGTTGTTTTCATCCTAGACATCTTTATTGCTGTACTTATTACTAAATACTTTAAAGGGGCAGTAGCACGTTTTTTCGCTCAAATAAGTTGATGAAATATATTTGAAAAATAATTTCACCAATAGTAAAACATCCTTCTCTTTTCGGAAAATAAAGTTGAAAATGAGTGTACATGCTTCGGTAAAGCCATGGGAATCGTTTTTGTAATACAAAATACAAAATTGTGTTCACAATAAAATGGCCGCCATGCAATTTTTGCTTAATACGCAACACCGTTATTACCACTACGGGAAAGTGGTGTGTGTTATAAGATGTTTTACCCTCTAAAGTAAATATAAATCACATCAACTATCAATATAAATGGGAAATATGAAAAAAAAATTACTGCCCCTTTAATGTATATCACAAAAATGTAACAAAAATAATAAAATGTGGGGTCATTAAATAAGATTTTGAATACTGTTATTATAGTGAAAAGTTCGTAGACCATGACTTACGTATTGACTTGTAACATGCGTGTTTAATATAGGGACAGCAACAGTTTTTTTATCATATGTCTTATGTTTCTCTCCCTTCGTTTTATAAACCTACCTTGTTATTGCAAAGTGGGTAATAACACTGCATGCTTTCTATTGACGTGGCGTCAGAATGGTAAAATTTGATGTTACAATAACAGAACCGTGGTTGCAAAGGGGTGTCCAATATCCGATCTGAGTTCATGCAAATAAATCAGTAAGAGTAAGAAATGAAAAATAAACTCGGTCCGTTTAGATTTTTTTAATAGAAACCCATGAAAGGTGTCGGTATCTAACTATCGGTGGTTAAATACCAAACCACTCACTCGTTTCATTAATATTAATTAATTAATTAATTAATTAAAATGACGTCGTATATGGACACTGGCACATGGATATTTACGATATTGAAACCCATTGCTGACATTGAACTTGTATTTTTCTCATTTGATGCAGTTTGTCGTTGCATTACTTTCCCGAATTGCATCAATGACTTGCAAACTAAACGATCATAGCTTTGTAATGGATAAATATCGGAGAAGTGGCGTCACTAAGCAAGCAAGACTCGAACTTCATGCTATTGATTACGCTATGGAGCATGTATCATTCACTCACGTTTCCAGTATGGATTTATGCCTGGCAATTAGGTTAATGGAACAGAGCATGTGCAGGTTGCTAGGTCATTGGGTCAAGAGGAATTTTATCAATGGGCGTGTGATTTGTGTAATGAGGTTTCATTGACGTCAATAGGGCAGTCTCGAGCTGCTCATTCACAAACTGCTTAAATACAATGATTGGAAACAGATGGCACTGAGGACATTAGCTTAATTAATATAGTAATAATTAAAATTGTTCTAAGAGTATTTATCTCATATAATACATATTATTTTATTACTCAACCGTGGTGAGATCACTCTTTAGATAACAATGAGTTGGTTACACACATGTGTGATACTACCACGTGCTGCCGTAACGTCATAATCGGCGCGTGACGTCACAGTCGTTTTTGGTTGACGTCACAATGTAAGCCGCGCGACTGCAATAGCGGGTCACCTATTTGCAAGTAAACGTCACTAAAAACGATTTTCTTGCAATTCAGTGCTATTTACATCATTGAGTTATAAATAAAATACTAAACTCGGTCCCGTTTGACAACATGTTTATGAAACTCGTGAATGGCATCAGTATTTAACTCGCTTTCGCTCGTTTAAATAACGAACCATACACTCCTTTCATAAACATGTTATCAAACGGAACATCGTTCAGTATTCTATATGTAATGGTAAAAAGGCGAAGTATCAGAGGGGTTGTAAAAGTAGTTGTAGTAGTGTTAGTTGTAATAGAAGTAGAAATGACAATCAATTTAAGACATGCTTACGACTTGAAGTGACAGCTTTTAAACCCTGAAAGGTTATAAATGAAAATGACGAATAAAAACATTGTAAGACAATAATTTGTCCTACCGGTAGGTAGTGACACGTGTACGACATGGACACCCCTTGGTGACGCTGATGTCAGGTACATAAACCTCATTGATAATAAGCATGTATCCACCACGTTGTATGTTCGTGTACATAATCCTACATCAAATCTCAAATTCCTCTCAAGCATACCACAATTATTGATACGTCAGCTTGATTTGATCAGGAAAATTGTGACGTAAATAAAAGTATAGTTCATTGTCTTATTGGCAAATATTGTCTGACAGCAGATCAACAAATTGTGCTGCTATAAAGTGTCACCAGGGAATGCAGTTTTCCAGCTTGGAATGATGGTGTTTGCATGTTTGTATACATCTTTTGGAAGCATTAATCGACACATCTTGATCACGTGATACACGCTGTTTTTAGAAGAACTGTTTGTCGCTAATCCCAAAGCAAATCCCTGAACAACCATACATTAATCAATGATTATGTCATTCGGCCAATTATGACGTAAATTGAATGGCATTTCAGTTTGTTATTGCGGGCCACGTTAAGCACCGCGTTAACTGATATTGCTAGATGTGTTACTAAGGACTGTAAAATTTAATCATAAGCATTGTCCAGAGTGATTGATATACGACTTGAAATTCCATACACACAGTGATGTAAATTGAAAGGCACTTCTTATTGTTATTGAAAAACCACGTTTAACAGATTACCATATTAACAAATATTGCTATCACAAACTTTTTATTGAGGAATGAAAAAAATGGAATTATTAGTATTTTTCTGAATCGTTAAGAACAGGTACAGTTTCGATATATATATATATATATATATATATATATATATATATATATATATATATATATATATATATATATATATATATATATATATATAACACATATTCAATTGGACTAGTTTGATATTAATTCACAGCAGGTACTTAAATTTATGTTTCGCTTCAAAATGATTTGTATTTTCTTACACTTCATATGTTTTCTTCCAATAATCATTGACGCGAACTTGTACAAACATATTGCAAAGGTCTAACCGCAAAACACCTTTTTCATTTTAAAAAATCATTCCTCTAGAAATAAACAGGCTTCAAAAAGGGCGAAAAGACAAACAATATAAGCTGATACACATAGGGTCATGTAGGTAAAGAGCATGCTTATGAATTGAGGTGAAAGGAAACCACGTTTTAACCTTTCCCGTGTGCTTGTTTCTTTTTGACATCAAGTTTTCTGCAATGGTTAGTTGCATTCTTGGTATTACATGAATTGAGAAATAAATAAAAGCATGCAATCAGTAATGACATTTTTTTTATTACAGGCAGCATCACACTGTCCTGAATATGACAAAAATTACCAACACTAAATATAACATTGTTTTTCATATTTACAGATTTACGTAAACGCTGTTGGACCATTGATAAAGATATTCCATTTTGTCATAACTGATTGTCAGTAAACTAATTTCTGAAATTCTTACAAAGAAGAAATGTATTTAAGACAAATATTTATAAATCGATACATAATGCCAGCACTTTACTAGATTCATTTTCGTGATGTTTTCCTGTTATGGATAAATCAAAATATCAATGTAATCAAGTTTCAATATCTTTTTAACCTATTTTTTTTGCAGTTTATGATGAAATTTTCAGTATAATATACTTTTAATGCACATGACCAATAGTTAAAAAGCCACGTGAGTTTGATACATTTACCCATTTTGCTCAAATCTAATGTCAACCCATTTTGCTCAAATCTAATGTCATCGTTTTCCTGACAGAGTGACCTTTCATTTTGAAGTATTCTGTTCTTTATTCGATATCATCAATGCCTAATTTTTCGATAAAACGTACACAAAAACATGCTTATGAAATATATGTCAATAGCAATTTAATTTCGTATTTGAATGACTGAAACTTTGAGGAAAGTGTTACTGTAATGTGAAATAAACCTTCCTGGTGCAATCAATCATAAATAGCTACAATTGAAGAATTTTGTTATACCTTTCGTATGTGAACGGATTATAAATGAAGCTAAATAACGTACCTGATTTTTAACTTTCAAACTGACTTGAAAACAGTAAAGAACATGTTGTTATGCTTACCGTCAAATCAAACATAGTTGTCTCTCTGCTGCATTATGGCAGCGCAAAACATTTTGGGACATCCATTTGGATTGTACTATTTAAAAAAATGTTTTCCAAACCTTAATTTTATTTGATATATCATTAAAACAGTGTCAGTTCACATATCTGTTTTAAGTTTTCTTTTAAATTCTTTTGCAACTTGTTTGAGGTTAAAGAATACATTGACTGGATTATACAGGGGGAAACAAAAGGGGAAGGGGTGCAAAAGCGAATTGTGAAAGCTGTCTCCATTCACGTATTATAAAATTGATTGACGAGGGAAATGTTAATGGTTAAAATGGCTTAGTTTAACAAATGATGTTTGCAGATACCTTTTGCGTTATATGTGGATACATGTTGTCATTATAAGCTATTTATGAAATGTGATAAAGAGCGTATCGGATCACATTATCTTGTAATACATTGGACATTTAACACGCCTTTGATCTTTTTGATGTATTGGTCAACATATGCACTTTGTTCAAATTATAATAGATTATTATGGACCATGGAACTATTCTAATCGTTTCTGTCTTGCTACATGTAAGTTAATTAATTTTCCCCCTTTATATAAAACAATAAAAGGTTGCTCTTTGAAGATCCATGAAGAAAACCAACATTTTAATGTTGATCTGTTCGATGACTTTCTCTAACAGTACCGACAAATCATAATCACACTACCACCACCACCACCACCACCACCATCATCATCATCATCATCATCATCATCATCATCATCATCATCATCATCATCATCATCATCATCATCATCATCATCGAGAACAGTGATTGTACATGATTACACTTAATAACAAGTAATAAAGTAGATGCCAATAAACCAAGATGTAAACATGCGTGTAATTTTATGATAACTTTACATAACTATACTATAGGGTATATTATATACAACAAAGAATGTCCTATTTGGAGTATTCTGAATGTCAATTAATGCATTTTACTAAAATACGTGAAAATCTAGTTATATGAAACTTGTGCAGCTTTAAGGTTTACTAGATTTTGGCAATTTTGGAATAGTTTAAAGAAAACTTATCGTTTTGAAATGAAATCTTCATATTTATTAATGCTATTAAATTTCCAACGGTTCTGTAAAGTAGAGCCAATGGGACAGATTTAAATATTACAACAATAAGTCAACTATATATTATACCTGACATCTGGACAACGTTCTAGGGCAACACCTTGATAGTGCTTTTCATAATATATTTTTTTTTGTAACTAACTTTTTATTACAGAGAACCCTGTTACATGAAATGACTTCTGACCAGGGAAACAGGGGTCATATTGATTAAAAGAAATAAATGAGATTGATTTCTGTGTTGAATTTGTTTACACAAAACAAAGCACATCACACTCACTCACACATTCACCCATTATGTAGACATGAGATTATTGTTTTCTTTTTATCACTCATTTAGATACTTTGACAAGAATCAGAATGTATTACATTTAGAAACAACATCATTAATAGGCAAGAAGGAACAATCAAGAAAGATTTACAAATTTCATAATATTTTCGTACTGTAGCATTATACATGTATAATTATACTTAACTCTATAAACTGTTTAGCATAGTGGTGTAGTGGTGTAGTGGTGTAGTGGTGTAGTGGTTACCGTACAAAAGTCCGGGTTCAAATCCCGGTTCAGAAAAAACAAAACTTAGTGACCTAGCTGTCCACATTGCACTCAGTCCACCTTGCTGCCTGTCGTAATCCGAACACCGGAAGTACGGACCTATAGGTCGCACGGAGTGAAAAGTAGCGGCATCGACAGTAAATTTTCTCAGATTATTATCATAACTCAGATACGTCAGATGGAGCACTCGGCACTGACATTAATAATGCACACGAAATCATTGTCTTAGTTTCTTGTATTTATTTCTGAAATGAACATAACTATTCATATTCGTCTGATGACACTGGATCAGAGAAAATAACAAACAGAACATTTGACATGAACACTAGTTTACTTACTGTTACTAAAATACTTAATATTCGACGATAGGTCAAATGTTTTGATGTCATTTTAAGTATGCGACATGATAAGATATACCTTAATCATCAGGGCGAGAATACTTTTGGACTAAAATTGTCTCATATTACCCAATGTACTATTTTGTACAATGCTCACAAGAAGAACATAACCTACATGCGCATGTGTAACATGATACAATACAGTCATTAAAGACCCAATACAGACAACCAAAGGTGTTTAACAATACAATAATAACAACCACATATATATTACTTAAAGGTCCATCCATTGTGTTTTTGGGGGTCAAATATGACAAACGTTATAAATGGTCTTATTTTATCGAGAAGTACCAACTGTTACCGAAAACAATCATTTTAATGATACTCGACTTAGTATATTGACGATATGAAGGTAAAATGCACCGCGTGTGGCGCGCGCCAATGAGTCAAACGTAATTTTCGAATATTATTTACACCAGACAAAATAACAAATTTGGGTTGATAGTGTTCAATAGGTCATATAACTATTGTGCATGTAAATAGGACGTGCACTTTCGGTTTCTGCACATGCATAATGATGTTACTCGATTTTAATTGGAAACTAGTAATTATGATATAGTTGGCGATTGGGGATGAATATGCAAGCAATGTGAATTTGTTAGTATTGTAAACAGCACATATGGTGTGTTGGATCGTATTAAAGCCAAATTAAATTTTATGAAACACAATGGATGCACCTTTAACAAACACTGGACATGAGAATTACTCCACAGTAGTATTTGTTTTCAGTGAGAGTTATAATAAATCATACGCAATGTAACTTAGCCAAGCATTGGTGTAAGCCATTTTCCTAAGACATAATTCTATTAACTTTTAATATTCACAGAATGTATGTATGATAAACACACAAAAAGTTAACTATGAGGTGGTGTTACTCATTTTCTAAAGGCGTTCTAGCTAAAATGATGTCTGCATGAAAGTATTTTGAACACCAAATCACAAGTCGATTGCAACTACAACATAAACAGAAGCTCTACAAATGCTTTATCTCATTCCTACATCATATTATAGGATTCAGTCGAGTATTTAGAGGGTACATCAAAATAGTTTTACTCTAAAAACTGAATACAAATGCAGGCAGACAAAAGGAACTAACATCAGAAAAATTCTTTAAACTCAAATGTGATCACTGACTGAATAATAGGTAATAAATAAATAGATAAAATAGAGTTTTGCTGATTGGTTAAGTTAATTATTTTTTATTTATGAATGTCATTTTAAGCGGAAAATTATAAATTAATAGTAATTATACATCTCTTTTAAAAGTCTAATTGTGTTAATGTATTTATTTGTTTTATACATACATCAACAGTAAAAGGTTATTTCATCTACCTGTTTCACTTGCAGAATGTAAACATTTAATCATTTAAAAGAAATTCTGAATTATAAAGGACAGTTTAAGAGAGCTTTCATGATGAATATAATTTTTAAAAATTAATTGCTGCCGATTTTGTTACATAATAAACTAAAGGTAAGTTTTTACAATTACCCCGATGTTCTTGTTTACAATACCAACTTGAAGCATTCATTCTTGGATCAGTCTTTGTTGAAGTTAGCAGAGAATTCATCAGGAACTGCATGCTGTTACATGACCTAAGCGTTGGTGATTCAGACATTGGATACCAATGGGGTCAGACATAAAGGAATCAAGTTGTTCCGCCCACTTACGTCACATAAGTATTTGCTACAGATTAAACTATGCTTAGTGACTCATTGGTTTGATTAAATTTGCAGAAATGTTTTAGCAACCTTTGGTTCAATTAATGTTAGTTTCAGCTTATGTTCTTAATGAATGTTAAAATAATACAACTGTGTTTCCAAATGACGAGTTGCTTGGTTTCAGATGATCAGCTATACATGCCTTCAGGTTAAACATTACAAGGCCAAAAAAAAACAATTTGCTTCTGGTTTCCGCCCGCATCAGTTTCAAACCCACGCCTCAGGTTTATTTTCTATGTTTTCAAAAGTAAGGAGCAGATAACTGAAATTTTTCAGCCTCAGAAAACATTGGACATAGAAAATGTCACTCATTTCTGTTGAGATGGAGTGTAGGGATGAGATTATAGACTATTTGGAATAGTAACACATATTTAAGAGAGTTTGTGCTTATATATAAATAATTGTATAAATTTTGTTTGTGTAACTCTTCATTCCCAAAAAAATTAAAAATTCGTAAAAAAATGTTTTGGGTCATTTTTGTCAGAAACATGTTCTAAGCCCTAAAGATAATACAAGTCTATTATAGACTGCAACCTCTTTATTGCTTCCCACGACGTTGCTGAGCCCCTGCCCCTTCTTCATACATAAAATCAATCTTCATTATACAGAAGGTTACCAGAAGGTTCCAGCATGTGTTCATAATTGTTTTAGGACATGGTCTTTAAGCATAGTTTTTGAAAACTGTTTTTATAATTGATAAATTCAGTTGGTACATCAAAATAGTTATACAGAGGACACAAAGTGGTGGAATCCGCTTGCTGGTTCCTTCCGGATTCTCCAGGTTGGGAGAATCCGGATGGATCCGTCAAATGGATTCCACTACTTTTTGTCCTGTGATACATTGAATCTGGATGCTAATGCTGCAAATAGAAACCACGTAGTTCAAGCCAATTAAATCATGCAAGCAACTACAAAACTTGATTAGACTTTAGCTGAAAATTCAATGTTCATCTGTAATGCATTTTTTTGAAGATGGACATATATTATGTTTTTGTACATTATATATTGCAATCAAATGAGCATAAAATCGAAACAACATACACTTGCAATTGATGTTCAAGACAACTTTTATAACCCGGTTTCTGATATTAATAAACAAGCCAACTAACGCAACCCACACGCGCACTGACTAACACTTATTAGAGTTTAGCTGCAATTTTAAAGCAAGTTTCTAATAATGGTTTCATATGTATGTTTGCTCATTTCCGTAACAAGAACATGCTTCTGTATTTTTTACATCAAGCTTCTATAATACTGTAAAAATAGGACAACGTGTAATACAAATGTTCGCGTAATATTTCAGGAAATGTTTTGAGCAATGTATTGAGATTTGTAGCATGTTTGAGAATTGTTCACATAAAAAAAATAACTACATATATACATTTTTACCAATTTTGAAAATTTAAATATATCAAAGAATAAATACATTGATGGTTTCATTTATATATAGCATCAACATTACATTTGGTTCCGACAGACATGTTCAATCACGTGTCAAACGTTGTATGTAAATAAAAACAAGAAGTTTATTTTAATTTATGTGTCGTATAATTAAGAATGCTGGAGAAAGGATTAGATTCGGATTAACCACCAACATAATTATTGTTTCCAGAACGTTACACGAACAGAGAGCTTTTGCACATTTCAGGACGACAAGAAACATGACCATGACTTTGTTTGCACACACTATTTGTTCTATGTTATTACGAAACGGTGTCACATAAGGTTTTCAACATGTTCTCACCCACCACTACAGCCATTGATTCGGTGAAAACAGTTTTAAACCTTTGGAACTTATCAGTAGCGCCTTTAATACTTCATCTCTTTTTCTGAAAGCTCCATCGAATTCTCAGAGTTTTACTCAAAGTTTGATTCAAATACAACATATTTAAATAATAGACACTTTAATCAATGTTTATATTATATTATATTATATTATATTATATTATATTATATTATATTATATTATATTATATTATATTATATTATATTATATTATATTATATCATATTATATTATATTATATTATATTATATTATATTATATTATATTATATTATATTATATTATATTATACTAAAATCAAGATTTAATGCTTTCAACAGAATAAATTGATATAACCTGTACTTGATTCTAGCCACAAAACTATTCAATTAACCAAGTTCACGACGCCTAAAGGCATGCTACCTTTACATCAAAGAGTTTCATCTGCAAGATTGTGAAGTAATGTTTTAGTTTTCTAGATTTACTTCTGGATGTCAATAATTTATAAATTGAGATTTGTAATTAAGTCATTGCCTTCCAGGGCAAATAAAGCTCCATGTTAAACCCACGCATTGTGTGGAGCAAGATTATCTTAAAGGGGCAGTAGCACGTTTTTGCATATTTTTTTTTTCAATTTCCCATTTACAGTGATAGTTTATATCATAATTTTATATTTACTGTAGAGGGTAAAATATATTATTTCACAAATCAATTATCCGTAGTGATAATAACAGTGTTGCGTATAAAGCAAAACTTGCATGGCGGCCATTTTATTGTGAACACATTTTATTATTTCGAATGACAAAAGCGATTTCCATGGCTTTATGGAACCATGTACACTGATTTTTTTACTTGACTTTCCGATGAGAGAAGGGTGTTTTACAATTGGTGACATTATTTTTCAAAGACATTTCATCGAGTTATTTCAGCAGAAAAACGTGCTACTGCCCCTTTAAGATTGCTAATTTCAGTTTATTGATCTAATGACAGTTCTTTAAAGGTCATAAAGCAATACATTGCATGTGTCCTTAATCAGTTTGTCCCACAATAATAATATACAATTCTGAAACTAAAATATTTTGTTCAGAACTTATTTGTGATACTTCATTTGATATCGGTCAAAACATAAAGTACGTAATTTTACTAATACTCGGAATAACTAATTATACTTAGTATTATAGTAAGGTGTTTCAACAACACATACCGTATTCGCCGTAATAGAAGCCCTGGGCGTTTAAAAAATTGGAAAAAGGGGGCGTTTATTAAATTGACTTTAAAAAATCGTAAAAAGGGGGCGTTTATTTAAAAAAAATTCTGTTGATGTCCAAAAGAAAAAGAAACATCGATTTTATTTCAGAGTTTTAATCAAAATAAGTGTATCAAATAAATGTAAAGAAGAGTTAAATCTAGTTGTGGGACATCTTCCAAGAGAGTTGAGCAAGACATTTTCCTGATTTTTAAAACATTGCGGTCGCATAGAATGTGTAGTGACTGATCGTTACAGACATTCGACAGTCGCCGGGGGACTGGAAATGCCATGTACCTTATACTTTCCTGGATTGAAAACTTTTCTTCAGTGAAATATCAGTAAGGTAAGTCGATACAAATGGGGGGCGTTTATTAGGGGTCATTTTCCGCGAGTCAAAAATGGCTTAGGGGGGCGTCTATAAGGAGAGGGCGTTCATTAGGATGAATACGGTAATCATATGCCTAAAATGTTGTATGGTTATAGAATAATGTTTTAGGGAATATCAATTGAAAAACTGAGCATTATTCATTGGCATTACCATTTTCTTCCTTCATTTGGCAAGAATTTTACATAACTTTCAAAATCGACAGAAAGGTTACTGTTCGTTGAGTGGAGCCCCCTCGGGTGCAGATCTTGGTGGCAGTAACAAAAAAGACTAAAATGATTTGAAATATTCAGTAATGCTCTGTATATTTTGTTATTAATATATTCTTATTTTAGTCAGTTATACTCAATGTATTGTTTAGCTTGTCCTACAAAAGCAAATCTTACAAGTTTACAATTATAATTACATTATTTCAGCTAATACAATTGCCTTACCAACATCTGTTCTTAATTTTGGCCTTTAAAAGGTCACAGAATGAATTACATGATCTACAACACAAAACGGTGAACAAATACAAGTAATCAAAATTGGAATACAAACTGAAAGAATACCGCCTCTATAGAAAACGTGTCTGAAACAAAACCCAAATCAAGAAGCCAGAAATGATCAATGATAATCAAAAACGGCGAATGATAATCCAAGAAGGTAAACAAAATCAAGATCAGCTAACCACGACTCGCAAGTTGGCGACACTAGAACGAGTAGAGACAAAATAAACTTTATAACGTTTGCCCATGATAATTATGACATGATATAATTAACATATTTGGTTATCAAAATATAGCTCAGTGACCTTATATTGTAATGGGGAAAAAGTTAATTTTTAAAATCCTATAATTCATTTCACGCAGTTATTTATTCACAGCCGTAATGAAAATATTTCAATCTCTTCCCGTCTCGCTCCGCTTTTGACATAACAGCTCACATTTTCTGTGAACTGCACACTAGTCAAATAGGCCAATCAAAAGATAGCATGCAAAATTAACATCTATGTAAGTAGTTGGTAAGAGGCGTAACTCATGATCACAATAGATGTCGCTGCTTCGTTTCCCAGTGTTGGTTATGAGGGCAAGGTATAGTTTATTTGGATACGTTTTCACCTTGCCGTTGGAGAACTTGCAGGTAATAGAACAACAAAATCCAAGTTCCATGTTAGTTACTTTTCAATCTCGATAATAACATATGTCAGTCTTATATAGTGGGAAACCAATCAACGACCGTGTGACAAAGTACAACAATGTGTACTACTGCAATTAGTATAATCCCGAATATAAAAGGGTTATATTTGTTCACTATCAAATGGCAAGTACACAGTCCATACATTTGTCTACTTACTTTCAATTTCATACATAGAGAAACTTTTTTTCAAATTGTCATTGAAGTTCGATCGTGCAACACCCAAACCACTGACAAAATACCATCATTGTATGAATAACGTACTCACTGTCTCTGAAGTGCAATTTTAACTTGTCAAAATGAAATGGACAGAAAGGGTAAAACTTTAAAATTCCTTCAATATTTATTTCGATTTGCATGTGATGAAACAAATTGCATCACACGAACGTTGAACGGAGGCATACAATTTTGAGAGAAGAAATTTAAATGTTAGGTGTTCGAAATGTTGACCCTTGTCATTTGTCATTTGCAGTATGACACACAATGGTTGACGAAGAAATTATCGAAACCAGCTGCTTTATCAGGCGAAAGCGTTATAATTTTCCCTCTTTGGTGTTCCAAATTGGACATGGTCTCATAAATCACAGTGCGGGGATGGTCATGAAGTTTCACTATGAAGAACTAAGAAATCGGAAATTGCTCACAGCAGAGTGTTTATTGTGTAGATGGACTACTCACATCGGCTTGCAATGCTTAATTCAGTAGCTTGTTGGTGTTGTATGTATTTGGTAAACATTGCTCATAGTGGTTTTATGTTCTACAGTTCTGTTCATGTTCATTGTGGTGTTATGTTCTACATTTCTGTTCATGTTCATCGGGGTTCTTTAATCTACAGTTCGGTGCATGTTCATTCGGGTTCTTTAATCTACAGTTCTGTTCATGTTCATTGTGGTTCTATGTTCTCCAGTTTTTGTCATGTTCATTGTGGTTTTATGTTCTACAGTTCTGTTCATGTTCATTGTGGTTTTATGTTCTACAATTTTATTCAAGTTTATTGTGGTTCTATGTTCTACAGGTATGTTCATGTTCATTGTGGTTTTATGTTCTACAGTTCTGTTCATGTTCATTCGGGTATATATAAGACATATTTGGCACTCATACCTCGACCTATATAATTTCAGTTCATGTCAGTATTGTTTATATGCGTTCGAAATCCTTTGTTAAAATTATCTTTGAATCTTTAGATATTAAGGGATGTATAAGGAATTATTACAAATCCTCAAATGTTGCACCGATATCTTACTGCCGATTCTGTTTTGTGGCAGTATATTCAGATTGAGTTGAGGGTTATGTCTTGACACTACCACCTTGAGTTATTGTTGATGTATAGTTTGTTTGTGGTTTCAGATAATTTGTGCAATATTTTGAAACAAATTTCAAGCTAAACAAGGATTTAACAAGAATGATTTCAAATCGTTAATTTAAATGACATAAAAAAATCATTATAAATGGGAAAATTAAAAAAAATAAAGTTTGCAAATTTTGCCCCCTTAAAACAGTACAACGAATAAATGATGAATTGTCGTCCCTTGAAAACCAACAGGTCATACCAGCAAACTGCAGATCGTCTAGATATCGCTATCAGCATTTGACCTCTTTGAGACTGAAGTTCAGATAGTGTGTCGTCATAAAAGGTATATTAAGTATGTTGTTGGAGTCACAAAGTATTCATATAAATGGTGTTTGTTTATGGAAATTTACTTACTGTTGCTGAAAATTATCCATTTGATGCTAGTTGATTCAGTATGGTGACAATATGAAGGTAAACATCGCGAGTTATGATCGAAAACCAGAAATGACGTGCGCCAACTTATCAAACGTAATTTTGGAAACTTACATGTACTTATAACAGATACAAAGGCCAATGTAGGTTTGTAATATTTAAAGTAGTAGGTCAATAACTACTGTTGATATAATAAGAAGTGTAATTTCTATTTCTGCACAAGTAAAACGCTGTTGCTCGATTTCACTGGAAATCAGTAATTCTCATATATTTGGCGATTAGGGTATAAATATGCAAGTCAAGTGACATTATTTGAACTTAAATCAGCTAGTGTGCTCTTTCGGAACATTTGAAAACGAAAAAAAAAAAATATTGTGAAAAATGCTCAATGGCTCTTTAATCATTTTGAATTCTTCTAAAAAAATGTCTCGTGTTGAATGCTATAGAACTGTAGATAATGATAACAAGGACAGTATAGCTGTTGGTCATCTTAATAATGACGATTTAGTACAAATACCGGCTAAACAGCATTCACAGAAGAGGAACTCACATTTTCATGCATCAACGAATAATGCTTGTATGAGTGACTGTCGGCGGCTTTTCAACGTATGTTTTATAATAATACAAAAAGTTTAGAATGGTGTGATCGATGTCACTCATTTTCTAAAGATAGAAACCTATATGCGTTTAAGCTAAAATGATGTCGACATGAAAGTATTTTGAATACCAAATTACAAGTCCATGGCAACTACAACATAAACAGAAGATATACAAGAGCTTAACCTAACTCCCACATGGTATCATAGGATCATTAAGAGATTCAGTCGAGAATGTAGACGATACATCAAAATAGTCTTACTCTGAAAATGGATACGAATGCAGACAGACAAAAAGGGAATCAAATTATCCCGCCTACCAACATTATGCAAAATCTACAAATTCAATTGTTATTTTGACTAAATCTATTTTTACTGACTGAACACATTTTGGTTTATTAAGGACAATTTCAACACAACTTCTACGATGAATATTTGAAAATATGTGAAATTGTTTTGCATGTTTATTGTGTGATATACATTCAGATAAAAAATAAATACCAGAACCTTCCTAATACCTTTTCAAATACCAACTTACATTTTTAAAACACAATCTAACGTATTAATGACAGTTTAATCACAACTAATATGATGACTTATGATTATGTAAAATTAGAACAAAACTAACGTATGTTTTTGCATTGGGCTTTTGCCAAACACCTACATAAAAATAAATGATAATTACAATTGTCAAGGTGCTCTTCTTTAAAATACCACTTTAAAGGGACAGTAGCACGTTTTTTGGCTGAAATAAGTGGATGAAATGTAAATGAGAAATAATGTCACCAATAGTTAAACACCCTTCTCTCTTCGGAAAATCAAGTTAAAAAATGAGTGAACATGGTTCCGTAAAGCCATGGAAATCATTTTTGTCATTCGAAATAATAAAATGTGTTCACAATAAAATGGCCGCCATGCAAGTTTTGCTTAATACGCAACACCGTTATTACCACTACGGGAAAGTGGTGTGTGTTATAAGATGTTTTACCCTCTAAAGTAAATATAAATCACATCAACTATCAATATAAATGGGAAATATGAAAAAATAAAATTTGCAAAAAAACGTGCTACTGCCCCTTTAAGCACCCAGTTTTAGATGATTCTTTGATTAAGTAAGCAAAGAATTCATAAGGAACTACATACCGTTATAGGACATTGACGTCGGTGGATTCAGAAATTGAATGGCAGTTCGGTCAGACATAAAGGGGATAAAGTTGTCCGGGCCACTTACTTGACGTAAGTGTTTGCTACAGTTAACGTATGTTTAGTGACGGACTTTTTTGATAGAATGTGTTGAAATTGTTTGATTGAATATATGAAATCTAAAATGAATGACAATAAAATAGATTTTGTTTCCAAATGACGATTTAATTGCTCATTTTCACATAAAAGGAACACAACACAATTAAACAGGTAGAAACACCTGCATGTGTAACTGTATAAATATAGTACAAGTCTTTTCTAATGGACGACCGGCTCTCGTGACTGATTATTGCCCCTTCTTCATACATACAATCAATCCTCTTTCGCCATAAAACACAAAAAGGTTCCAGCGTGTGTTATATGTTATTATATCTTACATTATTCTTTTATGACATTTGTTACAGACATGTCCCAAACATATACGGTTAGTGACATTTATTTCGGAACATATTGCCAACTTGTATCACTCAAAGTTAGTTCATCAAGTAAGCAGAGAATTCGATAGGAAGTACATGACATCAGCGTTAGTGGATTCACTTGATACTAAAGCGGTCAGACATAAAGGGAAACAAGTTGTCCAGGCCACTCTCATCATGCAAGGTTTTACTAAACTGTCAGGAAAAAGAAAATACACACTTCAGTTGAATTTATCATATGTATGATTTTCAATTGCAAATATCTCAAGTTTTCGATGTCATAATCTAAAACTGAAAAGTACAGGCGTTTAGTCAGCAGTCAAAGACTACTTCTACATGTTTTTAATTTTTCATTTAAAAATTAAATTTTAAATTGTGAATTTCTTCAAAACCTATTTTTCATGAAACGCAACTGTTTATCGAAATATAAGACATATTCTATGTGAAAGTTAATATATTTGCCTGATTCTGCAAACTTTTGAATTTCTTCCAACAATATGTTTGATGGTACACAACTGTTCATCGACAAGTTTTCGACGTCGTAGTGTAAAACTGAACAGTACAGGACCCATATTTTCGAAGCTCTCTAAGAACTAAGTCGTAAGTAAGTACCACACATTAACATTGGCTTACGACTTTCTTAGCACTAAGACAGCTTCGAAAATATGAGTCCAGGTGTTTAGTCAGCAGTACAAGAAAACTTCTACATATATTTTAAATTACAAAAAAAGTTTAAATTTTAAATTTCTTCAAAAATATGTTTGATGATACACAACTGTTCATCGACATGTAAGACATATTCTATGTAAAAATTAATAGATGATTCTACACACATTTACAACATTTGAAACATGGTGGGGGTCACGTTTGTATAAATTTCATTTCTTACCCTGGTCTTCATTAAACTAAGGTATTTTAACTAAAGTAAACCCCAGTTACCAATTTATTCATTTAAACTACTTCAGATAAGTAGTATTATATCGTGCAATAGTCAAATGTATCTGATTTCCTTTATACATTGAATTAATCGCAACTAACTGAGGTGTGAATTTGCTTTTGCCTGGCAGTTTATATATATATATTAACCTATGCTTACTGAATGGATTAGATTTGCAGAATTATTTTAACAAAATGTTTATCATTAAGATTTTCAGCTGAGATTCTAAAAAGAATGGTACAATGATTTCATTTGTTTCCCATGCTGTTTTGACGAGTTTTTTAAAACAAATATGGATCTAGGTTCAATTTGTTAAACTCACATTCCTGGCACGAACATATATCGTCTACACTACGGGGCAAAATTAACTACAATGAAATGTCCGCGAAATATTGAACTGTGTACTATTTTATACATATATCAAAAGTAAAATATTACACTTATCTTCACGTTCTTCTTTGAATACAAATAGATTCTAAGATATAGAAACCAGAAAAGTCATCGGGATCATGGCATTATGGGACGTCTGCGTTGGTGGATTTAATCAGAACACCAAAATAGTCATACACTGAAATTAGATACTAATGTTGCTAGATTCAAAGTGAATCAAGTTGTCCCAACTACTAACATCATGTAAGGATTTGCAACGTATTAACCTATCATTACTGACTGTCTCATTTGACCTGATTTACTGAATTGTATTCAGAATTATTTGGTTTCTAAATGCCAGTTTCTCAAAGCTAGTTTGTAAATTAATGGTTTTGATTCCAGTTGCTGCTTTGCTGAATTGTTCAGCAATTTTGGATCCATGAATGTTATTATGGGCATATGTTTAATAGGTTTGGATCATTTTCATGAACCAATCATACATCTTCTACACTATTGACCAAAAGCAAGTATATTGTTAGCTAGATATTGGTGATATTTTCTGGAAATATTGTTTTGTGTACTTAACTGTGCACCGCACCGTACAAAGGTAGTGATTAAACCAACAATTAATTGCTTAAAGGCGCTGTAGCACGTTTTTCTTACTGAAATAAAGTGAACTCACGAAAAGGTAAATACGTGTTACTAAGGCTAGATAAAAACTCCTGAGTCAATAAAAATAGTTCTAAAACGGTTAGGCTATGTGAGTCCATTTCCCTGCGAGCGGCCAGTTTAATGTGTTGTTATGGATATGGCTTATCTGGTCGTGTAATGAGATGTTTACCCTCTAACATAACAACATATACAATGTTGTATAAACCGTAATAATAAATAGCAAATTTGAGAAAGTAAAATATGCAAAAGCGTGCTACAGCGCCTTTAAAGTTATGATCAGACATGGTCACATATCTTCTTTATTTCATATTGTGGTAATAATAAATGAGCAAGTAGCAGACACTCAGTGGTTACCATGGTGTAATTGCATTGTACACCCAATACCAAAAGAAACATTGCATCTCAGTTGATTTTATCATATGTATGTTTATCAATTACAAATATTTCAAGTTTTGGACATCGTACACTAAAACTGAAAAGTAATGGCGTATTGTCATCAGTCAAATATTTTTTTCAGAAGTTTTTAATTTTTTTACAAAAAAAGAAATTTTAAAAAAATTAAAAAATTAAACTTTTAATTTTGACAAGACACACATGTTAAGCGACAAACGCACTACTGAAACAGTTTCTGATGTTAAAAGTCCGTTGATATTACCCATTAGCAAAGACCACCGAGTACGAGACCACCACCGAATCACAGACGAATTGATCAAACACATTTTGATACCCCTCGTATGTTGATGCGTCCAAACTTTTTATTTAAATAAACTTTTGAAATGAATATTTTCATACATCGAATGTAAAATTGAATAATTATTACAATACTTTAAAAACTAAATCCAATCGTTGCCTATTATGTGATTTATTAAGACAAGAAAATGGGTGCAAAGTTTCTTTTGGTATTGGGTTTATGTATTAATCTTTTTCAACTCTGACACTGTCCAGGATTTACATCATGGTTCTGATAGCATAACTCATTACAGTCGATGGCTATGCTTGAATCGTTTAAGTGGGCGGGATAGCGCAGTGGTTAGCGCATTCGGCTTCGGATCAAGATGTTCGGGGTTCGAATCCCGCCAGGGGCACGGCAACTTTGTCTGCAGTAGACATCTGTTCTACACGCAGTAAGGTTTGGGTGCAATGCTAGACTGAATTTCAGCGTAGTACCACCCATGGTTCGCTAGTTTCAGCCGATGCTCGCAGGTTTCACCGCAAAGCATAAGCATATGACGTTGCGGGATTTTTCCCTGCCACAATACTAGCAGCCGCGATATAAGTAAAATACTCTTGAAAGCAGTGTTAAACCCTAACTCACCTCACCTTGAATCGTTTAAGCGGCGTATACACCGACCACGTGTCCGGCGTATGCCGTTCCCGGACCACGCTTAAGTTGAAACAAGTGTATCGGCGTACATATACTAAGACGTCATCATCCCTCAAACTAACTTCAATAAACATGTCATTTATATCATACAAGTATTTTTTTTAAATTATTTCTTAATATTTTATTAGCGTGTACATTGTTTTAAAGTACCGGTAATATTTTAAAATAAATCAGTCAACTATCTAATTGTCAAAAGCAAATTCAATAAAAATAGTCATTGAATGACGCAAGGATAGTGCTTGTCCGCCATTATACGCCGCCTTTGCAGGAGCATTCGGAGTAGGCCTTAGGCGTGCGCCGGGTTCCAATCAAGTGATTCGCCGCTTACGCCGCTTATGGCGGCGTACGCCGGGTAGTGCGTCGGGTTCCGAATCAAGCATAGCCAAAGGTGCAGGTGGACTGAAACATTATTTCCTTATTAGAACAACACTACGCTATAGGTAGCCGTTACCGTATGTAATCACGCATGTTTAAAGTTCAAGCAGTAATACAGAAATGTGTAAAGAAAAGTTAATGTGTTCATAGATTTGACTGATAATACTTGCTTTGCAGGCCGTTGAGTGAACACTTCGATTTTAATTTGCTTATAAACTGTTTCTCCTCAATGAAACTTTCATAGTTAATAGCCTTTCTAAAGTCTCCTTCAAGTCATCAATTTATAACATAAATAGCAAGCTAGTGATTTCACCTGAGATATATCTGAAGGTATGGCGAATTCATATTTTCGTTTTGTATCATATATATTTTCAGGGGTATTGCACGCTAAAACCAAATTCCTTTTTAGTAAAATCAAATTGCTTCGTCAGTTTTCGGTATAATACCCTGTAATCCATCCTCGGTTACCCATGCTTTGCAACGAAGTGATATGAATTGTCATTGGCTCGCAGGTCCATGCTGCGTAGCGGTTTGATTGACTCAAGCTGGCCAAGGGCGGGTAATTTTAGTACAGATTTCTCTGATGAAATTTCCCATGGGTGGTATAGTGGAGAGTAACGGAGCATATATAAAACCATGGGTAACCGAGGATGCCTGTAATCTAGAGAAAAGGAAAAGAACAACCACATAATGTTGAGGCAATCAGCAAAAAAGTCGTTCCTGTCCGGAAGGCCTGTTTCAACGACTCCTGCAACATATAAATAATAATGAATCTATGTATAATAACAAAGGCTATATGTTATATTATATAGTCTCTTTCTTAAAAAGAATTCCTATTGATTATTAATACATATTCATATGCATGTACAGTTATAAATTATGTTGATTTCAATTTTGATAATTACTAATAATTTTGATTATTTTTTTTTTTTTTATTCTTTTGATATGAAGGATCGCCAAAAGATGTTCTGTTTTAACGGTGGAACTCGTCAGTTACAAACTATCAGAAATTATGGTAGTTTAATCAGAAAAAGTGAAAGTAAGGTCTTAAAATTTGCGGGGATAACATTGACGTCATTGCGTTTGCCCTTCGCCGTCCTATGTAAAACTGTTCTTTTCATATACCCATATTTACTTAACTGTCTGTTTGTATTGATGATGTAGTGTCTTGGATAACGTCAAGTCAATACCATCGACTCTCTCAGTTACCAAATTGGAATCGGCCACACGAATCAATAGAGCGCGGGGGTGGTAATGACCCTTGACCTATACTATTTTAGGAACCGGAAGTTACTAACAGCTGTGTATTTATTTAGCTTTTATTGGAAGCGTTAGCGAATAAACGTTGCTCAATATGTTTACATAACGGTTCATTCTACAGACTGTGTGTTATTCTTGTCTTGAATGATTTATATTGCATTGATGATATTGACTCGGCCACACTGGGCCTTCCATCTAATATCTCTACAGCGTGTGATGTGTTGGAGACACTAACATTAATTTGAATAATGTCTCAAGATAAAAGGATAGCTTATTTTATTGTATCCCTTCTGCATGTTTATGAAATACTTCATTCAGAAAATATTGAATATAGTAAGTAATTAGTATGCTTATTTCTTACTTAATTCATCAAATTTCTGGAGGTTTATGAACCAGTGTATGTTGTTGGGTTGTGGCATGATGGAAGATAACCCATACGGGAGTCAGCAACACTGAGCGCGGTGTACACTAGGATGGGTCGCCCCCTTCCTGTCTGAACAACATAAAGTGACGAAACTTGTACCATCACCTAATGTATATACCAAATTGTTCACCAAGCAGTAACTTGAGTAACTGGAGTATATTTATCCGGAGATGTATTGTATCGCTTGTCACAATACCAAACCATTCACTCGTTTCATGAACATGTTATCAACCGGGACATCGTTTAGTATTCTATATATATACAACGTACATGTTGGACCACGCTTATGATCTGAGTAGTGTCTTTAGATTACATGTACACTCGTGCGCTGGGAATGTGGCATTGATGCATCCTCATAATAAGATTACATGTATTGTTTCAAGGAGCAACGCATGTTGATATCATAACCAGAAACATGGAAACTGGAAATGTTATCTGACACTGTTTGGAGAGGATGTTTGTTTATACCTTTATGAACCAATTGCCTTCAGTCGATGCTCAGTCATGTCTTGTGTACACCTTACCATAGTCGTTCAATGACAAATGAACTCCCATGGCTTAACCGAACCGTGCAGGTTCGTTTTTGAACTCTTTTAATTGATTCGGGAGTCTTTCTAGCCATTGGTAACACTGATTTATCGTTTTGTGAGAGACTTTATTTAAGTAAGATCGACGTGCTATAGTGCCTTGTAGCTGAGGCTTATAATCACTGACATAATAGCTCTACACAGGACAACAAGAGTGCTCTGAGAGAACAAGAACACCCGGGTTCCTTATCCATCAGCAGTTTAATTGTAAGGTTAATTTCATGATCTATTAAAAATAAATCAGCATGTCAAGTATCGAAGGTCTATCACCAATCAAAAACAAAATATGGCCATGGCTAAGTTTCTCACAAAATTGATCCTACATCAAGGTCAAGGTCACATGGTCAAAGGTTATAACTTCAGTGTGTGACTTTGGAAACATAACATGTTCAAAAGTTGACGAATTAAAAGTTACTGCCAGTCTGAATTTGAAGTCAAGGGCCATAACTCTGAAAATATTAATCCGATCGGTCCCAAAAAAGCACATGCGTATCATGATGTATAAAGCATGTGTAAAGTTTCCGAAAGATTGGTCCAAAACTGTGGGGGAAGTTGATTTCAGTACATAAGTACCTTTTTCGCAACGACATTAACCTCTTTGGGTTTCACCCGGGGGTTAAAAAGTGGCGAAATCCGCTTGCCGGATCGATCCTTACGGATTCTTCGGGATCCCCGAATTTTTGGGAGGATCCGGGAGAATTTATGAAGTTCAAATTAATATAAAAGTTTACTTCTTGAACTTAATTTGTTGGACAACTGTCTGAGATTCTACGGGAGTTTTAGAAGTTTCCTTAAACTCTTACAGTCAACAATGAGCAATGTCATGAGATTCAGTTATAGCTTAATCAAGAGCAACTCCTACGGTATAACCATTAATGGAAGCGTTGGAGGAGTCATTGCCGCATAGAAATAGTTATACTTTGACACTTGATACTAATGCGACCAGACGGGAAGGGGACACGGGTCCATCGCCCACTCCCACGAAAAGTACCTGCTACGGATTAAAGAGACATTAAGAATGTTGATGGAGTCACATATGTCAAACATTATTAACAGTGTTTTTATCGAGAAGAAACTAATGTTCCCGACAATTACTGTTTTAGTGCTGGTAGATAGAGTGAAGTGGGAATATAAAAGTGAAAGTAGTAATTTCTGATCAAACCGAATAATGTACAGCGGCTGGCGCGGGTAAAAAGGCGATCGTTATTTTTAAAAGTTACTTATAACAGACAAGAAGACAAATTAAGAATGACAATGAAAGTGATATAAATACTTTGCATGTAAATTGGACTTACAGTTTCGGTTTCTCTACATGTTGTTCGATTTTCATTGGAAACAAGTTATAATCACGTATTACGTGATTGGGGACCATGTGAGTGGAACGAAAATATTTGAACTTGAACAGCACATATGTTATTTTGGCATGTATCAAAGGTAAGTAAAATATCATGCAAATAAAGAATGTCCCCTTAACATGAACGTACTGATTGATATGATGATAGTAGACCAGCTGGGAGGTTTAGCAATACACTGTCGGCCAAAATAAACGCCTACTTGATTTTCTGTCAAATGAAAGATGACATAATTTCTGAAATATAATTAATGGTGGTCTGGACTTTATGCTGAAACAATAATTAATATGAAAGACCATTGAAAACGTGGGAATATTGTGATTCGAGTCAATTACATTCATGAAAACCACGCCTAATGAAGACCGCTATTTCCGGTTGATTCACGTGCGCACCGTAATCACGTACATCTGTACACCACTTTAATGCGAATGTGTGCCTGTATTGTTGTTCGTATTTGTATGAAAATATGTTTCAAATGTTTTTCTGATCAAGCACTGATCGAAAACTGATCAATGTCTGTTGTCTCATTTCAACAATCACAATTCTTCTGTGACATGACAACTTCCGCAATTACAATATTTTAAGCAGAAATATCGCAACGTCATATAATGCTAAAATTCTGCTATACTGTCATCATAATTTTTACGATATCTGATAAAAGATCTGGTAGGCGTTTCTTTTGGCCGACAGTGTAATGTAAGGTTCAGGGTAGATTTCATTCGTCGTTCTTTTCTTTGATAATTGTAAGAATAACATGTTCATCAAATGGGAGTAGTTACTAAAAATAGGATGTGTTCCACAGCCTTAAATACAAATTGTTGAAATCTTTTTGGCCGAATGGATAAGACTTTTGGATTGTTCTACTGATT
Organism: Gibbula magus; assembly: GCA_936450465.1. Classification (NCBI taxonomy): domain Eukaryota; kingdom Metazoa; phylum Mollusca; class Gastropoda; order Trochida; family Trochidae; genus Gibbula; species Gibbula magus. Next base: position 30,734,951 of record OW388300.1, read on the forward strand.
GATGCTTGACTCTGAGGGGACTTGGGTCAAATCCCGCAAAGGACTAAACCGACAATGGTTAAAAAATGTACTAAATTAGATAGTGAGATCCAAAATATAACAATGTTACCAGCTACTGGACTTGTGTCGAGGTCTCAGGGGCTAATGGATAAGCTGTTGAGGTAGTTTTATTGACTGATTGCCTGACTGATGCCTGACTTTGAGGGTGTCTGTTTGAATCCCGAAACGCACTCGAAGTACTGTGATGTTTACCTTTGCGTAATATTTTTAGTTTGATTACAAACTATAACAATGTTATGTGTAATCTATTGTGTCGACATATTGTGATATGTGACTGTGTTACATTTACTAGTTGGCAAATTCATGTATATCCATGTTTTTCTCTGTATTTTGCAAATGATGCACCTACATGTATAAAGCATTTTCAAAACTCAACAATGAGTGTATTTGTATATATAGTTAGCGACATGTACAATGTCCGAGACTTTTCAATAAAACTAAATTATTTTAAATACATTTACCAATTTCTAAGATTATTTGAATTAAGACAAACGGATGAATAAGAGGAATGTACTTATTTGATGCACTTGTAAGATATATTGATATAGTTTTATCGAATTAACCAATACGTAGTTAATTATTATTTTCTGAGAACTGCTTGGTCAGTATGAGAAATCATATCTTGATCAAAATATGTTCAACGATGTGCTAACATTAGTTCTGGAAAGAAGCAGACACTTAGTGGTAACCAAGTGATCAGAGCATTCAACGTATTATCCTGTTGTGTTTCCAACATCTGCCTCGAAAAACACCATGTTTCTGATGTGCCACATTGTATTGACCGATATTGTTGTATATCATACGGACCACCGTTGTTGAATGTATCATTGTTGTATAAGCCATCATTGTTGTATGTCATATGGTCCATCATTGTTGTATATACTACTGACCATCATTGTTGTATCAACTTAACCATCAATGTTGTATATCATCTGGATCATCATTGTTGTATATCACCTGCATCATCAATTTTGTATATCATATTGAACATCATTTTTGTATAGACCATCATGGTTGTATATCATATGGACCACCGTTGCTGTATTGACAGTCATTATTGTCTTTCATGTGGATCATCATTCTTGTATAGATAATCATGGTTGTATATCACCGGGATCATCTTTGTTGTATATACCATCATTGTTGTATATCATATATACCATCGTTGTTTTATCGACAATAATAAATGTGTATCATGTGGATCATCATTGTTGTATAGATCATCATGGTTGTATATCATCGGGATCGCCATTGCTGCATAGACCATCATTGTTATATATACTGACGTTCAAAAGAAACTTCCCACTTTTAAAAAATCGTACGAATCGAATCCAAACAAGTTTCACAAACGTTTCCAGCCTGAAAACATTCGCCAAACACAATAAAGGTATATAGGGTGAGCATTGCATTGAACAGCTCAAGAAGTCCGAGACATTCCAAAAAATGGTAAAATGTGTTTTTCGTGCCACAAACGAATTGCACTTGCTCAATATTTAAATAAAAGGCTTTCTCTTATCATACGACTTGCCAGTTACAAAAAGCACACGAAAACAATGCCATGGTTATCGGCCGAACAACGTGAGAGAGCTATAAGTATGATGGAAATGGGAGCTTCACAGACCCATATAGCGAGGACGTTCGGCTGTTCCAGACGAACGGTGTATGCACTTTTAACACGCTATCGTTTGACAGGCACAACTCGCGACAGGCCAAGGACAGGAATACCTAGGGTCACAACTCAACGAGAAGACCATCTTATAAAGGGTTATTCACCTTCGCAATAGATTTGTGACGGCGACGTCGACCGCAGCAACAGCCCTCGGGCACCGTATCAGCCGATGCACTGTCGCCCGACGTCTTCGTGCTATGGGTATCAGGGCTTATCGTCCCCTCCGTGGAATTGCTCTGACGATTATACATCGACAGGCACGACTTCGTTGAGAGAGGACTGTCCGACGTTGGCAACAACGTCAATGGCAACGTGTGCTGTTTTCCGACGAAAGTCGATTCAGACTTCATCATGCCGATGGGAGAATCCGTGTATACCGAAGAAGAGGAGAGCGACTGGCAACTGGGTGCGTCCTCGAATACCCCCATGGACAAGGTGGTGTCATGATATGGGGCGGAATTTGCGGTGACCAGAAAACTCAGTTAGTGATAGTAAATGGTAACCTGAATGCACAGAGGTATCGAAACGAGATTCTTAATCCATTTGTAGTGCCATTTTTACGTGGACAGGGCCAAGGAACCATTCTGCAGCATGGCCCCATACAGCTCGAATTGTTCAGGACTACCTTGCCAACAACAATGTTCAGGCATGTTCCCCGGACATGAATCCACTTGAATACGTATGGGACCATATTGACAGACAGTTGAGAAACCTCCAAAACCCTCCAGCTAACAGAAATCAGCTTGAACAGGCCCTTTCTGACATATGGCGTCAGATCCCTTGTGACGTCATCAGAAGACTGACGACATCCGTTAGACGACGTGTATTAGCCTGCATGGACGCACACGGAGGACACACGCGATACTGCTCACCAGAAGAACCAGAAATGGCAGCATTTGAAGACCTTCAATAACCTGATTATTGCCATAAACTTTTAAAAACTGCATTTTTGAACCCCACCTATCTTCACGACACGTTTTCTTGATGATTCGTTGTGTTGTTTGAGTAACCCTTTATATGATCTTATGAACAATGATGAAGTATTCAAATACACTAATCAAAATATCTGTATTCGAGTTTGTGTTTCTTTTACAGGCCTTCAAATTGAGTGGGAAGTTTCTTTTGAACGTCAGTATAGGCCATCGTGGTTGTATATCATCTGGATCATCAATGTTGTACAACCCATCACTGTTGTATATCATATATCATCATTCTTTCATAGACAATCATGGTTGTATGTCATAAAATACATAACCTATTAAGGTTAGGACACAGAAGTCTCATCAATGTAGATTTAATCTTATTGTTGTATAGACCATCATTGTTGTATTGACCATCATTGTTATATATCACCTAAACCATCATTGTTGTATTGTATATTGTCATTGTCAGTTATATGTCTCTAAGCGAACTAAAGTACATTTTGAAACGTTATCTGACATACGTAACATGCTCGATTTCGATAAATATTCTGTGGACCAAAGTCAAAATCAAAAGTATAAAAATACCTAATGCAATCGACATCAACGGTTTTTTCTATCTTGCATTACGTCATGTGAAGCTAGTCGTCTCCAGAGAAGAGTTAATTCGGTCAGATGGTGATGGGACATCGTGCTGTTACTGGGTTATTTGGACAAGCTCGTAACCAAACACTTCTAGATCAATTCCTGTAGGCGTGTGGGTGGCCTCTCAATGCACGTTTAATGAAATAGTCGGTAATCGTTACTTAACTTGTTGATAACAATGTTACTAAACATAGCTTTTACGTAAATGGGTAAACTTATTTTCTAAGCATGTACATGTTAAAAGTTATATTGATTGCCGACAAATATGTTTAAATCATACGAATTTCAGTTATGAGCCTTATGTTAAAATTTAAATTATGCAACGGTTTCCACTTCAATGAAAGAGTGTATAAGTTATATTGTGAGATTTAGTATAACGTGAATGAAAAACCTGAAGCAGTACAACTGGGTCAGTGTGTGTTTGAGACGCGCGAGACTTCTTTAAAAGGGCAGTAGTACGTTTTTTGCAAATTTTATTTATTCAAATTCCCTATTTATTATGATAGTTTATGTCATTTATATTTACTTTAGAGGGTAAACCATCTTTTTACACAAACCAATTTTCCTCCGTGGTTAAAACGATGTTTTGTTTAAAGCAAAAATTACATGGCGGCCATTTTATTGTGAACACATTTTATTATTTTGAATGACAAAAACGATTCCCATGGCTTTACGGAACCATGTACACTCATTTTTTAAAATTGATTTTACGAAGAGGGAAGGATGTTTTACTATTGGTGACATTATTTTTCAAATACATTTCATCGACGTATTTCATCAAAAAAAAGTGCTACTGCCCCTTTAATAGGTGACAAGTCATGAGAGCGTACAATTTGACAACATCGACGTTGGCACAGACTTATACCCCCGGCCAAAAGAAATGCCTTCTTTATGTTCCTTAAATGAAAGCTGCAATAATTTCATAAATTAATGGCGGTCTCCACGTTATGCTGAAGCAATAACTAATAGTCAATTGAAATCGTGGAAAACTGTGATTCGAGTCAATAACATTCATGAAAACCACGCACTATGAAGACTGCTATTTTCGGTTGATTCACTTGCGCACCTGTATTACGCGAATGTATTGTTGCTCGTGGTTGTATGAAAATCTTTTAAAAATGTTTTTCTGATCAAGCACTGATCGAAAACTGAACAATTATTGTTTTCTCATTTCAACAATCGCCCTTCTTTCGTGACATGAACTTCTGAAATTCAAATATATAATGCAGAAATGATGCAATTTCATTATGTTATAATATTGCTAAACTGTTCATAACAGTTTTTACAATATCTGATAAGATACCTAGTAGGTGTTTCTTTTGGCCGGGGGTGTAGATAAAACAAAATGCTGATGTTCAGAGGTTAGTGTCTGCCCATTGAACACTGACACAAATCTGATACCATTTCATCAATATATCATGATATATGATTATGTACCGACAAACAGAACTAAGCCTTGCTTTTCTAATGACCTCGGGGACTAGATAGCGGTTAAAGAGATCATATTCTCAAATTGCACCAATAGCTCGGCAACTTTGTCTCCTGTAGAGAATGGTTATACATGTATATGCAGGACGTTGTAAATCATGTAGATGGAACGCCATACAGAATGTCAGCCCAATACCACCCATGGTTCGCTAGTGCCAGCCGATGCGCTCAGGCTTCATCGCATTGCATAGCTATAGGTTTGTACTGTTTTCTCCCCCGCAACAATACTGGCCGTGATGAACCATACATCACCTCCCTTCAAACAATGATAACGATATTTGATAGCATTGGCGTTGGTGTAAGTACACAGAAGACTTCCTTCAGCAATTGTATTTGTCCAATATCAATCTGGTCTACCAATGCTGTATCATCCAGGCCGTCTGTTGACGTCTACTAGTTTACATATGTTAAATTCATCTTCGATAGTTGATATAATACACCAGGGGCAAAAACGCCCATGTACTGGTATGTTATAACTAATATTCATTCCTCTTAAATTCCAGACCATCTGAATCTGATCACGTTAAGTCGAGTGGTTAACATTCCAACACTGATTGAATGATCAGTGTATGTGATTTAGCCTGTTGCATTACAAAAACAGTTAAATGCCGTGGATCAGTCCAACCTCGGTAGGGCTTATTGTGTTTAACTGTTAATAATCTTGTGAATGAAGTTGCAGTAAAGAAATGATTACACTTTCACATGCTCAGCGACGTTTACGAAACTCGTTCAGATTTATATATGCCCCTCGTTGTAGCTCGGGCAATACAAATATTTATACTTTTGTGAAAATGGTTTGACACATGAGGCGTAAATCACTGTAAAAATTCACTTCTACGACTCAACCAACAGCAGATGAGGTGAGGCGACTTGGAGTTTAACACTGCTTTCAAGAGTACGACTACTAGTATTTATACAGGGAGAAAGCCCAAAACGTCATGGTGGCTATGCACTGCGGAGAAACCTCCGAGCATCGGCTTGAACTAACTAACCATGGATGGTGCAGAAAATCAGTGTTGCTTTGCACCAAAACCGCATGTACTCCACAGTTCTCCTCAGAGTTACTGAGTCCCTGGTGGGATTAAGACCCATGACCTCTGAATTTTGGTTGCATGGAGATTCAAAGTTAATACGACGAGGTCAATGAAACATCTCGCCCGTGGAAGGAGGTGTTCATTTCATAAGATGAGTTCATTAACATATACTATTTTGATATGTGGGCAAACTAGATTAGCTTTTGCGGGACACCGCAAAAGCAGAACAGCCCCGAAATGAAGGGTCTCCCCTTTCCCTGTTTCTCCTTCTCAACAGCACGATAAAATGGGGCAATTTCTTAACAAAAACTTGTTCATCATTGGAGTTATTACTTACAAACTGAATAATCACTGAGGTTCTTAAAACCTATTTAAGTTTGCATCAATTGGATCAAAGGGTTAACATGCCCTTGATCAATATCTTGACCTTTGACATTTGACCTTCATGGTCACACAATCAATGATCACATTTTATAGTGTATAACAATCATGTAATGATTTAAAGTGTTCATAGTTAAAATATATCAAGGCATATTCACAAAAGCTTGTTCAAGTTGTGACCTCGCTGTGACCTTGTCCTTTGACAACCTTTACAAATCTTCGTCTTTCTCCATAGTTGATACATACCAAATAACAGCCTGATAGCACGACCACATTTCAAGTTATCGCCTTTACAAGGATTTTTGTAGTGATATCAGAACTCATGACCTTGACCTTTGACTTTAAATGTGAACATGTCAAGATTATTCCCCAGGTATATAAGAAAAAAACACTATGTTAATGAGGTGCTAATACCTTCTTGGAAAAAAGTTATTATTAGTAATTTCAGAACTGGTGACCTTCACCACATCTCGTGACCTAGACCTTTGACCTTCAAGGTCACACAATCAATGCTCACATTTCATTGTGTATAACAATCCTGTAATGATTTAAAGTGTTAATAGTTGAAATAAGCAATGCTTAAGTCGTAACCTCGCTGTGATTTTGACCTTTGACATATTTTAGCGAAAACCTTCTGAAATCTCTCAATAGTTGATATACACCAAATAAAGGCCTGATGGCACAAATATTTTTCCGGTTATCGTGTTTACAAGGATACTTTTTGGAACTCGTCACCCTGGCCTTTGACCTTGAAAGTAAACATTTCAAAAAAATTCCCCAGGGGTATAAGTAGGAAGTTATGTATATGAGTTCTAGAAACCCTATTGCAAAAAAAGTAATAACAAAAGCCGAAGATGAAATGGTTTAATATTCAATAGGCAAATTGACAACATCACAAAGTCATGGATAAAGACAAGTTTCATCATTTTTCTAAAGTAATTTCTTATATTTTTTCAAAATTTAGATTAAAGGGGCAGCAGCAAAGGGGCATCAATAAGTTGATGAAATCTATTTAAAAAATAATTTCACTAATAGCAATACACCCTTCTCTCCGGAAAATCAAGTTAACAAATGAGAACTTGTTTCGGTAAAGCCACGGGGATCATTTTTGTAATTCGAAATAATGGCCGCCATGCAATTTTGTCTTTATACGCAACAGTTATAACCACTGCGGATAATTGGTTTGCGTAATAAGATGTTTTCTAAAGTAAAAACAAATAACATTGACTATTATTATAAATGGGACATTAAAAAAGGAAATTTGCACAAAACGTACTACAGCCCCTTTAAGATACCATGATTTACATTAAGTATTTATACATGTAACATCCCTTGCCATTTGCTCATCAGACGAAAGGAAGAAATATACTTACCATACACTTTCAATTTCAGAATCAATGGCTACACTACACTTTGTTTTTACATCCACAATTAACCTATTTTCCAAATTGAGGAGTCTCGTGTATTGAGGCAGGTGGAGAACTTGTAATGACAACATGAAAACAAGGATCAATCCACTGTTAATCATATTAAATAAAGATTACTGTACTTACTTTACCATTGTATCGGATATCAGAAGAACGTGAAGACCTGTCTCTACTGTTATATGTGGGTGGTAATTAGTTCTAAAAACAGAGTACTGAAGTCGGAGCATGAGCCACGATTCTGATGGTGTACAGAAATAGTTTCAAACGAATTTGAATGGACAAGGAGTTACCACAGTCAGTGATTTATATGTAGAAAAGGGGCATATCTTGAAATTCTGTTATTAGGGTATTGTCATTTTAAAAATAAAGGATAACATTATTTTGTTAGATTTTGATGTCACACAAAAAGAAGAAAACAGACTCATTATGTTGAACAAGACTGCGATTGCCTTCATGATGTTGAGTTTAGCGCGGTATAAGTACAATGGTTATCTTATAATTATTACTGGGCAACTGTTTAAGATCTAAATAGTTCACGTGTCGAAAGGAAAAGCATTGAAATGTTGTATATTCAAGTTTGTCATTTGTTCAGCTCCCTGTAGAACTAATGACATTTATGATTTTGATTTTATTATCTAATAGGATCTGTGACACTGAAAACTGCATACACTTATCCATTTAAAGTGTTACCATAATCAGTTGAATGTACATCATTTGACAGTTGTATCTCTACTCGTGTTTTGTAACTATAAGTTGTATAAACCAGCATCCTACTGTTGCGTCTATTGCCTTAAAGATGACGGTTGTATTAGGAGCCGATCAGATCATCATCGTTAGAAAGCAACTGTTACATATTTGTTTTAGGTATTTAGGACCATAAAACGTATCTGTTCTCCATCCAGTGAATCCCTACTTCCCAGTGACTCTGTACATATTCATGTGTAACCCAACTTCCCAGTGACTCTGTTTATATTCATGTGTAACCCAACTTCCCAGTGACTCTGTTTATATTCATATCTAACCCAACTTCCCAGTGACTCTGTTTATATTCATGTATAACCCAACTTCCCAGTGACTCTGTTGATATTCATGTGTAACCCAACTTCCCAGTGACTCTGTTTATATTCACGTCCAACCCAACTTCCCAGTGACTGTTTATATTCATGTCTAACCCAACTTCTCAGTGACTCTGTACATAGTTTCTTTGTGACGTCTTTCTATTTCCAGCGTCGTTGAGCAGCATTTGCTGGTAACTAGGCGCTATAGAAGTCATTTATCTATTTATTTATTTATTTATTCAATTATTATTTATTTATTTATTTATTTATTTATTTATTAATTATTATTATTATTATTATTATTATTATTATTGTTATTATTATTATTATTGATTACCAGGGTCACGGTGCTTATTGACATGCTGTTGGTTATACGGATTACACTTCATGTCTTATTGATGAGAGCAGTTTGACTGATTCATGATTTGTTTTGTACTGTGTAGCTTGACTGAACAATTGTACTTTTAGTGTAGAGGGCTTGGAGCCTACACCTTTGTCAATGGACATGTTGCTGTCATTAATGTCGGTTGTGAATGAAAATTATAATAATTATAGAAAGTGATAATAAGTGTATAAACATCGGTAACTATGGGTAATAATACATTAAATGTCATTAACATGAGTCCTAATAGATCTTAATACAATCGAGAACCTTACAAAACACTTCCCCATGAATTCAATACGATTAGAATATATATCATTTTTGTCACGCCATCCTTCAATAAGCATTCTAGCAACTGTTGTTTCAATATATAGATAAGAGATATTGCCAAAAGCCAGTTAAAAACAGGACATTGACCAAGATATGCACGGCAAAGATTGCTGAGAATAATTTAACTTATAAAGTCCTTGCTGAATACCTTCAATTATCATTCAAAACTGTTCCAAGGGCGATAATCCTTGCGAGACAGATATAGTTTAAGAATAGATTGTGTACAATCACATGCATTAGGCCTCATCAATGCAGGACCTTTCAATGAATTAACATCACCAAGTACGCATCTTCCCAAGGCAAGGTGAAAATGTATCGATATCTCTCCATCTTTTACCTTGCCTTCAACCTAGCCAGAAGTGGTGAAACGAATCCGCGACACCTATTGTGATCACGAGTTACGTCCCTTATCATTTGCTAACATACAGCCAATAAAATCGTCGTTTACATTTGGAACCAATTCAAATTAAGCGACGATCGACACAGTCACAGAGGCAATACAGCTGTCTTCTGATTGGCTCATACGATTAGCCTGCAGTACGTTAAAATCATAGCACAGAAAATGCGAGGGTTGAGGTCAAGGGCGGAAGGAGAAGATATGGACATCTTTTCGTTACGCCTGTGACGTTGTGAAGATGGTCTAGATGAAGAGTCAAATAGTGATATTGACATATACACTCCTAGTTAGGCAGAATATTGCAGTGATTGATTTATCCTCATGTTCATATCTTTCCTTTTTATTTGTACATTGTATTCAGATTTAATGGACAGACCAACTTCGCAATGCAAGGCATAACTCTTGTCAGTCTCCATTACTGGCTGATTTAGGCCTTGCAATATTTCCTTAAGACACCTGTGCTTAGAAATCCAGGCCCACTATGCATTTCTGGTGCAGCGATTCACTTTCTAGGCACAACAAAGCGAGGGAAATACCGCAAGGCTTAAATCAGCCAGTAATGCTGACTGGCAAGAGTTATGCCTTGCGTTTGGAAGTTGTGGACAGAAAGGCTGGAGTGAAGTGATATTTGACTAAACCTTTTGCAATAATTTGATTCAGATAATACTAAACTCGGTTTGACGTACATTCTTACTGATTGTCAAAAAATAATTTTATCAAAGAACAAGGCGGATTTAGCATTGAGAGGCATGTTGTTTTGTGACTAAGAACATTGCCAGAGATTCATTTTCAGGACATTTTTTACAAAATGAACATTTCACAGGCTAAACTTTTTTGGATATACAACACTTTCCCATGTGGTTTATGTCATGAGTAATACTTGTCTTCAACTGAAAACAATATGTCTTATTTTATTCAAAGATCTATTGACTAAGCAGGCAGTTAACTACAATGGGTTTAAAGTATAATCAAAGCTATATATCTTGAACGACAAAGACCTCGAATCTTGATGATGAATCGTAGAATACATTTCTTAAGATGAGCATTGTCATTGCATGTTGAAAAGTATTTGGAGATGGAAGAAGGGTCGAATATTGGACCGTATCACTGGATATATATGAATATATGAAAGATATATACATAGGCGTAGGAACCGGGGTGTTGGGGGGGGGGGGGGGGGGGTAGCCACAGCCGAGGGGGGGGGGGGGGGGGGGGGGGGGGGGAGATGGCAAAATCGAGATGTAAACGCAAATCCAGATGCTTAAGACCAAATATAGAGAGAAAAACTTTGATTTTGGTAGGTACCTCCCCAAAAATGTCAGTTTTTTGGGATGAAGCGGTTCTTAGGAAGGTGAAAGTGTCCTATTTCCGGCTTTGAGGAAATTGTCAAACACCCAAAAATATTAGTTTTCTAGTCAAAAGGGAGGTAACTCCATGCTCCAATGCCAGTAGATTGATATTGTTGATAGACATACTATTTGTAAATCCCTATGCTTAACACACTGGTGAACGTAAGTATTAAACAATATGTTAAGTGAAACACAATACCATATTCGGTAGATTCCCAAAATGTGCAGCATCTCATTCGAATAAGTTCGTGAAATGTTCATATTTGTCAATCAATTATATAATAAAAACATGATCACTGTCAATGAATATCAGAAATATCAGAACCAGACCACTCTAAAAGTGAATATGTGATCAGCATACGAAACTGCTCGTTAGAAGAAAAAACTTTTGTCAGATGGGTTCATCAATGTTGACTTTGAGAAAGATCAGAGAAATCTAAGGCATTTTAATGAATGTTTTGTGGGATGATCACGTGACTAAACTGCGTGGGAGTACTTGGTTTCATCGAATACATGTTGTCTTATTTCTTTATTCTATGGATATTTATAACTATCACCCAAAATGATAAATTTCAATATATTACAATCACAAACTACTGACACACAGTGTAAAACATTTCAATTTATTCAAATTACAAACTAATGACACGCTCAACTCCCGTGTCAATCCACTGTCATTGAGGTTTACGGATCCAAACAGTGCGATGATTAATGAAGCAGAAATAATCCGTTACGGCTAATTGGCGTTCGGATTCGGAAACTGAATCAACGGATTAATGAATCAACATTTAATGAGTTCACATATGGTTACAGCTTGCTACCGTTCGGACACTGCGAGATTCGGATTATCGGTGGCCGGACTGTCGCGGTTTGACTGTATTTCTATAAGTTTATTCCAAAATGAAGAAGTCAAATCTCGTGAAGTTGTTCCATGCATTTTGTGATTACACAAGGACATAAATAATCCATCATTTAAAGGATATATTTAGTTTAAGAGATAGCACTGTCACCAAATTAAACAAATGCGAATCTTTGAATGTTTTGAAACATAATGCTTTTTCTATATTGGTGTTTGTATGTAAATTATTTCGTTTTATCCTGTCGAGTAACTTTCAATTAAAACTATATTTCTTTTACTTGTTAAAGAGACCACTGTATTGCAATTATATACGCCATTTCTGTTTTGTGCATTATGTAAAATGAAAACAAACGCTTTATATAATGTTACAACTTGTAAATCATTAAACATATTTGATAGTATACCCACAAAGTAACACCAAATATATCATTTATCAAAAATGTCTTATTTTGTTGTAACAAAGCTATCCACATTAGATGGGCCGATGAGTGACTTCACTGCTCTATGAATTTGTATTTGAAGCAATTTGGCTATTCTAATCTAATTCTTATTACCTACAGTAATATGATTTAACTGGATTATATTATAATCATGTATTATTAAGATATATGTATGAACAGGAATGTCCCCTCATATTCCACAAATATATCTCAATAGAACCCTCTCATACCATAGGATATAAAGGAGGTTCAAAAAAGTTTTAGTGATATTGATGTATTTAATCCTTTGATTGAAATTGAATTCCGTGAACTAGCACGTTATGTGTGCTGGAAGGGAACATATTCGCCTATTTAAAGAAGCAATGAGAAGCTGGCAAAAGCTTCTTTGTATCAGATTTCACTTGGAAACTATTCTGTACACCAGCATAATCCTGACATATTCTCCGTCCCTGATTCTTTGGCCTAGGTTACCTCCCACTGAACACACTATGGCAGCTTGTCACGTTCCAGCATCATCAGATATGCAAGTTATCGACTCTATGTACTCGTTCAGTCTTTCTCTAGTCAGTTTAGTGAATGATCCATTTGTGACTGGTTCGGCCCATTTCTTGCAGATTCAGCTGTTTTTCTAATACTCGATTTCTGATTATTTGAAAACATTTCGCCAATGAGAAAAAATGTGTTTTTGCAAAGAACATAGAATGCAAACGTTCTTGATATTGCAGAACGTCTGACTGAGTCATGCTATATTCTGCTACCAATTAACTCATTCACTCTTAATAACAGTATCACAGTACATTTACTATTTTGCTACATATTTAACAGTTCACAGTAAAGATACAAACATTATAGTTTGAAAATATCCACGACTCCTAATTAGAACTAGTCGCACAAAATCAGAAGAAGCTAAGGTGAGAAATCGGTCATAATCATATGTTCGATGACATAAACTGTACCTATCAGTGCGTAGGTATGTAAGACAATATGGTATCATATTAATATTAATGAGGAAACTTATACTCACAGGGGCTGGTATTGCTGAAAACAATACGTTCTAATTCAAAAACCTCTTCCTCTGTCAGCTACCTACATATAAATAAAAAAAGATGTAACGCACCCAAACACACCTCCTCGTTCCAGGCCGAATTCTGGCTTGGGAAATAATGAAAACACAGTGCATACATACTTAAAGCCAAATAAATTCCCTTTCGATTTAATGTAAATTTTTCAAAATCGGTTCATTTTTGGCCGAGCTACATTGATTGAAACTCGAGAAAAGACCACTTTCACGAGTACGCAAAAACCCTGCCACACGAAATCACAACTTTCGAGCGGTACAGTTGAAATAAAGCCACATGCCCAAAGTAACACCACAAGTTTCACAACTCGTGTCTCTGTGTGAGGAAGGAAATGAACCCTTCGAACTCTCAGTATATCCAGCAATTTAGTGGGTTAGCCACCCATGCTGCGAGCAAATGCAATTCTTGCTGAACTTCACTGTTATCTATCAACTGAGCTTTGCACAGGAACACGTGTCATCATGTTATGCCACATTTCAAACCTGTTCCAGCACCTTCATCTGTCATACAATCAATAAATAGTATCAAGAAAGTGTGGAAGATGCAGACCTGTGACGAGATGATCAAAGGTAGTTGTAAATAAACCTAAAAGACATCAATCCATTTTATCTCTTTACCTGTCCATGCAGACTTGTCAACCAACAGGACAATACAAAGCAATTGCCTGTGGGACAATAGGTCAACTCTGTGTGTGGTACTTTTATCAATGCTCATGAGGGCCTTGAGTGGGGACAAACCAAAACGTATCAACATGTCTTAAAACAATTACACTTGCTAACATATTCAATGCCACTTAATTTGCATTTTGGGATGCAGTATTTTTGCACTTGGTCGGGGTATGACATCGTGGCACTTGGTTATTGATTGCGGGGGTGATGGTGTCATGATTAGATCCGACTTCGACCTCTAAAGAAATGCACTTGAGTGTTAATATTGGTAAATTGATTGTGAAGCTAATGTTGCCATTTCCTTACCGCAGTGACAATTGATAGGGTATTTATGTGAAGATAGACGATAACGAGTGATAGTATTTAAACCCTGGTCATGTCATTAGATTCACAGTCTATTCAATGAACAGAAGAAATGAGTCTGAGCAAGTTTCATGCAATATAAATTTCAATAAGGTTTAAGAGTTTACAATCCTTAAAACTTGACACTTTAAAATCAGTAACACACTGTGCAACACTTTTAAAGTACGTAGAAAGGAATGCCCAAGATATGATTGACAATGATCTCTAAACTTGAGATATATTCTGTCAAAATGAAGGGAGGCGCTGATGATATAGCTGATACATTCTCAGAACATCCTCGCAAGTTTATTGGTCAACCCGTTATGGAGGTTTTCAACTCAAACCGCAAATGATGACTGGTATCAGTCTTCATTTACTGGCTAACTTAAGCCTTGCTACGTATCGTTAACTTTTATGTGCTGGTGTAGCAACAAATGACAGGAAAGATGAACTTTATTGATCATTTGAAAGACGAGGGTCCACTGTTTTCTAAAACACATCTTTGACAGATACTTGTGTATCTACTACAGTACTTCAGCTAGTGGGTATTACAGATGCTGAGTTTCAGGTATGTTAAGGGTTTTAGACTTCTGCTCCAGAAGCAGTCAAAATCAACAACAACCAACTTCCCTCTCATGTTTCTATGGAAACAGAAACAAAATAATCAAAAGGCACCACTTCAGTTTGTGGGTAAAACACATGCAAAGTTTCAGGAAGATATGATGAACAGTTTTGGAGCTGTGCTCCTGAAACGAACCTGTCTCTGAACAAAGTCCAAATTCAACAAGTTTCTATGGAAACGAAAAAAAAAATTTCAGAAATCTGAAAATATCAAAAGGCACAACTTCAGTTAGTGGGTAATACACATGCAACGTTTCAGGAAGATATGATGAACAGTTTTGGAGCTGTGCTCCGGAAACGAACCTGTCTCTGAACAAAGTCCAAATTCAACAAGTTTCTATGGAAACGAAAAAAAAAATAAAATTCAGAAATCTGAACATATCAAAAGGCACATCTTCAGTTAGTGGGTAATACACATGCAAAGTTTCAGGAAGAAAGATGAACAGTTTTGGAGCTGTGCTCCGGAAACGAACCTGTCTCTGAACAAAGTCCAAATTCAACAAGTTTCTATGGAAACGAAAAAAAAATAAATTCAGAAATCTGAAAATATCAAAAGGCACAACTTCAGTTAGTGGGTAATACACATGCAAAGTTTCAGGAAGATATGATGAACAGTTTTGGAGATGTGCTCCGGAAACGAACCTGTCTCTTAACAAAGTCCAAATTCAACAAGTTTCTATGGAAACGAAAAAAAAATAAATTCAGAAATCTGAAAATATCAAAAGGCACCACTTCAGTTAGTGGGTAATACACATGCAAAGTTTCAGGAAGATATGATGAACAGTTTTGGAGATGTGCTCCGGAAACGAACCTGTCTCTTAACAAAGTCCAAATTCAACAAGTTTCTATGGAAACGAAAAAAAAAAATTTCAGAAATCTGAAAATATCAAAAGGCACAACTTCAGTTAGTGGGTAATACACATGCAAAGTTTCAGGAAGATATGATGAACAGTTTTGGAGCTGTGCTCCGGAAACGAACCTGTCTCTGAACAAAGTCCAAATTCAACAAGTTTCTATGGAAACGAAAAAAAAAATTTCAGAAATCTGAAAATATCAAAAGGCACAACTTCAGTTAGTGGGTAATACACATGCAAAGTTTCAGGAAGATATGATGAACAGTTTTGGAGCTGTGCTCCGGAAACGAACCTGTCTCTGAACAAAGTCCAAATTCAACAAGTTTCTATGGAAACGAAAAAAAAAATTTCAGAAATCTGAAAATATCAAAAGGCACAACTTCAGTTAGTGGGTAATACACATGCAAAGTTTCAGGAAGATATGATGAACAGTTTTGGAGCTGTGCTCCGGAAACGAACCTGTCTCTGAACAAAGTCCAAATTCAGCAAGTTTCTATGGAAACGAAAAAAAAGAAAAAAAATTCAGAAATCTGAAAATATCAAAAGGCACAACTTCAGTTAGTGGGTAATACACATGCAAAGTTTCAGGAAGATATGATGAACAGTTTTGGAGCTGTGCTCCGGAAACGAACCTGTCTCTGAACAAAGTCCAAATTCAACAAGTTTCTATGGAAACGAAAAAAAATAAAAAATTCAGAAATCTGAAAATATCAAAAGGCACAACTTCAGTTAGTGGGTAATACACATGCAAAGTTTCAGGAAGATATGATGAACAGTTTTGGAGCTGTGCTCCGGAAACGAACCTGTCTCTGAACAAAGTCCAAATTCAACAAGTTTCTATGGAAACGAAAAAAAAAATTTCAGAAATCTGAAAATATCAAAAGGCACAACTTCAGTTAGTGGGTAATACACATGCAAAGTTTCAGGAAGATATGATGAACAGTTTTGGAGCTGTGCTCCGGAAACGAACCTGTCTCTGAACAAAGTCCAAATTCAACAAGTTTCTATGGAAACGAAAAAAAAAATTTCAGAAATCTGAAAATATCAAAAGGCACAACTTCAGTTAGTGGGTAATACACATGCAAAGTTTCAGGAAGATATGATGAACAGTTTTGGAGCTGTGCTCCGGAAACGAACCTGTCTCTGAACAAAGTCCAAATTCAACAAGTTTCTATGGAAACGAAAAAAAAAATTTCAGAAATCTGAAAATATCAAAAGGCACAACTTCAGTTAGTGGGTAATACACATGCAAAGTTTCAGGAAGATATGATGAACAGTTTTGGAGCTGTGCTCCGGAAACGAACCTGTCTCTGAACAAAGTCCAAATTCAGCAAGTTTCTATGGAAACGAAAAAAAATAAAAACAATTCAGAAATCTGAAAATATCAAAAGGCACAACTTCAGTTAGTGGGTAATACACATGCAAAGTTTCAGGAAGATATGATGAACAGTTTTGGAGCTGTGCTCCGGAAACGAACCTGTCTCTGAACAAAGTCCAAATTCAACAAGTTTCTATGGAAACGAAAACAAATAAAAAATTCAGAAATCTGAACATATCAAAAGGCACAACTTCAGTTAGTGGGTAATACACATGCAAAGTTTCAGGAAGATATGATGAACAGTTTTGGAGCTGTGCTCCGGAAACGAACCTGTCTCTGAACAAAGTCCAAATTCAACAAGTTTCTATGGAAACGAAAAAAAAAATAATTTCAGAAATCTGAAAATATCAAAAGGCACAACTTCAGTTAGTGGGTAATACACATGCAAAGTTTCAGGAAGATATGATGAACAGTTTTGGAGCTGTGCTCCGGAAACGAACCTGTCTCTTAACAAAGTCCAAATTCAACAAGTTTCTATGGAAACGAAAAAAAAAAAAAATTCAGAAATCTGAAAATATCAAAAGGCACAACTTCAGTTAGTGGGTAATACACATGCAAAGTTTCAGGAAGATATGATGAACAGTTTTGGAGCTGTGCTCCGGAAACGAACCTGTCTCTGAACAAAGTCCAAATTCAACAAGTTTCTATGGAAACGAAAAAAAAAATTTCAGAAATCTGAAAATATCAAAAGGCACAACTTCAGTTAGTGGGTAATACACATGCAAAGTTTCAGGAAGATATGATGAACAGTTTTGGAGCTGTGCTCCGGAAACGAACCTGTCTCTGAACAAAGTCCAAATTCAACAAGTTTCTATGGAAACGAAAAAAAATAAAAAATTCAGAAATCTGAACATATCAAAAGGCACAACTTCAGTTAGTGGGTAATACACATGCAAAGTTTCAGGAAGATATGATGAACAGTTTTGGAGCTGTGCTCCGGAAACGAACCTGTCTCTGAACAAAGTCCAAATTCAACAAGTTTCTATGGAAACGAAAAAAAATAAAAAATTCAGAAATCTGAACATATCAAAAGGCACAACTTCAGTTAGTGGGTAATACACATGCAAAGTTTCAGGAAGATATGATGAACAGTTTTGGAGCTGTGCTCCGGAAACGAACCTGTCTCTGAACAAAGTCCAAATTCAACAAGTTTCTATGGAAACGAAAAAAAAATAATTTCAGAAATCTGAAAATATCAAAAGGCACAACTTCAGTTAGTGGGTAATACACATGCAAAGTTTCAGGAAGATATGATGAACAGTTTTGGAGCTGTGCTCCGGAAACGAACATGTCTCTGAACAAAGTCCAAATTCAACAAGTTTCTATGGAAACGAAAAAAAAAATATCAGAAATCTGAAAATATCAAAAGGCACAACTTCAGTTAGTGGGTAATACACATGCAAAGTTTCAGGAAGAAAGATGAACAGTTTTGGAGCTGTGCTCCGGAAACGAACCTGTCTCTGAACAAAGTCCAAATTCAACAAGTTTCTATGGAAACGAAAAAAAATATTTCAGAAATCTGAAAATATCAAAAGGCACAACTTCAGTTAGTGGGTAATACACATGCAAAGTTTCAGGAAGATATGATGAACAGTTTTGGAGCTGTGCTCCGGAAACGAACCTGTCTCTGAACAAAGTCCAAATTCAACAAGTTTCTATGGAAACGAAAAAAAAAATTCAGAAATCTGAAAATATCAAAAGGCACAACTTCAGTTAGTGGGTAATACACATGCAAAGTTTCAGGAAGATATGATGAACAGTTTTGGAGCTGTGCTCCGGAAACGAACCTGTCTCTGAACAAAGTCCAAATTCAACAAGTTTCTATGGAAACGAAAAAAAATAAAAAAATCAGAAATCTGAACATATCAAAAGGCACAACTTCAGTTAGTGGGTAATACACATGCAAAGTTTCAGGAAGATATGATGAACAGTTTTGGAGCTGTGCTCCGGAAACGAACCTGTCTCTGAACAAAGTCCAAATTCAACAAGTTTCTATGGAAACGAAAAAAAAATAATTTCAGAAATCTGAAAATATCAAAAGGCACAACTTCAGTTAGTGGGTAATACACATGCAAAGTTTCAGGAAGATATGATGAACAGTTTTGGAGCTGTGCTCCGGAAACGAACATGTCTCTGAACAAAGTCCAAATTCAACAAGTTTCTATGGAAACGAAAAAAAAAATATCAGAAATCTGAAAATATCAAAAGGCACAACTTCAGTTAGTGGGTAATACACATGCAAAGTTTCAGGAAGAAAGATGAACAGTTTTGGAGCTGTGCTCCGGAAACGAACCTGTCTCTGAACAAAGTCCAAATTCAACAAGTTTCTATGGAAACGAAAAAAAAAATTTCAGAAATCTGAAAATATCAAAAGGCACAACTTCAGTTAGTGGGTAATACACATGCAAAGTTTCAGGAAGATATGATGAACAGTTTTGGAGCTGTGCTCCGGAAACGAACCTGTCTCTGAACAAAGTCCAAATTCAACAAGTTTCTATGGAAACGAAAAAAAAATTTCAGAAATCTGAAAATATCAAAAGGCACAACTTCAGTTAGTGGGTAATACACATGCAAAGTTTCAGGAAGATATGATGAACAGTTTTGGAGCTGTGCTCCGGAAACGAACCTGTCTCTGAACAAAGTCCAAATTCAACAAGTTTCTATGGAAACGAAAAAAAATAAAAAATTCAGAAATCTGAACATATCAAAAGGCACAACTTCAGTTAGTGGGTAATACACATGCAAAGTTTCAGGAAGATATGATGAACAGTTTTGGAGCTGTGCTCCGGAAACGAACCTGTCTCTGAACAAAGTCCAAATTCAACAAGTTTCTATGGAAACGAAAAAAAAATAATTTCAGAAATCTGAAAATATCAAAAGGCACAACTTCAGTTAGTGGGTAATACACATGCAAAGTTTCAGGAAGATATGATGAACAGTTTTGGAGCTGTGCTCCGGAAACGAACATGTCTCTGAACAAAGTCCAAATTCAACAAGTTTCTATGGAAACGAAAAAAAAAATATCAGAAATCTGAAAATATCAAAAGGCACAACTTCAGTTAGTGGGTAATACACATGCAAAGTTTCAGGAAGAAAGATGAACAGTTTTGGAGCTGTGCTCCGGAAACGAACCTGTCTCTGAACAAAGTCCAAATTCAACAAGTTTCTATGGAAACGAAAAAAAAAATTTCAGAAATCTGAAAATATCAAAAGGCACAACTTCAGTTAGTGGGTAATACACATGCAAAGTTTCAGGAAGATATGATGAACAGTTTTGGAGCTGTGCTCCGGAAACGAACCTGTCTCTGAACAAAGTCCAAATTCAACAAGTTTCTATGGAAACGAAAAAAAAATTTCAGAAATCTGAAAATATCAAAAGGCACAACTTCAGTTAGTGGGTAATACACATGCAAAGTTTCAGGAAGATATGATGAACAGTTTTGGAGCTGTGCTCCGGAAACGAACCTGTCTCTGAACAAAGTCCAAATTCAACAAGTTTCTATGGAAACGAAAAAAAAATAAAAAAATTCAGAAATCTGAAAATATCAAAAGGCACAACTTCAGTTAGTGGGTAATACACATGCAAAGTTTCAGGAAGATATGATGAACAGTTTTGGAGCTGTGCTCCGGAAACGAACCTGTCTCTGAACAAAGTCCAAATTCAACAAGTTTCTATGGAAACGAAAAAAAATAAAAAATTCAGAAATCTGAACATATCAAAAGGCACAACTTCAGTTAGTGGGTAATACACATGCAAAGTTTCAGGAAGATATGATGAACAGTTTTGGAGCTGTGCTCCGGAAACGAACCTGTCTCTGAACAAAGTCCAAATTCAACAAGTTTCTATGGAAACGAAAAAAAAAATATCAGAAATCTGAAAATATCAAAAGGCACAACTTCAGTTAGTGGGTAATACACATGCAAAGTTTCAGGAAGAAAGATGAACAGTTTTGGAGCTGTGCTCCGGAAACGAACCTGTCTCTGAACAAAGTCCAAATTCAACAAGTTTCTATGGAAACGAAAAAAAAAATTTCAGAAATCTGAAAATATCAAAAGGCACAACTTCAGTTAGTGGGTAATACACATGCAAAGTTTCAGGAAGATATGATGAACAGTTTTGGAGCTGTGCTCCGGAAACGAACCTGTCTCTGAACAAAGTCCAAATTCAACAAGTTTCTATGGAAACGAAAAAAAAATTTCAGAAATCTGAAAATATCAAAAGGCACAACTTCAGTTAGTGGGTAATACACATGCAAAGTTTCAGGAAGATATGATGAACAGTTTTGGAGCTGTGCTCCGGAAACGAACATGTCTCTGAACAAAGTCCAAATTCAACAAGTTTCTATGGAAACGAAAACAAAAAAATTCAGAAATCTGAAAATATCAAAAGGCACAACTTCAGTTAGTGGGTAATACACATGCAAAGTTTCAGGAAGATATGATGAACAGTTTTGGAGCTGTGCTCCGGAAACGAACCTGTCTCTGAACAAAGTCCAAATTCAACAAGTTTCTATGGAAACGAAAAAAAAAATTTCAGAAATCTGAAAATATCAAAAGGCACAACTTCAGTTAGTGGGTAATACACATGCAAAGTTTCAGGAAGATATGATGAACAGTTTTGGAGCTGTGCTCCGGAAACGAACCTGTCTCTGAACAAAGTCCAAATTCAACAAGTTTCTATGGAAACGAAAAAAAAAAAAAAAAATTCAGAAATCTGAAAATATCAAAAGGCACAACTTCAGTTAGTGGGTAATACACATGCAAAGTTTCAGGAAGATATGATGAACAGTTTTGGAGCTGTGCTCCGGAAACGAACCTGTCTCTGAACAAAGCCCAAATTCAACAAGTTTCTATGGAAACGAAAAAAAATAAAAAATTCAGAAATCTGAACATATCAAAAGGCACAACTTCAGTTAGTGGGTAATACACATGCAAAGTTTCAGGAAGATATGATGAACAGTTTTGGAGCTGTGCTCCGGAAACGAACCTGTCTCTGAACAAAGTCCAAATTCAACAAGTTTCTATGGAAACGAAAAAAAAATAATTTCAGAAATCTGAAAATATCAAAAGGCACAACTTCAGTTAGTGGGTAATACACATGCAAAGTTTCAGGAAGATATGATGAACAGTTTTGGAGCTGTGCTCCGGAAACGAACATGTCTCTGAACAAAGTCCAAATTCAACAAGTTTCTATGGAAACGAAAAAATAAAATTCAGAAATCTGAAAATATCAAAAGGCACAACTTCAGTTAGTGGGTAATACACATGCAAAGTTTCAGGAAGATATGATGAACAGTTTTGGAGCTGTGTTCCGGAAACGAACCTGTCTATGAACAAAGTCCAAATTCAACAAGTTTCAATGGAAACGAAAACAAAAAATTTCAGAAATCTGAAAATATCAAAAGGCACAACTTCAGTTAGTGGGTAATACACATGCAAAGTTTCAGGAAGATATGATGAACAGTTTTGGAGCTGTGCTCCGGAAACGAACCTGTCTCTGAACAAAGTCCAAATTCAACAAGTTTCTATGGAAACGAAAAAAAAAATTTCAGAAATCTGAAAATATCAAAAGGCACAACTTCAGTTAGTGGGTAATACACATGCAAAGTTTCAGGAAGATATGATGAACAGTTTTGGAGCTGTGCTCCGGAAACGAACATGTCTCTGAACAAAGTCCAAATTCAACAAGTTTCTATGGAAACGAAAAAAAAAATATCAGAAATCTGAAAATATCAAAAGGCACAACTTCAGTTAGTGGGTAATACACATGCAAAGTTTCAGGAAGAAAGATGAACAGTTTTGGAGCTGTGCTCCGGAAACGAACCTGTCTCTGAACAAAGTCCAAATTCAACAAGTTTCTATGGAAACGAAAAAAAAAAATTTCAGAAATCTGAAAATATCAAAAGGCACAACTTCAGTTAGTGGGTAATACACATGCAAAGTTTCAGGAAGATATGATGAACAGTTTTGGAGCTGTGCTCCGGAAACGAACCTGTCTCTGAACAAAGTCCAAATTCAACAAGTTTCTATGGAAACGAAAAAAAATTTTCAGAAATCTGAAAATATCAAAAGGCACAACTTCAGTTAGTGGGTAATACACATGCAAAGTTTCAGGAAGATATGATGAACAGTTTTGGAGCTGTGCTCCGGAAACGAACCTGTCTCTGAACAAAGTCCAAATTCAACAAGTTTCTATGGAAACGAAAAAAAATAAAAAATTCAGAAATCTGAACATATCAAAAGGCACAACTTCAGTTAGTGGGTAATACACATGCAAAGTTTCAGGAAGATATGATGAACAGTTTTGGAGCTGTGCTCCGGAAACGAACCTGTCTCTGAACAAAGTCCAAATTCAACAAGTTTCTATGGAAACGAAAAAAAAATAATTTCAGAAATCTGAAAATATCAAAAGGCACAACTTCAGTTAGTGGGTAATACACATGCAAAGTTTCAGGAAGATATGATGAACAGTTTTGGAGCTGTGCTCCGGAAACGAACATGTCTCTGAACAAAGTCCAAATTCAACAAGTTTCTATGGAAACGAAAAAAAAAATATCAGAAATCTGAAAATATCAAAAGGCACAACTTCAGTTAGTGGGTAATACACATGCAAAGTTTCAGGAAGAAAGATGAACAGTTTTGGAGCTGTGCTCCGGAAACGAACCTGTCTCTGAACAAAGTCCAAATTCAACAAGTTTCTATGGAAACGAAAAAAAAAATTTCAGAAATCTGAAAATATCAAAAGGCACAACTTCAGTTAGTGGGTAATACACATGCAAAGTTTCAGGAAGATATGATGAACAGTTTTGGAGCTGTGCTCCGGAAACGAACCTGTCTCTGAACAAAGTCCAAATTCAACAAGTTTCTATGGAAACGAAAAAAAAATTTCAGAAATCTGAAAATATCAAAAGGCACAACTTCAGTTAGTGGGTAATACACATGCAAAGTTTCAGGAAGATATGATGAACAGTTTTGGAGCTGTGCTCCGGAAACGAACCTGTCTCTGAACAAAGTCCAAATTCAACAAGTTTCTATGGAAACGAAAAAAAAATAAAAAAATTCAGAAATCTGAAAATATCAAAAGGCACAACTTCAGTTAGTGGGTAATACACATGCAAAGTTTCAGGAAGATATGATGAACAGTTTTGGAGCTGTGCTCCGGAAACGAACCTGTCTCTGAACAAAGTCCAAATTCAACAAGTTTCTATGGAAACGAAAAAAAATAAAAAATTCAGAAATCTGAACATATCAAAAGGCACAACTTCAGTTAGTGGGTAATACACATGCAAAGTTTCAGGAAGATATGATGAACAGTTTTGGAGCTGTGCTCCGGAAACGAACCTGTCTCTGAACAAAGTCCAAATTCAACAAGTTTCTATGGAAACGAAAAAAAAAATATCAGAAATCTGAAAATATCAAAAGGCACAACTTCAGTTAGTGGGTAATACACATGCAAAGTTTCAGGAAGAAAGATGAACAGTTTTGGAGCTGTGCTCCGGAAACGAACCTGTCTCTGAACAAAGTCCAAATTCAACAAGTTTCTATGGAAACGAAAAAAAAAATTTCAGAAATCTGAAAATATCAAAAGGCACAACTTCAGTTAGTGGGTAATACACATGCAAAGTTTCAGGAAGATATGATGAACAGTTTTGGAGCTGTGCTCCGGAAACGAACCTGTCTCTGAACAAAGTCCAAATTCAACAAGTTTCTATGGAAACGAAAAAAAAATTTCAGAAATCTGAAAATATCAAAAGGCACAACTTCAGTTAGTGGGTAATACACATGCAAAGTTTCAGGAAGATATGATGAACAGTTTTGGAGCTGTGCTCCGGAAACGAACATGTCTCTGAACAAAGTCCAAATTCAACAAGTTTCTATGGAAACGAAAACAAAAAAATTCAGAAATCTGAAAATATCAAAAGGCACAACTTCAGTTAGTGGGTAATACACATGCAAAGTTTCAGGAAGATATGATGAACAGTTTTGGAGCTGTGCTCCGGAAACGAACCTGTCTCTGAACAAAGTCCAAATTCAACAAGTTTCTATGGAAACGAAAAAAAAAATTTCAGAAATCTGAAAATATCAAAAGGCACAACTTCAGTTAGTGGGTAATACACATGCAAAGTTTCAGGAAGATATGATGAACAGTTTTGGAGCTGTGCTCCGGAAACGAACCTGTCTCTGAACAAAGTCCAAATTCAACAAGTTTCTATGGAAACGAAAAAAAAAAAAAAAAATTCAGAAATCTGAAAATATCAAAAGGCACAACTTCAGTTAGTGGGTAATACACATGCAAAGTTTCAGGAAGATATGATGAACAGTTTTGGAGCTGTGCTCCGGAAACGAACCTGTCTCTGAACAAAGCCCAAATTCAACAAGTTTCTATGGAAACGAAAAAAAATAAAAAATTCAGAAATCTGAACATATCAAAAGGCACAACTTCAGTTAGTGGGTAATACACATGCAAAGTTTCAGGAAGATATGATGAACAGTTTTGGAGCTGTGCTCCGGAAACGAACCTGTCTCTGAACAAAGTCCAAATTCAACAAGTTTCTATGGAAACGAAAAAAAAATAATTTCAGAAATCTGAAAATATCAAAAGGCACAACTTCAGTTAGTGGGTAATACACATGCAAAGTTTCAGGAAGATATGATGAACAGTTTTGGAGCTGTGCTCCGGAAACGAACATGTCTCTGAACAAAGTCCAAATTCAACAAGTTTCTATGGAAACGAAAAAATAAAATTCAGAAATCTGAAAATATCAAAAGGCACAACTTCAGTTAGTGGGTAATACACATGCAAAGTTTCAGGAAGATATGATGAACAGTTTTGGAGCTGTGTTCCGGAAACGAACCTGTCTATGAACAAAGTCCAAATTCAACAAGTTTCAATGGAAACGAAAACAAAAAATTTCAGAAATCTGAAAATATCAAAAGGCACAACTTCAGTTAGTGGGTAATACACATGCAAAGTTTCAGGAAGATATGATGAACAGTTTTGGAGCTGTGCTCCGGAAACGAACCTGTCTCTGAACAAAGTCCAAATTCAACAAGTTTCTATGGAAACGAAAAAAAAATAAAAAAATTCAGAAATCTGAAAATATCAAAAGGCACAACTTCAGTTAGTGGGTAATACACATGCAAAGTTTCAGGAAGATATGATGAACAGTTTTGGAGCTGTGCTCCGGAAACGAACCTGTCTCTGAACAAAGTCCAAATTCAACAAGTTTCTATGGAAACGAAAAAAAATAAAAAATTCAGAAATCTGAACATATCAAAAGGCACAACTTCAGTTAGTGGGTAATACCCATGCAAAGTTTCAGGAAGATATGATGAACAGTTTTGGAGCTGTGCTCCGGAAACGAGCCTGTCTCTGAACAAAGTCCAAATTCAACAAGTTTCTATGGAAACGAAAAAAAAATAATTTCAGAAATCTGAAAATATCAAAAGGCACAACTTCAGTTAGTGGGTAATACACATGCAAAGTTTCAGGAAGATATGATGAACAGTTTTGGAGCTGTGCTCCGGAAACGAACATGTCTCTGAACAAAGTCCAAATTCAACAAGTTTCTATGGAAACGAAAAAAAAATCAAAAAAATCAGAAATCTGAAAATATCAAAAGGCACAACTTCAGTTAGAGGGTAATACACATACAAAGTTTCAGGAAGATATCATGAACGGTTTTCGAGTTCTGCTCCGGAAACGAAATGATTACGGACGGACGGACAGACGGACGGGGGTGATGACTATATCCCACGGTATTACATACCGGTGGGATAATAAAGTCACCGGCTTCCAATCTTCAACCATCACCACAACCTTTCTGAAGGCAATACACGCAGGTTAATACATTTCTTAGCAAACTCACTGAAGACGAAAACAAAAACACCACTCCAATGATGAACATCAACATTGACTAAACCAATCAAATTATATACATCAAAGAACAGTTTAGTCAAGGTCAACGTTCTATTCAATACAATGAATAAACGTGTAAAGAAGACCAAACAGGTCCATTATGAGAACAGGTCAATAAAGTTACAAGCCGTCTTGGAGCCGCAGGGCAGGACACTGCATCAGTCGCGCTCCAGTTTACACAAAGGGGTCAAACATTGTTTATATGATAACCACATGCTTTGAAACAGGTTATCATTGCCATATCACATTAATTGATCACAGGGTTATTTGTGATTGTGCACCTCAACAAACCCGAGATCATAAATCAGCCATGACAAAGATGTGAGTTCCCATGTAAATTTAAAAAAAATATAGTTGAAACGACTTTGTGTTTTTAAATTCCCAACAGATAGTGGGGAATGTATCTCACATCTATTTGTTTATATTTCGTTATTGACTTTAAACATTTCAAACGTCAATATTTTTTATTACATATTGTGAATGACATCACCTTTGTCAGATGATAGCCTTTTTTGCAGTAGTGACATCATGTTGAAATTGTTTCATGACATAACAAACGTTGATATACAAGAACTCGTGAAAAGAGTGTTGTAAAGCAAAGATGATATTTGCACAAAGGTGAAGTGAGGTGAGTTGGGGTTTAACTCGGCATTCAAGAGTATACCATATATATGACGGTTACAGGGGAATGTGCATGTTTTGGCAAGATTTTGAAGTTCCTGTCATGATGTGAATGTTCTTTCTTGCTCTATTGCTATGTGGTCTGAAATTGTTACATATTCAGTGTGTCACTTTAAAGGGGCAGTAGCACGTTTTTCCGCTCAAATAAGTTGATGAAATGTATTTGAAAAATAATTTCACCAATGGTAAAACATCCTTCTCTCTTCGGAAAATAAAGTTTAAAATGAGTGTACATGTTTCGGTAAAGCCATGGGAATAGTTTTTGTAATACAAAATAATAAATTGTGTTCACAATAAAATGGCCGCCATGCAATTTTTGCTTTATACGCAACATAGTTTTTACCACTACAGATAATTGGTTTGTGTAATAAGATGTTTTACCCTCTAAATGTAGTTTAAATGACATAAACTATCATTATAAATAGGAAATTTGAAAAAATAAATTTTGCAAAAAACGTACTACTGCCCCTTTAAATATCAATATAGTTTATTAACAAGATATCAGCTAAAGGACACCCTAAAGGTAAATATGTGCTCTGTATAGTTTAAATGATCAGAAGTGTAAAAACTGTACACACAACTCCATTGATGTCCTCGTTAACTTTGATTTCCATTTCTTTACTAATAGATCTAAGATATTTTTAAAGAACGAATTTTGGGCTTTTGTAAGATCGCGTGACTTAGATGTGTAGGAGTCATTGGCATTTTGTTTGAGAGATATCGATCAAAGGATATAAAAGTAATTCCATGTCAATCATGACATTGGCTCGTTATTTATGATGCCTCTTGAATTCAGTTTGCACAGAATGGATATTAAAAGTGTAAGTGTTTCAGAGTTAGGTCAGTTTCTTACTCTTAAACAAAATTATAACCATTGACTCTGTATCTCATCATTCTTCAAAAAGTACGTTAAGTTGAATATTTTAAGAAATAGTTATCAGAGGGCTTAACAAAACCGCAGTTTATAATCCGAATCTGACATGGAGTTTGTACAAATGATTCCGATTTTCCAGTGCCTTTTATTTTTTACATGAACCTACAAACATGTGGCATGACATCTTTTATCCTTATTTGCAGCCACATTAATGCTTAATCTACAATTTATAAACCCCATTTACCATAAAATCGGTACACAAGTTTAAGTTTTTAGGTTAAGATCGTGAGCTCGGTCCTTGTTTCTGAATCACAGTCACGAAATCATATATCTATTATCCCTGTTGGCAAATGACTCCCTACATAGGATTCAGCTCACTTGAGCCAGTGAAAGAATTTAGAATATATATATATATATATATATATATATATATATATATATATATATATATATATATATATATATATATATATATATATATATATAAAAACTAGCAGGCAAAAGAAAGTATACACTTTTAAAAATGAAATTATTGAAAACTAATATTATTATTGCCCACAGTAAGGATCGGAAAAACAGGGCTAAGTTGAACTTAAAGAAGATTAACACATTTTGGAAAAGAAATTGAAATTATTGATAATCATGTGACCTTCATACTGGTGTAAAATCACATGACACGTAAGTAAAACTGCTCCACATTATTAATTTGGGCCATCCCATATGTGAAAAAAACCCCGTCAAAAGTAACACCAGAAAAACGTGAATAGCTCGGCAATGGATACCAAAGCTACAAGAATTGCCCTTGTTTCTGCATTTCTAATGCCAATGTGTTGTCACATTACAGCCGAGTTGGGGAGATATTTGACAATCACAGAACACAAAAAACAAAGATCTTTTTGCCCAATATCTGCTTGCGTTAACTAAAATTATGATATCATTTTACTAAGAAGGCTTTAGGATTTTCAATACAAGTAGGCACATCCAGATTAAATCAATAACATTCAATAACATAAAAGTACCATCCTCCTGTACGATATTGACATATAATTACATGTCACTGTCACTGCTCGAATAATAATTGAAAAAAGAATGTTTATACCTGGAGGAAATAGGTTCTTGATCAATGTCATAGTTAATTTGACAACTAACAGGTAAAGCATAATGATAGAAAATTGATTTCCTCTGCACCCTGAGTACATGTAGGTGAAAAGAGATAATACAGAAAAACATTCTCTCACTGATATGTCTCTCATTAGTACATTTGACTAAATTTAAGTACGGCATGCGTACTGAGTGAGTGGGATTAAAATGTCTATTAAAGAGAATATTCCTACTAATAATGATAAATATATATATTATGATAAATATGCAGATAAATATAAATATATATGTTTGTACTGTGAAAAGTTACGACTGACGAATTTTGGAAAAATGTTTTGCCTTTACTGGACCTTTATACCATTGGACAATCATATAAACTGATAGTCCAATACGATTCAGAACTCCGATCAAAATGCCAGTACCGTGAAAAGCAATTGGTGATGAAAAGTGCAGAGGTTTAAGCCTTTTCTTGGCCCTCATATTATTAGGCAATCATAGAAACTGATAGTCCAATCCAAATCAGAATTCGGATAAAAATAGCTGTTGAATAGTCATGGAATGTTGCGAGATGCGAGGAATTACAGACTATCTGTCCCAAGTATACTTTATCATTAGACTAGTAAACAATGTCTTGTTATCCGGGATACAGCTTTCTACACTCGTACTACTGATGACTTGCTTCTCTTCTCATTGGATTTATTTTTAATGAATGTGGTCTATTCTTTGTCGAATTATCAATTATTATTTGAGGAAGCAACGAGAACAGTGCAAAGATTCCCTTGTATCAGGTTTCATTTGGAAACAATTTACTACACCATCATAATCCTGACATAATTCTTTGGCCTGATATTTTGCTAAATATTTAAATAATACTCTTAAATATATGACCAAATAGGATAATTCAGCTCACAATCTGAAGACAACGTGCAGTTGGAAACAGTGTAGCTCAAGACACCATCCTTGTGAAGAATATAATTTTACTTCCGGTGGTGGCTGCATCTTAAGCATACTGGCTTATGGAGAGCAAAAACTAAAATTTGTAGTCGTAAGTGCCATGATTTTAGAATTTAAAATATAGGTGGACAGACTAGTCCATCTGTTAAGATCAAATTTTATATATAAAATATAAACACACTCTCTTCCCAGTAGTCTCATTTGGTCTGATGAGTTCTTAACACTGAACGAAATGGTCACCACACTAGATACAAATCCTAGCCCATCTCCTCCGGTGTAGTCCTGATCTACTCCTGTAAAATACACTTAAAGATACAAAAAATAGAGTTTTAAAATGACCATGCTTCGCAATTAAAACTAAACACAAAAAATTAGTAGAGGTTTAGGTAAAAAGTCGGTCACAATCATATGTTCGATAACATTCAACTGTATCTATCAGTGCTTAGTCAAATGCTTTCGTCCAATCATATGATTGTATTGTGGTCACGTGGAGTACAATTATATCCCGATAGATGTACACTTGTCTGGTTGCGTTGGGTATCATGCTCATAAAACTAGTTCACAGACTTTTATTAAAAACAACAAACAAACCAACTGATTGTTTTATTTGTTTTGAAAATACACAATAAAACGCTTATTAGTTTAAAAATTGAATTGCGGGGTTTCCTTTCCGAAAGGATATAGTCCGTCGATGGGGGTCTTCCATGTTCAGGACCTTGATATTCCTAACAGAAGAATATAAGCATGTAACTAAAGCAAGTGATGTGAAGACAACTGATATTTTTTTAAAGTGTAGTTCATTTACATCATGGAATTAAGTGAAATGGTGGCATGCATCAAACTATTTTGCCAATGTTCGAAACTATAATAGTAAGATTATTTTATTTTCCGTTTTCCCCCACGATATCAAAACATAACATTCAGAAGTTACAAAGAGCGATATAAAGAATGGGGAGAAATTAACATAAATTATTTACCTTTTTGGAGTGTTTGTTAGAGGATGGAGGCTGCAGGGTCGTTTCACTGAAACTGAAACACAGCGTCTGAGCGATATCCAGTACGACGTTACATACTAAAACCTTTCCCAGACCATTTACAACAATTTCGTTGCAGCAGTGACCTGAAATAAGTTATATGCAATATGGATGTGATGCTCATTAGTATATGCAACAATAGATATTACAACTCTTAAATTAGTAAATGCAGCTCAACTTGTTACTTAACATGATTTAAACTATTTTAATTACAAAAACACTAACTGTTAACTAAACCAATTTAATTAAAATTAGTATTGACTTTTAAAAAAACACTTTGATAAAATATGGAGTAAAAAAAGTAAAGTTACCTTCCTGAATGAATAGTGTACTTGTCCTTCTACTGTCCATGATGAAGCCATTGTATGAACTGATTCATTCTAAAAACACTCAGTCTTTATAGGCAATGAAATGTATTAGTGCTTAATATTTCTGAACAAAAACGTGCTTATCGTGCATGCTCGTGATTCAAGCACGACGCTTATGATGTAACTCGACTCGTACGTTTATATAAATTGTACGCCTCATGCACCTCGGACAAATTAGGAAGCTCAGTGCTCAAAGTGCCGAAGATGACGTCAATGCCCCTAAAATTTGCATATGAAAATGAGAAATGTCAATGTTTTGCTTGTTGTGTTCGAGAGAATGTTTCCAAAATTTGTTGACAATTCATTTGAAATATGTTCATTTTAAGACATGTTTTTCACAACTCAAGCATTCGACTGTGCTCTAAGATAGATAGAGAACTCGCAGCAGTACATTATCGGGATATAAATGTACGGTTTTGAGAGGGTTTGGCTCGGCTGGCGCCTCGCTCAATCCTCTCAAAACCGTACATTTATATCCCGATAATGTACTGCTACTCGTCCTCTATATATTACCTAGGTATGTCAGACAATATTAATACTGATGAGGATACTTATACTCTTCTTATTTCCCCAGCACTAAAGGTCATGCTCTAAGCGTGCACATATTATTATCCTGGTGTATGGTCTAACAGCGTTCCTTTTCCATTCTCAACTCTCTGGGAGTGTGAAACCTAGCAGTCAATTAAGACCCTTTAAATGGTTATCCCTGACTTTTGATTTATATCAACACCAGGTACCCAATTGTACAGATGGGTGAACAGAGGTACAGTTGAAATAAAGCCACATGCCCAAGGCAACACCACAGGTCTTATGACGAGCAAATGTCATTCTTGCTGAACTTCACTGTTATCTGACAACTGAGCTTTACACAGGAACACGTGTCATCATATTATGTCACATTTCAAACCTGTTCCAACACCTTCATATGTCGTGCAATCAATAAGTAGTATCAAGAAAGTGTGGGAGATGCAGACCTGTGACAAGATAATCAAAGGTAGTTGTTTAAATGAATAAACCTAAAAGACATCAAGCCATTTTATATCTTTACCTGTCCATGTGGACTTGTCAATCAAGAGAACAATACAAAGCTATTGCCTGTGGGACAATCGGTCAACTCTATGTGTGGTACTTTTATCAATGCTCATGAGGGCCTTTGAGTGCTGACAAACCATCAACATGTCTTAAAACAATTACACTTGCAAACATATTCAATGCCACTTAATGTGCATTTTGAGATGCAGTATTTTTGCACTTGCTCGGGGTATGACAACGTGGCAATTGGTAATTGATTGCGGGGGAGATGTTGTCATGTCGACCTCTAAGACAATCCACTGGATTGCAAATAGTGGTAAATTGAATGTGAAACTACTGTTGCCATTCCTTAACGCAGTGACAATTAATAAAGTGTTTATATGAAGTTGATAGGTCTTTAACGATTGACAATATTTAAAGGCGCTGTAGCACGTTTTTTCGCTCAAATAAGTCGATGAAATGTATTTGAAAAATAATGTCACCAATACTAAAACAGCATTCTCTCTCCGGAAAATCAAATTGAAAATGAGTGTACATGGTTCGGTAAAGCCACGGGGATCGTTTTTGTAATACGAAACGTTTAAATTGTGTTCACAATAAAATGGCCGCCATGCAATTTTTGCTTTATACGCAACACCGTTATTATCACTACGGATAATTGGTTTGTTTAATAACATGTTTTACCCTCTAAAGTTAATATAAATGACATAAACTATCATTATAAATAGGAAATTTGAAAAATTAAAATTTGCAAAAAACGTGCTACAGCGCCTTTAAACCCTGGTCATTTCAATTAAACCACATTCTCATCAATGAACAGACAAAAAATGAGTCAAGTTTCATGCAATATAGATTTCAATAAGGTTTAAAAGTTTACAATCCTTACAACTATGCAACACGTACGTAGAAAGTAATGACCAAGAAATGACTGATAACGATCTCTAAGCTTGAGATATCTTCTGTCAAAATGAATGGAGCGGGGGCAAGTTTGTAGGTCAATCCGTTATCGCGGTACTCAACTTCTTCATTTACTGGCTTACCTAAGCCTTGCTACATTTCGATATTTTTTATGTACAAGTGTAGCTTTTGACATGTCCATAAAGTATAAAATTTTTCTGTAGATTTATTAATGACTTTAACCGTCAGAAGACCAGAGGCAATATTATGGATCCAATCGGAGAATGGAGAGATCTTATCAGTTCCATTGACAAACATCACGGCAACCTTTCACTCATTACATACATACCTCTCTCACGCAAACTCACTGTAGGCGAAACAGAAACACCGCTCCAATGATGGATATCAACATTGACTAGAGCAAACAAATTAAATACATCAAAGACAAATTAAATCACGGTCAACCTTCCATTCAATACCCTGAATAAACGTGTAAACAGCACCATTATTCAAACGGGTCCATTATGAGAACAGGTCCAATGAGTACCACCCGTCTAGAGGCCTCGGGACAGGAAACGACACCAGCCGCGCTCCAGTTTATACAAACGTGTCAAACATTGTTTCATAACATCCTCACCTTGTGTTTATATGATAACTACATGCTGTGAAACGGGATATCATTGCCATAACACATTAATTTCATATTGATTTGTGAGTGTGCGCCCCAACAAATTCAAGATCATATGTCAGTAGTGACAAAGGGAGAGGGAGGGAGGGACTGAATGTGTGAAATAGTAATTGAAATATGTATGTTATGTACGTGACATATAAATGTTTTAAGAAATTCGCATGGTATATCAATAGAGATTATTACCCGAGGAAGTGTGTCATATTACTTTTACGAAACAGTGTGAATTTTTATATTGCCCGAGCGAGAGCGAGGGTTATACATGAATGTGCACGAAATTCGTAAAAGTAATATTAGAAATTCTCGAGTGTAATAATTTCTTTATTTCCCATTTTATTGCATTTGTTAAGCGTAAAAATAGTCAGGAAACGACCCACTTCTCTTGCGACGGGAAGCTACAGTGACGTCACGAACAATCGTTTTATGACGTCACAGACGACGAAACAAGGGACGTCACGCTGAAACAATGGTTGCTAGGCAAACGTGATATGTGCACATGTGCTCCTATCAAATATATTT
This sequence comes from Gibbula magus, assembly GCA_936450465.1. Taxonomy (NCBI): domain Eukaryota; kingdom Metazoa; phylum Mollusca; class Gastropoda; order Trochida; family Trochidae; genus Gibbula; species Gibbula magus. Next base: position 30,770,399 of record OW388300.1, read on the forward strand.
AGTCGGTTATTTTCAACCATATGGGTAATAAGAAGTTGTTATGTCATTCAATTCACTATTTATTCGAGGTAATTTATATGCTGTTTGAACATTGTTATATTTATAGACATCCCCGTCACTGACTCGAGAGGCAAATATACATTCAAAAGATTTCCATTCAATAAGAACAAACTTTAATACAGTATCAGCTGAATAGAATATTTCGTGTTGTCTTCGACCATACAAATAGTTGAACACACACAACACATAATCAATACATAAATGAAGATAGGTGGGGTCCAAGAAGGGTCCAAAAGTTCATGGCCATAACGAGTACTTAAAAAGTGGGAAGTTTCTTTTGAACGTCAGTATACATAAACCTGGTCACATTCAATATTATTCTCTAATATGTTTTTTTCTCAATATTGATGGCTTCCTGAATATTTGGTTCATTCCATTTTGATACGCATTATCACATTTACAAAGCTAACATTTTAATACCATTTTATTCAGAAGGGATTTTCAATACAAGACGGCACACCCAGATTAAATCAGTGACATTCAACATAAGAGTACACTCCTCTTGTACGATATTGACAATATAAATTACACGTGACTGTCACTGATCGAATAAATTGGAAACAAAATTAAAAATAATATTTATACCTTGAGGAAATGGGTTCTTGATCAATGTCATAGATCCTTTGACAACTTACAGGTAAACACACATGTAGATAATAGAACATGATAGAAAATTGATTTCGTCATCATTCAGAGACCGTGTAGGTGTCTCCTACTGATACCCTAGATTAAATATAAGTCCCAATATGTACAGAGTGAGAACAATTTATCTTTCTATTAAAGGTACATCCATTGTGTTGTTAGGGGTCACATATGCAAAACGTTATAAATGGTGTAACTTCATCGAGAAGTACCGACTGTTACCGAAAACGTCCATATTAATGATAATGGACTGAGTATATTGACGATATGAAGATAAATGTAGTGATTTCTGATAGTAAACCGGACAATGCATCGCGAATGAGTCAAACGTAATTTTGGAATCGGAGTTATAATAAAATTCCAAATTTGAGTTGATGATATTTAATAGGTCATATAACTTCTGTGCATGTAATTGGGACGTGCAGTTTCGGTTTCTACACATGCATAATGCTGTTATTCGATTTTAATTGGAAACTAGTAATTATGAATATATGCAAGCTGAGTGAATTTATTTGTACTGGAACCGATTAAAGCCAAATAAGATCTTATGAAAAACAATGGATGCACCTTTAAGGAGAAGTGTTGATGATTGTACGGACCTACATATGAATGATAGTACCCTGAAAAGCTAACTGACGATCTTTGCAGAATGTCTTGCCTTTCTTGGCCTTCATACCATTGGACAATCATAGAAACTGATATTCCTATCCGATTCAGAACACAAACCAAAATGCTAGTAAGGTGACACTCCCCGATTGACGAAATGTGCAGAGGTTTAAGCCTTGTTTGAGCATTCATACTGTCGGGCAATCATAGAAACTGATAGTCTGTGCTAGGAGTGACACTAGTTTCAAATGTTTTTTACGAACGTTTATGAAACGTATAATATGGAAAGTAAAAATATATCTATCTGCTTTCACTTCAAAATTGTTGAGGGAGTACTGGAACCACGTCCAAGGTTAGCCTATCTCAATGTACGATGGGGCAAGGAGCACAGTGGTGTAGTGGTAAGCGTGCTGGCTTCTCACACCAGAGACTCGGGTTCGAATCCCGGTGGAGACACCAACCTTTTGTGACCTGGGTCTCATGCTGTGTTGTGTCCCTGGGCAGGGCACTTCATCCACATTGCACTCAGTTCACCCAGCTGTTTAAATGGGTACCTGAACACGGGAAGTACGGACCTATACGCGCGGAGCGCTTAGTAGCAGCCTTGAGCAAGCATTTAATGCATGGAAGAGTGCGTGATATAGATATCCACTATTATTTTGGAGCCGTAATAAACTCGTCTCTGACTGAATTAACCCTTTATAAATGAAAATGTTGATGTTTAATGAGTTTTTTAAAAATGTTTTTGAAATAGAAAACAGTTTCTATTGGAATTGTAGGTTTAAAAGTGATTTCTGAGAACTTTATTACAATTCAGGGCAGTTATTACAATTTGCGATTTTTATTACAATTCAGGGCACAACACCTAGCCTGGAAACTAGGCGTGTTACAAGTGCAATATAAATTTGATATGCATTGTAGATAGCTCTACCTGTTTATATAACATGAGTGTTTACCTGGACTGGTGAATTTATCAAGGAACAATTACAAATAGTTCATGAATATATCGCAGTGAAAGAAAACAACGAGACAGTATACAACAGAATATTCTCAAGGCATAATTATTCGCACTTTGTGTTACATGCTTTACAGATCCTGAGTTACTTTCCATAACAGCGAGCGCTTATAATCGCTTATTGATCGCTCAAGTAGCGCTCAAGAAGCGCTCTTATAGCGCTCTTTCTCTCTTGAACGACACAGTGCAATTCCTCGAAGTTTGCTCGCCTTGCTACGTAGCGCTACATTGAGCAATCGCGTTCCAGTGAAGTTTAAAAATAATCGCTCATTGAGCGATTACTTTGAAACCTCTCTTGAACACGGCCCCGGAATTAATAAAGTGTAAGTGAATATCTTTATTTCTCCATCTTGCTTAATGTGAGTTGAGTATACATAACATTTTAATGTTAACCTCACTGCCATTTTTCCTGATGTAAGTTATGAATTTATTACCGTCAAAGCCGGATTCCCTTTGTAACTTGTTTAGGTTTTGCATGCAAAACCTGTTCACAAACTTAAATTTATGGTACAGCCATTCAGGAAAACTACTTTAAATAGTTTCATGGTGATATCATAGCGAAACACAACAATAGCGCAATGTACCTCAGAATGACGGTCGTTTGTCATGAGATCAGGCGTTTAAAGGGGCAGTAGCACGTTTTTTCGCTGAAATAAGTCAATGAAATGTATTTGAAAAATAATGTCATCAATAGTAAAATACCTTTCTTTCTTCAGAAAATCAAGTTAAAAATGAGTTTACATGGTTCCGTAAAGTCATAGGAATCGTTTTTGTCATTCGAAATAATAAAATGTGTTCACAATAAAATGGCCGCCATGCAAGTTTTGCTTTATAGGCATCACCGTTATTGCGACTATGGATTATTGGTTTGTGTAATAAAATGTTTACCCTCTAAAGTAAATTTAAATGACATAAACTATCATTTTAAATGGGAAATTTTAAAATATAAAATTTGCAAAAACGTGCTACTGTCCCTTTTAAGAGGTAGGTTACGAACTTCAGATTTCAATAAATTTATAAACTTGGTATTATGTTGTAGATGGGTGTGCATTGAATCTAATTAGGGCAGACAGACAGAATTAGTTTATTTAAGTCAAACATATACATGGTGTAAATATGGCAAAGGAGAACGAAAGTATGTCTATAAACCATATATTTGGCTTATGAGACATTGTTAAAACGTATCACATATAATAAGTGATAATAATTGGGTATAAGAAAAATGTTAAAGCAGTATAAAGATAAAACGTATTAAGATACAAATAAAAGACTGACATAAGGTCCCAATACTAGCAAGTCATCACAGTATTTGTTAAAAGATTGCCAGCCCTTGTGCCACTGGTTGCAAACATTACATCAACAAAGGGACCCTTTACATATTCTTGTTTAAATATTCTTTCTTTTTTGACATTGTATGTCACTATTGATATACAATAAAGTAGGACAAACATTTCAAGGCACTATGTAGTAGCGAAAACGTAGAAAAACAATTTCAATGTAATCAGTCATTAAAGGCATGTTATTAATAAAAATATATGTTTAAATGCATTTATGGTAAATTAATTCGAAATTAAATTTCTGAAATAAAAAATATATGTTACCAGCGGAATGCTGATAAATTCGCGAATACTCATTTAATTGTATACACATACGAGAGATGACTCTTCATTAAAAAATCATTTCGGATGATTTTTCATTTATATTAAACACCGCAGAGGGAGAGTTTTTAATAAAATGAAACATAACTCAAAACGTTATAATGCGTTCACATGGGTACAACATCTATAAGGGCACCAACAATTCTAAAATGCAATTAAGATGACAAAGAATCAACGGTTCCCACCTCCTTAAACTGCTTTTAAAGGGAGGGTCCTGTCGCCATATATGATTTTTATTAACAAAGGACATACATCGATAGAGTGTGCATACAGTAACACATAACATGTCATAAAACTAATAAACAATTTGCTGTTATGCGGTAGCGAATTTTTCCCCACTCGAATGAGTGACTTCAGTACAGTCTCATTGTTTTTATTTTTCAATGTGCGCTTGTTTTTATTAAGTTGTAAAATATAAAGTCTTAAAAAAAACTACCTCCATTAGTATCTTTCACTGTGTTTTAATCATGTATTAATAACATATATGTGTAAACAGGGATATCCACTAGAATTTTGTTTCCACAAAAAGTACCCTGATAGTACCCACCCTCCTTTAAAAGAGTATTTCACTTTTATTATATGACGAGCAGTGAAATACTGGATTTTATCAGTGAAATAAACTATCTATCAAGCTACAGTGAAAATAACTGTATACAGGCCCATTATACATCAGATTACAGTACATATTATTACATACACAGAGCACTGTACAAACTCATGAAAATCAGCGTTATGTCTTTTGTGGTTACAAGAAATTTGTTTCTTTTTTTCTTCTTGTAACCACAAAATACATAACGCTGTAATTTTCATGATTTTGTACGCTGCTCTATGTATGTATAAACTTATGTACTGTAATCTGATGTATAATGGGCCTATGTCCCATTTACTGAATAAACTCTCTCTCACTCATTATACAATTTAGAGGCCAAGTATTTTTTTTAACACAATGCATGCCAAGTATTAATTATTTTACATAACGCATTTTACACAATGCAGTTTGTCCTATACGAATGGTATGCCATGACCTCCTCATGTTACATCATAGGAAACAAACACATGTTTCCTTTTTGCACTAGCACCGCCATTGATAAACAATGAAAACCAAAGTATCTGATGACTCATGTGCAATCTTGACAGTGTACATGTTACATGTCCCTCGCCTACATTTCTAGTGTTATTACTCTATCAGGATTCCTCTCGAGCTCAGAGTCCAGTCATTAACCATATAGATATATTCGCAAGGATACTTACACATGATAATGATCCATGAGTTTGGAATACAGATTCTTTATTCCATCAATTTGAAACGACGATCAACATCAACTATACACAATACATCAGTTTTCTATAGAACCTCATTGGCACAAAACGAAAGAAGTTAAATATCTCTTCAAAGAACATAGAGATAAAAAAAACTTATCAGTATTTTTAATATATGGTAAGTCAATCAAACAAGTTTAAGAGAGCCTGGATAAGTTTCATTAAAGAGGAAACCTGGTGGCAAAGTTTGTTCTGTCACTAAGTATATCCTCAGTCAGCTTACAGTAGAGAGTCCGGCTAAGGGTTGGACAACGTTGTCTGCAGTAGAGAACTGTTCTACATGCAGTAAGGTTTAGGTGCAATGCTACACTGAATGTCAACGCAGTACCAAACATATGGTTAGCTAGTTCAAGCCGATGCTCGCAGGTTTCACCGAAGTGCAAACCATCATGGCGTTTCGGGTTTTTCCCCTGCAATAATACTTGCAGCCGTGATGCAAGTGAAATACCCTTTATAGTGGCGTTAAACCCCATCTCACCTCACCTCGCAGTGGACGGTACATGCTCCCACATCCGAGAGTTGTTAATATCATTGGTGTGGAAGAGGTTACATCAGTGATATATCGGCAATATCTAAGAACGTCAGATTGACACAGTTCTGTTGATAGATGGACTTCCGGTGTTTGTGTCATCGTAATAAATACTTCCTGTGAATGAGGAAGTCTTCATGACAAAGTCATTCTTTCATATTTTATGATAGTTACACATGTAGTGCCCGATCGTTCATTTGTATCGCGTACACAAATGTAAGCGGGTATGATAGAGCCATTGATCTTCCTGCATCTCATATGGGATGTAACTGTCTTGTAGATACAACGTAGCAACAGATCTATCTGTTGTAGCACGCATACTCACAACACCTGGTATATTAGAAGAACACATTGAATAAAATCATGAGGAAAGTGTCCCACTGCAAAAAATTCAGGAAAATAAATGAACATATGTTTTAGTTTGTCAATTTCCAATTATTTCAATATTCAAATTTTGTTATGCTTCGAGTATATAGTATATGCCTCATATCACTGATAAACCAGCAAACGTACATCTGGTCGTGTAAGTGTTCCTTTAGTTTCTTGCATTGCGGAGATATTCCATTCTTGATGACCTTCTTGACAACGTTAATTGTCAGAGCCTCGCATCATGGGCCATATCTTTACCGATGATCATGTAATTTAAAAACAAACAGTATACACGAAAATTATGGATCTTTAAAGTTTTCAATATTGAATATTAAATATGTATTATTGATGCTGTCCATAAACAGTTGATTTAGTTTATTTTATACTTTAACTTTAGATTATATACTCAAATGTTCTATTCTCATCTGGCCTACACCTCATACCACCTACACTGCTATTAAAACAAAGTTATGAATTGGAGCACACCTACCTCTGAAGTAAAACATGTAGTACTCTTCCAGTGAGATAAAAAAATGCAAACAACTTTTGATACGTTCAATTTATTTCTGAGATCATTTTGAAATACATTCACTGCCACCAATATATTAAATATAAAAATAATATTAAAAAACGCATGCACATCCATCATGTTCTTGCAAGCCTGTAACATAGCACGAGCCAAATGTCTATTTGTTTACGTGAAACCTGACACGTGGTACGTGTGTGTTAATGCTTATTGGTGAAGGTGTTTTCTTCCAAATTATTAAATGTGGAGGTGGACAATTGACTGTTTTGAAATATAATCTTGATTCCAAAAGCCCTCAATTTATTGATTTAAGTCAATTTGGTTCCATAAGTCTTGACATCTAAGTGTCATCAAGAAGCGAAATGAAGCTAAACGAGTCCACTTCTAAAACAAAATTACAGTTGGACCCCGTTTAACCGCACGCTTTGGTTCAATGAAACTCGTCCTGGAAAACAAGTCGTTCGGTTAAGAGAAATTGCGAAATGCATATAGAAGCTTTGAAATAATACCGTGCGGATATGCGGGGTTCGACTTGGAATATACTGAAAAATGGATATTTTTACTTAACGCATGCCACAAGTGAATTTGATGAAACACGTTTTTTAATTGTGACATTTCACAAATGACACAAATGAAAATATTGGTATAAAACTTCAAATATGTCATAAAGTGCTAAAACATTTGACTAAATATGCTTGTCTGGTCTTAAAGGCGCAGTAGCACGTTTTCTTTCGCTCAAATAAGTTGATGAAATGTATTTGAAAAATAATTACACAATTAGTAAAACACCCTTCTCTCCTCGGAAAATCAAGTTAAAAAATGAGTGTACATGGTTCCGTAAAGCCATGGGAATCATTTTTGTCATTCAAAATAATAAATTATGTTCACAATAAAATGGCCGCCATGCAATTTTTGCTTTATACACAACATAGTTTTCACCACTACAGATAATTGGTTTGTGTAATAAGATGTTTTACTCTCTAAAGTTGATTTAAATGACATAAACTATCATTATAAATGGGAAATTTGAAAAAATAAATTTTGCAAAAAACGTGCTACTGCCCCTTTAACGTTAATGCCGATATGTTAACTTTCACTCATATCCTATTAAGATCATCTATGACTGTGACAGATAGTCCTGACTGTAAGAGATCATACGCCCACAACGTTTCAGATGGACAGCTTAAGACCTTTGATGAATAAAACATCAGAGAACAATCAAGTTAGGTATGTTGACGTTTATGATAGGAGATCAGGAAATGTTCAGATAATACCATAAGATAATAAGTGAAGGCAAAATAAAGGAACCGCGGCAATAGACTAGGTTATGTGTAAGGCAAAGCTTTATACAGTTTTACTGACTTTCTATAATTTCTGGATCGCAAGTGGCATAATTTCCTTGAGAGTTCACGCCACTTCCCTGTCTCAGTTTTATAGATTGTGATTACAAATTCAGAATTGAAAATATGGAATTGAAATATACAATTTTATCATACAGTAGATAGTGTTATCGACAGGATAACATATATTTTCGGTATCCTTTGGAGTAATATAAGGATATCGATGCAAATTACAAAGGTCAAATGCCTGACGTGTTTTTTTGGAAAATTATACTTTTGAATATTTGAACGCCTGTACTTACAAATAGCTTCAACAATGTACATAATTCACGGACATTAACTTTTAAATTCTAAAACAAATTGAAAAGTAGTGAAACATAATTTGTGATCAAGCAGTGCGAAAACACCTTGGTCTCTGCGAGAAATCTACCAAACAATTGTATTCCCAGCGAACAAAGAGTGTTGATGTCGCTTATAGCCTTCTCCTGTTAAAGGGGCAGTAGCTCGTTTTTCCTTCAAATATGTTGATGAAATGTATTTGAAAAATATTGTCACTAATAGCAAAACACCCTTCTCTCTTTGGAAAATCAAGTTAAAAAATAAATGTACATGGTTCGGTAAAATCTTGGAAATCGTTTTTGTAATTCGAAATAATAAAATGTGCTATGTTAAAATGGTCGCCATGCACTTTTTGCTTTATACCCAACACAGTTACGGATAATTGGTTTGTGTATTAAGTTGTTTTAACCTCTAAAGTAAATATAAATGACATAAACTATCATTATAAACGGAAAATTTGACAATTTAAATTTGCATGAATCCTGCTACAGCCCCTTTAACCTTACATTCAAGTTCAAATCCATTGAGCAAACAATTTTACTCACAGGTAACTAAATAACGCAGTTTGAGTCACATTTTTGTTTACCTATATCAACCGTCATTGTTCCATACCTGTGACTTGTGTAAAAGGAATTGAAAATTTACAAACTAACTTCTTTTATTTACCTCTCTGTGCCTTACGCTGAGCACCCATTTGCTATTGAGAAAAAGGGAGACAACTCTCAACCCCAGCAGGATAGACTCACATTCCTGATTTGTTTGAAAATCGTTGTATTTTGAAACATTTCAAAATGTTTTGGACATGAAAAATACATAACTGAAAAGCATTATTAACGATCAATTTATCGTGAGAGTAACCACATTGTTCATTTTCATACATCAATGTGCGTATTTGAAGAAAACTTTGACTTTGAAATTAAAATTGTCCAGCATGTTTGCGCAAAATGAATAACGAATGTCATTGTCTGATAAAGAAGTTATCAGGCTCGGATGTTTTGGGATATCAGCATCCTGCATTCGGAATAAACCTTGTATTTTGCGAGCTCTGGCGCAAGATAACCTCTATCTACAGGGAAATAAATAAACCTTGTGTTCTGCGAGCTGTGGCGCAAGATAAACTCTATCTACAGGGAAATAAATAAACCTTGTGTTCTGCGAGCTCTGGCGCAAGATAAACTCTATCTACAGGGAAATAAATAAACCTTGTGTTCTGCGAGCTGTGGCGCAAGATAAACTCTATCTACAGGGAAATAAATAAACCTTGTGTTCTGCGAGCTCTGGCGCAAGATAAACTCTATCTACAGGGAAATAAATAAACCTTGTGTTCTGCGAGCTCTGGCGCAAGATAACCTCCATCTACAGGGAAATAAATAAACCTTGTGTTCTGCGAGCTCTGGCGCAAGGTAACCTCCATCTACAGGGAAATAAATAAACCTTGTGTTCTGCGAGCTCTGGCGCAAGGTAACCTAAGGCAACCCGATTTTATTATGGAAACCCGAGATTCCATAACTGACCAACAAGAATAACATAAGTGAGAAGTTCAAATTCTATCAAAAACCTATTTTCATACTTTAACTAACATATTGACGAAAATTCCAACTTTCTACCCCCCCACCGTACGTGAGATACAGACACCCTTGCCCATGGGCTGGCCCATTGGAAAATTCGAGAGGCTGTTCAAATTGGTGTTACAGAAAAATTATTTTCTAATTTTTAATAATGGGTCTAGCAGTAACATATTTTGGGAAATCTAGCCCATTGGCGAGATGTCCCATGGGCGAGACCTCGCCCATGGGCCAGGTTTCCCATGGGCCGGATTTCCCATGGGCCAGGTTTCGAATGGGCCAATGTTCACTTTGGCAAAAACATAATAAGGTTTGTGAAATTTTGACTTTGGAAATATTTATTGACTTTGGTGGAAGTGTTACTTTCATAAAATATTTACTTTGGTGACATGTTGACGTTAAGTATATATTTTGAGTTATATAAATTGTCGACTTATAAAATATTCATTTTAGTGTTGTGTAGTTTAAGTTTAACTTATATAAAATAAAATATTTAAGGAGAGGGGTTCATCTTGGGGGCCTCTTGTAAAATCTATAGAAAGGGCGTCTTCATATTTATTGAATGTAAACTTGTTTTACTACATTTTAATGGTTATTGACAAATCAGTTGAAGATAATTTACCTGCCATAACGTCAAAAGGATACTACATAAGTTTTACTGTTGACTGAAGGAGAAACGAAACATGCCCGTTCAAAGTCAACTTTTTGTGAATCCATTTACATTGCACAATTTTATTGGCCATGAGATACACTGACAACGGGGTGGATATTTATGCCTCCTCTCGCGCCAATACACTTCCTCATCCCCTGTGCGTAGGTGTCGGCCGGGAAAACGTAATTTCATTGTTAGGGGACAGTATAAAATATTTTGTTGTATTATGGGAGTGAGAGCTAAAATCATTTTCGATGGCAATATTCTTAGCCTTTTACTTTATGCTGACGACATAGCTCTTCCAGCCCCTGATGAGGGAAGTCTAATGGTTCTCGGGTGATACCACTATAGCCCTACGTAGTGGTACGCTATCGCCCTTGTAGTATTAATCAGTGTGAGTTTATATTTACAGTTGCTGATTATGTACTAAATTATGTTCATCATCATCATCATCATTTATTCTAAAAAATCCACCATCGGTGGTACATAAGATATATAAATACAAAGTATATAATAATTACCAAAATGGCAAGGATGTACACAGGAATATGCAAATCATCAATAATATATATACATAAATTTTCTAAACGACAATTGTTTGAGGTGAGAATTTTATTTACTTTTTTGTTTTGAGCTTTGTAAAGACGATTGTTATGTATTTAGCTAGTTTGCATAAAATAGTGGCACGATTAGACTTAAGAAGTTTCGCCATCTTTTTGGTATTCGGCCATTGTAGGAAACGATTTGGTATGAGCATTAATCTTTCGGAGATAAAAGCTTCACATTTAAATAAATAATGGAACTCGTCTGCGATTGCTGGGGAGTTCCAGCTGATACATATTTGCATGACTAAGTCTTTTGATTAAATGTAGGGAACGAAGTACATGTACCGTTAAAACAATATTCTGTAATCACCGAATCTTGACTTGTATCGAGACAGCACCTTCATTGTTCAAACAAGTTTTGTAAAGTTCCCGGGCCATAAACTGTGCATAGGATGTAGATATCTTTAATGGACATTCTAGAAGTAGAATGTAGAATGTAGAATGTAGAATGTAGAATGTAGAATTTCTTTTGATTGTGGCGTAGGCGATATGGGGTGTATGCGATACGAGGACAGACCATATCAGTACAAGCTACTATTGAGTAGGATGCACTATTCCACTGTTCCATTTCAGCCATGGGTGTTGCGTTAATTAATGCGATTCTCTACTGTCTTAGAACTAGCTGACGAATGACGGTCTGGGGAATGGGAGATATGAACCTTCTGTATTTGTCTGCAGTTGTTTCTGTTGGAACTATGATAATTTCAATGACTGATAAAACTACAATTGGTCGATCTATTACTAGTGCATAATCGCAGTGACCGGTAAGTTGTGTATTAGCTCGCCCGTGCGTTAATTGGCGTTGATCCGAATGAACACACACCTAGTAGACAGACAGACAGACAGATATTTTATTAACGTCTCACCTTGCGTATACATAACATACATACATAATTATATAAACAATAAAATATACACAAGCCATTCCATAGGAATTATGAGAGACAAAAATTGAGTGTTAATATACGATAAAACTTGCATTAAAATAAATCATTGTGGCATTAAAAAGGTATAAAGTAAATATAGCAATATACAGATATAAAAATTGTATTACTTATATAAACACCATCTCCTTCTTAAGATATTAAAACAGGCTTTGGCACACAACAGAGTTAAATCAACATGTGTAAAGAGCACTTCAAACTTTCCTGCGTCTGTTAAAACACTAACATTTGGACATAAATATTCTGCTTCTTTAAAAAGGGCATATCGTAAATCATCATACACAAGACAGTTTAAAATAACATGATATTCATTCTCAACACAACAATGTTCACACATAGGGCATATCCTTTCTTCCACGGGTAACTGTTCATATCGCCCTGTTTCTAGTCTTATAGGTGCTACTCCTAGTCTGAATTTTGACATAGCACTTCTAGGGTCGGGGCATATGGGCATATGGGAAATGACATAATGTTCTGCTTCATATCCACAATTCTTTACAGTCTTATACGTTCTGAGCTTCCCTGTATTGTCACTAATTCTTTGAGTCCACTCATATATATATCTCGTAAAGAGGATATCTTCAACTTTCTTCACCATGTCAGGCTGGACTGAGTCTTGTAGATAGCTGCAATCAGTGTCTCTAAACAGTTTTCTTAGATTAAAATTCCAGTTTTTACATCCGTTGGTGGCACACTTATCTGTCCACAGGAATATGCTTTTGTTTAACCTGTTATTGTCCATTATCAAATACCTTCGCCACTGTTGTAAACATGCAACCTTCTGAGATATGTTCACAGGTACCCATCCCAGATCACCAAGTACTCCATCAGTTGGTGCATATCTACCAACTCCTAAATAAAATCTACAGGCCCGGTTTTGGACAGCATTTATACATGAGTATTCCTGTAGGCCCCATACAGCTGCTCCATACGTGATAACTGGTAACACAGTACTGTCGTATAATTTATGAAAAACTTTAAAATCCATATCACCCAGTATTTTACACTTTGCTATTACTAGCCCTAGAGCTTGCTTGCAGACTGAGCTACAAATTTTGCCGTGACACTGTAATCCAGGAATTCATTCACCGTTAGCCCGAGATAACGGTACAGTATGTCCACAGATGTCGTCAATACGTAATTATATGGTCTAGTGCCTTGAGTATCCATATCCTGTTTCTTGTTCCAGCAAATAAAAATTACCAAAAGTTATTGGTTTGAGCAAACTTAATTTCAAACAAATCTATTCAGTTTAATCAGTATCATATATGTTCGTGTTGTGTAGTGATAGTAATGGGAACTATTTACATACCGATGAATCCCATTGTGACATTATCACAATGACTCTTAAAATGGTACTTTTAGCAATGGTCAGTAGTTAAAATAACACCAATGATAATGTTTGCATTTTTATAATCACCCATTTAAATATTAAGAGGTCGGGGTTGGGGAGTTGAAGTGGAAATGACTACTGCAAATGCAGTACACAGAGCGGCTTCTGATGTGTGAAGTTGAATTTAGCCGTTATCCGTCGAATGTTCAAAACTTGACTGTGCTGACCAGTCGACTCATGCTTGAGTGATTTTGTGCTACTGGTTGAATCAGAATGTGAAAGAGATGATATGTGCTCTGTTCTGGTGTCAACGTTTTATTTATAATTATAGACGCTGTTGGAATGTCACGGTTCGTTAATTAACAGAATGAGGCGGTACGGCTACGAATATAATTACTTTGGTGCAGGCACTCTCTAATGACCAACTCACTGTCAGATTGTTGACAACAGTGAAGGGGTGCATGCAGAGTCTACATTAAACGTTTTCTTAATCATTTGATTTGTTTACCATTTCGGCCACTGTCTCAATACGATACACTGTTTTTCCAAAACGTCGTACGATTTTGACGGATATTATTGATGAAAAGCTATAGCCTTTTCACACAAGTGTCCTTCCCCTAAAAACATATATAGAGATTATTACCCGAGGAAGTGGGTCATATGACTTTTACGAAACGAGTGTGAATGTTTGTATTGCCCGAGCGAGAGCGAGGGTTATACATACATTTGCACGAGTTTCGTAAAAGTCATATGGCACCCTTTCGAGTGTAATAATTTCTTTATTACCCATTCTATTCCATTTGATTCGCGTAAAATTAGCCAGACAATGGCTCACTTCCATTGTGACGGCAAGCTACAGTGACGTCACGAACAATCGTTTTATGACGTCACAAACGACAAAATACGGGAAGCCGCGGTGAAAAAATCGTTGCTAGGCAAACGTGATATGTGCACATGTGCTCATATCAATAATATTAACTCGGGTATTTTCAACCATATGGGTAATAAATTGAGTTATAGATATGAACTTTTGGAATATACGTTTCCACAGTATACTCTACTATAAAATATTCACTTTAATCAAATGTTGACTCTTGAAATATTTGTTGGCGTTGTTGAAGTTTATATCTAATGACTTTTTGAACACTTATGTCTGGCTAAAGGCGCGTGTTTCAGATAGTACCGGTAATTGTAAGTGCTATTGCCCACACTAAATCAGTCACTATGACTGATTATATATAAACAACTGATTGCAGGTTACAGATATATAAAGATAGAACAATTGCAGTATAATCATGCAACTGCGGTTTAAGTGATATATCAGACTTGTGTATTGACTCTCAGAATACCCTACTGAAATAAAACATCTGTCTGTCTCTCTGTCTACTGTTGAACAAGCGGTATTTCGGTATTGTATGATAAATATATTGTATGATAACTTGATAAAATACATGCTTTCATATCATTTATTGCAATATGAATACGAAATACAAACGTGTAGAATGCAATGTTTATGTAACTGCATGGACATATAACACTTCTGCATGGACATATCACACTTCTGCATGGACATATAACACTTCTGCATGGACATATAACACTTCTGCATGGACATATCACACTTCTGCATGGACATATCACACTTCTGCATGGACATATCACACTTCTGCATTCTGCATGGACATATCACACTTCTGCATGGACATATCACACTTCTGCATGGACATATCACACTTCTGCATGGACATATCACACTTCTGCATGGACATATCACACTTCTGCATGGACATATCACACTTCTGCATGGACATATCATTCAGAATATCTTTTTCAAAGTCAACATGTCACCACAGTTAACATTTTATATAAGTTAAACTTAAACTACACAACACTTCACTAAAATGAATATTTTATAAGTCGACAATTTATATAACTCAACATATATACTACATGTCACCAAAGTCAATATTTTATCAAAGTAACACTTCCACCAAAGTCAAAAAATATTTCCAAAGTCAACATTTAACAAACATTATATTTTTTCCAAATTCAACATTTCACAAACATTATATTTTTGCCAAAGTCAACATTGACCCATTCGAAACCTGGCCCCTGGGAAATCCGGCCCATGGGAAACCTGGCCAATGGGAAATCTCGCCCATAGGAAAAAAATATTTTCCTTTGTATGGGGAGAGTTCATAAACACCCAAAATATGTTACTGCTAGACCCATTATTAAAAATTAGAAAATAAGTTTCGTGTAACACCAATTTGAACAGCCTTTTCCAATGGGCCAGCCCATGGGCAAGGGTGTCTGTATCTCATGTACGATGGGGGTAGAAAGTTGGAATTTTCAGAACCAATAAGGGTGACAAGTAAAATGTCATTTCTTCACACTAATATTGAGACATTGGATATATAGTATAGAGCTAAAATATAAGATGCCCTCTCTCTAAGTATGCTGGCTTGATCGATGGGTTTAGTTTCATTCATATACTATTAAGGTCATCTAAACTACCGGGTAAACGAAAGTTTTCACCTAAGTTTATTTCGATTAATTCAATATTTAAAAGAAATCAGATGTATTTGACTATGACACGATACAATAATACTTATCTGCAGTAGTTTGAATGACTTTGTTGGTGACTGAGGTTAAATTTTAGTTCAAATATCTTTTTGTAATGAAGACAGGGTAAAGAATGAAATTTTCACCAACATGACCCCTGTCCTGTTTAAAATGTTTTAAAAGTGTGCAGAATCAGGCACATTTATTTATTTTCACATAGAATATGTCTTATATGTCGATGAACAGTTGTGTATCATCAACAATTATTTAAAAACAAAATTAAACTTAAAATTTCATTTTTTTTTAAATAATTAAAAAACATGTAGAAGTATTCTTTGACTGCTAACTAAACACCTGTACTGATCAGTTTTGGATTATGACATCGAAAACTTGAGATATTTGCAATTGAAAATCATACATATGATAAAATCAACTGAGGTGAGTACTTTCTTTTGCCCGGTAGTTTATAACTGTGACAGATAGTCCGGGCTCTAAGAGATCATACACCCACAACGATTCATATTGAGAGATCAAGCATATGATGAATAAAACATCACTGAACAATCAAGTTAGTTCTGAGGACATTTATGATGGGACATCTGGACATGTTCAGATGTTATATGATACGAGTTGAAGGCCAAATAACACAAGCGCAATGACAGGCTATGCTCTCACCAAGATATGTGAGAGGCGCAGCTTTAGACGGCTGTACAGTGTTTCTTCATATTTCGAAGTCTTTCAAAATAACTGTGAAAAATAGATGAAGCTGCCATTCTCTATTGAGCTTTCACGCCACCTCCCGTCTTGATTTAAATTGAGATTACAACTTTGAAACGTTGAGCTATGAATGCAAATTTTGTTTAATCAATATTGTTAAAACATGTTTTCTTTGTAAGTACTTCAAAACAAATGACAGTGTTTTAAAAAAAGAAATTAGTTTCATGTTCATTTATTTTAGAATCATTTTAATTGTACAATAGATATCCTTAAAACTACTATACATTTCATTCAGAGACCGACGTCAGTTTAAAAACCTATTGTAAAATAATAGAGAAGTACCAAACAAAAATGTACCGGCAAATCATCTCCAAATATAGAGCAATTTCCTCTTTCAATGAAAGCCAAGCATTTATATGTGTAGAAACTGGAATTACGCGCCCCTCTACCATGTATATAGAGATTATTACCCGAGGAAGTAATTCATGTCAAATGACTTTTTCGGGACGAGTGTGAATTTTGTATTGCCCGAGCGAGAGAGTTTCGTAGAAGTCACATGGCACACTTTAGGCGTGTAATAATATCTTTATTACCCATTCTAATCCATTTGATTTACTTAAAATTAATCAGGAAACGGCCCACTTCTCTTGTGACGGCAAGTTGCAGTGACGTCACAGTCGAAGTAACATGGGAAGTCGCTGTGAAACAATGGTTGCTAGGCAAAAGTGATATGTGCTCAAATTAATAATATTAACTTGCTTCATTTCAACCATATGGGTACTAAACAAGTTATATGGCCTATTAAACACTACCAACGCAATTCTGCCTTTTATCTGCTGCATGTATATATTACAATTATGTTTGACTAATTTCCGCGAGCGAGCCCCCGTGGATTGTCCGGTTTTCGACAAACAATCATCATGTTCAAAATTGTTGTTGTCGCTATAGTGAACCGGATCGCAATAAAGTGATAAATGTCAACAACAGCAAGTACTCGTCGATAAATAAACATCAATGGATCGTTTTACACATGGAATGGGAACAACACACTCTACATATACATTCCTTATAATGATAGTCTATGTAATTTATATTTACTTTAGAAGGTTAAAAATCTTATTACACAGACCAATTATCCGTAGTGGTAATAAAAATATTGCGTATAAAGCAAAAATTGCATGGCGGTCATTTTATTGTGAACACAATTTATTATTTTGAATGACAAAAATGATGCCCATGGCTTTACGGAACCATGTACACTCTTATTTAACTTGATTTTCCGAGGAGAGAAGGGTGTTTTACTATTAGTGAGATTATTTTTCAAATACATTTCATCAACTTATTTCAGCGAAAAAACGTGCTACTTCCCCTTTAAGACACCACTGCAGTGAATTGATGAATGGCAGCGATGAATGCTATTTCAAATGTCCATATTTATTAGAATATGAGAAAATGTTAGGAATATCAAGGTTATTACGAACTTGTGCCGTTTAATCCAAATTAATTGTGTCACCTTTTTAAAATTTTACCTATTGTAACTCATGTATTGCCGATGACGGGTTCCTTGAGAAAAAACGCATGATAGCAAAACAATACTCTAAAGTCCAACATATGCCCTTCGTACTGAAATGCTCTTTGGTTAATCCGCTAAGAAAATGTTCATTCATGACATTATGCTTTTAAAAATATGCATCGTGTGTGGGAGGCCATGTTTTCAGTATCCTACAAATTATTATTCAAAACACTCTCAATAGAAAAACATTTTCTCGCATATTCAAACCGATCAATAACTCTTAAAGTGATTTGACTATTTCCAAATGCTTCCAACCAGCACAGAATCGGCATCAATCTAATTATGTAGTCACTTAGCTGCCGTTTAAAGCTCACGGGACCAAAGAAGAACCAATTATCCAGACAATGCAGATTTTATGACTGATTTCATCTGTTTCAACTTAATTCTGGTCAACGGGTCTGAAGTACATAAAATACATTCCATATGGGCAAGGAAATATCTCTCCATGCACAAATGCATTGCTTATAGTATATACCAACTTCCAAACGCAAGGCATAACTCTTGCATTGGGAAGTTGAGTATATACATGTACGAGGAAAAGGATGATGTACGTTTATTTGGATATATATATATATATATATATATATATATATATATATATATATATATATATATATATATATATATACTTCGAATGATACCGTAGTAAATCTAAATGTCAATTCAAAGAACATGCTAAAAAGCCTTGAGTGCAACACTTACTATTATATATGAACTTTTGACAATGTTTTTTTATACTTAAAGTAAAGGTTACATTTTCTTGAAATATAAATCTTTACTTGCCAATATGAAGATGTGTATCTCGAAGTCTTTGGGTCAATAAATGTATCAAACCAACATGATTGCATCTGTATCCCTGAATTTCGACCTTTGAAACTAGCCTGTCCCATAAGAACATAAACCATACTTTAGCAAATCGGGGCCTCCGGATCCTTCACAAAGCTTACGTTGCCATAGGTGATCATCGTTGAGTGGACTATGGATAACTCCCAGTACTATTTTACTTCAAGGCCGAGAACCACAGATCAAAAATTAAATAACAACTTTCGGAAAAAAGTCCAAATGCATATGTAGTTCAGATGAATATTTGTATCATGTCCATTCATGTTTCAATCGAAAATAAAATCAAGTCCAGTCCAAATTGCAATGTTCCTGTACATGTACATGTACACGGTAGTGAGTCTTGTCCACACCACACTCGTTAAACACAGGACAAAATGTGATGGAATCCGATTTCCGGATTCT
This sequence comes from Gibbula magus, assembly GCA_936450465.1. NCBI lineage: Eukaryota > Metazoa > Mollusca > Gastropoda > Trochida > Trochidae > Gibbula > Gibbula magus. The sequence continues at coordinate 30,790,002 of OW388300.1, forward strand.
TCCGGATCCTCCCAAAATTTGGTGGATTCCGAAGAATCCGGCAGAATCCGGAAGGATCAGACATGTGGATTCCATCACATTTTGTACTGTGAAAGTTAGATATGTCTATCCTTTCTGCTGACTACAGGAAACAAAGATAATATACTGTAATTTATCACTAATTAAAGATAACTGTTGACAGAAACTCACGAAAGGACGTGCAGGTACGACTTTAAGGTGTTCAGCTATTTTATATTGTCTTTTGTAAATCGAATCAATACATCTTGAACAATACTTTTTTTAACAACAGCGGTAAACGGTCTTACATAACTGTGCGTGTAACATAACATTAACAGTATTTATCTTATAACCATAAGCTATCTCATATCATCAAGAGTAACCGAGGACCGAGGACCGAGGAAAATTTCTTCGACATCTCCTAAAGTATCAGAAAATCATTCTTCCAGGGAAGCAACTTAAATGAAAACTTGGTCCGGATGATGTAATTAGGTCGGACCAGACCTTTTCCAATAACAAACATGTTTCTGACAATTTTTGAGCAACGATGTAAATATGTATACATGTACCTACAATAATGGTATATCCATATCAAGCTCTATCAAATTGTATTATTTGAAAAAACATGACTCCTTTACTGAGAAATATTTATCCATCAATGATTCAGGTTCATATTGTCATCACCACCGTATGTGCAAACGGATTTAACTGTTAACTATGATTGATTATGATATTAACCTATTCAAACTTTTCCTTAGATAAGGTGTTCAAACTAAGAACTGAAGTGAATGCAACGTGGTTATATTTGGGATAACATAACCTTCAATAGTTCACATTCTTGTACTTTTTCGGGCCGAGTCCCATGCAGGATTCGAACCCACCCCCTCAGCGTAAGGCAAACATCGCCAGCATTGACTGCACCAACAGCTTACCAAACGACCATTTCGCGCTCCTCAACAAGGTCGTGAGTTCGAATCCCGCATGGGACTCGGCCCGAAAATGTACAAGAATTTATACTATTGAAGGTTGTGTTAACCCAAATATAACCATGTTCTTCACTATCTAAATGGCAAATATTTCTAAAGTGAGTGCAATGTGTTAAACTAAGAATGGCAGTGGCGCAGCTATTTATTGTCATATATTTTACGAATGTTGTATTGTTGGCATATTTATATGGAATAAATATTGATGTTTATGTTCCCTGACGATTCGATGGTATAACAGTTTGAGAGTGACAGGACCAAAAAAGACTGTCACAGCGATTAGATCCCCTAAATGAAATGTTTACATGTTGTTACCAGGAATTTGGTCACAGCACTTTTGCCTATTCTCTTTCTTGAGTTACACGTATAAATAAATTGTCCTTTTAATTTTAGATTATTGATAAAATCCATCGTTAAAATAACAGATCTAAAATGATTTTACAAAGCTCTATTTAATTCAAACAGACACAAAAACTTGTGATGAAAAACACCGATTTCGAATATTAAACTTAAACTTTTATGCAATTTATGGAAATCAATCGTTTGTATCCAAAAATGAATCCAAACATTTTGCATGCATATACATATAAAACATACTGGCATATAAATAATTGAAGGCCATTACGTTTTCATTGTGCTTCCATCGAAATCCGTTTTATGCCTTTGAAGACCATTATATAGCAGTTATTGTTGAAGAACCCCTTTTGCATAATTCTTGTGAACTTTAAGTCGCTCAGTCACAGACTGCGTGGGCGGTGGAGTTAATTCACCTTACACTTTCAATTTCCTGCTTTTCAATCAATTCCTTTATTCATTGATATTCTTATCTCTTTGTCACCAATACCGGAAATCGCCTAGCAGGATTCATGAGCTATAGGTGGTTTGAAAACGGTCTCACATCTTATGTTGAGGTTTATTTCATATCCCCCGATTAACAAACACAGTGTTCAATTAATAGAAATGCTTTGCGGTATATATTTTAACGATCCTGATTTGCAGAGTGTCTATAAACATTTCAGGTTATGAACACTTCGTCTAATTGTTTGGCATTTTAATGCTTTTATTTTATGAATAAAGAACAATCCTTGCAGAAATGTTAAAACCAACTGTCAATTCTGCAATTATGAATTGTTAAACAATGACGAAGAAGATAATATTTATTAATCACACCAACATGGATTTAGTACTTGCTTTGTATAAACACCCTTGCCTTAATAGACCATTACTTCTGTTTTTTCGAAAGGCTCTTATAATCGGATATAATAGTTATCTGAAATAAAACCGTAAATGTTATTGACTTAGTATATATTTTCATTGGGATTCTCCCAGTTACAATGAAAATGTGTGTTGTTATCATTAAATAAGTAACCAAGCCTTTTCTTTAGTATATTCATTTCTCTTTATTGTTCAGGTGTATGTAGGCCATCGGCTCATTTTACATATTACATCATACAGCCAACAAGCGGCTATTGCGTTGCTTATTCGCATAAAAAATGTACATAGCTAGGTTACGCAGAACACTGGAGTTATCAACAGACATCAAGGCATTAAATTTATGCAATGAAGGATAAGAATAATAATTTGCAGGGACATATAACTTACGAATATCATTTTAGGCAGAATATATTAGGATAACATTAGGAAACTCGTTCTCAGTGTGACCATCATTGCACATATGAAAAAATCTAAGGTTCCTAGGCGTATTGGTATATCTACCCGTCTCAATATTTAATTGATGTGAGCTGCATAATGAATACGAATACGTTTTCCAGCTTGAAGTCAAAGATTCATGCCAGCTCTGTATATACATATTCTGAGCCCTGGTCATGAATTCAGACAGAAAAGAATCAAAATTGGAAATGTATTGATTCTCCCACACGTAACCAAAACCCATACTATTCAATAGAAATCGAAGTTTGGAGGCCCAGTTGGATTTACCATATGAAACATCCAGCAACATTAAATTGTAACACTTTCTGGGGAAACGAGATACTGGCGTATTTAACAACTTATACCAATACGTAATGCGATGTTTGTAGGCATAAGTAGATATAGGAAATCTGCCACATTCTCCACGAACAACCTGATTATAAGTAGACTTCTTAACACCAAGAAAATGTTTACACGCCAAGGTCTGTACCTTTTCCATATTAGAAGTTAGAATGCTTGTTTATGTCACCTAGGGTCTTGAATATGCTACATTCACTGTTTGTTTAAAACGTATTAGTTCGGAATTATTTACAACCAAGATAATAAGATCGTAATATTTCAAATTTTGAAATGTCAATAATTGTGGATTTCAATTAAATTTACTTATTCCAAAATCACATCACTTTGGACTGTTTCCAGCTGGCAAGGCGGATGACTTGAATTATTGATCCTAAACGTTTTTTAAAACAAGGATGGTGCTTAATTAATGCATTTTAGTGTCTTACAGCAAACTGCCTCAGCCTTGCTTCCTATGGAAGGGCGCAGCTAATACTGTCTTCATGATTTCTCATTCAGCTAATACGTTACAATACAGTCAGAGCATTGCCTGATACACCACCATAAACGTCAGTAAAACAACAAAGATATTTTATTCATTCCATGCCTTGAAGCATTCAATCTCAGACGTAGTGGGTGGGTGAATCTCTGACAGTCGTGATCCTTTCTCAAACTCAATGTTAATCGTATTGGTTTATGAATGAATCTAAACGTACAGACTGAACCGTTAAGATAAACGTGTATATTCATTGAAGGGCATCTGAGGTTTTGCATTTCCTAAGGTACAGTTATAGTGTCACCAGTGTAAGCTTTTTAGTAATGGAACATAATGTATGTGTTTTACTAACTGGACATTAAAGGGGCAGTAGCACGTGTTTTTGCTCAAATAAGTCGATTAAATGTATTTGAAAAATAATTTCACCAATCGTAAAACACACTTTCTCTCTTCAGAAAATCAAGTTAAAAATGAGTGTACATGGCTCAGTAAAGCCATGGTAATCGTTTTTGTAATACAAAATAATAAAATGTGTTCACAATAAAATCGCCGCCATGCCATTTTTGCTTTATACGCAACACCGTTATTACAACTACGGATAATTGTATTGTGTTATAACCCTAAAATGCTCCTCTGACGCATACATTTACATACAAATGTAAAGATTCTTAAATGAAGGAGATGGAATTCTCAGCATGTCTGATAGGATATATGGTATATGGTATATGGTTCAACTTCATTGTACAACCTTAAAGGGGCAGTAGCACGTTTTTGGCAATTTTGTTTTTCTTTTCAAATTTCCCATTTATAATGATAGTTTATGTTATTTATATTTACTTTGGAGGCTAAAAGATCTTATTACACAAACCAATTATCCGTAGTTGTAATATATATAGTCTCTCGTAACCCATTTTTGGGTGGCTCGATGTATTTTTTTTTATGTACATTTTATTGCTGTATTTTAATGATTGCGAGGTGAGACTCGAATAAAAAATCTGTCTGTCTGTCTGTCTATCATAGGCGGAATCCAGATGAAGAAAGATAAATGCGCTTGATGAGAAAGGACCGATTGTTAAGAAAACACATGTATTATATATACCATAACAACCATATACAGTCATAAGAGGAGATATATAATGTCACGGATGCATATGACACATATTTCCAAGAATGTTTAAACATGCTTATTCGTTAGTACACAGATAGATACAATTGTTTCTATTGTGTTTGAAGGGGGTCTTCATGACTAGCATTGTGCATTGTAACACAAACGGTCTGTGTACACGTTTATAATACCTTAAGCACGACCATGTCATTTTTGTTTATGGCTGGATCATGCTTTTAAACCTTTAAATTAAAATTTCGCTTGAAAGATACACTATTACTTGGAGTGTGTGAACATATTTTGGGTACAAAATACCAACAATCTTCACAGAGTAATATTCTTTGACAACTTACATTTGGAACAAGTAGTTACATTATACAAACAGAATAACATTTCTGATACCCCAGGTGTTGACTTGCACCATACCGTGGTAGACTCGTTGTATGAGCTGAATGTCCTTAAGATATAATATCAAAATTCCTCATTTCTATAGTGTTGACAATATATAAGAATTTTTAAACGGGCAGTAGCACGTTTTTTTTCAAATTTTATTTTTTCAAATTTCCTATATATATTGATAGTTTATGTCATTTATATTAACTTTAGAGGATAAAACAGCTTATTACACAAACCAATTATCCGTAGTGGTAATAACTGTGTTGCGTATAAAGCAAAAATTGCATGGCGGCCATTTTATTGTGAACACAATTTAATCATTTCGCATAACAAAAACTATTCCCATGGCTTTATCGAACCATGAACAATCATTTTTAACTTGATTTTCCGAAGAGAGAATGGTCTTTTACTATTGATGACATTATTTTTCAAATACATTTCATCGACTGATTTGAGCGAAAAAACGTGCTACTGCCCCTTTAAAAGTGCAACATCCTTGTAGCTACAAATTCAGGCTTTAAAGCAAGGTACATGTACCAGCTCGAGAACAACCGAGTTGTATGGAATATCCATTATAAATGTAATTACTGTTTTTGTACAAGTAATATGTGGGCTTAAGAAAGGTGGTTAAAAATTATATACAGTCAGACCCCGTTTATCCGCACAAGTTTGTTACAGTTGATAATCGCCCGGTTAGCAAGTCATTCTGTAAAGTGAATTATCATTTGCATATGAATGCATAGAGAGGATTTGAAATACGACCGTCCGGATGACCGGGTTTCCGTTTATGCGGGGTCCGGTTAAACGATGTCTGACTGTCTAGTAAAAGGCGAGATTGTGATGTAGAATGAAGAACAATTTTATGGATACACAACTTCTTCTTTCTGTATAGGCGACGTTTCGACATAGATACTGATGTCGTTGTCAAGCAGGTGATACAGTTGAACAATTTCCCAGGGTTTATATACAAGTAGTGTTTATACACTAGAGGAGGATGAGAAGATTTTGAGTTGTTACTACAGTAGATAGGCTTGATGTACACATATTGAGTAGAAGCCAGAGAGAATGATTTACAATGTTTATACAGCAGATGAGGTTGATATACACAGCTTGTTAAGGAGATTAAGTCTAGGTTGATGTACACAGCTTGTTAAGGATATTGATTGATTTAACAACATGATTATTGATTATTGGGGGTAATTAGGAGATGTACACAGCAATATGGTGATTGAAGATAAGGTAAATATGAATATGAGTTGATTAACGTAGCAAGTGATGGTAAGCGTTTGGGATGTAGAATCCTTCGTCTCTGTTCAGGGCTGGTGCTATTTTCTTAATGTGGATGGCTTCGAGGTATTTCCTTTCTTTGTAGTTGGCCTGGTTCTTTTCTAGGACCTTGATGTTGCTCCATACATTGTGATGTGCAAAGAAGTGATCTAACTCCAATCTGACAGAAACATGATAATAAACAAAAACACAAAAGGAAAGAAACTCAAAGACAAAAGTATCAAAATGTCAAATTTTACTGGTATTACTGAAGAAAACTTTTGCAATGGATGTCGGCACGTCAACAAATGGCAGTAGTAACAAACTATGTGAACGTTGCTACCAAAATACATGTTTACAATTACTACGTGTATGCTCAGCAGAATAATAACATGAATAGTGACTTCTACAGTTCTCATGAGAGATGCGGTGCGATTATTCCTTCCTAATAAAATAAATCGCCTATTACAAAATTACATGTACATATATAGAGAAACACGAGAAATCAGATGTCATTGTATGAAGGATTGTAAAATGACAGGCACATACATATTAATTATGAACTATACATCAGCTCACAATTACATTTTGATGGTGGAAATGAAATCTTTGCTGAAGAGGAAGAAGGATTTCCTATCATCATGTGTGTCACAAGTCTCCCCTAAAAACGTCTCTCACTGCCACCAGATGTCGCCTCCATTACACTTCCGGTGCATGTGTCCGGAAGTCGTAAATGTAAGGTATATAACGTCTCCCGGTTCATTGATTCGGCCGTGGCATCAAAATTATCCAATTTCGCAAACCTTTTGGAACTTTTATTAGAGGTCCTACTGGTCTGAGTGCGAAATCAGCTCCGCTGGAAAGCTCTGATTAAATTTCAAATCATCATCATCGTCATTGATTCCATGTACTGTACAAGTAGATTCCCTTTGGTCTAGGCTGGTTACCATGGTGGGTTAAGATTTAGGAATCTTAACACAATTTGACTTAAAAGGTGGAAATAGTTTATAAAATTATAAAACAAGATCTAATACAAGTTTGAAGGGACATTTGAACAGTATACACCAATAATGTCAAAAAGGTCAAATAATAAAATAAAACCTGATACAAGTTTAAAGAGACATTAGAACAGTGAATATCAATATTGTTAAATATAGGTCAAAAAATAAATTAAGTTTTAAACGGAGATATGAAACTTGAACATCAGCGTAGACTCTTTCATAACATGTACACTTCTCTTCATGAATTAAATTGTAATAAAACCATCTCTGACTACAATGTTGTGACACCGCCCACTACCATACTTATTAAATTAATAGGTAGAGTCTTGAAAAGCGACACTAAAAGGTAAAGCTTTCAAGTTGTGACTTTACGAATGAGTTATGACAATACCGTAAGCATCTCAGACTGTTTTGCCTTCCCAGTAAGGTATGTATGGAGATGATGGGAGAGACACGGACAGGTCGACTAACTAGCAGCATGTTAGCTGGTGTCAACAGTCCGCTGAGCTGAACATTACTGTCTGTCGTGGGTCTCATTGTCAGTTTATTCCTCATAACTGCATCCAGCTTATCATTCATTCATACATACATGCATACTCACACCCCCACAAATACAAATTAAATACATGCATACTCACACGCACATAAATACAAATTGCATAATGCATACTCACACGCACACAATACAAATTACATACATGCATACTCACACGCACACAAATACAAATTACATACATGCATACCAACAAGCACACACATACATATTACATACATGCATACATACATTAATACACACACACAAGTACATATTACATACATGCATACTCACACGCACACAAATACATTGTACATACAAGCATACTCACACGCACACAAATACATATTACATACATGCATACATACATTAAATACACGCACACAAGTACATATTACATACATGCATACTCACACATACACAATACAAATTACATACATGCATACTCACAACCCCACAAATACAAATTACATACATGCATACCAACAAGCACACACATACATATTACATACATGCATACTCACACGCACACATATACAAATTACTTACATGCATACACACGTAAACAAATACATTTGATAAACATGCACATACGCAATCACGTACACCTATAAACATACATACATACATGTAAATACATACATAAATATAAACATTGCACAGATACATTGTACATACATACATACGCACACACATGAGTAAACCCATTCACACATGCACCAAGGGCAAACGAAACTACATCCACATTCAAAATCGACTTTATCCGGCCAAAACAAATATTTTGTGTTTGACTCTTTTGCTCTCTTTTGTATATTCAGTGTATATAATAAATACTTTATAAATAATACTTTAAATGCAACAAACAACTAAAATGTTCATTTCATGTCAAAATCGACATATTTCACTCAATCATTAATCCCAAATCATGTACAGCATGATAACGTATAATAATGAATGAATTGATCACTATGATTATAAAGTAATGTCAACTTCCTATCTTTTCCAGACAACAGCAAGGTGGGTGGACTTGGACAAAACTTCACACTGGATAAAAGCATACTGCACGTTGACGTGCTAACAACCAGGTAATTGCATGTATGCGTATGGCCATCATCTGTTCATATGTCATGAGTTTGGCATGAGTAGTTTTAAAGGGGCAGTAGCACATTTTTTTGCTGAAATAAGTTGGTGAAATGTTTTTGAAAAATAATGTCACCAATAGTAAACCACCCCAATCTCTTCGGAAAATCAAGTTTAAAAATGAGTGCACATGGTTCCGTAAAGCCATTGGAATCGCTTTTGTCATTCGAAATAATAAATTGTGTTCACAATAAAATGGCCGCCATGCAAGTTTTGCGTTATACGCAATATCGTTATTACCACTGCGGATAATTGGTTTGTTTAATAAGATGTTTTACCCTCTAAAGTATATATAAATGACATAAATTATCAACATAAATGGGAAATTTGCAAAAAACGTGCTACTGCCCCTTTAAGTGCATGAAGTTAAGGCTTTATTCTAGTCTTAGACCTATGTTTATACGGAGGTCTATCCAACACCATTTTCAATTAGATAACGGATGGATATACTTTACATATCATCTGGATTAGTTTTATTTAGTTTCTGGTACAATACTTCTATCGAAAAAGGACCATGACACAATAATGTATTTGATTTTAGGCAAAATGTGTGGATATTTTTATATAAACCATGTACAGTTTGTCAATTGTAAATATTTAGTATATATAGTATATAGTATATATATTAGTATCTTTGATATAAAAAGTACATTGTACGTATGTCAAGTAATCGGCTTACCCCCATTTCAATTGCAGCTTATAAAAATTAATATCAGTAATTTACAGAAATTTACCGGCAATCGGCAATGACGTCACTCAAATAACAGAAGCGGTTCATGTGCATGTAAGAGGTGGAACTGCACGTGCAAATTGTGAGAATGCGTCTTAACGCGAATTTCGTTTTGATGTTAATTTCGTGTGTGCCGCGGTCTCCGTAAAATAGCCACACCAGCTTTGGTGAATAATGTTTTAATTTATCATATATATGGTCATGCTTTAAGAAATCAAGACCACCGATGGACTGCTCAACACCTTCAGCGACTATACAACAGACATTGTCCAACTATAATTTAAAGAAACCTTGATTGCTTGTGCACTCCAGCCAAGACTCTCGGAATATATAAATCCGCTCCCGGGTTTTTACTACAACAGCATATCCTTACATACATCTAGATACAGATTAACTAGTTTTCCATAAATTGATTCAACATTTTTTTCCAAACAAGGTAAAGCTGGATTGAATGAATCGGCCTCCTGTGTTTAGATGCAACGAACTGTCAACGGGGTCAGTCACAATTCATTTCATCCAGGTCATTGTACTCATTCAACATTATATCAATGGGAACAGTGTCCCATTTCCGCTTTATTGTTCTTTTAGGATAGATCAAGTCTAAAAAGGTTAAAAAAATTTGCATTTGAAAATGTTGAGTCTAAAAAGTTCAAAATTTCCATGAATTTTATCTCAGTTGACGAAACAATAACCTCAATATCGACATTACTGATGGGAGTTTCAGCACCAAATTCGGCACCTTCTTTGAACGACGACCACTGACATACTCTTGCCACAGGTAGCACATAAACTGAAGCACACAAGTTACATCACCCCTCAGTTGTTTTTATCATATGTATAATTTTCAAATGTCATGTCAAATGTCAAATGTCAAATTTCTCGAGTTTTTTCCCTGGTTATAGGAGGAAAGTTAAACAGTTTCCCTTGTTTTAGGAGGATAGTTAAACTGTTTCCCTGTTTGCAGGATGAAAGTTATATTGTTCTTTTAGGATAGATCAAGTCTAAAAAGGTTAAAAAAATTTGCATTTGAAAATGTTGAGTCTAAAAAGTTCAAAATTTCCATGAATTTTATCTCAGTTGACGAAACAATAACCTCAATATCGACATTACTGATGGGAGTTTCAGCACCAAATTCGGCACCTTCTTTGAACGACGACCACTGACATACTCTTGCCACAGGTAGCACATAAACTGAAGCACACAAGTTACATCACCCCTCAGTTGTTTTTATCATATGTATAATTTTCAAATGTCATGTCAAATGTCAAATGTCAAATTTCTCGAGTTTTTTCCCTGGTTATAGGAGGAAAGTTAAACAGTTTCCCTTGTTTTAGGAGGAAAGTTAAACTGTTTCCCTGTTTGCAGGATGAAAGTTATATTGTTCTTTTAGGATAGATCAAGTCTAAAAAGGTTAAAAAAATTTGCATTTGAAAATGTTGAGTCTAAAAAGTTCAAAATTTCCATGAATTTTATCTCAGTTGACGAAACAATAACCTCAATATCGACATTACTGATGGGAGTTTCAGCACCAAATTCGGCACCTTCTTTGAACGACGACCACTGACATACTCTTGCCACAGGTAGCACATAAACTGAAGCACACAAGTTACATCACCCCTCAGTTGTTTTTATCATATGTATAATTTTCAAATGTCATGTCAAATGTCAAATGTCAAATTTCTCGAGTTTTTTCCCTGGTTATAGGAGGAAAGTTAAACAGTTTCCCTTGTTTTAGGAGGAAAGTTAAACTGTTTCCCTGTTTGCAGGATGAAAGTTATATTGTTCTTTTAGGATAGATCAAGTCTAAAAAGGTTAAAAAAAATTGCATTTGAAAATGTTGAGTCTAAAAAGTTCAAAATTTCCATGAATTTTATCTCAGTTGACGAAACAATAACCTCAATATCGACATTACTGATGGGAGTTTCAGCACCAAATTCGGCACCTTCTTTGAACGACGACCACTGACATACTCTTGCCACAGGTAGCACATAAACTGAAGCACACAAGTTACATCACCCCTCAGTTGTTTTTATCATATGTATAATTTTCAAATGTCATGTCAAATGTCAAATGTCAAATTTCTCGAGTTTTTTCCCTGGTTATAGGAGGAAAGTTAAACAGTTTCCCTTGTTTTAGGAGGAAAGTTAAACTGTTTCCCTGTTTGCAGGATGAAAGTTAAACAGTTTCCTGGTTATAGGAGGAAAGTTAAACTGTTTCCGTGGTTGTAGGAGGAAAGTTAAACTGTTTCCGTGGTTTTAGGAAGATGTTAAACTCCTTCCCTGTTTGCAGGATGAACGTTAAACAGTTTCCTGGTGATAGGAGGAAAGTTAAACTGTTTCCGTGGTTGTAGGAGGAAAGTTAAACTGTTTCCGTGGTTTTAGGAGGATGTTAATCTGCTTCCCTGGTTGCAGGATGAACGTTAAACAGTTTCCTGGTGATAGGAGGAAAGTTAAACTGTTTCCGTGGTTGTAGGAGGAAAGTTAAACTGTTTCCGTGGTTTTAGGAGGATGTTAATCTGCTTCCCTGGTTGCAGGATGAAAGTTAAACAGTTTCCTGGTAATAGGAGGAAAGTTTTACTGTTTCCGTGGTTGTAGGATGAAAGTTAAACTGAGTCCGAGGTTGTAGGAGGAAAGTTAAACCGTTTCAGTGGTTGTAGGAGGAAAGTTTAACTGTGTCCGTGGTTGCAATTATAAGAGGAAAGTTGAACTGTTTCCGTGGTTGGAGGAAAGTTTCCGTTTTCCTGGGTGCAATTTTAGAGGAAATATAAACTGTTTCCGTGGTTGTAGGAGGACAATTAAGCCATTTCCCTTGCTGCAATTTTAGAAAGAAACTATTTTAAACTGTTTCCGTGGTTTATTAGTTGTTATTATTTGTTGTAGTATTAGAAGGTAGACTTATGAACTATTATAATTGTAGAAAGAGGTTCAGACAACTACTAACGAGAAACGGAGAATGACAGATTATCTTAATTACGTAATTCTCGATCTTTGGCTTAAAATGTCCCCTGCGAAAATGTCTTTCACAATAATAAACAAAAAATATGGTTGTAGTTGAAAGCTTTGTGTTTCTGCCCAAAACGCTAATTTCAATAACAATTTAACAATTCCCCTTGCCATATTTTGCTCATGATTATATATATTAATTCCCAAAAGCTATTAACCATTACACAAACAAAGGATGTAATTGCTTACTGTGTCAGTTGTTAAATGTTCTGTTTAACTTGAAGAAATAGGCCAAAGGGCATGTTTTTCATAGTGTATAAATCAACGCGAATCTTGTACGCATGCGTTCAACTGACAAATTACAAATGCCGGCATTATGATATGTACACTTGTAGTTAGTGAAACAACACGTGGCTAGAACCAACAGCTCGCTTAAGGTAAACTTATATTATTTTTTGGGTTATATTTCACATACTTTCAAGGGGATACATAGCTTAAGCAAGCCTTTGTTCGTTTTCCTGTTTATGTTGCGAAAATAATAGCATTGGATATGTCCAATCTTTTCAAACAATACATGTACAAATTATCTCTCATTGTACCAGAATTTATCTCACATATGTAATTAATTGAGAACCAGGATCGCCGGTGTAAGCTGTACTTTAGCTCATCATGCCTTTAAAGGTGCATCCATTGTGTTTCATAACATTTTAGTTGGCTTGAATACGTTCCAACACGCCATATGTGATGTTAACAGTATAATTAAATTCACCCAGCTTGCATTTTCATCACCATTCACCAAATAGCATAAGTACTAGTTTCCAAGTAAACATCATTATTATTGTTGCGTGGAAACCTAAACTGCAAGTCCTATTTATATGCAGAGTAGTTATGTCACCTATAAAATAATATATTATAAACCCCAAATTGTCATTTTGTCTGTTATAAATAAGATTTCAAAATTACGTTTGACTCATTGGCGCGCGTTTTTCGCGATGCATTGTCAGGTTTTCGATCAGAAATCACCACTTTTACCTTCATTTCGTCAATATACTTAGTCAACTATCATCAAAATTGTAGTTTTCGGAAATAGTCGTTACTTATCGATACAGAAACACCATTTATAACGTTTGGAATATGTGACCCCCAGCAATACAATGGGTGTACCTTTAAAGCCAGATGTTTGCCATTCAGTAACAGTGTGAGAGTCATTGAGATCACTCCCTAAAATTGCGCTTTGACTTTTTCTTTTGAACGGAAAGCAATGTTAGTGACCCACGGTATTAGTAACTTTTCTGTACTAAAACTAGGACACGTTTTAAAGGGGCAGTAGCACGTTTTTTCGCTCAAATAAGTTGATGAAATGTATTTGAAAAATAATTTCACCAATAGTAAAACATCCTTCTCTCCGGAAAATAAAGTTTTAAATGAGTGTACATGTTTCGGTAAAGCCATGGGAATCGTTTTTGTAATACAAAATAATAAATTGTGTTCACAATAAAATGGCCGCCATGCAATTTTTACATAGTTTTTACCACCACAGATAGTTGGTTTGTGTAATAAGATGTTTTACCCTCTAAAATTAATTTAAATGACATAAACTATCATTATAAATGGGAAATCTGAAAAAATAAATTTCGCAAAAAACGTGCTACTGCCCCTTTAAAGGCGCTGTAGCACGCCGTTCTTACTGAAATATAGTGTTCTCACAATATGGTAACTAAGTGTTACCAATGGCTAAACAATTCTCCTGAATCAATAAAATGAGTTCTAAAACGAATGTACAATGGTCATGGTTCCGTTAAGTCATGCGATTTCCAATCGAGTGGCCATTTTAAGTTGTTCACATTAAAATGGACGCTCTAAGGTAGTTCAAGTCACGTGAATGGTGTAGCTATACCTTAAAACCCAGAGTTGAGTTGAAAGAAGGTACACTGATGGAAAGGTCAATCATTTTGTTGTATGACATCTCAAATTCGCATGAGACCTACAGATCTACAATCTACAAAGTTCTCTGGGTTCCACAAATTGCCGTATTATACGTCTCACCATATTTTTCAAATAGGGAGAACCGTCTATGGGTACAGTTTATCGGGCCTTGTAATGAGATGTGTTATTTTACGTAGCAATACTTTTAACCTGTAATAATAAATGGCAAGTTTGAGAAACAATAATATGCACCAAAAACCGCCATTAATGCATGTTCCTGATACATGTTTCTTTGTACACATATCATACAATCATGGATATTTCGGTATTTCGAAAAATATATTTGTGTTTCCTTGAAAACTGTAGTGAGTGACATCCGACAATAGAGTAGGTTTCTTTCTTTGACCCGCAGAAAGAACTATTATTATCAACAAGGGTCATCATATCAGTTTTCATAGTTTGATACGATTCAATAGAGCAAAATGTTACTTTGCCAAGGCTTGGGATAAGTCAAAATGGAAGAAAAGTTAGTTTTGTATACTATTAAATTCAACACCCTTTTATTATATGTCCGAGACTTATTTGTGTACATAAAACGTTCGAATAAGCCGGATCTGAAATCAAGGACATATATGTCGTGTTCAATAGAGGTTTCAAAGTAATCGCTCAATTAGCGATTACTTTTAAACCTCCCTTGAACGCGATTGCTCAATATAGCGCTACGTAGCAAAGCGAAGGAACTTTGAGGTTTTTCACCATGTCGTTCAGAAGAGAATAAACGCTACTTGAGCGCTTCTTGAGCGCTACATTGAGCAATCAATGAGCGATTACAAGCGCTCGCTGTTATGGAACGGGGCCCCTGTTTGGAAGGGATTACAAACATATTTATTTGTGTGAAATTCTAAAACCAGGATGTCTGATAAATATCTTAAATGTTTGTGGGGTATTCATTTCAGAACCAGCAGGATGCGGTTATATCCTGATGTTATTAAAAAATCCTTATTTTGTTAGAAGGATTGTCAAGTCCAGTTCAGAAATAGGCCCGAACGATGAATTAGGTCAGGGTTAGCTAATGAAACCAGGTTTAAAAAACTCAAATGAATAGTTGTAAAATTAGGTTATTGTTTTGGCCAGACAATTGGGTCAGAAAAACATATTTGATAGTATTTGATTATTAACTTAATATGTTTTTTTGTCGCTGTGTCAAAAAACGGGTATTATGTTTATATTCCTATTTAAAACTTTGCAATTTTGTTTGTAGTTTGAGATTCAATTTTCAAAACTACACGAGAAACCTTTAACATACAAATAATTATTTTTTGGTTCAATGGATCTACTATTTTTTAATCTGCCGACTCTATAGAAAGTAACCAATAAATAAAAGTAACAACAAGCCACTTAGCAACTTAAGCCCTGTTTATACGGCGAGCGTTTGCATATGAGTAAAGCATTACACATAATATTATGCAAATTTGCTCATATGAGCAAACTTCGCCGTATGGACGCATTTGCACATATGTAAATTTTACTACCGTAAGCAAATTTGCACCTAGTCAGGGGCAGGTGCAAATTTTTACTACCGTGAGTAAATATGGTATTTTCACTTTTCTAGTAAAATTTCGTCGTATACAGACATAGTGACTTCACACAGGTTGAGAAAATATATTAGAGAAGTTTAGAAACTTAATATTGTTTTTCAAATTCACCATATATAGGATAATCTCCTTCTTGCACGCGATGACATTCGAAATCAATCTGACTATCCGATTTTCATTATATAATTAGGGCGATATAGTCAAAATAATATTGACAGATTTCAATTAATGTAATTTATTTAGTTTACATCTAATACATATTAATTGTCATGTTTCAGGAATTCTCTATTCATATATCAAAATAGTTGGAAGCCCATTTGCATAGGCAGAAATTAAACACATATGAACGCATAGCAAATTTACTTTTACTCACGTGTGTATATTACTACCATAAGCAATATTGCAGTTGTGCAAAGTTCGCCGTATAAACAGGGCGTTATACATGTGACAAAAACTTAAACTACATGCTTGATCTACATGCATAATAGTGATATGACCCATTAAACATTACCAACCCCAATTTGTCTTTCCATCAGTTGTTGATAAGTTTCCAGAATAACGTTTGACTTATTGACAAGCTTCAGCCATGGCACATTGTCCGGTTTTCTATAAAAAATATGTCCCCCTTTATTTTGTCACTTTATTGAATTGACTGGCATTAAAACGACAATGTTCGGCAACAGTCAGTACACATCGATAAACTGAAACAATTTGTAAAGTTTGGCATATGTGACTTCCAACTACGCACTCGATATCCCTCAATCAAGGGCGGGATAACGCAGTGGTTAGCGCGTTCGGTTTCGGATCAAGAGGTCCAGGGTTCGAATCCCGCCAGGGGCACGGCATCTTTGTCTGCAGTAGAGAACTGTGCTACACGCCGTCAGGTTTGGTGCAATGCTACACTGAATTTCAGTGCAGTACCACCCATGGTTCGCTAGTTCCAGCCGATGCTCGCAGGTTCAACCGTAATGCATAGCCACATGGCGTTGCGGGCTTTCTCCCTGCCATAATACTAGCAACCGCGATATAAGTGAAATACTCTTGAAAGCGGCGTTAAACCCCAACTCACCACCACCACTCCCTCAGTCAGTGTGTCATTTTGGTGACACACAGGTATGCTTGCAGGACAAATGATGCATGGCCAACGTAACTCAGTAGCTTACCATTGCAACAATTCCCTTACTTATGTCTCTTGCTTTACCTAAAAATTTAACTTAAACTTATTTATTGTCGAACGACATGCTTCTTCTCAAAAGCCGTTCGCGAAAGTATTAAAAGCACATGAAATACTCAATGAATGTACGTACTCAATGAAAACTCGAAGCTTGAACTGAGTTAGTCAGAAAATAAGTAGATAAATATAGAGTAGAGTGGTGAGGTGAGGTGAGATGGGGTTTGGGGTAGGGTGAGTTGCAAACTTGAACAATTACGTAGTTCAGGAGTTTTCTAAGAGTGATTCATATGGGCTAACTAATGTGTCTTGAACACTTTCAATAAAATATTGCGCATCATTTTTGGCGGTTGAAAAAGTCAATCAGCGTCGCTCGATGAATTCAAATACAATATTTAGGGCACCATAACGTAACGAACTCAAGCAATTTCACACTAGCTAGCACTATGAACTAAGGGTATTCGGAATAAAGCAGGCTTGGTGATGTAGAACTTATTTTACGGCTGTTTATATATTGACGCGAAGAGACAACAGAAAATGACGGCCTCCATGGCATGATGTTATGTAAAGGACAGATAACTCTGACCTCGTGTACCTTAGAAGGGATATTTTATTACGCTTCATGCAACATGATTAATGCCATAGGTTTAAAAAATCAGACTTCAGGTTATCACTAATGAATGATGGGTTCCAAATTCTGAATAGTTCAATGTTATTTATTCACAAGAAGTGAGCTGGTAATACTCCGCTATCACGTAGCCTACGCGATCTATTGGGACACAATTCGTTTTCTTTCAAAATCCTATAAGTTTATGTGCGAAATTATTAGAATGGATGTCAGTTAAATAATGACAGTCTTCGCTGACCGTCGTCTTCCGCCGTCTTCTTTTCTGTGGTCACAAGTGTCCGACCAGTTTGAATCGACTGTGAATTTTGACAAACAATCATTTATGTACCTGTGCTATGAATTGTCCCCATATGCAACATCCAAATCGCTGTACAAATAGTAAAATGTGAACAATTCAATGTTAAGGAAGGACTATGGGTATGATTTATACAATAACTAAACCCAATACCAAAAGAAACTTTGCACCCATCTTTTTGTCTTAATAAATCACATAATAGGCAACGATTGGATTTGGGTTTTTTAGTATTGTAATAATTATTCAATTTTACATTCGATGTATGAAAATATTCATTTCAAAAGTTTATTTAAATAAAAAGTTTGGACGCATCAACATACGAGGGGTATCAAAATGTGTTTGATCAATTCGTCTGTAATTCGGTGGTGGTCTCGTACTCGGTGGTCTTTGCTTATGGGTAATATCAACGGACTTTTAACATCAGAAACTGTTTCAGTAGTGCGTTAGTCGCTTAACATGTGTGTATTGTCAAAATTAAAAGTTTAATTTTTTAATTTTTTTAAAATTTAATTTTTTGAAAAAAAATTAAAAACTTCTGAAAACAATATTTGACTGATGACAATACGCCATTACTTTGCAGTTTTAGTGTACGATGTCCAAAACTTGAAATATTTGTAATTGAAAAACATACATATGATAAATTCAACTGAGATGCAAAGTTTCTTTTGGTATTGGGTGTACACCTTAAAAGAATGGACAATAGATTATAGAGGGAACCTTTATAACGCCGCTACGCGCACAGTATAAAGAATTGCTGTATGTTGGATCATGTTTTGTAATGTTTCTTATCATCATTTTATGTGTACATTAAAACTGTTTAAACTTCTTTACACTTGCATTCTTTAGCCAAGGGTTTATGTCACCAGCATGATAAATTGCTCAATAACCAAGTCGTCAATGTCTTTGTCCACGAGACAAAAGTAGCATCCTCGGTTACCCATGGTTTTATATATGCTCCGTTACTCTCCACTATATCACCCATTGGAAATTTCATCAGAGAAATCTGTACTCAAATTTCTCGCTCTTGGCCGGCGTGAGCCAATCAAACCGCTCCGCAGCTTGGACCTGCGAGCCAATGACAATTCATATCACTTGCAAAGCACGCGAGGTCATTTTGTTAGCCATCCATCTCCCTTGACCATTTTTGTCTTATCGTATTGAGTATATTCTTTGGTTACTGACTTCGTCACGCCGGCCACGGGCGGGTAGTTTTAGTACAGATTTCGCTGACAGAGTTTCCCATGGGTGATATAGTGGAGAGTAACGGAGCATATATAAAACCATGGGTAACCGAGGATGCAAAAGTAGAAGCGATGATGGAAATGGAGGCGAGGTTCGTCGTAATTTTGTCATAGCAGAACTGACTGTTGACATGGGCGATGACCATTACTATTACCATGTTGATGGCCATGGTGATGACCAAATTGATTACCATGATTATTTCCATTATGTTGACCATTATGATAACCGTGATGACCATGATGATGACCACGATGATGGCCATGATGATAACCATGACGTTGACCATTATGTTGACAATGACGATGACCATGATGATGACCATGTTGATGACCATAATGACCATAATGACCATGACGTTGACATTGATGATGACCATGTTGATGACCATGTTGATGACCATAATGACCATGACGTTGACAATGATGATGACCATGATGATGACCATAATGATGACCACGATGTTGACCACGATGTTGACGATGATGACCATGTAATGACCATGATGATAACCATGATGTTGACCACGATGATGACCATGTTGTTGACGATACCACCGTAAGACGAGTCGCCACCTGTTGTACACATATCTACTGCACTCGAACAGAGATAAAATGTAGGGAGCGGCAGACGTAAAATATGATGTCTGTTAGATAATGAAATGTATACATACATGTAAGTGAAAGATTAGTTGTATATCCCGAATACAACAGTAAAAGTAATGAAAATTATGTCTGATAATAAGCATGTACATGTGTGTCAGAAGCTTTAAGTGTCATAAAGTATCTGTTCTTACCCGTAATGTTAACGTATTGTATCGAGAGACTGTTGCTAAAATTTACCTTATTAATTATCAATTTTGGTTCAGTTAAGTGACCATATAAATATGTTAAGTCGGATTTAAAAAAAATAGAAAACCAGACAATGTACCGCTACCAATTAGTAACGTAGTTTTTTAAATTTATCCTCAGCATACCGAAATTCATGGTTTGGACGATAGTTTTAAATCATTCGTATATGTAGTGTATCTGTAAATGAAACGTGTCATTTAAGCTTCTGCAAATAAAAAAAGGGAGACACTCGATTTTCTTTGAAAACAAATAACTGGTCTCTCATATACATGCATTTGCAGTCTGGGGATGATGCAAGTTCAGTGAGATGGTTTAGATTGAACTCACATACCGTATTTAGGCACGTAATCCGAGCCAAATTATATTTTATGGAAATATGTAACTAAAAAAATGACTGTTTTACAGCAATACATAATAGATGACTGCTCCAAAACGGATGACTAGCAGACAGAGAGAATCAGTGGTTGCATGTGCGATTCACTTGTTCACAACTTTGAATAAATGTAGTTCGAATTAAGAAAAACCTATATTTATGTTAATTTTACATGTGACGATCATGTTGTTATGTTAGACGACCCGATAAGCGGTATCAATAGAAAACTGTTAAGAAAAGGTTGCGACGTATAAAGTGACAACGGTATATAGCTCTTTGGTGTGAGAGGTAGGTCTGTAGGATTTATGCAATATCCAGGGTTCACACAGCAAGATGATTGACCATCCTATCATTTAACCATATTTATACCTCTACACTGAGTGTTAAGGTATCTCTACATCAGTAAGACCACTCAAATAACCTTAGAACGGCAATTTTAATGTGAACACTTTAAAGGGGCAGTAGCACGTTTTTTGCAAACAATTTTTTTTCAAAATTTCCCATTTATAATGATAGTTTATGTCATTTAAACTAACTTTAGAGGGTAAAAAATCTTATTACACAAACCAATTGTCTGCAGTGGTAAAAACTATGTTGCGTATAAAGCAAAAATTGCATGGCGGCCATTTTATTGTGAACACAATTTATTATTTTGTATTACAAAAACGATTCCCATGGCTTTACCGAAACATGTACACTCATTTTAAACTTTATTTTCATTATTTTTCAAATACATTTCATCAAGTTATTTGAGCGAAAGAACGTGCTACTGCCCCTTTAAATGCTCGTTCTATGGGAATGGACTCGCATGGCTTAACCGAACCATGTGCATTCGTTTAAGAACTGACTGTTTTGATTGAGGAGTAGTATTTAATCATTAGTAACAGTTATTTATCTTTTGGTGAGAGCACTTTATTTTAGTAAGAACGGCGTGTTACAGACTTGACTTTAACTGGAGCTTATTTCCTCAAACTACTACATTTGTACAACTGATCAAACAGAACCATTATCACGTGTTCATATAAACAAATGAGATAATTTGTTCTTGTGGTAAACATTTTTTAACGTTCAGAAAGTGCATTAATTGTTTTTCCGTTTTTTTATAATCTCGTTGTTATTCCTCCCTTAAGTAAAAGTGTGGGTGTATCGGCGAGATACACCTACTCGTCTTAACACCCGTGTAATCTACTTACTTTGTGTTGTCAATCATCCCATTCAACTTGCACCGCAGACAAGTGATAATGCAGTACGTGGGTAAACGTGCACACACGATAAGAATACCTTAAAGGCACTGTAGCACGTTTTTGCATGTTATATTTGTTAAATTTTGCCTTTTTTTTTTGCCAGGTTTATACAATATGTATGTTCATTAGATAGTAAGGTCCCTTATTCATCACGATTAAACGCAGTCGTTGGCAACGGTGTCGCATAAAAGAACTGTTGGCGGTCCTTTTGATGTAAACACTTTAAAATAATTCGAGGTAGGAACATGGAACTGCGAATCATGTCGCTCGTTTCAGAATGGTGTTGATGGAGGAGGATTTTCTTTCAATTGCTCACAATTCATTTGCAATTTGATAAAGAGATGTTTACAGCTGAAAAACGTTCTCTTGCCAGAAGAGTATTTAGTAATTCCCCCATTCCCAACAAAATAACATCATCTTACTTCTTTCTTTTGAACAGAATATTTATTTCCATGTCATATGATCACTTTCTTTGATGTTGTGGTGCTTTGCCCACACTTACCCCGACAGAAACAATAGAATTGTCGTCATTTGCTCTGGTGATTTTAACAGATGTGACGAAATGAATTTCCTCATTCGTTATCCCTCTGTTTCTCTCTCTCTCTCTCTCTCTCTCTCTCTCTCTCTCTCTCTCTCTCTCTCTCTCTCTCTCTCTCTCTCTCTCTCTCTCTCTCTCCCTCTCTCTCTCTCTCTCTCTCTCTCTCTCTCTCTCTCTCTCTCTCTCTCTCTCTCTCTAACAATGATATTTTAGACAAGTGGCTATTCAGGATAATGGCATACTCTATTAAAACGTGTATGGTAAGATTTAATAATGACATATATTTGGACCTTATACGTCATTGAATAATTAGACCATACAGTACGATAGAATATTAACAAGTGCAATGAGATTTATGACCACAAACGAAATTGGAATATTGAACTACATATTGTATTGGGAGTAATGAACTTGATCTTTTTTCGTTATTTTTTAAATGTTTACCCCAAGGTTTAGGGTGTCACAACTAGTATGGCACACGTGTGCTAGCAGCGTTACAGGTGCGTGTTGTGAGGTCAAAGGTCACATTGCAGGTGCAATACAATAACAGTCAGTGTGCCACTAAATGTCACATTATAAAATTAAGTAGACCCAGGTTTTACAATAGTTACACGGTGGTGTGTGATTAATCTAGGGATGCACTTGAACTCGAGTAATTCTATATTTTAAAAAATAAATTTTTAAATATTATTTG
The DNA here is from genome assembly GCA_936450465.1 of Gibbula magus. NCBI lineage: Eukaryota > Metazoa > Mollusca > Gastropoda > Trochida > Trochidae > Gibbula > Gibbula magus. Next base: position 30,813,133 of record OW388300.1, read on the forward strand.
CAGTTTTTTAATCATGGACTGCTCCAGATATTTTTGACCTAATGGGTATTTACCCCTTGTTTTTGTCACCGTTGAGTAAATCCGATTTTGATTGCGTATTCAGTAAAATGGTACTCCTCCGATTTCTGACAATTGGGTATTTTATACAAAAAAATGGGATTACACTACACCAATATTTTATATGATTAGGTTATTCTTACTATTGAACATATATCTTACATGTATTTAAGATGTTGAAAGCAATTAATGTACTTCTTAAATTTTTTCAATATTTTTTCATGTCATTTTGAAAGAGTAAATGAAATACTTGTATCTGTTGTCATTTCACAGAATAATTAGTCATCTAGACTTATTTTCACTCTTTCACGAAACAATTGTCTAAAATTAAATTAATGTTTAGTTAGCGTGTAAAAAAAGTTTTACCAAAAGAAAGATTTATGACCACCGACTGACAGTGCCATTTTGATAACTAACATGGTGATAGTAAAACAAGTAACGTTATTGTTGAGGCTTCGCTTTACACAAACAAATACTGTTGTAGAGTTTTATGAGATTTATTGTTCAGATTCCCCCTAATCTAAAACAACAGAGTCATCGGTTTATACATGTCAAACACTGATGTAAAGCTTTGATATCAAATCGTGGCAAGTTAATGTTCAAATTACGATATATATTATGATTGTATTGAGTTTTAAATAAAAAGCCTGCGTATCTGTACCCCCAGTTTGTTCTTTTAATACGTTTTTGACAATTTAAGTGCGTAAGATACGCAGATACGCAGCTTGTCTGGAACACTGCATGGAACAACATTCTCACGTATACTACACGTATAAATATATATCACTATATTACTATATACATTGTAATATATAACTATTGCCTTGTGACATTGTACCAAACGTGATTTTGCTTTAGCATGATGTGTTTCCTATTTTGCTGCTTAAAAAGAAAAGATAAGATTGTGTACAGTTGTAATGACAGTGGTATTTTCATTATTAAGCCAATCAGATGTACATTTCTAAATATACAACTACATGTGGTCATTCGTTACTAAGTTATAACACCTTGTTGAAAGAATGGTCAACCATTACTGTAATATGCACGACGTGCGTGACACCTGTAAAAACTTCCCTGTGATTTTATTTAGGACATCAATTGTGTGAGTAATTTGAGCTACATTCACGCTAAAAAAGGAAACATCACGGAGAAAGTCGAATTTGAATGTCTCTAATAGACAAAAGACAAACTATTAATTCCAAACATCAGAGTGTGATGCTTCTAATTGTATGTTAGTTCAAACACACATTGGATGCTGACATCGCATTTTCATGGTCTTTGGGTAGAAAATTTGGCATTTGATTAGAAAATAATTAAAATTGATTAAGATGTAGAAATGTAATAAGTTAAGATGTTGCCGAACTAAATAGCCTATTTCGACTTAAATTTGAGGCACCATTACTGTATGACGTCATACACTGGACGAAAAGAAGTGGAATCCCGAGAGACGGATCCGCGCAAAAATAGCGGTTCCAGAAGGATCCGGAATAATCCGGGAATTGGATTCCTCCCCTGTTCGTCCTTTGCAATTGATAAAACAAAAATAAGCAAAACCGCCCCTTTGACTGTGCTAAACGAATAAAACAAACCAACGATCACGTAAGAAATATGAATGGATAATGTTTTAAAAAATCACATTGGTTCAGTTGGTTTTTGAAGACAAAGTGCTCTGTTTCAGTCGAATTTATCACTTGTGGATCGATATATCATGTACACCCAGGGGCAAAACAAACGATACCATTAAAAACAAGATTCACGAGCGATAGATATGATTATTGTCAGCAACAGAGTTGCATCATGTCTTCAGGAACATTCAATCTAAAATTTCAAAATATTATCTGTTCATATTTCTTAGAAACACAGGTTTCTAAACTTCTTAACAAGACCAATGCCTCAACAAGTTTAAGTCCAAGAAGGTTCAATGTACTGACAACATCTCATGCTATCATAATTTTCTGGTCATAATAAATTTGACCTTAATAAAGAAACATTATGTCCAGAAAACACCTTAGCAATTTCAGCACCCGATGTGTGGTTGAATAGATATATAATAGTATCGTACTCTCATGAATGAGGTTTTAAAAAAAATATATTACCCATATTGGAGGATGGATGTTACTCGCATTTTTGTCCTGGCTTTTTTTTATTGGTGTTTATAAACAACAAACGATTACATTGGTTGCCGGAACTACTTCATTCATCTTTCTAACTTTTCTCGACTGGTAACTTAAGAAATTTTGCATTTAAACATGTTTTATTTGTTTCCCGTATTTGAATTAAGTTTTTTCTTACATGTGCCGATGCGGCAAATGTTTGAGGAAGCAGTTCAATTGTCCTAGAATTTAAGAAAATACCGATTACTAATTTATTTCACGGAGAGCTTCAAGAGCGACGGCTTTCGTTCGGATGCAATGACGTCAGGGGCGAGTGATTATGACGTCACATTGTTGATTGTAACGTCACAGGTTTTTTTGGTTTGAACGAATTTGCTTTTGAGCTTCGCAGACCTTTTGATATTGAATTTGTTATTACTTAATGTCATATAACCATGGACTATCTTTATTGGGAAATCCATTTACGCAGGGGACATTTTAATTGGATTTAGTAAACTAAGCTGGGTAACTAAGTTATGAATACACGTCACACGCGTATGGATATGGAGATTCACCATCTTCTTGGGTCCTTTTAGACAAACATTTCACTTTTAATATTCGCGTTTTTACTTTAATTTGTTATATGGGTAATATAAACAATAACTACCTCGTGACGGGCAATTGCAGATTATCTTTCCCTCGTTAAATCAGGATTATACCAAGGCTAGATAAATACAAACTAAAATAACTCGGGAAAGACAATTTGTCATTCCCCGTCATTCGTTAGTCAGTGTCTACATCTCTTTACCAGACATTTAAAAATGAAGATATCGGGTAGAACTATTTTGTGTTTGACTCTGTTGAAAGTTTGGTATCGTTTCTTTTTGCCATCTCATATTAAAAAGGCATTTCAAGGTTCATCAAACTTAAAATCTAAATCAGATGACATTAATGTATTGAGTATTTCTTCATCCGACTAGTTGATTCATGGTAATAAAAAGGAAACAGAAGAACTATCTGACAATGAATAAATTCAATTCTGATGTATATAAAAACATTAAAATAATAAATCACTATATAATGGTGAAAGTATGTACATATGTATGAGTGAACAGCGACGATAAACATGAGATTTATACCATACCCAGTCTACAATTATGTCATTCAATAACCAACTGTCAGCATCACACCATAGGACATTTTGTCTTCAAACCCATGGTAGTATCCACATATCCAAGGCAAGACCACTTTATTAAGGCGTATAGCTGTCGCCTGCCCTCCCCATTTGGTTTAATTTATTACTTATCTGACGTACACTTTTCAGGCGACGAGATAATTATAGTTTTAGATAAGTCTTAAATAGACTCTCCAAGTACTATTATTAGACTAGTCATTGTCGGTCGCTGATAAAATAACTAAAATAGTTACGCACTTACGGGGGCGGCCTCTCGGTCGTATATAATTTCTAGAGTAAACCTATGTCTTAAGTACAGCCCTGTGATAGCATAGTAAGCAGGCATGGTCCATGTTATCACCCGAGATTACACAGGATATATACACATTAGAAGTGCTGACTCAGTTTCAAGAAAACACGGCAGGTACTTATAGTGTACTTGGTCAAGATACAAGGGCAGGGGAGTACACCTGTATCCCAGTTTGGGAACTTTACGCAGGTGACACATCTTTAGAAATGGACATGGGAATAATGTGAGTATTACCACTCACGCGTGTGTCTGTTATCATTATGTTAGACATCATGAAGAATGTATTATCTATATTGATCACAACAGCGTTCATACCGTATATACTTCCTACTGTTGCCATTCAATGAATATATTTTTAAGCACTGTATAATGTTTGATACCGATGATAATAACAGCGTTCATACATACATACTTCCTAGTGCTGTCATGCAATAGTTCAGACACCATGAAGCACTTTATTATATATAATGATCCTCGCAGCGTTCATACAAGCATAATCCTATTGTAGTTATTCACTATGTCAGATACCATGAATCACTTTATTATATATGATGATTCTCGCAACATTCATACAAACATACTCCTATTGTAGTTATTCACTATGCTAGACACCATGAATCACTTTATTATATATGATGATCATTACAACATTCATACAAGCATAATCCTACTGTAGGTATTCACTATGCTAGACACCATGAATCACTTTATTATATATGATGATCCTCGCAACGTTCATACAAGCATAATCCTTCTGTAGTTATTCACTATGTTAGATACCATGAATCACTTTATTATATATGATGATCCTCGCAACATTCATACAAGCATAATCCTATTGTAGGTATTCACTATGCTAGACACCATGAATCACTTTATTATATATGATGATCATTACAACGTTCATACAAGCATACTCCTACTGTAGGTATTCACTATGTTAGACACCATGAAGCACTTTATTATATATGATGATCATTACAACGTTCATACAAGCATACTCCTACTGTAGGTATTCACCATGTTAGATACCATGAATCACTTTATTATATATGATGATCATTACAACGTTCGTTCAAGCATAATCCTACTGTAGTTATTCACTATGTTAGATACAATGAAGCACTTTATTATATATGATGATCCTCGCAACGTTCATACAAGCATAATCCCATTGTAGTTATTCACCATGTTAGACACCATGAAGCACTTTATTATATATGATGATCATTACAACGTTCATACAAGCATACTCCTACTGTAGGTATTCACCATGTTAGATACCATGAATCACTTTATTATATATGATGATCATTACAACGTTCGTTCAAGCATAATCCTACTGTAGTTATTCACTATGTTAGATACAATGAAGCACTTTATTATATATGATGATCCTCGCAACGTTCATACAAGCATAATCCCATTGTAGTTATTCACCATGTTAGACACCATGAAGCACTTTATTATATATGATGATCATTACAACGTTCATACAAGCATAATCCCACTGTAGTTATTCACCATGCTAGATACAATGAATCACTTTATTATATATGATGATCATCGCAACGTTCATACAAGCATAATCCTACTGTAGTTATTCACTATGTTAGATACCATGAATCACTTTATTATAAATGATGATCCTCGCAACGTTCATACAAGCATAATCCCATTGTAGTTATTCACTATGTTAGACACCATGAAGCACTTAATTATATGTGATGATCCTCGCAACATTCATACAAGCATAATCCTTCTGTAGTTATTCACTATGTTAGACACCATGAAGCACTTAATTATATGTGATGATCCTCGCAACATTCATACTAACATAAGCCTATTGTAGTTATTCACTTTGTTAGATACCACGAAGCACATTATTATATATGATGATCATTACAACGTTCATACAAGCATAATCCTACTGTAGTTATTCACTATGTTAGACACCATGAAGCACTTAATTATATGTGATGATCCTCGCAACATTCATACAAACATACTCCTATTGTAGTTATTCACTTTGTTAGATACCAGATAGTTCGTTATCTATGATGATCACTCGTTCAAAAAATTATTTTATTTTTATTTTTCATGATTAACATGTAAATATCTGAATTCAAGTATGTAAGATTTACGTATTTACATTATCACGCGTTCGAATATAACCTGAATAAGTTTGAGCATGTCGGAAGTTTTAGTGAATTCTCAACATGCTTTCGTAGTTTGGAAATCCACTTCATATCCTTTTTGAATCAAATTGTGGAGTTGTTATAGCAATTGTATATAGGCCCATTGAAGTATACATATAAACAAAATAATCAGCAAACAAATAGCTTTTTTATCGAATGGTAATTTATTTCCACAAATTAACGCCAGAGGAGTACATGTAGGTGCATGTTGGAAACTTTCAATTAATCTTCCCAACACAAAGTAGGTGATAATCATATGAAACGGATTTCGATACTCACAGTAGAATGATCAACACAAGGTCAATGACTCATTGATCGCGATAATTTTCTAATTTTCAATAAGTATCGGTTGAAACAATGTCAATTAATATTAAGTTGATATAAGGGAATTATTTTGATTATATACTCAATAAATGTTATCGTTCACCCAAACATTTAAGATTTAAGTACAATCCTGGATGATAATATAAACGATATAGATCTGCGCCACCAATACGATTGAAGATGTTTACAATTTTTGACAATATAACATGGTTATATTTGGGATAACACTACCTTCAATAGTACACATTCTTGTACTTTTTTCGGGCCGAGTCCCATGCGGGATTCGAACCCACGCCCTCAGAGTAAGGCAACAGCTTACCACACGACCATTTCGCCTCGGTCGTGTGGTAAGCTGTTGGTACAGTCAATGCTGGCGATAGTTGCCTTGCTCTGAGGGCGTGGGTTCGAATCCCGCATGGGACTCGGCCCGAAAAAGTACAAGAATGTTTACTATTGAAGGTAGTGTTATCCCAAATATAACCATGTTATATTTCCTCACTATCTAAATGGCAAGTATTTCTAATTTTGACAAGACCAAGTACTTTCACACATTCAACACACATGCACATGTAGCGGCTTCACTAGTGTATATCGACTATTATACGCTACCCTGACGTGTTATAGTCAATACCTTGTAATATGATCGTGATTTATTTAGACAGAGGAGCTGAGATTTATGGCATTAAGCAATCCCGATGAATACGCATGTCGAGAACTCCTTGTCAATTTACCGCTGCCTCCCACTACTACGGGCCTGGTTTCCGCATATCTAGTAAACCGGTCACCGGTAATACGATACTCCAGAGGGGACCCGCATAGCTGATGTACAGGGCTGTGCATTTAGCACCTGGGCGTCCTGGGTCATGTTCAAGAGAGGTTTCAAAGTAACCGCTCAATGAAACCTCTCTCGAACGCGATTTTTCAATGTAGCGCTACGTAGCAAGGCGAGCAAACTTCGAAGAATTTGCACCGTGTCGTTCAAGAGAGAATGAGCGCTACTTGAGTGCTACATTGAGCAAACAATGAGCGATTATAAGCGCTCGCTGTTATGGAACGGAACCCTGATAACCTTCATAAACATTCATCACACATTATTCTAAAATTTATGGAGAACACTAAACGATCTTCTACGCAATTATTTTTATTTTATTTTATGAGTTCATGAGTTGACGAGCGATAATTTCGTATCATACGGTGACACATTTTAACAAAATGATCACACATCGTACAGTATGCCACAGAGCCACATGTTAATTTATCATATTTCCTCGAAAGTTTTACATATTACATGTCATATCATTTGTTATCATCACAGTTCATCACAGCAAATACGAATATTATGTGCTACTGCATTATGATATTCCCAGATTATCAGATTCTCAAATATTTAATATAACACATTATCAGACTGTCACATAATCACAATATTACACATCGTATCACATTATCACAATATTACACATGTTAGCACATTATCATGCAGACTACCACAATATTACACATGATCATACATCATCAAAATTTGTCATATATTTTCAAATCATCATATAATCACAGCATCATATTACCACAGAGAGGCACAAACCAACACGGAAACCTAGTCACAGAGGCCCACTAACTGAGTTAGCTGTACTCGGACATCTACTAAGTCGTCTTGACATAAAGTATTACCAGCCCACAAATGACTTCCGGTGGGTCTGCCTTATCACTGTCCCGACCCCCGTATCGCCGACGTGTGGGGTTAAACCTGCGTCACTGTGGCTGTAAATGTGCGAGGTAGTATATCTAGATGCATCTACAGTGAGGGTGTGTTGGGTTATATCAAGATGTATCTACAGTGAGGGTGTGTTGGGTTATATCTAGATGTATCTACAGTGAGGGTGTGTTGGGTTATATCGAGATGTATCTACAGTGAGGCCGTGTTGGGTTATATCTAGATGTATCTACAGTGAGGGTGTGTTGGGTTATATCAAGATGTATCTACAGTGAGGGTGTGTTGGGTTATATCGAGATGTATCTACAGTGAGGCCGTGTTGGGTTATATCTAGATGTATCTACAGTGAGGCCGTGTTGGGTTATATCAAGATGTATCTACAGTGAGGGTGTGTTGGGTTATATCAAGATGTATCTACAGTGAGGGTGTGTTGGGTTATATCTAGATGTATCTACAGTGAGGATGTGTTGGGTTATATTGAGATGTATCTACAGTGAGGGTGTGTTGGGTTATATCGAGATGTATCTACAGTGAGGGTGTGTTGGGTTATATCTAGATGTATCTACAGTGAGGGTGTGTTGGGTTATATCGAGATGTATCTACAGTGAGGGTGTGTTGGGTTATATCTAGATGTATCTACAGTGAGGGTGTGTTGGGTTATATCGAGATGTATCTACAGTGAGGCCGTGTTGGGTTATATCAAGATGTATCTACAGTGAGGGTGTGTTGGGTTATATCAAGATGTATCTACAGTGAGGGTGTGTTGGGTTATATCTAGATGTATCTACAGTGAGGGTGTGTTGGGTTATATCAAGATGTATCTACAGTGAGGGTGTGTTGGGTTATATCTAGATGTATCTACAGTGAGGGTGTGTTGGGTTATATCTAGATGTATCTACAGTGAGGGTGTGTTGGGTTATATCAAGATGTATCTACAGTGAGGGTGTGTTGGGTTATATCTAGATGTATCTACAGTGAGGGTGTGTTGGGTTATATCTAGATGTATCTACAGTGAGGGTGTGTTGGGTTATATCTAGATGCCTCTACAGTGAGGCCGTGTTGGGTTATATCTAGATGTATACTATATAAGCATAGAGCCAAAAAATGAGACAAATTTTAAAAGTAGTTTTTGAGTTGCCACTTAGTGTTTTCGAACATGGTTTTTTAAAGGATAGATGAAATGCATTTTTCTCAAGAATGACAGATGATTACCTCTACGTATATTGTATATCGGAATCAATTGAACATAAAATCGAGACAATATACACTTGCAATTGATAATTAAGACGATTTTAATTCGCCCATTTTAACACTATCGCAATTTGTTCGGCGAATCCTTTTGAAAATGCTCACTGAGGCGTGACTGTGATAAGCGATAGGCGGGGCGGTTAGATAGCTTCTCCGCCGGTGTCTCGTTAATTAATTAATGATAATTATCACTGCCGCTAAATGAATTTATGAGGTGTAATACATCGCCAAAAAGACATGTTTATGTAATAATTGTGTAATTGTCATCTGCGGAATTACCTAGTTGGATATCTAAACATTCGATATATGGGCAATTTAAGTTGGTTTATTGAAGGTATCTTTGTGAAATTAACAATCAAAATGTTGCGAAATTACGTTGAATTGTGACTATCGCTGAAAATCAAATTCCTCCACATACGTCACAGAAGTCATCCCTTCACGGGTCACACCCCCGCAGACTTTCATTCTGGTCGCCGGGGCTAAATCAGGCGGTTTTTTAAAAAGCCGTATATAAGTAATTTATGGACCGATTTCAGAAATTTAAAATCGAGCAATAGTCAAATTGACATCCCATTTTAATGAATCCGATTTGGACAATATGTCATTTCATCCATCCTTTAATACTCTGCATTTCTGATATAGGTATGCTATTCTCAGCATTACCTCCCCTGTTGTTTGTTAGGGTCACGTGACGACGCTGTAGCAGACGACTTCCTAGTTACCGACGTGATGTTGAAAACGGAGGCAAAATATGGACTTCACGTTTTTTATGAAAAAGGGTTGAAATCAGTTAAAAAGTTTCTGAAAACATCGGGGTTATCTCAGAGAATCATCATATAGACTTATTGTAACATTTCAAGTTGCACTGAGTTTCCAGCGCAAGCCGGAATCAAAGTTTTCGCTGTCTCAGATGGCGTGGATGAGATTGGACAATTAGGTTTAATGCCGTTCTTTATAATTACAGGTCGCATTGGTAAGAGGAAGTACTATAAACTTTTACAAGTGGGTGTGCCGGGTTTAAATACTGAATAAAGTGGGCATTTGTTTGTTGTACAACAAGACTATGAGTTTGTTTGCACTTACGCGCACACCAAAACTTGAATTTTGTGAAATGACACGCATAGTATAATTTTCTTGCCGTTTCATTAGATCTGAACCCAATTGCAAAGGTTTGGCAAAACTTTGAGGACACATTTGAATAGTAAGAACAATAATATATTGCAGATTAGAAACGAGCGAGTCATGAAAAGTCGATCAAGCTATCTGAGGAACTCAAAGACTTTCTGTTTTATTCCATGTCTCGACAGATAAAAAGTGTTTGGAGCGAAAGTGTGTCCTAACTGGCTATTGTCCTATTTTAAACAATTTGTAAACAGATTATCTACATATGTGCCAACTTTCATAAATCTACGTCAAAGATTAAATTCAGGAGTTGAATACAAAGTTGTCTCATTTGTTTTGCCCGATACTATAATTATATACGGTGAGGGTGTGTTGGGTTATATCGATATGCATCTACAGTGACGGTGTGTTGGGTTATATCGAGATGTATCTACAGTGAGGGTGTGTTGGGTTATATCGATATGCATCTACAGTGACGGTGTGTTGGGTTATATCTAGATGCATCTACAGTGACGGTGTGTTGGGTTATATCGAGATGTATCTACAGTGAGGGTGTGTTGGGTTATATCGAGATGTATCTACAGTGACGGTGTGTTGGGTTATATCTAGATGTATCTACAGTGAGGGTGTGTTGGGTTATATCGAGATGTATCTACAGTGAGGGTGTGTTGGGTTATATATAGATGCATCTACAGTGACGGTGTGATGGGTTATATTGAGATGTATCTACAGTGAGGGTGTGTTGGGTTATATCGAGATGTATCTACAGTGACGGTGTGTTGGGTTATATCTAGATGTATCTACAGTGAGGGTGTGTTGGGTTATATCGAGATGTATCTACAGTGAGGGTGTGTTGGGTTATATATAGATGTATCTACAGTGAGGGTGTGTTGGGTTATATCTAGATGTATCTACAGTGAGGGTGTGTTGGGTTATATCGAGATGTATCTACAGTGAGGGTGTGTTGGGTTATATATAGATGTATCTACAGTGAGGGTGTGTTGGGTTATATATAGATGTATCTACATTGAGGGTGTGTTGGGTTATATATAGATGTATCTACAGTGACGGTGTGTTGGGTTACATTGAGATGAATCTACAGTGACGGTGTGTTGGGTTATATCTAGATGAATCTACAGTTAGGGTGTGTTGGGTTATATATAGATGCATCTACAGTGACGGTGTGATGGGTTATATTGAGATGTATCTACAGTGAGGGTGTGTTGGGTTACATTGAGATGAATCTACAGTGAGGGTGTGTTGGGTTATATCTAGATGCATCTACAGTGACGGTGTGATGGGTTATATTGAGATGTATCTACAGTGAGGGTGTGTTGGGTTATATTGAGATGTATCTACAGTGACGGTGTGTTGGGTTACATTGAGATGTATCTACAGTGACGGTGTGTTGGGTTATATTGAGATGTATCTACAGTGACGGTGTGTTGGGTTACATTGAGATGAATCTACAGTGACGGTGTGTTGGGTTATATCTAGATGCATCTACAGTGACGGTGTGATGGGTTATATTGAGATGTATCTACAGTGAGGGTGTGTTGGGTTATATTGAGATGTATCTACAGTGACGGTGTGTTGGGTTACATTGAGATGAATCTACAGTGACGGTGTGTTGGGTTATATCTAGATGAATCTACAGTTAGGGTGTGTTGGGTTATATCGAGATGTATCTACAGTGACGGTGTGTTGGGTTATATCGAGATGTATCTACAGTGACGGTGTGTTGGGTTATATCTAGATGCATCTACAGTGACGGTGTGATGGGTTATATCTAGATGAATCTACAGTTAGGGTGTGTTGGGTTATATCTAGATGCATCTACAGTGACGGTGTGTTGGGTTATATCTAGATGAATCTACAGTGAGGGTGTGTTGGGTTATATCGAGATGTATCTACAGTGACGGTGTGTTGGGTTATATCTAGATGAATCTACAGTGAGGGTGTGTTGGGTTATATCGAGATGTATCTACAGTGACGGTGTGTTGGGTTATATCTAGATGAATATACAGTGAGGGTGTGTTGGGTTATATCGAGATGTATCTACAGTGACGGTGTGATGGGTTATATCGAGATGAATCTACATTGAGGGTGTGTTGGGTTATATCTAGATGAATCTACAGTGAGGGTGTGTTGGGTTATATCGAGATGTATCTACAGTGACGGTGTGTTGGGTTATATCTAGATGAATCTACAGTGAGGGTGTGTTGGGTTATATCGATATGCATCTACAGTGACGGTGTGTTGGGTTATATCTAGATGCATCTACAGTGACGGTGTGTTGGGTTATATCTAGATGAATCTACAGTGAGGGTGTGTTGGGTTATATCGAGATGTATCTACAGTGACGGTGTGTTGGGTTATATCTAGATGCATCTACAGTGACGGTGTGATGGGTTATATCTAGATGAATCTACAGTTAGGGTGTGTTGGGTTATATCTAGATGCATCTACAGTGACGGTGTGTTGGGTTATATCTAGATGAATCTACAGTGAGGGTGTGTTGGGTTATATCGAGATGTATCTACAGTGACGGTGTGTTGGGTTATATCTAGATGAATATACAGTGAGGGTGTGTTGGGTTATATCGAGATGTATCTACAGTGACGGTGTGTTGGGTTATATCTAGATGAATCTACAGTGAGGGTGTGTTGGGTTATATCGATATGCATCTACAGTGACGGTGTGTTGGGTTATATCGAGATGTATCTACAGTGACGGTGTGTTGGGTTATATCTAGATGAATCTACAGTGAGGGTGTGTTGGGTTATATCGAGATGTATCTACAGTGACGGTGTGTTGGGTTATATCTAGATGAATCTACAGTGAGGGTGTGTTGGGTTATATCGATATGCATCTACAGTGACGGTGTGTTGGGTTATATCTAGATGCATCTACAGTGACGGTGTGTTGGGTTATATCGAGATGCATCTACAGTGAGGCCGTGTTGGGTTATATCGAGATGAATCTACATTGAGGGTGTGTTGGGTTATATCGAGATGTATCTACAGTGACGGTGTGTTGGGTTATATCGAGATGTATCTACAGTGAGGGTGTGTTGGGTTATATCTAGATGTATCTACAGTGAGGGTGTGTTGGGTTATATCGAGATGTATCTACAGTGAGGGTGTGTTGGGTTATATCTAGATGCATCTACAGTGACGGTGTGATGGGTTATATTGAGATGTATCTACAGTGACGGTGTGTTGGGTTACATTGAGATGAATCTACAGTGACGGTGTGTTGGGTTATATCTAGATGAATCTACAGTTAGGGTGTGTTGGGTTATATCGAGATGTATCTACAGTGACGGTGTGTTGGGTTATATCGAGATGTATCTACAGTGACGGTGTGTTGGGTTATATCTAGATGCATCTACAGTGACGGTGTGATGGGTTATATCTAGATGAATCTACAGTGACGGTGTGTTGGTTTATATCTAGATGCATCTACAGTGACGGTGTGTTGGGTTATATCTAGATGAATCTACAGTTAGGGTGTGTTGGGTTATATCGAGATGTATCTACAGTGACGGTGTGTTGGGTTATATCGAGATGTATCTACAGTGACGGTGTGTTGGGTTATATCTAGATGTATCTACAGTGAGGGTGTGTTGGGTTATATCGATATGCATCTACAGTGAGGGTGTGATGGGTTATATTGAGATGCATCTACAGTGAGGGTGTGTTGGGTTATATCGAGATGTATCTACAGTGACGGTGTGTTGGGTTATATCTAGATGAATCTACAGTGAGGGTGTGTTGGGTTATATCGAGATGTATCTACAGTGACGGTGTGTTGGGTTATATCGAGATACATCTACAGTGACGGTGTGTTGGGTTATATTGAGATGTATCTACAGTGACGGTGTGTTGGGTTATATCGAGATGAATCTACAGTGAGGGTGTGTTGGGTTATATCGAGATGAATCTACAGTGAGGGTGTGTTGGGTTATATCGAGATACATCTACAGTGACGGTGTGATGGGTTATATTGAGATGTATCTACAGTGACGGTGTGTTGGGTTATATTGAGATGAATCTACAGTGACGGTGTGTTGGGTTATATCGAGATGTATCTACAGTGACGGTGTGTTGGGTTATATTGAGATGTATCTACAGTGACGGTGTGTTGGGTTATATCGAGATGAATCTACAGTGAGGGTGTGTTGGGTTATATTGAGATGAATCTACAGTGACGGTGTGTTGGGTTATATTGAGATGAATCTACAGTGAGGGTGTGTTGGGTTATATTGAGATGAATCTACAGTGAGGGTGTGTTGGGTTATATTGAGATGAATCTACAGTGACGGTGTGTTGGGTTATATTGAGATGAATCTACAGTGAGGGTGTGTTGGGTTATATTGAGATAAATCTACAGTGACGGTGTGTTGGGTTATATCGAGATGTATCTACAGTGACGGTGTGTTGGGTTATATCGAGATGTATCTACAGTGACGGTGTGTTGGGTTATATCGAGATGTATCTACAGTGACGGTGTGTTGGGTTATATCGAGATGTATCTACAGTGACGGTGTGTTGGGTTATATCGAGATGTATCTACAGTGACGGTGTGTTGGGTTATATTGAGATGTATCTACAGTGACGGTGTGTTGGGTTATATTGAGATGAATCTACAGTGACGGTGTGTTGGGTTATATTGAGATGAATCTACAGTGAGGGTGTGTTGGGTTATATTGAGATGAATCTACAGTGACGGTGTGTTGGGTTATATTGAGATGAATCTACAGTGAGGGTGTGTTGGGTTATATTGAGATGAATCTACAGTGACGGTGTGTTGGGTTATATCGAGATGTATCTACAGTGACGGTGTGTTGGGTTATATCGAGATACATCTACAGTGACGGTGTGTTGGGTTATATTGAGATGTATCTACAGTGACGGTGTGTTGGGTTATATCTAGATGCATCTACAGTGACGGTGTGATGGGTTATATTGAGATGTATCTACAGTGAGGGTGTGTTGGGTTATATTGAGATGTATCTACAGTGACGGTGTGTTGGGTTACATTGAGATGTATCTACAGTGACGGTGTGTTGGGTTATATTGAGATGTATCTACAGTGACGGTGTGTTGGGTTACATTGAGATGAATCTACAGTGACGGTGTGTTGGGTTATATCTAGATGCATCTACAGTGACGGTGTGATGGGTTATATTGAGATGTATCTACAGTGAGGGTGTGTTGGGTTATATTGAGATGTATCTACAGTGACGGTGTGTTGGGTTACATTGAGATGAATCTACAGTGACGGTGTGTTGGGTTATATCTAGATGAATCTACAGTTAGGGTGTGTTGGGTTATATCGAGATGTATCTACAGTGACGGTGTGTTGGGTTATATCGAGATGTATCTACAGTGACGGTGTGTTGGGTTATATCTAGATGCATCTACAGTGACGGTGTGATGGGTTATATCTAGATGAATCTACAGTTAGGGTGTGTTGGGTTATATCTAGATGCATCTACAGTGACGGTGTGTTGGGTTATATCGAGATGTATCTACAGTGACGGTGTGTTGGGTTATATCTAGATGAATCTACAGTGAGGGTGTGTTGGGTTATATCGAGATGTATCTACAGTGACGGTGTGTTGGGTTATATCTAGATGAATATACAGTGAGGGTGTGATGGGTTATATCGAGATGTATCTACAGTGACGGTGTGATGGGTTATATCGAGATGAATCTACATTGAGGGTGTGTTGGGTTATATCGAGATGTATCTACAGTGACGGTGTGTTGGGTTATATCTAGATGAATCTACAGTGAGGGTGTGTTGGGTTATATCGATATGCATCTACAGTGACGGTGTGTTGGGTTATATCTAGATGCATCTACAGTGACGGTGTGTTGGGTTATATCTAGATGAATCTACAGTGAGGGTGTGTTGGGTTATATCGAGATGTATCTACAGTGACGGTGTGTTGGGTTATATCTAGATGCATCTACAGTGACGGTGTGATGGGTTAAATCTAGATGAATCTACAGTTAGGGTGTGTTGGGTTATATCTAGATGCATCTACAGTGACGGTGTGTTGGGTTATATCTAGATGAATCTACAGTGAGGGTGTGTTGGGTTATATCGAGATGTATCTACAGTGACGGTGTGTTGGGTTATATCTAGATGAATATACAGTGAGGGTGTGTTGGGTTATATCGAGATGTATCTACAGTGACGGTGTGTTGGGTTATATCTAGATGAATCTACAGTGAGGGTGTGTTGGGTTATATCGATATGCATCTACAGTGACGGTGTGTTGGGTTATATCGAGATGTATCTACAGTGACGGTGTGTTGGGTTATATCTAGATGAATCTACAGTGAGGGTGTGTTGGGTTATATCGAGATGTATCTACAGTGACGGTGTGTTGGGTTATATCTAGATGAATCTACAGTGAGGGTGTGTTGGGTTATATCGATATGCATCTACAGTGACGGTGTGTTGGGTTATATCTAGATGCATCTACAGTGACGGTGTGTTGGGTTATATCGAGATGCATCTACAGTGAGGCCGTGTTGGGTTATATCGAGATGAATCTACATTGAGGGTGTGTTGGGTTATATCGAGATGTATCTACAGTGACGGTGTGTTGGGTTATATCGAGATGTATCTACAGTGAGGGTGTGTTGGGTTATATCTAGATGTATCTACAGTGAGGGTGTGTTGGGTTATATCGAGATGTATCTACAGTGAGGGTGTGTTGGGTTATATCTAGATGCATCTACAGTGACGGTGTGATGGGTTATATTGAGATGTATCTACAGTGACGGTGTGTTGGGTTATATTGAGATGAATCTACAGTGACGGTGTGTTGGGTTATATCTAGATGAATCTACAGTTAGGGTGTGTTGGGTTATATCGAGATGTATCTACAGTGACGGTGTGTTGGGTTATATCGAGATGTATCTACAGTGACGGTGTGTTGGGTTATATCTAGATGCATCTACAGTGACGGTGTGATGGGTTATATCTAGATGAATCTACAGTGACGGTGTGTTGGTTTATATCTAGATGCATCTACAGTGACGGTGTGTTGGGTTATATCTAGATGAATCTACAGTTAGGGTGTGTTGGGTTATATCGGGATGTATCTACAGTGACGGTGTGTTGGGTTATATCGAGATGTATCTACAGTGACGGTGTGTTGGGTTATATCTAGATGTATCTACAGTGAGGGTGTGTTGGGTTATATCGATATGCATCTACAGTGAGGGTGTGATGGGTTATATTGAGATGCATCTACAGTGAGGGTGTGTTGGGTTATATCGAGATGTATCTACAGTGACGGTGTGTTGGGTTATATCTAGATGAATCTACAGTGAGGGTGTGTTGGGTTATATCGAGATGTATCTACAGTGACGGTGTGTTGGGTTATATCGAGATACATCTACAGTGACGGTGTGTTGGGTTATATTGAGATGTATCTACAGTGACGGTGTGTTGGGTTATATCGAGATGAATCTACAGTGAGGGTGTGTTGGGTTATATCGAGATGAATCTACAGTGAGGGTGTGTTGGGTTATATCGAGATACATCTACAGTGACGGTGTGATGGGTTATATTGAGATGTATCTACAGTGACGGTGTGTTGGGTTATATTGAGATGAATCTACAGTGACGGTGTGTTGGGTTATATCGAGATGTATCTACAGTGACGGTGTGTTGGGTTATATTGAGATGTATCTACAGTGACGGTGTGTTGGGTTATATCGAGATGAATCTACAGTGAGGGTGTGTTGGGTTATATTGAGATGAATCTACAGTGACGGTGTGTTGGGTTATATTGAGATGAATCTACAGTGAGGGTGTGTTGGGTTATATTGAGATGAATCTACAGTGAGGGTGTGTTGGGTTATATTGAGATGAATCTACAGTGACGGTGTGTTGGGTTATATTGAGATGAATCTACAGTGAGGGTGTGTTGGGTTATATTGAGATGAATCTACAGTGACGGTGTGTTGGGTTATATCGAGATGTATCTACAGTGACGGTGTGTTGGGTTATATCGAGATGTATCTACAGTGACGGTGTGTTGGGTTATATCGAGATGTATCTACAGTGACGGTGTGTTGGGTTATATCGAGATGTATCTACAGTGAGGGTGTGTTGGGTTATATCGAGATGTATCTACAGTGACGGTGTGTTGGGTTATATTGAGATGTATCTACAGTGACGGTGTGTTGGGTTATATCGAGATGAATCTACAGTGACGGTGTGTTGGGTTATATTGAGATGAATCTACAGTGACGGTGTGTTGGGTTATATTGAGATGAATCTACAGTGAGGGTGTGTTGGGTTATATTGAGATGAATCTACAGTGACGGTGTGTTGGGTTATATTGAGATGAATCTACAGTGAGGGTGTGTTGGGTTATATTGAGATGAATCTACAGTGACGGTGTGTTGGGTTATATCGAGATGTATCTACAGTGACGGTGTGTTGGGTTATATCGAGATACATCTACAGTGACGGTGTGTTGGGTTATATTGAGATGTATCTACAGTGACGGTGTGTTGGGTTATATCGAGATGAATCTACAGTGAGGGTGTGTTGGGTTATATTGAGATGAATCTACAGTGAGGGTGTGTTGGGTTATATCTAGATGTATCTACAGTGACGGTGTGATGGGTTATATTGAGATGTATCTACAGTGAGGGTGTGTTGGGTTATATCGAGATGTATCTACAGTGACGGTGTGTTGGGTTATATCGAGATGTATCTACAGTGAGGGTGTGTTGGGTTATATCGAGATGTATCTACAGTGACGGTGTGTTGGGTTATATCGAGATGTATCTACAGTGACGGTGTGTTGGGTTATATCGAGATACATCTACAGTGACGGTGTGATGGGTTATATTGAGATGTATCTACAGTGACGGTGTGTTGGGTTATATCTAGATGCATCTACAGTGACGGTGTGATGGGTTATATCGAGATGTATCTACAGTGACGGTGTGTTGGGTTATATTGAGATGTATCTACAGTGACGGTGTGTTGGGTTATATCGAGATGAATCTACAGTGACGGTGTGTTGGGTTATATTGAGATGAATCTACAGTGACGGTGTGTTGGGTTATATTGAGATGAATCTACAGTGAGGGTGTGTTGGGTTATATTGAGATGAATCTACAGTGACGGTGTGTTGGGTTATATTGAGATGAATCTACAGTGAGGGTGTGTTGGGTTATATTGAGATGAATCTACAGTGACGGTGTGTTGGGTTATATCGAGATGTATCTACAGTGACGGTGTGTTGGGTTATATCGAGATACATCTACAGTGACGGTGTGTTGGGTTATATTGAGATGTATCTACAGTGACGGTGTGTTGGGTTATATCGAGATGAATCTACAGTGAGGGTGTGTTGGGTTATATTGAGATGAATCTACAGTGAGGGTGTGTTGGGTTATATCTAGATGTATCTACAGTGACGGTGTGATGGGTTATATTGAGATGTATCTACAGTGAGGGTGTGTTGGGTTATATCGAGATGTATCTACAGTGACGGTGTGTTGGGTTATATCGAGATGTATCTACAGTGAGGGTGTGTTGGGTTATATCGAGATGTATCTACAGTGACGGTGTGTTGGGTTATATCGAGATGTATCTACAGTGACGGTGTGTTGGGTTATATCGAGATACATCTACAGTGACGGTGTGATGGGTTATATTGAGATGTATCTACAGTGACGGTGTGTTGGGTTATATCTAGATGCATCTACAGTGACGGTGTGATGGGTTATATTGAGATGTATCTACAGTGACGGTGTGTTGGGTTACATTGAGATGAATCTACAGTGACGGTGTGTTGGGTTATATCTAGATGAATCTACAGTTAGGGTGTGTTGGGTTATATCGAGATGTATCTACAGTGACGGTGTGTTGGGTTATATCGAGATGTATCTACAGTGACGGTGTGTTGGGTTATATCTAGATGCATCTACAGTGACGGTGTGATGGGTTATATTGAGATGTATCTACAGTGAGGGTGTGTTGGGTTATATCGAGATGAATCTACAGTGACGGTGTGTTGGGTTATATCTAGATGAATCTACAGTTAGGGTGTGTTGGGTTATATCGAGATGTATCTACAGTGACGGTGTGTTGGGTTATATCGAGATGTATCTACAGTGACGGTGTGTTGGGTTATATCTAGATGCATCTACAGTGACGGTGTGATGGGTTATATTGAGATGAATCTACAGTGACGGTGTGTTGGGTTATATCTAGATGAATCTACAGTTAGGGTGTGTTGGGTTATATCGAGATGTATCTACAGTGACGGTGTGTTGGGTTATATCGAGATGTATCTACAGTGACGGTGTGTTGGGTTATATCGAGATGTATCTACAGTGAGGGTGTGTTGGGTTATATCGAGATGAATCTACAGTGACGGTGTGTTGGGTTACATTGAGATGAATCTACAGTGAGGGTGTGTTGGGTTATATCTAGATGTATCTACAGTGAGGGTGTGTTGGGTTATATCGAGATGAATCTACAGTGACGGTGTGTTGGGTTATATCTAGATGCATCTACAGTGACGGTGTGTTGGGTTATATCGAGATGTATCTACAGTGAGGGTGTGTTGGGTTATATCGAGATGTATCTACAGTGAGGGTGTGTTGGGTTATATCTAGATGCATCTACAGTGAGGGTGTGTTGGGTTATATCGAGATGTATCTACAGTGACGGTGTGTTGGGTTATATCGAGATGTATCTACAGTGAGGGTGTGTTGGGTTATATCGAGATGAATCTACAGTGACGGTGTGTTGGGTTATATCGAGATGTATCTACAGTGAGGGTGTGTTGGGTTATATCGAGATGTATCTACAGTGAGGGTGTGTTGGGTTATATCTAGATGCATCTACAGTGAGGGTGTGTTGGGTTATATCGAGATGTATCTACAGTGACGGTGTGTTGGGTTATATCGAGATGTATCTACAGTGAGGGTGTGTTGGGTTATATCGAGATGAATCTACAGTGACGGTGTGTTGGGTTATATCGAGATGTATCTACAGTGAGGGTGTGTTGGGTTATATCGAGATGTATCTACAGTGACGGTGTGTTGGGTTATATCGAGATGAATCTACAGTGACGGTGTGTTGGGTTATATCGAGATGTATCTACAGTGAGGGTGTGTTGGGTTATATCGAGATGTATCTACAGTGAGGGTGTGTTGGGTTATATCGAGATGTATCTACAGTGAGGGTGTGTTGGGTTATATCTAGATGCATCTACAGTGAGGGTGTGTTGGGTTATATCGAGATGTATCTACAGTGACGGTGTGTTGGGTTATATCGAGATGTATCTACAGTGAGGGTGTGTTGGGTTATATCGAGATGAATCTACAGTGACGGTGTGTTGGGTTATATCGAGATGTATCTACAGTGAGGGTGTGTTGGGTTATATCGAGATGTATCTACAGTGACGGTGTGTTGGGTTATATCGAGATGAATCTACAGTGACGGTGTGTTGGGTTATATCGAGATGTATCTACAGTGAGGGTGTGTTGGGTTATATCGAGATGTATCTACAGTGACGGTGTGTTGGGTTATATCGAGATACATCTACAGTGACGGTGTGATGGGTTATATCGAGATACATCTACAGTGACGGTGTGTTGGGTTATATCGAGATACATCTACAGTGACGGTGTGTTGGGTTATATCGAGATGCATCTACAGTGACGGTGTGTTGGGTTATATCGAGATGTATCTACAGTGACGGTGTGATGGGTTATATCTAGATGCATCTTCAGTGAGGGTGTGTTGGGTTATATCGAGATGTATCTACAGTGACGGTGTGTTGGGTTATATCGAGATGTATCTACAGTGACGGTGTGTTGGGTTATATCTAGATGCATCTTCAGTGAGGGTGTGTTGGGTTATATCTAGATGTATCTACAGTGACGGTGTGTTGGGTTATATCTAGATGTATCTACAGTGACGGTGTGTTGGGTTATATCTAGATGCATCTTCAGTGAGGGTGTGTTGGGTTATATCGAGATGTATCTACAGTGAGGGTGTGTTGGGTTATATCGAGATGTATCTACAGTGACGGTGTGTTGGGTTATATCGAGATGTATCTACAGTGAGGGTGTGTTGGGTTATATCGAGATGAATCTACAGTGACGGTGTGTTGGGTTATATCGAGATGTATCTACAGTGAGGGTGTGATGGGTTATATCGAGATGTATCTACAGTGACGGTGTGTTGGGTTATATCGAGATGTATCTACAGTGACGGTGTGATGGGTTATATCTAGATGCATCTTCAGTGAGGGTGTGTTGGGTTATATCGAGATGTATCTACAGTGACGGTGTGTTGGGTTATATCGAGATGTATCTACAGTGACGGTGTGTTGGGTTATATCTAGATGCATCTTCAGTGAGGGTGTGTTGGGTTATATCTAGATGCATCTACAGTGACGGTGTGATGGGTTATATCGAGATGTATCTACAGTGACGGTGTGTTGGGTTATATCTAGATGAATCTACAGTTAGGGTGTGTTGGGTTATATCGAGATGTATCTACAGTGACGGTGTGTTGGGTTATATCGAGATGTATCTACAGTGACGGTGTGTTGGGTTATATCTAGATGCATCTACAGTGACGGTGTGTTGGGTTATATCGAGATGTATCTACAGTGAGGGTGTGTTGGGTTATATCGAGATGCATCTACAGTGACGGTGTGATGGGTTATATTGAGATGTATCTACAGTGAGGGTGTGTTGGGTTACATTGAGATGAATCTACAGTGAGGGTGTGTTGGGTTATATCTAGATGCATCTTCAGTGAGGGTGTGTTGGGTTATATCAAGATGAATCTACAGTGAGGGTGTGTTGGGTTATATCTAGATGTATCTACAGTGACGGTGTGTTGGGTTATATCTAGATGTATCTACAGTGACGGTGTGTTGGGTTATATCGAGATGTATCTACAGTGAGGGTGTGTTGGGTTATATCGAGATGCATCTACAGTGACGGTGTGATGGGTTATATTGAGATGAATCTACAGTGACGGTGTGTTGGGTTATATCGAGATGAATCTACAGATAGGGTGTGTTGGGTTAGATCGCGATGCATCTACAGTGAGGGTGTGTTGGGTTATATCGAGATGTATCTACAGTGAGGGTGTGTTGGGTTATATCGAGATGTATCTACAGTGAGGGTGTGTTGGGTTATATCGAGATGCATCTACAGTGAGGATGTGTTGGGTTATATCTAGATGTATCTACAGTGAGGGTGTGTTGGGTTATATCTAGATGTATCTACAGTGAGGGTGTGTTGGGTTATATCTAGATGTATCTACAGTGAGGGTGTGTTGGGTTATATCTAGATGTATCTACAGTGAGGGTGTGTTGGGTTATATCGCGATGCTTCTACAGTGAGGGTGTGTTGGGTTATATCGAGATGAATCTACAGTGAGGGTGTGTTGGGTTATATCTAGATGTATCTACAGTGAGGGTGTGTTGGGTTATATCTAGATGTATCTACAGTGAGGGTGTGTTGGGTTATATCGCGATGCTTCTACAGTGAGGGTGTGTTGGGTTATATCGAGATGCATCTACAGTGAGGGTGTGTTGGGTTATATCTAGATGTATCTACAGTGAGGGTGTGTTGGGTTATATCGCGATGCTTCTACAGTGAGGGTGTGTTGGGTTATATCGAGATGAATCTACAGTGAGGGTGTGTTGGGTTATATCGCGATGCATCTACAGTGAGGGTGTGTTGGGTTATATCAAGATGAATCTACAGTTAGGGTGTGTTGGTTTATATCGCGATGCATCTACAGTGAGGGTGTGTTGGGTTATATCGAGATGTATCTACAGTGAGGGTGTGTTTGGTTATATCGATATGTATCTACAGTGAGGGTGTGTTGGGTTATATCGAGATGCATCTACAGTGAGGGTGTGTTGGGTTATATCAAGATGAATCTACAGTGAGGGTGTGTTGGGTTATATCGAGATGCATCTACAGTGAGGGTGTGTTGGGTTATATCAAGATGAATCTACAGTGAGGGTGTGTTGGGTTATATCTAGATGCATCTACAGTGAGGGTGTGTTGGGATATATCAAGATGAATCTACAGTGAGGGTGTGTTGGGTTATATCGAGATGCATCTACAGTGAAGGTGTTTTCGGTTATTTCGCGATGAATCTACAGTGAGGGTGTGTTGGGTTATATCGAGATGAATCTACAGTGAGGGTGTGTTGGGTTATATCTAGATGTATCTACAGTGAGGGTGTGTTGGGTTATATCTAGATGCATCTTCAGTGAGGGTGTGTTGGGTTATATCGAGATGTATCTGCAGTGAGGATGTTTTGGGTTATATCGCGATGCATCTACAGTGACGGTGTGTTGGGTTATATCGCGATGCATCTTCAGTGAGGGTGTGTTGGGTTATTTCTAGATGTATCTACAGTGAGGGTGTGTTGGGTTATATCTAGATGTATCTACAGTGAGGGTGTGTTGGGTTATGTAGGCTTTCAAAAGTGTGATGTGATACCTAGGCTTAATATGTCATCGAGGTGTGTACCATTATACCTGGTCTAACAATTAGCCTGAAATCAAAAACTATAAACACTATAAAAATTATAATCAAATGAAGCATCTGAGATCAGAACTGTCGTCTTGTTGTAGACTTGAATAAGCTGTTAAAAAAAGTAAGGCGACCGGATGACAGACTATGTTTTACCTACATGTAGGTGTGCAACATAATATTCAAGGTGTAACAGCATATCTATTTATGTTAGCTCATATCTACATCTGGATGTGTAACATTGTAATTACATGTAGGAATGCTGCTTTAAATGTAGGTGTCATATAACTTTCTTCTTCCTTTATATTGTCAACATACATCAAGGCGTGTAACATTAGCAAGGTGTGTTTCAATATAAGTGTTAGCCTGTATCCATCATGCTACTCTATATCAAGATGTATTACATTATATCTAGGTTCGCAACAGTCATACCAAGTGTTTTACAATACTTAATGTATAATACATGTAGGTTTTATCCTTCATATCCAGAAATACATCCCAATTCTCGATGTTTATTACATGGTTAATGTATTTGATGAAGTATATCAGGACATCAATTTTAGTCATTTAGTGTTACGCACATATATAGTATCTATTAATCATTGAATTCCGATGTGTTACCGTATATCATGATATCATAGGATAGTTTTTCATCTTCGACTTTGAACGTGATTGTTTCACATCTATTCCAATATGTTGGTTACCTTGCGTACGCAAATAAAGATATGTGTATTGAGGTACTTCACTTGTATTATTTGAAAATGATTTGTACATGTGTAAATATTGAAGCAGATAGAATACGTCTAGGGATTGGTGCAAGAGGAGGTATAATCAGTTGATAGACTGATAGGTAGTCATATGGGAAGTGATCTTTGAATTCCTCACAAGTTGTAAGGCCACTGACAAGATATAAGGATATGAAGTATATGTTATATTTAGAAGCATGCATAATGAGCCTATGGTTATTAATTCAGAAATTAAATTTTAAAATATTTGATTGGTAATGTTTTGATACACGCACATTAAAGGGGCAGTAGCACGTTTTTTCGCTCAAATAAATCGATGAAATGTATTTGAAAGATAATGTCACCAATAGTAAAACACACTTCTCTCTTCAGAAAATCAAGTTTAAAAATGAGTGAAATGGTTCCGTAAAGACCATGGGAATAGCTTATGCCATTCAAATTAATAAAATGTGTTCACAATAAAATGGCCGCCATGCAATTTTGGCTTTATACGCAACACCGTTATTACCACTACGAATAATTTGTTTGTGTAATAAGATGTTTTACCCTCTAAAGTAAATATAAATGACATAAACTATTATTATTATGGGAAATTTGAAAAAATAAATTTTGCAAAAAACGTGCTCTGCCCCTTTAAACCAAGCAGGGCATACAGGTCAGTGAGATATGGAAAAATGCCACGACGACATGGAATTACTTGAGAAAAATCAACATTATTATAAGTGTCTATATAAAAAGCTGGAACGGAAAGGATCTGATGACAAATTCGCAACTCATCAGAGATTTACCTTACATCGGTAGGCGTGTATGGAGGCTTATATTGAACAAACCTCCGGTCGAAGGAGACAACATCCCACCTACCTCAATATGCATACTGAATGCAGTAACACCACCCCCCCCCCCCCCCCCCCCCCCCCCCCCCCCCCCACCCCACCACCTCAATCACAACCTCCTCCCTCCCCTAACTGTCCCCTTCCTAAATCCCCTCCTATATACACATTCGCTGCAATAATCCACTCCCCTACCCATTCGACCACTCAATGTGCACATTGACATCAGTATCACCTCCCCTCCACCTCCCCACATCTCCCCTCCCCTCGTCTCCCCCCTCCCACCATTTAAAGTGAACACTAACTGCACTTCCTCCCCCTCCCCCTCCAAAGACTCCATGTGCACACTGACAGAAGTATTCCCTCCCCTCTCCAACACCTACGCGCTGTTGAACCCATCCTCGCCTTAATATCACCTGCACCAGTCATCATATCCTAGTCAAAGTTTGCAGTCTGCAGAGTTGTGTTTATTGTGATACACTTCAGAAGAACAGCTCGTTGAAACATGTGCACCGGCGGTCACTTCGTTTGTAGTAAAAACAGCGTGTAAGCCTCCCATTCATAAAGCTCGCCCATCCAGCCGAACGATTCATTCAGGACACAGGCGAGAGAGGAAGAGTCAAAGATCGTTAGTTTGCCTACCCAACTGTAGGCTCTGTTTCATCTGCTGGGGAATACTTCAAGAACATGGTAAGCTCTTCTTCTGATAATAGTTAATTAATTGATACTGTATTGGTAATTATTTTTTTCTGTAAGAAGGGATGATGCTGCATACATGATGCTTGGTGCCGTGATGAAACGTCTTTATTACTTTTATCTGCATTTCTATTATTACATGAGGAATAAATAGAAGTTATAAGTACCTTTTAATCATATCCACAGGGCGAATGTTGCATATATACTGTGACCCGATATGTGTTATTTTATTATGGTATATATTTATATTTATATATATATATATATATATATGTATATATATATATATATATATATATATATATTATCAAATGCTGATATATACATTTCATCATTTCTTACCGTTATATTGATTTATCGTGTTAAAACTCGTTTAAAGAACATATATTATATTAAAATACTTATGCACTAGTGTATACATGTAGTGATGCTTATTCACCTCAGAAACAGAGTATTTAAAGAAATATTATGTAAGAATTGACTTTTTAAATGACGTCATCTTCGGTATCGATTTAAAGTAAACTAGGTCGGCATCTTTAGATAAATTGATTGACTCCGGGCGCCTCACAACGCCGCTTGGGATAACGGGATCACTTTCAAACTTTCCAGTGGTTCCATCTTTGTTAATGTAACATAATAAATAGGCTCACCAAATTGCATCGTGTGTGTCTCATTTGCCTGTTTAATACCTTTAAGGATATATTTCGTGTAAGAGGAATTTCAAAGACATGCATATATCTATTTTAATATTAACAAATGAAAGAGTGAGTGAATTTATCTGTTTTAATCCTGGAGGTTTGGAACATTGGGAGAAATTGAGGAAATGCATATTTGGTGTTCGTAACCTTTGGAAGAAAATCAGGACAAATCTTGAGCACTTGATTTATCGCAGGAATGCGCTGTTATAGAGAAGCCGTGCAGGTTAATTGTAACTACTTGCCGCCAATGTTATTTTAACGGGTAATTTCCTCCGTGGACATGGATTCAGCGGGTGTGTGGGTGGCATAAACAGCATTAAAGCGCCATGTTGAGGTGGTAATCCATGGCATTGTGTCGCTGTCAGCACCGACAAGATGACACCTTCCATACAGTGAATACAGGTTTGGACAACAGAACATAATTTGGATTATTCCACAAAGTCAAAACGATTTTAAATATTACAAAAAGTCAAAACGATTTTGATTATTCCAAAAAGTCAAAACCATTATTAAATAACTTAAGACATAGTTTGCTTAGTACAAAAGGTAATTGGTCGACACTCTTTTAAGCTTAAATTCACCATTGGACTCAATGGCGAGAATATGACAAAAGGTATGTGTATAAATTGTGTACAATCCTCCAAATGCCTACTACAAACACATATGCTTGTGATTTTAGCCTAATCCCGGTTCAAGATATATACGAAATACGAATATGGTGAATATGTCTTGCTTAACCGGTAGCACTTTTCATTAGCAATACCATACGGTTGGTCAAACATACCTGTAAGTTATATTTAAGATCATTTCGCCGTATGTATATTACTTATATGTCGTCTTTTGTATGCGGATCTTCCTCATTCAGTTTGATGTAACAAACTTAAGCTGTGTTTAACAGAACTTCAGTTTGATGTGTTGTTCTACCTTTATGTAACAGAAGTTCAGTTCAGCTCTTCCTCTATCTTTATGAATGCGGATCTTTCTCATTCAGTTTAATGTAACTAACGTAAGCTTTTTGTAACAGAAGCTCAGTTAGAGGCATCGCTCTACCTCTATCTTTATGTATGCGGATCTTTCTCATTCAGTTTAATATAACTAACTTAAGCTTTATTAGTTAGAGGCGTTGTTCTACTTCATAGTTTTCTTGGTATCTGATTGTTGACATACGAGTAGGAGTGATGTTATAAACCTTTGTATATCTAGTGGTCTTTCCTCGTATACTACCATAGCAGACGCGAGGTAGCAGGAAACACGGACTGTCAACACATGTAATCTATCTCCGACTGGGCGAGGACTATTGATTGCTGAACTAAAGGCCCATGACAAATGGAATCATAAACGCAAGACAATTGATCACGGACAGCCAATGACCGAATTAGCTCGAATTGATTGAACAGAAAATGATGACTTGACAATTTTAGGATATGGGCGTAGGTGTATACAAATATACTCAGAAATGAAGATTTATCCAGTGACTACGGAGGTAAATAAAACAACAACCACATATGCTGTTAATAAATACACCTCAGAATGAAATTACTACCGATTTGATATATCATATTTGCTGTTTCCTTAAATATACATTATTACATTCAGGTAACAAACGTAAATGACCAACAAGTGCGGGGGATTGCGAGTACAGGAAAACAAGGTTGTTAGGTAACGGTAGCGCGCAGTCACGTTCATTGCCATTTTTATGGAGAGAAAATAACCAAA
Source organism: Gibbula magus (assembly GCA_936450465.1). Taxonomy (NCBI): domain Eukaryota; kingdom Metazoa; phylum Mollusca; class Gastropoda; order Trochida; family Trochidae; genus Gibbula; species Gibbula magus. The sequence continues at coordinate 30,842,635 of OW388300.1, forward strand.
AATACATTCAATTACTTAAGCGATTTGTCCAAACGATTATGAAAAGCCAAATAATTTTGAGATGTGTCACATTTTGACAAGTCATTTTCCAATCGTGTATAATGAGAAAACATGTAATTTAGTTAATGCACAAAAGCTACTCGCTTTTCTCAGAATATTCGCGTTGAACAAATTAGTGTACGTTTACGTCCGGGATTCAAACATATACCTTTAAAGTCAGGAATCAATTCAGCCATCGAAACTTCACTTAACATGTAGATGAGGAACCATTTATAATTTTCAATTAATTTGTAAATGCAGTACACAAATGATAGATACAATGTGGCAAAACATCAGAGGCCGAGAAGCGTTAGAAATAAATGACTGTTAAATTATTACATAAGGGATCACACGAGTCTTGTATTTGTATCGTTGAAAATGTCCTTATGTGAACATTTATGCCTGAGAATGGCAACTGGCAACTGGCATGTCTCATCGTTGTGGTATTGTTGTAGAAGTTTCGATGGGAACATGTTTCACCATGTTTAGTAATGTCCAATAATAGATTATGACCACAGCATCAAATCAGCTGAATCAGACGTGTCGGATCAGCATTCTCTTGACTTCATTGTAACGTTATGTGTTTTCTATATGAGGAGTTGATCAATGGTCACTACAAGGGTATTCCGACAGGTCGGTGATTTTCTTTAATTGTTGTCGATCATCTTTTACATTGTATTAGAGTGTCACTTTCTTTACGGTTCTGGTAGGCACATAGGTCAAACGTTATCAGACATAGTTGATCTATTTCATTTTATTGGAACATTAAGTGTCACTTTCCGTACTGTTTTGTTAGGCACATAGGTCAATCGTTATCAGACGTAGTTGATCAGTTTCATTTTATTGGAACATTCAGTGTCACTTTCCGTACTGTTCTGTTCTGTGAGGCACATGGGTCAATCGTTATCAGACGTAGTTGATCAGTTTCATTTTATTGGAACATTCAGTGTCACTTTCCGTACTGTTCTGTTCTGTAAGGCACATAGGTCAAACGTTATCAGACGAAGTTGATCAGTTTTATCTCATTGGAACATTAAGTGTCACTTTCCGTTCTGTTCTGTGAGGCACATAGGTCAATCGTTATCAGACGTAGTTGTTCAGTTTCATTTCATTGGAACATTAAGTGTTACTTTCCGTACTGTTCTGTGAGGCACATAGGTCAAACGTTATCAGACATAGTTGATCAGTTTCATTTTATTGGAACATTAAATGTTACTTTCCGTACTGTTCTGTTGGGCACATAGGTCAATCGTTATCAGACGTAGTTGATCAGTTTCATTTAATTGGAACATTAAGTGTCACTTTCCGTACTGTTCTGTTAGGCACATAGGTCAATCGTTATCAGACGTAGTTGATCAGTTTCATTTTATTGGAACATTAAGTGTCACTTTCCGTACTGTTCTGTAAGGCATATGGGTCAATCGTTATCAGACGTAGTTGATCAGTTTCATTTTACTGGAACATTAAGTGTCACTTTCCGTACTGTTCTGTAAGGCACATAGGTCAAACGTTATCAGACGAAGTTGATCAGTTTTATTTCATTGGAACATTAAATGTTACTTTCCGTTCTGTACTGTGAGGCACATAGGTCAATCGTTATCAGACGTAGTTTATCAGTTTCATTTTATTGGAACATTAAGTGTCACTTTCCGTACTGTTCTGTAAGGCACACATGTCAAACGTTATCAGACGAAGTTGATCAGTTTCATTTCATTGGAACATTAAGTGTAACTTTCCGTACTGTTCTGTGAGGCACATAGGTCAAACGTTATCAGACGTAGTTGATCAGTTTCAATTTACTGGAACATTAATTGTCACTTTCCGTACTGTTCTGTAAGGCACATAGGTCAATCGTTATCAGACGAAGTTGATCAGTTTCATTTCATTGGAACATTAAGTGTCACTTTCCGTACTGTTCTGTTAGGCACATAGGTCAATCGTTATCAGACGTAGTTGATCAGTTTCATTTTATTGGAACATTAAGTGTCACTTTCCGTACTGTTCTGTAAGGCATATGGGTCAATCGTTATCAGACGTAGTTGATCAGTTTCATTTCATTGGAACATTAAGTGTCACTTTCCGTACTGTTCTGTAAGGCACACATGTCAATCGTTATCAGACGAAGTTGATCAGTTTCATTTCATTGGAACATATTAAAATAACACAAATTGATCTCAATAACACGAATTGATCTATGACAGCTGCAGCGGAAACCATTTATATCATTGACCGGAGATGAAGCTCAATTGGTAGAGCGTCCGCTCATCACCCGGTAGGTAGGGGTTCGATTCCCGGCCATGTCATACAAAAAGACGTTAAAAGATGGGAGTCATGGTTTCCTTGCTTGGCGCTCAGCATTACAAGGATGTAACAACGCTTGAGTTGGCAGTGCACTACGACTGCTGCGTGCTGAGGCCATAAACTTTCATTTAATTTTAATGAGGACAATAACGTGTTTTTAATAATGTTATTATCAAAGGCATGTTATAAACTATACTTATTCTTGACTCTCGTGTAAATACACATCCACGCATTTCATTACGAATCTGAATTTATCTTTACATTGCAAGTATATTAAACTGACACTATCCGTTTTGAGGAACCTATGTCAAATGGCGCAAGTTTTGCTAATCGGTTCAGTTTAACGATCATATCAAGATTAATTACACATTTATGGATTTACACCTTCTATATTGCAGTGATATATGCAACGTTTGTATTTCGTTATCTAACCATTTTTTAATGCCACTACAAGAGGTCATATTGAAAAGTCATGTCGTTAATTTGATCGAAAACGGGACAAGTGACTGCCACTTAATTAAAAGTAAAATTTGAAACTTATCTTAATCAGACAGGTTACATATTGTGTGGTAGTCTGGGACGTGTGATGCAGCTTCTGCACATGAATAAAGCCGTTGTTCGATTTTCAATAAACAATTAATTGTCATATATTGGGCATTTGGGATGGAATTGCAAGCTGAGTGACATGTTCTGAATCGAAATCAGCACATTTGGTATTTTGGTAAATATCAAAGCAAAATAGAAAGTCATGAAAAACACTTAACGTTTAGAAGGGGCAGTAGCACGTTTTTTCAATGAAATAAGTCGATGAAATGTATTTGAAAAATAATGTCACCAATAGTAAACCACCCTTCTCTCTTCGGAAAATCAAGTTAAAAAATGAGTGTACATGGTTCCGTTAAGCCATGGGGATCGTTTTTGTCATTCGAAATAATAAAATGTGTTCACAATAAAATGGCCGCCATGCAATTTTTGCTTTATACGCAACACTGTTGTTACCACTACGGATACTTTGTGTGTGTAATACGATGTTTTACCCTCTAAAGTAATTATAAATGACATAAACTATCATTATAAATGGGAAATTTGAAAAAATAAATTTGCAAAAAACGTGCTACTGCCCCTTTAAGATTCCCTGAACGTATATTAGTCTGCAAACAGTTCTATGTATTGACATTAATATTTGCTGTCAATCAAACTTATTTGTAATGTAGACATCTGCAATCTTAACTCATCAGGTGCCACAGAGATACATATCATAATCGTATGTAACAATATGAAAATTATCTTCCTTCGTCAGGACGAATCTTTCTAAACTAATCTTTCAGAACATAACACACGTATGAGAAAGCAACGTCTCGTGAAATATGGACAATACCAAGGAAGAAGTTGTCAACTTGCAAAAATCGATTGACGTGTATTTTGTATCAGTAAACCACTATTTTAGAAGTTATAACAGCAATTCCAATTAAAAAGACTAAACATATCAGGTCTTTAAATATAATCGTCTAGGGATTGGTGCAACTTTAGCTATAAGAAATGTATATTTATTATATGATTGAAGGTGAAATATCGGAATCTATCAATGAAAATAAGCCGTGTTATCAGTCACTAGTGAAATTAACAATGGAACGTGTTATTAGTCACTAGTGACCTGACGTCATAAAACAATGTCATGACGTCACATTGTTGCTGAGGCGACAGGCTCATTCTGGAGCGGACTTACCGTAAATGCAAGTCAATTTCGGTGAATATGCAAGGATTTGGTCATATAATAAACAATAAACTCGTGATAATATAAACGTTCTACCTCACTCGATGAGATAAACATGGTATTTGTCAAGGAAAGCCAAATATCCTCTATATATTTAATTTTCAATGCAAAAGGTCCTTTGACGTTTAAATCCTGACTATGAGTTATTAGCAGATTAAGCTCATCCTCTAACAACGTGAACACCATACAAGTTGAGGGTCAATGCCCTTAATGCAGATGCCCGCAGTTAACATGAAGGCAAAAAGATCTGTTCAATAGACGTGAAACAATTACGGCATGTTTGCAACCATCCGGAATAATATTTCCCCCGATAAGTCCATGTTTCCGAAAGAGAACCTTTCAATCGTTGCAACGATCCTCCATCATTGCCTATGCTGGTCCTCAAACAGGCTCGACCTAGACAACAGTCAGTGATGCAGTGACCTACATGAATGATTATATAGATATTATCAGTTACATTTCTCTCCGGTCCCATGTTGGCTATTGAATGGAACATAGGATTACTTTATGTTGATTTATGAAGCTAGACCCGTCTGATGACTCACTCTGATTGGATCAAACCCTCCTCCTGTTACATACACGGTGCATTTCGAGATTGCTTCTGTCTCAGAACTGTTTCCATTAATCTGGAAGAAGGTTTTTGCATTTAGGACTAATTTCGAAGGGGCCTTTTTATATAACATGTTCCTCACTTGTCATTATAAGCTTTGTGCATTTGAACTGCAGTTCGTAACGTCACAAAGTGATGCTAGTTTTATAACAAGCTCAATGTTCTGACTTGCCGCAGTTAACTTGTAAATGCATTAAACGAAACATTGGGATCGATACTCTTTCTAAGAATTTTTTTTAAATTTCGAGGTATGTCTAGTTCGTCCTTTGAACATTGTTGAACTTCCATTAAGGTGTATTATTCTTGTGAAGTGTTGCATTGTGGGTTAATTTTTAACATTTACATTCATTTGAAACTTTTTCGTTTTGCAGTTTCCTAATCTGTGAACATTTTCCTTGTCTCTCTGACCCTGTCTCTGTCTCTGACTCTCAGGTATATCATGCACGGCAGATGATAATCCATCCCCCACCCCCCCCCCCCCCCCCCCCCCCCCCCCCCCCCCCCCCCCAAAAAAATATATTAAAAAAATAGAAAATGACTTTACTTCCTTATATTGAATAGGATATCTATTTCCATGTCATTTACTTTTATGTGGTGATGGTTATACTTTTGTCCACACTAACTCCGACAGAAGCTATAGAATTGGCGTCATTTTCTGGTGATCTTGAAAGAAGTGAGAAAGTGATATTTCTTCATACGTTATATCTTGATTGGATAAACGTGTTCGATATTTTTCAATATGATACTTGTCACATTAAATGCCGATGTAACTGAACTATTAACCATGATTCATTGCGGGTGAGGTTCCGTCCTTCTTGAAGTCACGGCAGTCGCAATAATACTTTACCATTCTTCCTCAAACAAAAACATCTTCAAAAGCTTCATATCCTCAGTTAGATACTGGAAATGTCAATTTGTCTGAGCACAGAAAGCTCGATCCGGTTTGACGCATCTGATTGGCTGAGTGTACCACAAATATGCCTTGAGCGGGGGTGGACCATTTGCCTAGAAACTTTATCTCAACATTAATGCTTTTAGAGCCGTAGATAATAGCAGATGACATTGACGTTTGATAGTCCACGAAAGAAGGTTGCATTGCATTTTCTATTAGTTAATGATTTCAAATAAAACATTGACGATTTCATTGTTTGACCAAATGGGTTAGATGCTCTGAGTTTGGTCACATTAACTTAATGCTCGCGTTTTAATCACGATTCAATTCTACTTTCGGTATCTGGTTTTGTTCTTTCTTTTTATTATTTGTTATAAATTGATTTTATGTGTTGAACTTTGAATAAGCTTAATGTAGTGTAATTGGAACACTGAAGATATGTGCTTATCCAATGATGAAATAATTCACTTGTAGGGATATCATTATTTATTATTCGTTTTATTAGACTCATTTCAGTCACAACATCTCCAAAGTGTAATATTGATAGTGTGAAACCTTCATTTCATATATTTATAATGTTCAGCCTGAGCCTGTTTTATGTTCAGCCTTTCCTCCCAAATGTTATATAGAGTAAGGATTATTTTACAACCCCTCCTTCCAAAATGGCTTCTTAGTTCTAAATTTTAACTAACTTGATTCACGGGTTGACATAACCGTACTGAACACTATCGTTAAAGGTGCATCAATTGTGTCGTTTGGGATCACATAGGCCAAACGTTATAAATGATGTTATTTTATAGAGAAGTATTGACTGTTGTCGAAAATTACTATTTTATGGTAGTCAGCTCAGTACAATGACGATATAAAAGTAAAACAAGTGATTTCTGATCGAAAACCGGACAATGCACTGTGATTGACCCGTGTCAATTGGTCAAACGTAATTTTGAAAACGTATTTACAAGAGACAAACAGACACATTTGCGTTGATCATGATAGTAAGGTCATATAGCTACTGTGCATATAAATGTAGTTTCGTTTTCAGGATATGCATAATGATGGTGCTTGCTTTTCATTGGTAACTAGTAATTATGATGAATGTGGCGATTTTGGATGACTATCTAAGTTGAGTGAAAGTATTTGAACTGAAATCACCACACATGGTAATTTGGCACGAATTAAAGCAAAATAAAAGATTATGGAACACAATTGCTCCTTTAAAGGGGAAGTAGCACGTTTTTTTGCAAATTTTATTTTTTCAATTTTCCTATTTATAATGATAGTTTATGTCATTTATAGTTACTTTAGAGGATAAAACATCTTATTACATAAACCAATTATCCGTAATGGTAATAACGGTGTTGCGTATAAAGCAAAAATTGCATGGCGGCCATTTTATTGTGAACACATTTTATTATTTCGAATGACAAAAACGATTCCCTAGGCTTTATAGAACACCCGTACACTCCTTTTTAAACTTGATTTTCCGTAGAGATTAGGGTGTTTTACTACAATATTTTTCAAATACATTGCATCGACTTTTTTTCAGCGAAAAAACTTGCTACTGCCCCTATAAGGCCTGCAACCTGACGTTTCTGATTTGTTTTATATAAAATGTATACCTATTAAGTATACATTTTCTTTTCTGAAATATTTGATCTTTAGATGACTACGAATCTCATTCAGCTCGTACTTACGAACTCTTTTCTTATGCGGACCTAGGTTATTCATTGTAACCCCCAATCCATATTAATTCGTCCCTCTTCAGTACACTTAGTGCAGACGAACCAACCACGTTGAGAACATCCTTCAGCAACGCCAGCAGTCCTTCGTATTGTGTGAAACCTCTTGCTTCGTGATTGACTCCAAAATCAGTTAATCCAAGCACCGATATATCAAACTCTGCAATGAAATATAGTGGTGTGTAAGTTTATCATTGCTGTCGAGAAATGACGCTCCGTGTTATTCCACTGTTAGACGTCTGTAAATAATAGCGAATTGCTTACAGAATGTGATTGTGGACACCAGGTTACAGCGATGGAGAATCCGTCTAGACGATAAGGCCCAACAGCTCAGTAGATCAACAGCGAGCTGATTCATCAGCCCCTATAACCTGGGGCAGTCCGTGTCTCTTGTAGATACATAAAACTATCATAAAGTGAAGCTCAAGCATTTATCAAAATAATAACAGCTATTATATACAGTCGTTGTATCGATTCGTTCATTCTTTAAGTTCATAATGAGTCTCTAGAATTTAGTTGGAGTTGGTGGTCAGATTAACTTTGTCTTGGTGTGTCAAATGGGTAATCCTGGATAAAAAAAAACGGTAAACTGTGATTTGGTAATATTTTGTGAGGTACAAGTCGTACAAATATAAAGTATTATCTTTCCTTACAGTAAAATACTCGTTTTTGATTGGCTAACGGTCGTTACGTTTTGTCTTATGGTCTCCTGGTGTACACATTTCATTTACCCCGCTGTCATAGTAACAGCTCCTAACTAAGAGTAGGTGTCGCATTATAGTCATATGACGTTATAAAATGACGCACGCGGTGTACGGAGTTTTGAACAGTTCGATCGGCTGTTTACGAGTCTATTAATTACAAACTTATTTTCGTCTTATTTGCTGCTTGGTTTGGAAACAAATCTTAGTTGGCATTGCTTGCACACTCCATTTAACTAATATTAACTCGTTTTAAGGCATTTAAAAGCTTGTAGTAATACGTTATACAGTATAAAAAAAGCAGTAGCTGACTACTTGAAGAAAAAAAGTATAACAGTCAAGATGCTGGAAAATAGACAACTATATCCTATTCTCCCTTTTAACATAGGTGTGATGAGCATGGGTAAGAAAAGTAAATATTATTATCAAATACTATGTAATTTTGCATTTGCTAGAACATCGGGTCAGCTGAAATGGGAAGAAAGATTGGGACGAGAACTTACACAGACTGAATGGGAAAATATTAATTTAATGCCCAATAGATGCACACAAAGTGTGAATTTGAAATATTTTCAATACAAGGTAACTCAAAACATTTTAACAACCAATAAGTTTTTGTACAAGATTGGTTTGATTGATTCACCACTATGCATATTCTGTAAACAGACGCAAGAATCTGTACAGCATTTATTATTTGAATGTAACATTGTATATGGAGTGTGGAGAGATTTGGCATCATGGCTTGGAACCTTGAGTGAAGGACATATTGAATTAAATCTTGAAAATATACTTTTTGGCTTTAAAGGGAAAAATAACAATCCATTAAATGTAATCTGCCTGATTGTGAAAAAAACCATTTACAATATGAGCAGAAAAGATTCAAAGCCAAATTTTAATCATATTAAAAATGAAATAAGAAGATACTATAAATTATGCAAATACATTGCTTACTCAAACAATGAACAAACAAAATTCTTTGCGTTTTGGTCATCACTCCACACTCTATTAATATAACCTTATTCACAATGATCTTCCAATGTTTCTGCTATTTCAATCCCTTTATTTCATGTGCAAGAAACTACTGTTTACAATGAAAAGGCCATATCATTGTGTACAAGAATGTCAACACTCTTCTTAATTTGAGATGACATCATGCAAATCAACAGGTTTTTTGTTTTATCTTCATATTCCTATATACAAACAAGTGTAAACATTGTCCTATATGCTTGTATATATATGTAATGTGATTTCTTGGGAATAAAAACATAAAAAAAAAAAAAAAAGTAATACGTTATACGACTTTTAACATCTCAGTCGAGACGGATGACGCCATTTTGTTTACCTTTAGGGTCAAGGTCATTCAAGCGATATCAGCTGATCAGTCACTCGCAGTCAAAACGCAATAACTATAATAATACTTATTTTATTGACATGACGGAAAGATAAATACGTTGTATACTTCTCGGGTAATACGGTCTCAATTACCATCTTTGTACCAATGTCAACCCTCGCCTGAAGGCTCGGGCGACACTGGTACAAAGATGGTACATGAGACCGTATTACCCTCGTGAGAAGTACACAAATTATATTGTAATGTATAACACAAAGTGCCGATACAACGTATCCCTTGTAATCATTTAAATATAAATATCATCAATACTACTGATTAGACGTGTAAACGAGTACATACTCCATTTTCATTTGAGAAATTGAGTGAACGTTCAGGGCTTCCTACATGGCAGGCACCTCTCGCCTATCCATGGGCATCTGATGTCACTGCTTCCCAATAATTCATACACATTACTCTTATTGAATGTGTGTGCTACATCGTATTGTTCACCCCTATTGTTAATGAATCACACACTTACCTGTTCACCCAAAGAAGATAAGCAAGAATTAGGATGTTCATATAGCAAACAGCATGTTTAAGGCTTTCTCTGACTTAAACGTTAGTGCATCCTCGGTTACCCAGGGTTTTATATATGCTCGGTTACTCTCCACTATATTACGGGGTGATATAGTGGAGAGTAACGGAGCATATATAAAACCCTGGGTAACCGAGGATGCACAAACGTTTAAGTCAGAGAAAGCCTTAAGCATGCTGTTCCGGGGTGATATAGTGAAGAGTAACGGAGCATATATAAAACCCTGGGTAATCGAGGATGACGTTAGTGTTAAGTATGTACTATAACTAGTATACATGTGAATGGGACGTTGTGCAAAGCCGTTGTTCGATTGTCATTGAAAACAAGTAATTGTTATACATAAGACATTAGAGGTAAGGCAATGTAAAAAGTATTTCACTTACATCACGGCTGCTGGTATTATTGCAGGGAGATAGCCCGCAACACCATGTGGCTATGCATTGCGGTGAAACCTGTAGTTGATTTACGAGTATCACGCGTGAAATCATTCATACACGTTCTGAAAACGAACACCTTACTACGGCAAAATATACCATTTATTGACCTGTCCAATGATTAATTATTTGTTATTTTGTGAATGTTCATTTGATAGAAATATGTATTATTACTAAGTTTGAATTAACATTTAACATTTCACATCACACAAAAAAGAATATTCGCATCGAAACACCTTCATAAGGATTAACGTTAGAAGTGGATGCTATATGAAATAACTATGTGAGGTCATGGAGGCGAAGTAGGTAGGTGGACGGGAAGTGATATATCATAAAAAGATGAAGGATTGTTTCCCGTAAGTGGCAGTGTGTGTGTTGGAAGGGGGAGAGAGAGAAAGGTGAGTAATTGTTTCCCGACTCACGGCAGTGTGGGAGGGGATTTATGGCACTATCACTAACATGCTCGTATCCCATCACTCTGCTTGGTAATCGCTGCAATAGAAATAACAGATTATCTACATACCCCATTGGAACTGACAGTAAACGTTGAGAGCGTTTGGGTGCACAGACATCTGTACATATGAGATTGTGTCTTTGGTATAAATTGTGACAGGTTTACATATTTTCTACCTTTTCATGGAATGTTTGGCGTTTATGTTTCAGAGCATATTAAAGTGGTTGTATAAGTACAGAACTGACATTTGTTTAATCTGAAAAGCTGCAAATATAAACACATGTGTTACAAGTACATGTACATGTATAAATGTTATTCCTCCAGTGGAGAGTACAAGGGAAATGCGATGATTTTAAAGATGTATTATTTTAAGGATCAGGATCGACTCAGAGGTTGAATGACCCAACCCAATTTCCCGAACCCGAGGGCTTTCTGTCGCCTTGGGGGAGTTTTTTTTATCTAACTTATGAACCGACCGAGGTTATACAGGAGGTGTATTTAAGATGTAATTTAAAATTTTAAAATCTTCACAAATTCAATAGTGTTTACTATTTGCATCAGAGAATTAATGCGAAGAGAGAACAAAATCTGCACGTGCTACACGCCTGCAACGCATGCCGTGCACGGGGGTTGCACGTGCTACCCGTCACATGTAGAACACAGGCTTTAATACTGACCAACAATTAGCTCTGATATCGTTATCGTTCGAAGCTCAGTTGGTATGATTTTTTGTTTGGCCAGCAAAGGGTGCAGAGATCGAAACTAGAAGGCAACGTTGCGATAGTAAAAAATGGTATACATTATGAGAAAGATTTCAAATATAATATATATATAATCACAAGTCTTCAAAAAACATTCGTATTTAATAGCCATTCAAAACATATTAGCACCGGACACTCCTTAAGAAATCCTAAACTACTGGTTGAGCTTCAGTAGGTAAAATACGACACTGCCGAGACAATAGAGTGATGTCACTAGAGGTTTATAAGTGAGGTTAGGACGAGATGCCCGTTCCAGGTTCATGTCATTCAGTTTTACAATCACAGGACAAAAAGTGGTCGAATCCTCATGCCGGATCCTTCCGGATTCTTCGGGATCCGCCCCAAATTGGGCTGAACCGGCAGGATCCGGAAGGATACGACAAGGCGGATACATCCGGCAAGGCGGATTCATTCATTTTGTGTTCTGTGAATATTACCATATAATGAGTTTTCCAGTCGATCCGTTACTTAAAGTAGAACATGCCGTTTATTTCAAATCGAGAGTTTAACAGACCGGAAGCTACGCCGTCGATAGTTACAGTCATTGAGACTATCAACCTATTATCTGCTTCCTGTTTGTCATGAAGCCTAATATATGCAACATCACGTCCTCCATCTTCAGTGCGCAGCAGAAGGAAACCAATGCGATTTACGTCACACATTTTGCACAATATCGCAGAGTAATTGGACAGGGATACTTTTGTTTTAAACTCAATATAATATTTACAAATCTTACTATTAATATACTTATGAAAAGTAATAATTAGTACCGTCCGTTAACATTGCACTACGGCCACCTTAGCGATATAAAAGGAGGGTTCTATCGGGGTATTTTTTGTGGAAACGAAATTTAAGAGGATATCCCCGTTTACACATATTTGCTATTAATACATGATTAAAACACAGTCAAATTGAAAGATATTCATGAAGTTACTACTTTGATTTGACAATTTGATAAAGACAAGCGCACATTTGTTGAAAAATCAAAACAATGAGAATTGAAGTCATTCATAGGCGCTGCGAGTGGGGAAAACTTCGCTACGGCCTAACAGTATATTGTTTATTACTTTTATGATACAATATGTGTTGCTATGCGAATATTCTATCAGTGAATATGTTTTATTATAAACAAATTTAAAAATTTGGTTAAATATAGGGTGTTTTCATTTCACGAAATGTCAAGGATCCAAGATGGCGGATGCTGCCGATAGATCGTTGATAGAACTTTCACTTTAAGTCTACCTTAGTATTTTGTGCAACGGAGCACAAAAATGAAACTTTAGGTTTCTCATGACACACACTGTACAATGTTATCTTATCGGGCGAAGTAGAAAGATGTCTCACGAGTGTCTAGAGTGTCTAAGAGTGATAATATTTAACCTTTGCAGCTCATCAGCTGTAAGGCGGTTTTTCCTTTCATCAACTATCGATAATAGTGTGTATTTTATGTTGGCGCCAGAAAGCGATTGTCACCGCAGCAACATTAAGACATCGTGGTCGTTTCGTGACGATAGACATTCAAATACGCCATGGCTATGTTGTTATCAGCTACTGGTGATAACAATGTCTGATATTATTTTATCAAGGACTATGTTTATTTTCATCAAGAGATATGACATCTCAACAGCTTGCACTTTATAACGTTTGTTTATTTCAGACTTAAATATTGTTTCCCTATTTCAAGATGAGTTTTATCGATTAACCTTTTATTAAAAATGAGATTTTATGAGGTCCTGTTGCCTCCGGAAAAGACATTCTCCAATATTCTTGACACAAATGGTTTTAAGAATGAACATTGTACAATGTGTCCAACAACTTAAACATCTAATTACAGAATTTACTTCACAAATTCAGGACTTTTTGTTATTTGTAGTGCGTGTTTTTTAAACAACAAGCAAAACATAACTTCAGGTGATACACAATGTATATAGTCCCATATCACATGTGTTAAATCTGTTTGAATTTTCTATCATCGAAAGGGAAAGAAGATAACAATACGTCATTATTCACTTAAGTGCATAATCAAGATTTAAAGTACCGATGCATCTGTCACTGGTTAATGAGTCCGCCATTTTTTTAATCTATATTTACATATTAATATGGAAAAAATAATGGATTTAGGAGTAGCAATCATCCATTTTAATGACTTCTTTCAATGGCATTTAGAAGTTGGTTAGATAAAGGAGAACAAGCTTTATGGATTTACAACTTCTTTATTGCAGGAGTACGACGATTCGGTGAAGACTCTAACACCGTTAGATCATTTTCTTGAAAACGGCGTTAGAATCTACTCCGAAATGGCGAGCGCTTTCATCTACACAACCTCTTCTGGCCATTCATAACGGATAATCCGTTGTCAGGCAAAGTCTTCGTGTACACTATGACGTCATTACACAATTACGTAAGAATGAAGATTGTTATCTAACCTTTCGATATTCTCACTTTCACTTCAGATAAGCATCGAAGAGTAAGGATTCACCCGCCTCAACGTCAAGCCTCTGTTATGGGTATAGATCCACGTCTTCTGTATCTGCTGGTAGGGGGAGGGGTCTGTCTGATGGGGGTGGGGGCCAACATTGTCTTCCCCCCTGGTTTACGAGGCAACATCACCTACCACAATGGTTTGCGTCTGTCCCGAATCAAGGAATTAATCGGAAGCAAACTGAGTCAGTACAGAGGGAACGTGGAAAAGGACCCGATTCCGACGGAAATACCCACCCCCCGGGGACGGGACCGACCCGAGCCCCAAGAGCCACCCACACTCCTCGTACCTTCCGGGTCTGCAGGTGAGTCAGATTCTTCCATTGCATGACGTCAAGTTTTTGTACTGGTAAAACGTCTTAAAGGTGACGTAATATACTTTAATATAGTTACTGTAATGTCCAACATTCTGGTGATAATGTGATGTGTGCGTTAATTTTTCTTTGTTTCTATTAACGCGTCGTTAATGTCCGTACTCCCTGTGTCCAGGTACCCATTTAAACAGCTGGGTGAACCGAGCGAAACGTGGAAGGTGTGCCTTGCCAAGGGACACAACCCAGTATGACACCAAGGTCTCAAGTGTGTGGTGTTTTAAGGATTCGAACCCTGGCCTTAGGCGTGGGAGGCCAACACACTAACCACTAGGCAGTGCATCACGCTATCTTTTCTTTCAAAATGGCATGTGTCGCTTCTGATTTCTGGTCTACAACATAGTGGTTTTCAAAATTACTTTTTTCTTTTGTTTTCTTACCTCTTTCCGCTGGTTGAGTGATGAGAAAGGAGGCAGAGCTTCGATCGTTCAACGTGTTTTGGTAGGATAAACCTTAATCTTAACAATGGTGCAAATTGCGTTACATCCAACTTAGATCTCGTTGTCCGTGGCAACTATTCATAAAATTGTCCTGTTTGTTATTGATATCAGAACTCTTTCGTCCAAAGAGTCCTGATATATGATATACGAACACGTGTTAAACCCTCTTTTAAACAAGGTTAAATAAAAACGTTAACGTCAATGACATCAACAATAAGGTGAATAATTTATTGGATAAGAAAATAAGGCCAAAAACGCATTTTAATGTTGCATTTGCCGATAATATCGAAACAGAAACATCTGAATCAACTAATTTCATTTGGCGGATAATGCGCGGAAAATAATTGAGCCAACAAATACACCTAGCTTCTGATAACCCTGTAGGACAATATTGGCGATTTTAAGAATGTTAGTTTAGAAAAAGAAAACATTAAAACATTGATTCAATAATAAATATGTATTGGCCCTCAGTACGGATAAAATTGGCCACACCCTTGAAACCGGATTTTATCTTTGCCTTTCAATAACTAGAAGCTGAAATGTTGCTTCAAACACCTTGGCAAATGTGGATTATAAACTGCACATGTGTTAACCGTGGGTCAAAAACTTAATATAATGTATTATTTAAAGCCTGATGAGCTACACAGTAAATGGCTCTTTATTCATATTTCACCCATAATAAGTGAAATGTAAGTCAGTTACTATCATAGTTTCTTCGTTACATTGCGAAATATAAGGATCTGTGTCTCGGAAGGGCCTCAAAGACAAAATGTTCTTCCCGATACAACTGGGAAACTATGATGATAAGTTAAACAAGTGTTTGCCACTAACATGGCAATGTCCCCCGCCGGTGACATTGACCTAGTAAGACACATCATTGGAGCTACATGGGTTCATGATATATCGTGTTAATAAGAGTTCTAAAAGTGGTCAAAGTGTTGTGGTGACCTTGAAAATAAGGTCAAGGTCACCAAATCGACTGGCGTCTGCATCATCCTCCAATGTAGACTGACACCAAATTTGAAAACATTTGGTCCAACCGGTCATAATAAATGGTGATAACAAGAGTTCGAAAAGTGGTCAAAGTGTTGTATTGACTTTGAAAATAAGGTCAAGGTCACCAAAATCCCCTTGTATCTGCGTCATCCCCCAGTGTAGACTGACACCAAATTTGAAGACTTTGAGTCCAACTGGTAAAGATATATATCGCGTTAACAAGAGTTAGAAAAGTGCTCAAAGTGTTGCGGTGACCTTGAAAATAAGGTCAAGGTCACCAAAATAAACTGGTGTCTGCGTCTGCCCACAATGTAGGCAGAAACCAAATTTGAAGACTTTGGATGCAACGCTTCATGAGATATCGCGTAAACAAGAGTTCAAAAAGTGGTCAAAGTGTCGTGGTGACCTTGAAAATAAGGCCAAGGTTACCAAAAGTGACTGGTGTCTGCGTCTTCCCACAATGTAGGCAGAAACCAAATTTGAAGACTTTGGATGCAACGCTTCATGAGATATCGCGTAAACAAGAGTTCAAAAAGTGGTCAAAGTGTCGTGGTGACCTTGAAAATAAGACCAAGGTCACCAAAATTGACTGGTGTCTGCGTCTTCCCACAATGTAGGCAGACATGAAATTTGGTGACTTTGGATGCAACGCTTCATAAGATATCGCGTAAACAAGAAATGTGACGTACGGACGTACGTACGTACGGACGCCGCTGAATACATAGTCCCCCGTTCCGCGTTGCGGCGGGGGACAACTATTACCATTTAGACAGGACGGCAATGGTTAGCAGCAGCATTTTCGATTTCAATATACCCTTGTTTGTTTGTTTATCAACACATGATCATCAAGAAGTACAGATTCTTGCATTTACTTACCTGTTGAAGATGGCTTTCGCTCGCTAGATACCATATCAGGCATATGTACATGTATCATAAATATGTCAGCCTTTTAGATAGATAAGAATTAAAGAGTTTTAGCAAAATAATAACATTCGTACTATATAAACAAATTCTCATTAAACTCGCTTTCGCTCGTTTGATACCAAAAACTTAAGTCGTTTACTAAAACGTCGTTTAATATCCTCTGAATCATTTATAAAGGTTTCGCTTTAATAACACACATGTTCATCAGTTAGTTGTTATTTGTTTCACTTAAAATATTCGGACGTTCCTCAACGTTAATCAACGTTCAATAACGAAACAGTATGTATATGAATACAAAATGACGTCAGTTCATATTTGTGTATTGTTTGAATATGACAATGAGTAATATGAATGGAGAAAACAAATACTTTGATTTCCCAGATCGATGCTGCGCCGAAAAGGAAATATTTATCCATAAATGTTAATTTAGGAAGACAAAATAAAGATGATTATAGCCATGGAGGGTACTTTAGGGATGAGCCGAGACGTCAAGTTTACATAACGACGTTAATAGCGCGTCTGAACCAGAACATATGTAGAAGGTTGACTGTAGACAAAGTATATGTTACAGTTGTGTGTGGGTGGGAATCACAGTTTTATGAAGTCCTCTCACTGTGATGGAGCCGTCACTGATCTCGCCAGACAAATAGTCAATGCAACTTGCATCAATTCCACACACTTGATCCTACGGGTCGATTCTTCTCTTCTGTACCAGTTTGCTCATTTCCTAACGTTGCATAACAGACGCGATTCCAATTTCCTATCCCGGTCCGGTTCTTCCCGTAACCTGCCTCCTCTTCCTGCTTGTGACCCGCTCCAGACTTTTCAAGACCCACTTCTATACTTTAACTTCAAACGTAATACTGACCGAATTTTTTAGAAAGCTGAAATTTCATTTCAAACTTATAGAAATGTTTTGCTCTGGTTTTGAAAACCTCATGCCTTTAGATTATCGTAAGGAAAAGTTCTTTCATGTTTGACTCATTTTTCATATAAGCGAGGCTCCTATTTTTTCAGAGGAAAGCCCGCCGAGCGAATAATGCGATGCTTTATGCTAAAACCTACGGAGCATTGGCGGTAGCGCTCTGAACTTCACTATAGCATGGCTCAGTACTTTCTGCATTGTTTAAAGGGGCAGTTTTTTTTCAAATTTTACTTTTTCAAATTTCCCATTTATAATGATAGTTTATGTCATTTATATTTTCTTTAGAGGGTTAAACATCTTATTACACAAACCAATTATCCGCAGTGGTAATAACGGTGGTGCGTATAAAGCAAAGATTACATGGCGGCCATTTAATTGTGAACACATTCTATTATTCTATAAAACGATTCCCATGGCTTTACGGAACTATGAACACTCATTTTTTAACTTGATTTTCCGAAAAGAGAAGGCTGTTTTACTATTGGTGACATTATTTTTCAAATACATTTCATCGACTTATTTCACCGACTACTGCCCCTGATTTGATTTGAACCAGACCTCTTGATTTGAAGCCAAAGTTGCTAACAACTGCATACCCAAACTATCTATTGTTCTTCCACTTGTAAAGATGCGGGCTTGTAAAGTGTCTGTGACGATATGTTAATGGACCGTCTTCTTCATGAAACTTAGGTTCTGATGCGGCATTACAAAATGACTTGGACTTTAAACGTGCATGTAGATTAGATTTATCCAACACTTAGATTTTGATACGAAGTCACAAATGCTTTGGACTTTAGAAGTACATACATATTACACTTATCCAACACTTAGATTTTGATACGAAGTCACACATTATCTGGACTTTAAAATTTCACTTAATACTTAATCAACACTGAGATTTTGATTCGAAGTTAGATATGATTTGGACTTTAAAGTGCGTGCAGATTACACTAATCTAACACTTGGATTTAAAGTGGGTACGAAGTTAGAAATTATTTTGACTTTAAAAGTGCATGCATACCGCACTTGTCCCTATCTTAGACTTTGATACGAAGTTATAAATAATTTGGACTTACAGAGTGCATGCATATTGTACATATCAAACTCTTTGATTTTGCTAAGAATTTACAAAATGATTTTGACTTATGCAGATCACACTAATCCCACCCGTAGATTTGATCTTGGTCCTTTGGTCATGGTAAAGAATTCAAGCCTTCATTGATGGAATATAATATCTAATTAACTCTTGTGGCATTTAAACAACATTTGAAGGGAAACCTTAGTCTAAATATAAGTATGTCCTTAAAGGGGCTGTAGTACGTTTTTTGCAAAATTTATTTTTTCAAATTTCCTATTTATAATGATAGTTTGTGTCATTTTCATTTACTTTAGAAGGAAAAATTGCATGGCGGCCATTTTTTTGGAAACACAATTTATTATTTCGAAATACAAACACAATTCCCATGGCTTTACTGAGCCATGTACACCAATTTTATATTTGATTTTCCGAAGAGAGAAGGGTGTTTTACTATGGCTGAAATTATTTTTCAAATACATTTCATCGACTTATTTGAGCGAAAAAACGTGCTACTGCCCCTTTAAAATAGCAATAGCCCAGGCATCCTTTCATTACGCTTTAAGAACTTCGTAAATCACTTAATATTGTTGTTTACGAATAGGTGAAGGTTAAACATATTCAAGGTTGCTTAGGCTAAAGCTATCAAAGAAGATCGGGGTCGCGTTTTTTATCTGCAGGTCATAACACTAACTACATGAGTATCATGATTGGCACACACAGGGCGGGTCATCAATTACATTTGCTAAAGAATTATAACTTAAAGGGGATGATTTCGGTGGCAGGGATATTTCATGTGGATTGAATTTTGCTTTTTTGTTTGCTGCTATTCAAATAATGAAATACATCCAGACCAGTATGTTTCAGATTGTTCATGTTAACATCATGCAAAGAAAAAACGTGTAAAAAGAATAATATGGTCATAAGCCCGAATATATGTTACACTATTTCATCCAAATCATACTTCAATGCTTGATTTTAATGCAGTGTTTTTAGCATATCCAGCTGATGAGCCTACCAGCATGACAACTGTTCTCTTCAAGCAATTGTGATGACCATGGTTTGAGGTCGCACCTTCGCCGAAGGGGCTTCTGTGACGTGGAGAAATGGTTTTGACGGCTTGATTATGTGTTGTCGACACTTGGTATGGGGCATGCTTACCTTATGTCGCCTAATCCAAAGGATCTTGTTATTCAATCGCTAATATTAATTTGTTTCTCCTTACAGGCAAAAACCTGCTGACTTTCCAGATGGATCGGCTGGCCGACCCCGCGCAGTCCAAGGTCACTCAGGTCAATTTGTGGATACATGTCTGGCAGAAGGAGAAGAAGAAGAAGAAGAAACAGCTAAGAATGAAGAAGAAGAAAAAGAAGGGTAAACTTATCAACATCAGCGTGTACAATACCAGTGCCAAAGAAAATGATGTTGTAGCCACTCTTCGGACAAGAATACAAAAAACTCAGTGGTTCCGCATCGCGTTACCCATATCCTTAGTTAGTGAACTCCAGAGTGCGACTAATGACAGCATTGTGCTGCGTGTCGAGTGCAAAAAGTGCAACAGAAGGACCAAGTTAATGCTGCCTCAGAAAACCAAGTGTAAATTGAACCGGAGGAAGAAGAAGAAGAAGAAAAATAGGAGAAAAAACAATAGAAAGCGACCAGCACGCAAACCCAAATCCCTCCTTAAATCAAGGAAGGGATGTGCTACAAAGAGAAATCCTTTTATTGTCATTGAACAAAAATATAAAAGCTTTGACCGACGGAAGCGGTCAGTGTCGTGCAATCCCTCAGATCTGATCTACAACAACGGCACTGTGAGGAGCAGAAGGTGCTGTAGAATGTCCTCCTATATACATTTCAGTGATCTCGACTTCGACGATGTCATCGTTACTCCCCCTGGCTTCGACGCGTCTCACTGCATCGGTAGATGTCCACGGCGCCGGAACCGGATATCCGGTCAGCGGACGGGTCAGCGGGACAGGAATATACCTGGAAATCGGCCGACCAGAGGCAAATGTCGGCCTGTGCAAACAGATCCGTTGACTGTGTGGATATTCAATCGGCATCATAATCTCGTAGCGGCGAATTTGCAGGATTTAGTTGTGCGGAATTGTGACTGTCGCTAGGACAAACTCGAACACGTGTGGACCAATCACTGACAAGAGATCTAGTCATGGAAGAAGCTGTTAGTTGGGAACCAGCTAGTATTTCAAGAAGACAGTTGACTTGTTCAGCGGAACGCGGACAGGGAGGATGTGGAGGAAATAGGCGATGTGAGAAACTTGAAGCAACCATGCCAGTGTCATTGTCATGACGTCATCATTGACATCATCGTCCCAAGCTGTGTTAGGGTCAAGGTGATGTTTAAAATGAAAAACACTCGACTGGACAAATGGACGAACTGACCTATTGAACTCAATGAATGTCGCTTGTGCGATCTTTTACAGCTGATGAAAGCCAAAGAATGGTAGACGGCTCAGGAGACGGAAAGCTTGTAGTCTAATATCTCTCCGTATTCATACTCCGTTCATCGTGATGACTGCATCGTGTAGTATTTTCCGCCATATCATGATGTATTTACGCTTAACCTCTTGAAACGGAGACCGTGATGACTGATTGCCATAGAGTTGATTACATTAAAAACATTGAGCCATATGACGTAATCATGACATGACGATATCGCGTGCTACGTTAAGCATTGATCTCAACCAGGTTTGTTTAAATAGGACTGTCTTAAAATGTTCGTCCCAGGCAGAAATTCTGCGGGTACTATTGGTGCGTTTGGTGATTTAACGTTTTAGATATTAGAAATTAGTATAATGGATACTTTCAGAAGCCGTTTAAAAGGTAGGGTATTTAATAGCATCGTTACCATTGTCATCATCATCATCATCATCTTCATCATCGCCAATATCATCCTATATTACTCGTTTTCATCTCGTCGTCTTAATCGCCATCATGCAAATGGCCTAGGTTGTATTTTAGAAATACATATCTCCTTCACTAGTAAAGTATCAGGCTTCAAGATGAAAATGTTCTATCTTATTGAGATACTCAACCCATATAGTTGTAGGACAAGTAAAAGTTGGTACATGTAATCAAAACCAGTGAAGCTTACCAAACATATCTATATATACATGTATATGTCCGGATAGCTGATCAGGCATCCAATACGAATATTACGTCCTCGAAACCACATTTGTAAAGCCTGGAATCAAACGATAAAACACCTCCGCCAAATACAATGCTTCTCAGTAAATCTCGAATGCTCTGATTGGCTAATACGCTTTTGACTTGTCTTTTGTCAATATTGCGTTAAACGTCCCCCAAAAGTCATAGTTCGCACCAGTTGCCATCGTTGACTTCATTGAAGTCGCACTACAACTGAACTTCATAGTACGCGCTGCTACCTTAGCGCAGCAAAGTTATCGAAATGCAGCAAAGCTTAACTTAAAATTAGTGATGGAAATTGAGTGATGACTTATGGGGGAAGTTTTGTCACGTCTTTGTTAATAATTTAATATTTGTTACGTCCAGGTTCAGTAACAGTTGTGGAGAGGCGAGCTAGGTAAATAGCCAAATTGTGATATACTGTCATTTTCAATCAGATCTGAAATGGCCTGCCATATGATATTACGTAACTCTAAACAGATCTGGGCTGTTTTCCTGAACGATAGGATGACACTTCAACCACAGCAAGACTGCTGCTCGGATGCTATGTCACTTCGACCACATCTATGTTGATTTCTCGAATTATATGTCCCCGCCCCTCATCTTAATTTTCTGAAATGGTAAGTTGGCAGTTCAAGCATATGTAGAACAAGTCATATGTTATGCTTGATTCGGGACCCGGCGCACTACCCGGCGTACGCCGCCGGAAGCGGCTTCGCCGGCGAATCACTTGATTGGAACCCGGCGCACGCCTTAGGCGTAATCCGAATGCGCCGGTTTGAAATGACCGGCGAAAGCGGCTTATAATGGCGGACAAATGTTATCCTTGCGACATTCAATAATTATTTTTTTAATGAATTTCCTTTTGACAATTGGATAGTTGACTGATGTATTTTAAAAATATTTCTGGTTCTTTAAAACAATGCATTAAACGCTAATATAATATTAATCCAAGTTTTGAAATAATTTTTAAAAAATACTTGTTTGATATAAATGACATGTTTATTGAAGCTAGTTTGAGAGATGATGACGTCTTCCTGTCTGTACGCCGATACACTTGTTTCAACTAAGCCTGGTTCAGGAACGGCGTACGCCGGACACGTGACCGACGTATACGCCGCCAAAACGAATCAAGCATAGCCATAGTGTCATTTGATTGTATCTTGATTGGTATGGGACTTGATCTTGCTAGTGAAGACCATGTAGTTGTGAAGTAGTTACTTTGAATCTCTGTGCTATAAATGCGGCGTATCTGCGAAGATACCAAGAAGTGAGTTGCACGTGTATGTTTTAAACGTGTCTTTCAACGATGTTCATGTATTAGATTGAAAGAGTTATGGTTTGTTAACTAAACTAACCTTTGCGTCTTATCGATGTCGGGTGTACTTAAAGGGGCAGTAGCACGTTTTTTGCAAATTTTATCTTTGAAAGTTCCCATTTATAACGATTGTTTATGTCATTTATATTAACCTTAGAGGGTAAAACATCTTATTACACAACCCAAATATCCGTAGCGGTAATAACTGTTTTGCGTATAAAGCAAAAATTGCATGGCGACCATTTTATTGTGAACACATTTTATTCTTTCGAATGACAAAAACGATTCCTATGGCTTTACGGAACCATGTATACTCATTTTTAACTTGATTTTCTGAAGAGAGAAGGGTGTTTTACTATTGTTGACATTATCAAATACATTTCATCGACTAATTTCAGCGAAAAAACGTGCTACTGCCCCTTTAAAGCATAATAAGTGTATATGCTATTAGAGAATATATAAATGAAAACAGAAATAAATAATATGTGAAACATGCTTTTCAGTAACTTATTTAAATTTGTATTGATTATTTTCGTAATGAAATGGTTACGACAACTGTTAAAACATTTTGTCCACAGGTTTACTAGCCTAAGTTAATCATATATATGGATACAAAGAGTCATTCGGATTTTAAATTTTAAGGAAATAACATTTGAATAAGAATAACATTGATTTCATTCAGGGTGGAATGAAGTTAACCTTGAGGTGTTGTTTATAATACACGTTGAATGAAGGATACTGGCGTCAATTAATAATCAATATAATTTTAGGGCACACCCAAGGCATTGCATTAGGAATATTAAAGGGGCAGTAGCACGTTTTTTCGCTCAAATAAGTCGATGAAATGTATTTGAAAAATAATGTCACCAATAGTAAAGGACCATTCTCTCTTCGGAAAATCAAGTTAAAAATTACAGTACGCGGTTCGATAATGCCATGGGAATCGTTTTTGTAATGCGAAATGATTAAATTGTGTTCACAATAAAATGGCCGCCATGCAATTTTTGCTTTATACGCAACACCGTTATTACCAGTTACCACTACGGATAATTGGTTTGTGTAATAAGATGTGTTACCCTCTAAAGTTAATATAAATGACATAAACTATCAATATAAATAGGAAATTTGAAAAAATATAATTTGAAAAAAACGTGCTACTGCCCCTTTAACAAAGTTCGTTGCGTGTACGAATAGCATGTGTGGGGTGTGTGCCACTGCCCTACACGTGCTCTCGGCGATATGAACTGATGGTTCTAAATTATAAACAGTGATAGTTATCGCCAGGGATGGTTATGTTGCAATCGACTCAATATGAGTGCCCATGTATTTATTATAGTAGATATTATTTAAAATACACATTCCAATGTCGTTTGTTATGCTTTCAGGGTTGCGTTGTAAAACGTCTCTTAGTCCCGCAGTTCCTCGTGTTCTGCCCCCATCTTGGCTGTGTCATGTATGTACGAACATAAATGAACCTTCGCTTGTTTCCCATGTTTGTTATTGAGATAACTATGTGGTTAAAGTTCATTCGTTAGATGCAATGTCGACATAAGAAATGTTTTAGCAATGTTTCATTATAATTATTCCTGAAAATCATTATCCGTATCAAGATATAATTGGTCGCTGTTATGACAATGTCTAATCGTAATATGAATATTATATTTCTTCTTTATTTCCAAATAAAATATGTTTATCAGATGTTATCTGTATCTTAGAATTTTCTTTCGCAACGTAATGCAATCATTTCCGTCCTTAGACATGGAATTCATGCATAATATGTCCTGTACGTATTTTTAAAAATCTTACTAAAACTAATCCATATTTGAATTTTGCACACAGCATTATGAAACATTAACTTTTTAATTCGCAAAGCTTACTCGGAACGATGTCCTTCATAATCTTCATAATACAACATACGAACGTTTTAATGTTTTTACGAGCTTCTCACAGCAACAGTGAAGGCTATAAAAATCAGACATTAGTTTGTGTTCAAAGGAAAAACAGTTCCAAAATATCGTTCCTACTGAACTCGCTCTAGAACTCGCTGTATGGGTTTACCTCCATCAGAACTCGCTGTATGGGTTTACCTCCATCAGAACTCGCTGTATGGGTGTACCTCCATCAGAAATCGCTGTATGGGTTTACCTCCATCAGAAATCGCTGTATGGGTTTACCTCCATCAGAACTCGCTCTGTGGGTTTACATCCATCAGAACTTGCTTTTTGGGTTTTGCTCCATCAGAACTTGCTGTATGGGTTCACCTCCATCAGAACTCGCTCTGTGGGTTTACATCCATCAGAACTTGCTTTGTGGGTTTACCTCAATCAGAACTTGCTTTTTGGGTTTTCCCCCATCAGAACTTGATTTTTGGGTTTTCCCCCATCAGAACTTGCTTTGTAGGTTACCTCCATCAGAACTTGTTTTGTGGGTTTACATCCATCAGAACTTGCTTTGTGGGTTTACCTCAATAAGAACTTGCTTTTTGGGTTTTCCTCCATCAGAACTTCCATTGTAGGTTTACCTCCATCAGAACTTGCTGTGTGGGTTTACATCCATCAGAACATGCTGTGTGGGTTTACATCCATCAGAACTCGCTGTGTGGGTAAACCTCCATCAGAACTTGCTTTGTGGGTTTACCTCCATCAGAACTTGCTGTGTGGGTTTTCCTTCATCAGAACTTGCTTTGTGGGTTTTCTTCCATCAGAACATGCTTTTTGGGTTTTCTTCCATCAGAAGTTGCTTTGTGTGTTTACCTCCATCAGAACTTGCTTTGTGGGTTAACCTCCATCAGCTTCATGAATGGAACCCAGTCGTTCATTAGCGGACCAAACACATCATATCTTGTTTAAGAGGCATTTTTGAAAGATAGAATGACAAACATTCAGAGAAATATATCGATGACAACTTCTTCATTCAATGTATGCGACTTTTCGACACAGAACCCTCGTTATCAAGCAGATGGACAGATGATGAGGATGGAAGAATATATTTTATTTACAAACACATACTAATTTTCAAACGTTTTGAAAACAGATGGGCTCAGTTTTTTGTGAAGACGGGCTTCAGAACATTTGCCCCTTTGTGGCCTTGTCAGCTTCTGCAATCGGGCGGGTTTAATATGGCAATGAGGCAATATTTGGTAACTTGTATTATTCCGAACATGATAACATTGATTTCAATCCGTGTATCATCTGAACTCAATATCAGTCGTGAATGACAACTTATGAATATGGCAATTGAGAACGCATAAGTCACAAAAGAATACACCACTACAAGTGTGCTAAGGATATTATATAAATGTGAGTCAATTCAAACTGGATAAAGATTGACACTATACCCTCTCTTAATCCAAAGAACTTCTCCACTCTTTATTATGTACTGTGGGTGAATAATTAACTGTGTCAATGGTGTTCGTGGTACAAACAACCATTTAATCATTTTAAGAGTACTTGAATTTTGCATTATAGCTTTAATCGCAGGTGTGGAAACTACAAGATGTAATATTATGCGAATAGCTAGGACCTGCCATTACAAGTATATAAGTAATTTTAATACAATCATTTTCAGATCATAGCTGTTTTAGTATTTAAGATATTATAAGTAGTAATTGTGCCCATCTATTTGAACAACCTAAAACCTAAAGTTCCTTAGTGTGGACATATCAAAAGATACATTTTTGAAGACATAATGACAAAGTGATATTCAAATTGTTATTGTTTTCTATTGAAAAGTTGTCATTAATTTTTACCTAGTTAAAGGGCAAAGCAATACGATTTGAGGAACTAGATAGCGAAAATAGTATAAAGTGTGTCTACGTTTATAACGGTATCTCAATAAACTTTAAAAAGTTATTTTGTACCTGTTTATTTTAAATGTTGACCAACCTTTGTATTAGGAAATGTAATGTAGAAAACTCAGTTGAAATTTCTAATGTGTACATTTTTCATAAGAAAATAAGACTTAATGGAAAAGTCTTAATACCGCAATCATGCGTTTCCTAGTAAATTTTACATTGCGTGCAGTATATCGATTGCATCTTTGTATTCGCGTTTCACCTTGCAAAAAGGCACGTAAACAAATTCCGGAAACGAAAGAGAGCTTACAGAGAAAGGTCATCAATAATAATTGTGTCTAATTTCTTGAATGTCCCAGTTGTTATGGACTTCATACATTACTTATGAATGTTTATGGTCTTTACATATTGTGTTTATTCTCGATGGTATCCTTGTCTTTTCCACCTGTAAGGTGTCTATTTGTTCTCCTAGTTATTACAATGTTGATACTTAATTAAAAAGGTTATTCATTGATGGTATAACGACGAAGTATTATACAGCTGCTGAACAAACGTTTGTTTAACTATGTAAGATTTCCTATGTAAAATTATCATTTTTGAAAACTTCAATTTGGCACTATTTCCTAACAGAACTCATTATGGATTATATTTTTGGACAGGATGTAGATAAGTCATATTTACATTACATACACAAGGGTCAGATATGTAACATCCCAGACAAAATTTTGGCGTACAACAAAAGAGACAAGGGGTCAAAATTAGAAAATTTAGATTTCATTGTTTCTGCAATAAAATATTAATTAAACATAATGTCGGTAAAATGTTGACAGTACTCGAAAATGTTTGTCAATGTGATGATAAGATTATTATGTTTTTCCCTAAATGATTAAAAAATAACAATTTTATAAAACTAAAAAAAATAATTGAATTTTGGATTTTTGGACACCGGTGTTATATAAATCCTTGCCATATTTACTCCTGTAGAAATATTAGTATCATCTTTAAGTATATGATACAGAAATGATTTTTTTACATCTAAACAAAGAATCATAACTTTTGCGGGCATGTTAAAGGAATATATCAAACTTAAATGAACATAGAATTACATGATAGTTGCACTGAGTTCGGGAAACAGTTAAACAAACTTTTGTTCAGCAGCTGTTTACTCAATTATATGTAATGTAGTAAACAGTGTACAGGATCAATGGTATATTTGTGTTTATACCAGAAAGGCAAGATACTTATAGAAAATGATTTCTAGATTTTCAAAAAAACTACCAGGAATAACTGTTTTAAACTACTAAAGTATATCTTATGTTACTATACGTTCACATTTTACCTGAAAAGTAAACAAAAAAAATTGCTTGTTATAACATGGACAGAATGTTGTGTTGTTATTTGTTTGGTGATGTTAGCCAATGTTCATAAGTCGCCTTGTTGCTTGTGACCGTGATAATAATTGACAGCATAATAGTTATTATGAACTTAATGACATGAAGTTTTTATATTTGTCAGGCTAGAAATAAAGTAATTGTATTTCCTCAAAAGTGTTTCGTTGTTGTTGTCCAACTTTGTTTCTATCCCAAAGTTAACATGAAGATGCAAATGCTACAGATATTTATCATACAATGGATGGTATTCTCGATGGGATAATGTAAATGGATATTTTCGATATCCGTCGACGAAATATGTGAATGTCGATGCAAATTATAAAGGTCAACTGACGGAAATTATTTTGAAAATTAAGATGACGTCACACGTTTCGAACGCATGTAACAACGAATAGTTTCATCAAAATATAGATGATATATTTAATAAAATTGCATGTAAGAAATGCAAACTAAAATTGTCACTTGTTTTGACAACACTATTATGATCCAAAAGTGTCAAATCACATTCATCCCGAGTTTAGACCTACAGAGCCAACACTTTTACTCAAAGGTAACAAGTTATATTCAACTTCCCTGCTCCAAGTTGTTATTTGTGAATTGGAGATTGGAGAATTAACAAACTGTCTATTAGTTGAGTTCATGGATTAAACCCCGAGTTTCACACAATCTCATTGGAATAACGTCGAACATAACACACGTACCGTGTACACTAATGTCAATGAGATTGTGTTTTCACAAGCTGCCATTTGCATTCGAGCGGAAGGGAAGCGACTGTCGTACCTAAAAACGACGTACCTAAAAACGATAGGTTTGTACACCTGAAGGCAATAATTCGCCGACGAAATAAGGAAAATTATGTTACCTGAACGCAACATTAAGAACAAATTATTTGTGTTGTTATGTTTACATCTATCAGCTTGAATGCTATCAAGCATGACGCACCATAATGAAGAATAATGTATGGTATCGTGTGTCTTGTGATGGTTCATAACAAGCATTAGGAATGTTTGGTCAGCTAGCAAATTTCAATGTTTATTTCTCAAGCAGGATATTGATCATTCAAAACACACCCGACACACACAACTGTGTTCATGTTGAAAGTCGGTTTTGCATATGTTATACTAGCTGAAAAAAAGGTCTGTAAAGTATGCTAACATTTACGACAGAGCGTTTCGAAAAGATACGCGTTTGAGAAAGTTTACCATATACCAAGAGGCAACATAAATGATACCATACAAAATATAATATATTTCAATCCATGAGCGATACATAAGGCTGAAACAGAGTTACATCATGTCTTCAGAATCTTACTAAAATAAATTTGAAATGTTAAAATAGTATTTGTTCATTTTTCTGAGATACACACGTTTTAAGAAATCGTCGTTGTCGAATCGTCTTAACTAGAGGAGATAGAGAAGTAAATATCGCTTTTAGCTTGTTTTATGACGTCCTACAGTAATGATTAGTCAATAAAAAGACCAAAAAGACACAATATGCCGACATCATATTATACTAACATAATTTCAATATTGCATATAACTGTACCTTACATACCAACATTATGTACAGGAAACCCCTATGAAATATCAATTCGATGTGTTTTTAGACAGAATTAAAGGGGCAGTAGCACGTTTTTTCGCTGAAATAAGTCGATAAAATGTATTTGAAAAATAATGGCACCGATAGTAAAACACCTTTCTCTCTTCAGAAAATTAAGTTAAAAATAGTGTACATGATTCCGTAAAGCCATGGGAATCGTTGTTTGTCATTCAAAATAATAAAATGTTTTCACAATAAAATGGCCGCCATGCAATTGTTGATTTACGCGCAACACCGTTATTACCACTACTAATTGGTTTGTGTAATAAAATGTTTTACCCTCTAAAGTAAACTATGATTATAAATGAGAAATTTGAAAAAAATAAAATTTACAAAAAACGTGCTACTGCCCCTTGAAAGTATCATATATTCATGAATGGAATTTTTTATAACTCATATTTATCCTTATCACAGACATTCAAAACCTTAAACAGCAAAACTATTTTGTACAGTTATGTTCATATGTACACCTGGACATGCATAATTATCTTAAATTATTTATCACGAAGTTTTATGTTAACTTTTCTTCTGAAACATATTTCATTCCTTTAAGAAATGGCATCCATATTCTAAAAGCTTTCGAGAAAATCACAACATTCGTTTAAATTAAGGTTACAAGAGATGGTCATGAAATTATAAGTATAAGATAAATTGAAGAAAACCTTTAGTGCGATAGAAGTATGTGCCCATTTGAAGACATTCATCTTTAAAAGTTTATCGTGGCAGATATGCAAACGATGCTAGCTATTTTTCTAAGGCAGACTCACAAAAGTCATTATTCAGCTTTGATATGGCAATTTCCAGCTTTCAAATGGCATTGTTAAGCCTTCGAAAGTTTTGTCCAGGATCAGTTAAAAGTTGCCCTGAAATATAATTCAAATTGCCCGTGTACAATGTCATTTTCTGGGCAAATCGGCAGGAAGTTGCCGTGAGTCATACCACATGTTTATTCAAAGGTGAGATGTGCCAGATAGCAATATACTGGCATATGACAGCCACATCATCCTCTTACCATATCCCGAGATCTGGATATTCTAATGTAAGCTCCCAGTGGGTTAGTAGTAAATCCCCCTACCATGCGTAGGTGGAATAGGCCATTGATCGGTTGTTCAGGGAAACATCAAGCACAAATGATATTCCTGGATAAAAACAATGTGCAAATCACCTAGTCCTAGTCATTATACACCATAACACAAGTGATATTCTTTGGTACAAACAATGTATAGATTACAGAGTTTACATCAGTGTTATTGATCATAACACGTGTGATATTTTTGGGTGCAAACAATGTACAGATCACCTAGTTAACATCACAGTTATCGATCACAACACGTGTGATATTGTTAGGTACAAACGATGTACAGATCACCAGGTTTACATCAGAGATATTATCAAAGCACATGTGATATTCGTAAGGAAAACTATGTACAAAACATCCAGTTAACATCATAGCACATGTGATATTCGTAAGGAAAACAATGTACAAAACATCCAGTTTACATCATAGCACATGTGATATTCGTAAGGAAAACAATGTACAAAACATCAAGTTTACATCATAGCACATGTGATATCCGTAAGGAAAACAATATACAAAACATCCAGTTAACATCATAGCACATGTGATATTCGTAAGGAAAACAAAGTACAAAATATCCAGTTAACATAATAGCACATGTGATATTCGTAAGGAAAACAATGTACAAAACATCCAGTTAACATCATAGCACATGTGATATTCGTTAGGAAAACAATGTACACACTATCCAGTTCACATCATAGCACATGTGATATTCGTTAGGAAAACAATGTACAAAACATCCAGTTAACATCAAAGCACATGTGATATTCGTAAGGAAAACAATGTACAAAACATCAAGTTAACATCATAGCACATGTGATATTTGTTAGGAAAACAACGTACAAAACATCAAGTTAATATCATAGCACATGTGATATTCGTAAGGAAAACAACGTACAAAACATCCAGTTAACATCACAGCACATGTGATATTCGTAAGGAAAACAATGTACAACACATCCAGTTAATATCATAGCATATGTGATATTCGTAAGGAAAACAATGTACAAAACATCCAGTTAATATCATAGCACATGTGATATTCGTAAGGAAAACAATGTACAAAACATCCAGTTAACATCATAGCACATGTGATATTCGTAAGGAAAACAATGTACAAAACATCCAGTTAATATCATAGCACATGTGATATTCGTAAGGAAAACAACGTACAAAACATCCAGTTAATATCATAGCACATGTGATGTTCGTTAGGAAAACAATGTACAACACATCCAGTTAATATCATAGCACATGTGATATTCGTTAGGAAAACAATGTACACACTATCCAGTTCACATCATAGCACATGTGATATTCGTAAGGAAAACAATGTACACACTATCCAGTTCACATCATAGCACATGTGATATTCGTAAGGAAAACAACGTACAAAACATCCAGTTCACATCATAGCACATGTGATATTCGTAAGGAAAACAATGTACACACTATCCAGTTCACATCATAGCACATGTGATATTCGTAAGGAAAACAATGTACAAAACATCCAGTTCACATCATAGCACATGTGATATTCGTAAGGAAAACAATGTACAAAACATCCAGTTTACATCATAGCACATGTGATATTCGTAAGGAAAACACTATACAAAACATCCAGTTAACATCATAGCACATGTGATATTCGTTAGGAAAACAATGTACACACTATCCAGTTCACATCATAGCACATGTGATATTCGTTAGGAAAACAATGTACAAAACATCAAGTTAACATCATAGCACATGTGATATTCGTAAGGAAAACAATGTACAAAACATCCAGTTAACATCATAGCACATGTGATATTCGTAAGGAAAACACTATACAAAACATCCAGTTAACATCATAGCACATGTGATATTCGTTAGGAAAACAATGTACACACTATCCAGTTCACATCATAGCACATGTGATATTCGTTAGGAAAACAATGTACAAAACATCAAGTTAACATCATAGCACATGTGATATTCGTAAGGAAAACAATGTACAACACATCCAGTTAACATCATAGCACATGTGATATTTGTTAGGAAAACAACGTACAAAACATCAAGTTAATATCATAGCACATGTGATATTCGTAAGGAAAACAACGTACAAAACATCCAGTTAACATCACAGCACATGTGATATTCGTAAGGAAAACAATGTACAACACATCCAGTTAATATCATAGCATATGTGATATTCGTAAGGAAAACAATGTACAAAACATCCAGTTAATATCATAGCACATGTGATAATTGTAAGGAAAACAATGTACAAAACATCCAGTTAACATCATAGCACATGTGATATTCGTAAGGAAAACAATGTACAAAACATCCAGTTAATATCATAGCACATGTGATATTCGTAAGGAAAACAACGTACAAAACATCCAGTTAATATCATAGCACATGTGATGTTCGTTAGGAAAACAATGTACAACACATCCAGTTAATATCATAGCACATGTGATATTCGTAAGGAAAACAATGTACAACACATCCAGTTAATATCATAGCACATGTGATATTCGTTAGGAAAACAATGTACACACTATCCAGTTCACATCATAGCACATGTGATATTCGTAAGGAAAACAACGTACAAAACATCCAGTTCACATCATAGCACATGTGATATTCGTAAGGAAAACAATTTACACACTATCCAGTTCACATCATAGCACATGTGATATTCGTAAGGAAAACAACGTACAAAACATCCAGTTCACATCATAGCACATGTGATATTCGTAAGGAAAACAATGTACAAAACATCCAGTTTACATCATAGCACATGTGATATTCGTAAGGAAAACACTATACAAAACATCCAGTTTACATCATAGCACATGTGATATTCGTAAGGAAAACAATGTACAAAACATCAAGTTAATATCATAGCACATGTGATATTCGTTAGGAAAACAATGTACACACTATCCAGTTCACATCATAGCACATGTGATATTCGTTAGGAAAACAATGTACAAAACATCCAGTTAACATCAAAGCACATGTGATATTCGTAAGGAAAACAATGTACAAAACATCAAGTTAACATCATAGCACATGTGATATTTGTTAGGAAAACAACGTACAAAACATCAAGTTAATATCATAGCACATGTGATATTCGTAAGGAAAACAACGTACAAAACATCCAGTTAACATCACAGCACATGTGATATTCGTAAGGAAAACAATGTACAAACTATCCAGTTTACATCATAGCACATGTGATATTCGTAAGGAAAAGAATGTAAACACTATCCAGTTCACATCATAGCACATGTGATATTCGTAAGGAAAACAATGTACAAAACATCCAGTTTACATTATAGCACATGTGATATTCGTAAGGAAAACAATATACAAAACATCCAGTTTACATCATAGCACATGTGATATTCGTAAGGAAAACAACGTACAAAACATCCAGTTAACATCACAGCACATGTGATATTCGTAAGGAAAACAATATACAAAACATCCAGTTTACATCATAGCACATGTGATATTCGTAAGGAAAACAATGTACAAAACATCCAGTTTACATCATAGCACATGTGATATTCGTAAGGAAAACAATGTACAAAACATCGAGTTTACATCATAGCACATGTGATATTCGTAAGGAAAAGAATATACAAAACATCCAGTTAACATCATAGCACATGTGATATTTGTAAGGAAAACAATATACAGAACATCGAGTTTACATCATAGCACATGTGATATTCGTAAACAAAACAATGTACAAAACATCGAGTTTACATCATAGCACATGTGATATTCGTAAGGAAAACAATATACAGAACATCGAGTTCACATCATAGCACATGTGATATTCGTAAGGAAAACAATGTACAAAACATCCAGTTTACATTATAGCACATGTGATATTCGTAAGGAAAACAATATACAAAACATCCAGTTTACATCATAGCACATGTGATA
Organism: Gibbula magus; assembly: GCA_936450465.1. NCBI lineage: Eukaryota > Metazoa > Mollusca > Gastropoda > Trochida > Trochidae > Gibbula > Gibbula magus. The sequence goes on from OW388300.1 coordinate 30,877,787, forward strand.
TTCGTAAGGAAAACAATGTACAAAACATCCAGTTAACATCACAGCACATGTGATATTCGTAAGGAAAACAATATACAAAACATCCAGTTTACATCATAGCACATGTGATATTCGTAAGGAAAACAATGTACAAAACATCCAGTTAATATCATAGCACATGTGATATTCGTAAGGAAAACAATGTACAAAACATCCAGTTTACATCATAGCACATGTGATATTCGTAAGGAAAACAATGTACAAAACATCGAGTTTACATCATAGCACATGTGATATTCGTAAGGAAAAGAATATACAAAACATCCAGTTAACATCATAGCACATGTGATATTTGTAAGGAAAACAATATACAGAACATCGAGTTTACATCATAGCACATGTGATATTCGTAAACAAAACAATGTACAAAACATCGAGTTTACATCATAGCACATGTGATATTCGTAAGGAAAAGAATATACAAAACATCCAGTTAACATCATAGCACATGTGATATTTGTAAGGAAAAGAATATACAAAACATCCAGTTAACATCATAGCACATGTGATATTCGTAAGGAAAACAATGTACAAAACATCCAGTTTACATCATAGCACATGTGATATTCGTAAGGAAAACAATATACAGAACATCGAGTTCACATCATAGCACATGTGATATGCGTAAGGAAAACAATGTACAAAACATCCAGTTAATATCATAGCACATGTGATATTCGTAAGGAAAACAATGTACAAAACATCCAGTTAAAATCATAGCACATGTGATATTCGTAAGGAAAACAATGTACAAAACATCCAGTTAATATCATAGCACATGTGATATTCGTAAGGAAAACAATGTACAAAACATCCAGTTTACATCATAGCACATGTGATATTCGTAAGGAAAACAATGTACAAAACATCCAGTTAACATCATAGCACATGTGATATGCGTAAGGAAAACAATGTACAAAACATCCAGTTAATATCATAGCACATGTGATATTCGTAAGGAAAACAATATACAAAGCATCCAGTTTACATCATATCACATGTGATATTCGTAAGGACAACAACGTACAAAACATCCAGTTTACATCATAGCACATGTGATATTCGTAAGGACAACAACGTACAAAACATCCAGTTAACATCATAGCACATGTGATATTCGTAAGGAAAACAATGTACAAAACATCCAGTTAATATCATAGCACATGTGATATGCGTAAGGAAAACAATGTACAAAACATCCAGTTTACATCATAGCACATGTGATATTCGTAAGGAAAACAATGTACAAAACATCCAGTTAACATCATAGCACATGTGATATTCGTAAGGAAAACAATGTACAAAACATCCAGTTAATATCATAGCACATGTGATATTCGTAAGGAAAACAATATACAAAGCATCCAGTTTACATCATATCACATGTGATATTCGTAAGGACAACAACGTACAAAACATCCAGTTTACATCATAGCACATGTGATATTCGTAAGGACAACAACGTACAAAACATCCAGTTAACATCATAGCACATGTGATATGCGTAAGGAAAACAATGTACAAAACATCCAGTTAATATCATAGCACATGTGATATTCGTAAGGAAAACAACGTACAAAACATCCAGTTAACATCATAGCACATGTGATATTCGTAAGGAAAACAACGTACAAAACATCCAGTTACATCATAGCACATGTGATATTCGTAAGGAAAACAATGTACAAAACATCCAGTTACATCATAGCACATGTGATATTCGTAAGGAAAACAATGTACGAAACATCCAGTTTACATCATAGCACATGAGATACGGGAGCACAAGCATTGTAAATATCATCTAGTTAACATCAAAGCACATTGGATATTGGTGGACACAAACATAGTAAGTATCATTTCGTTTACATCAAAGCAAATTGGCTATTATTGGGCATTGTAAAGTTTATCTACATGCAGTTTACACCATTGCCCATCTGACATAAGTGGGCAAAATCAAGGTAAAGATCATCCAGTTTACATCATAGCACATGGGATATTCTTAGCACAAACAACGTGCAGTTAACATATTGTGATATACTTTTAATTAGGATTGGGTACGTGAATGATATCTGACACTTACGATTTGGTCTGATATTTACAAACAAACATGGTGATATCTGACATTGAGAAATTCAGAAGAGATTATCTTGTAAGTGAACATAGTGGATGTGGTTTCAATTATAGGATGAATATATGCAACGTTATTCAATGGAGAACGTATAATGAATGAATTCGTGGAAGATAGATCGACGAGCCCCGAAGAGGCGAGGTAGGTTTTTTCATGAATTCACCGATCGGATCTAAATACATGTTTCAGTTCATGGAAGTCATGAGTTTACCTTTTAAATAAGTAGAGGATATTTGCCATTTGTCGTATACCATGTATTTCTCATCGTGTGAATTCAAAATTTAATTTAAGAAATGTAAATACATAATTTCTTTTCACGAGAAGCATGCATCGTATCCGAGAAATGTCATATTTATATTATGATCTATTAGATTATTATTTTTTACTTAGTTTGTATATGACGTTAATTTTATGAATCGAGCATCAAAAATCGCCTTACGTTATCACGGTCGTCTTATGACGTCATCCTATTGCTACGATAACGTCATGTGATTGAAAATGTTATTTCCCTGAGTAGAATAACATAATCGATATATGCTGTATTTCACAACTGAAAATAAAATTATTTTATTATATGCCAGAAAGTTTATTTACATTATTGCAAATGTAGTTTTTCACTTATCTGATATGGGTCACGAAGCACTGACTCTATTGAAATGCATTCTTCTACGAACTTGTTTCATTCAACCGAATACGATTGATAGCCAATATCCTGCATTGCACGTGCTCTGCCCGAGCCACCCCTGTTCCCCTGTGCGCTGCACACTTTACCCGTCCAGTGAAGCATGCAGGGTTCCTACTTGTAAATGTTCGTTTTGACACTGGATACATGTATCGTGATGAAGTCGCTGAGTGAACAATTGGAGGGTCATTGTATTTGTACACTGTCGGCCAAAAGAAACGCCTACTTGATTTTCCTTAAAATGAAATATGAAATAATTTCGGAAATATAATCAATGGTGGTCTCCAGGTTATGCTGAAAACAATTAATATGAAAGTCCATTGACACCTTGGAAAAAACTGTGATTCGAGTCAATAACATTCATGAAAACCACGCCCAATGATAACAGCTATTTCCGGTTGATTCACTTGCGCACCGTAACCACGTACATCTGTAGCGTCATCATCACTTTAATGCGAATGCGTGCCTGTATTGTTGCTCCTGGTTATATGAAAATCGGTTTCAAATGTTTTTCTGATCAAGCACTGATCGAAAATTTAACAATTCATTTGTCTCATTCAACAATTGTCATTCTTTTATGACATGACAACTACTGAAATTTAAATAAATTATGCAGAAGTGGGCCAACTTCATAATGCTATGATATAACTACACTGCTCATTATAGTTTTTACGAAATCTGAAAATATATTTGGGAGGCGTTTCTTTTCGCCGACAGTGTATTGCAACCTTGCATAGGTTTAGACACTCAATGATTCGTGGATGAGAATCAAGTAACAGTAATAGAGTTGTGCCATCATCCTGGATCAACCAAAACTATATCATATATATGGTATTGTGTAGAAGGAGACGTCAATAGTGCACACTGACATAAACAAGTAAATATAACTATATTTATCCGAGGCATTGTCAGACTAAGCATTATAAAAGCATTGCCCGATTATCATCATTCTTAAAGGGATAGTTCTCTCGCCATATTGGATTGTTTTGCATTGTGTGAAATGAAAACACGCTATATTGTACCTAATTTTACAACTTTTTAAACACTCAAGGCATACACTGATAGAGTATTCATACAGTGACACATAACATGTCATAAAATTAATAAAGAATTTGCAGTAATGCTGTAGCGAAGTTTTCCCCACTCGCAGCGCCGATGAATGGCTTCAGTTCTCATTGTTTTATTTTTCAACAAATGTGCGCTTGTGTTTATCAAGTTGTGATATATAAAGTCATTCATTACTATCTTTCAATTTGACTATTTTTAATCGTGTTTTAATAACATATATGTGTAAACAGGAATATCGTCTTGATTTTCGTTTCATCAAAAATTACCCCGATAGAACTCTCCTTTTAAGTATCTACTGAAAACAGTATGTTCATCAACAGTATGCATGTGACGAGTATTCTTTTATCAAATATATAAAAATTATTGCATGCACTTATACATTCATTTGGAGTATAAAATCTTTTGCATTATGATACAGTGATATTTCTAATCCTGCCTCGTTCTAAAAATTGTGAAGTAATTGTATTAACTATTTGTTCGCACCTTTTGTCTAGCATTATCTAATCGATTTTGGGTTTGTGTTTAAGGAAAGACAAATCACTGTCAGGTCCTGAAAGTTATTGTTTTACATGAATTAAACCTGTGGTGAGGATGTGTGTTAAAATAATTGTTCAGAGAAAATATCAATACATATTCGTACCCTTTGTCAAAGTACAAAGTCGCATTCTTTCAACATGACGTTTTGGAAATCCGAAGTCCACTGAATGAATGGTTAAAACTGTAGGGAATTAAATGCTGGTCATTCAGCTTGACTTGTAGAACATTGGTGCAAAAAAGCACACAATATTTTAATTTTTTATTGCATGTTTGTGATACAAAATCTAACAATGTTCAACAATATTGAACTATTCCAAGTGAGAGTGAGTAAGATTCAATTATTCTTATAATAAATATTGTTCAATGACTTGCCACAATGACGTCAATGAATCATAGTGAGATTTGCAATCTCTAAAGATAAGCATTCGTCTAAGTTACTTTAAAGGCGCTGTAGCACGCCGTTCTTGGTTTAAATGACACCAAAATTACCAATGGCTAAATAATACTCCCCAATCAATAAAACGAGTTTAAATGAATGTCCATGGTTCGCTTAAGCCATACGAGTCAATTTCCCATCGTACGGCCAGTTTAAGGTGTTCACATTAAAATGGCCACTAAAAGGTAGTTCAAGTGATCTGACTGATAAAGCAATACCTAAACACTCAAGAGTAGAGTTTTATATATAGTACACCGATTTAACGGTCAATCATCTTGATGTCTGAACACTCAAAAATCGCATGAAACTACAAATCCACCTTCACCCTGGAGAGTTCCACAAAATTGTCGCGTTATATGTCGCACCATTTCCCGCCAATATGGATAACTGCTTTCTATAGATGGATCTTATCGGACCGTGCAATGAGACGTTTTACTCTTTAAAGTAAATATATATTACATGGTTATATTTGGGATAACACTACCTTGTCGAGGCGAAATGGTCGTGTGGTAAGCTGTTGGTACAGTCAATGCTGGCGATAGTTGCCTTACTCTGAGGGCGTCGGTTCGAATCCTGCATGGGACTCGGCCCGAAAAAGGACAATAATTTGTACTATTGAAGGTAGTGTTATCCCAAATATAACCATGTTATATTTCTTCACTATCTAAATAGCATGTATTTCTCAAAATATATTATATAAACTTCAATAGACACACTTTAGCGTAGACATCGTCATGTTAAAGGGGCTGTTGTACGTTCTTTGCAAATTTAATTTCGTCAAATGTCCACTTTACAGTGATAGTTTATGTCATTTATATTTAATTTAAAACATTATTAAAACATCTTATGACACAGACCAAATAAAATTATCCATAGTGTTAATAACGGTGATGCGTATAAAGCAAACATTGCATGACCGCCATTTTGATGTGAACACATTTTATTATGTTGAATTTCAAAAAATATTCCTATGGGTTTACCGAACCATATAGCCTCAGTTTTGGCGTGTTTACTATTAGTAACGTAATTTTTCAAATACATTTCATCAACTTATTTATGCGAAAAAACGTGCTACTGCCCCTTCAATCTTGTCAGAGCGAAGAGTACGTTGTCTACACGTTGATAGTGTGTTTTTCATAATAAAATATGAAGACAGGATTTCATTCAACAATGGCTGCGTGTTTTGTAGATCCCTAATAACGGTATAAAGATCTATACCAAAAACGTCGCCATTGTTGAAAACGTTGATCCTCCATGAAACCCTTTAGATATGTCAAGAGAATTTAACTTGACCTCTTAGTCCCTATTTATTTTGACCTATTTTCGTTTCTCATTAACTTTTAATTAATCATATGTGCCCTTGGATGAATATTACTGGTTACAAATAAATCACACAATCTACAAACTAAGGAATATTTTCCGGACTAGGGCATTCTGGGATAGGATCCCGCGTGACCAGGGCAGTGTTCAAGAGTGGTTTCAAAGTAATCGCTCAATTAGCGATTACTTTTAAACCTCTCTTGAACGCGATTGCTCAGTGTAGCGCTACGTAGCAAAGCGAGCAAACTTTGAGGTTTTGCACCGTGTCGTTCAGGAGAGAATGAGCGCTACTTGAGCGCTACTTGAGCGCTACATTGAGCAATCAATGAGTAATCAATGAGCGATTATAAGCGCTCGCTGTTATGGAACACGGCCCAGAGTCCTATTTATTCCAGATTTGGGAGCTCTGACATGACACTTCTATCTAGGGAGTACCTCATGTATAAGTAAAATTTTCATTATTAAATTGGTTGAATTGTTGAGTTATTTGAAAAATCAGAACTGGTAGCGGGTGCCTGAATCGAGGGTGTGAATGCAAATACTACACTTTAATCATCCCGAAAAGTTCATTGAACCATTGTAATTATGAAAGATGATATGATACCAAATATTATAAACTACTCTACAGCTGTTTTGACTAAATTCAAACGGCATTTATATCAAACGTTACATTATACATACAAAGGAAGAATGAAATTACTTATAGAAAATAGACATTCAAAAGTCCTTCATCAGTTAACAATGTTTTCAATTTATAAAATAAGTTTCATTTAGTAACCTGGGTAGTTCCTCTTATACTCGAGGATGTAATGACAACTTTGTTATTTACAAAACTCGTTTAAAGACATGCATCTTTAGATATGCTAAGTATAAGTACAAGCATTCCTCGGCAGTCGAATCTGTTGTTGCTTTCTAACAATAATAGCCTTATGCAAAACAGGCTTATGCAGGAAATCTGACTAAAGTCTTTGTGCTTAAACGGTATAGTGGGAGTTGGCAGAGATTCCGATATACAAGGAAACGCTTGACATCGGGATCAGACCGCATTAGACACGTGATCCTTCAGCAATAACACTTGTTATTACTCTCCGTGTAGGATACTGCGTTATAATACGTAAACAACAATGTTAAAGGTACATCCATTGTGTTGTTTGGGGTCACGTATGCTAAACGTTATAACTTGTGTAATGTTATCCGGAAGTACTGACTGTTGCCGAAAATTGCCATTTTGACTTAGTATTTTGACGATATGAAGGTAGTGTTTCTGATCGAAAACCGGACAATGTACCGCGTGTGGCGCGCGCCAATGAGTCAAACGTAATTTTGGAATATTATTTATAACAGACGAACTGATAAATTTCGGTTGATCATGTTTAATAGTTCATACAACTACTGTAGATGTAAATGGCACGTGTAGTTTCGGTTTCTGCATTTGCAAAATGATGTTTCTCTATTTTAATTGGACACTAATAATTATGATCTATTTGTTGATTCGGGATGAATATGCAAGCCGAATATATTTATTTACACTGTAAACATGACATATGGTGAGTCGGAACGTATTTAAGCCTAATTAAATGCCTTGCGTGTTAAAGTTTACTACAAAGCTGGGAATAATAAATTATGGAATGAAATGAATAAACACAAAAAGACAAAACGGTGTTGGTACGAGATACATAAACAATGTCAACAACAAAGCAAAAACATTTAGGAATTTGTAGTTAGGTGACCACATTTTTTGGAATGCTGCTCCACCCTTTGCCGTTGACAACAACGTCCTCGGGATTCATCAAATTAACCGATGGAACCATTCATCGCTGATCAAAACTGATGCATAGTGGGCGGATGACTGCAAGGAGAAGGACCGGTTTGTTTGTCACAAGATTCCCTCGTGTTTTGAACAACACTGTTCCAATGAAGTGAATGTCAATGCCAGTTGGATATATTTAACTGATATAAAAAGAGATTCTGATTGGTTTATTCCCAGATGCCTCTCGTCGTGAATAACCAAGCACCGTCGTAAACAGAATCTTACTTGAATAGTTAATGAATACATTGATGCCGAGAAAAAGACTAACTGCCCTAATTCCCAAGGTCGGGGGCACGTGATACGACTGAGAGTAAAGTACAAAGTTTTTATGTTTGAGTATCAGAGGACTTTAAAGGGGCAGTAGCACGTTTTTTTAAAACAATATTTTTCCCCATTTACAATGATAGTTTATGTCATTTATATTTACTTTAGAGGGTAAAACATCTTATTACACCATCCAATTATCCGTAGGGGTAAAAACGGTGATGCATATAAAGCAAAAAATGCATGGCGGCCATTTAATTGTGAACACATTTTATATGTTTTGAATGACAAAAACGATTCCCATAGCTTTACGGAACAATGTACACTCATCTTTTAACTTGATTTTCTGAAGAGAGAGGGATGTTTTAGTATTAGTGACATTATTTTTCAAAAATATTTCATCAACTTATTTTAGGCCAAAAACGTGCTACTGCCCCTTTAAGGTAAAAATAGAAAGGATAACGTGAAATCAGATGAATGTTCTTGATCTAAATTCCCCCACAATAATAGAGTATGTTCAATGTCTTATTACTATGCAGAGGATAGGTGCGTATGTGATTCTTTTATCAGATTGTGTCGTAAAATAATGTAAAATATTAATTTATGAAAATTTAAGATATCACAACGAACAACTTAAAGGCGCTGTAACACGTATTTCTCACATTTGCCATTTATTATTCCAGTTTATACAATATACTGTTACGTTAGAGGGTTAAACATCTCATTACGCGACCAGATAAGCCGTATCCATAGAAAAGGATTATCCGTTTTGGAAGAAAATGGTGCGACGTATAAAGCGACAATGTTGTGGAAATAGAATTTTAGGTCTCACACGATTTTGAGTGTTCAGACAGCATCACTTGAACGTCCTTCAAACGACCATTGTAATATGTACACCTTAAACACAGGACAAAAAGTGATGGAATCCGCTTGCCGGATCCTTCCAGATTCATCCGGATTCTTCAGGATCCGCCAATATTTGGGTATTCCGGATGGATCCGGCAAATGGACTCGACTACTTTTTGTCCTGTGAAATTGGCCGCATGAAGGTACATCCATTGTGTTGTTGGGGGTCACATATTGCAAACGTCATAGATGGTGTTACTTTATCGAGAAGTACCGACTGTTACCGAAAAGTACCATTTTGTTGATAGTTGACTTAGCATATTGACGATATGAAGGTAAAAGTAGTGATTTCTGATCGAAAACCGGACAATGCACTGCGTGTAGCGCGCGTCAATTGGTCAAACGTAATTTTGGAATTTTATTTATAACAGACAAAAAGACAAATTTGAGTTGATAGTCTTTAATAGGTCAAATAACTACTGTGTATGTAAATGGGACGTGCAGTTTCGGTTTCTGCACATGCATAATGATGTTATTCAATTTTAATGGGAAACTAGTAATTATGATATATTTGACGATTGGGGATAAATTTGCAAGCTGAGTGAATGTATTTGTATAAGCCAAATAATATTTTATAAAACACAATGGATGCACCTTTAACCCAGCCTTGTACATTTGTTTTAGAATTTTCTAATGATTCAAGAGTATTATTTAGCCATTGGTTAGTCTTATTATTCTTATTTCAGTACGAACGGCGTGCTACGGCGCCTTTAATTGCCTTGGTAATTCTTTGTTTGGCCACATTATCCTTCTAAACTACTGTAAATATAGTGATTATGGGCTTTGTTATACACACTATAAATATAGAACATACAATAATGTAAAAACACCATGATTGATATATGTTGTGTACGAATATTATTGTGACAATAACCAAGTGTATTTAGAAAGCTTTGGAATGTCTCGCTTGAGCTGAAACCATTAAACCATAGTACTGTAAATACGATAACAATATGTTCAGACTAAAGTCGCCATTTTTCGTAAAATAACTCAATATGGGATTTACGATTTGTCGATTTATTGAATCAGTAAAGGTAGTTCTTAAGAGAATGGGCTGTATATCAACATAGATCAAATTACTGTCCCCGTATTATTTGGGGTTTAGATTTTGTATTCGCCAGACAGGTCACAGGAAACAGGTCATAATCTACTTTATCCGCCAAAATCAAATGAACAATTAAAATAGTAAGACATACATGAAGAGTTTGTACTTGTTAATATCCATTAAGTTCTTTGCCTAATGACATAATCTACTGCAATTCAACCATACTTGTGTGACGAACAGTATTTGCATCATAATCCTGCAATGATAGCGGGTATACATGTACTGCATATTAATATGCAATGACATACGCCTCCGATGTTTTGATGATTGCAACTTCTATTTCAAAATAAAAACTTTCTTTAAAACGCTAATTTAAAAAAAAAAAAAAAAAGGTTATCAAAGGATCCCTCTTCTCTGTCAATATTCTGTTTGGAATTGGGTCACGATTGCAACACTAAAACGAATAATAACAGACCAATCGCGAAGCATTCCTTCGATCTACGTGTTTCTATCTGTGATGTCATAAACATGGCATTTGTCAAGAAAAGATATTCTATATTATTATATGATCTAATCTAATTAATTACATTAATTTACGTTGATTTAAGTTGAGTCGGCTCTAGAGTACGTTGCCTCAACAACATGACGTCATGAGCGTGTCGTTACGTCAGAACTTTGTCGTTATCAGCCACAATTAATTCCTGAAAAGTGAGTAATTGCTTTTGTTATATGTCATTCCTAGAAAGTCAAGTGTCCACCAATATTAAAGGGGCAGTAGCACGTTTTTTCGTTTAAATGAGTTGATGAAATGTATTTGAAAAATAATTTCACCAATGGTAAAACATCCTTCTCTCTTCGGAAAATAAAGTTTAAAATGAGTGTACATGTTTCGGTAAAGCCATGGGAAACGTTTTTGTAATACAAAATAATAAATTGTGTTCACAATAAAATGACCGCCATGCAATTTTTGCTTTATACATGTACGCATTGTCGTTATTACCACTACGGATAATTGGTTTGTGTAATGAGATGTTTTACCCTATAAAGTAAATATAAATGACATAAACTATCATTATAAATGAGAAATTTGAAAAAATAAAATTTGCAAAAAACGTGCTACAGCGCCTTTAAAGGTTCTTCTGATTTAGAAATGTTTTATAATAAACATTTTGATATTTCAGGACTCAGGAACGTACAAAATCTTATAATATACCCTTCCAAAAAATTCAAATGGGAAATGGGAAATCGTTAATTATGGTTTGTGAAGAATCGTTCAGAGGAGGTGAATAAATGAATGAACATAAAGACACTGATAGAGTTTATATTTTAATAATATTTGATGAATACACGAGTGGGTTCAAATGGTAATAAAGAGCACTGTTTGCAGTCCTTGCTGTGACCACTGTAGCTTCTGTTTTCACGGACACCTCTCATTTCTGACACCTATGGTTCATTCAGATTTTCCTAATTGATTTTAAGCGATTTATCTTCTATGAAATAATGTTAGTAGCAGCTGCGTCGCAAAAGTTCTTTCATCCATTTCCAATCATCAATGAACCATGCAAGTTTGTCTTTACATCGATTGTAGTACTTCCGGTGCATTGACAACGAGTTTATACGTTATTCATGCCTACTTCGATTCTAAAATTCTACTCATAATATGTCGTCCTACAGCATTATAAACTGATTGAGAGGCATTCAAGAAGTTGGTGTGATGAAGAAGACAAATATTTTATGGATGATCAACTTCTTTATTATTTATTCTTTCTATAGCATTATGTAATAGACCAAGAGTAAATGTTTTCCAAATTCGATTTTCTAATGTTTGCAATCGAATTTCTCATTATGACCTAAATGTGAAAAACGAATTCAAACAAAACTCAAAAGTAGCTCAAACACAAATGGATCTGTTTAGTTTTAATTTCATTGTGCTTTAATGCATTCAGAGGCGTGTTCAGGATCGCGAGTTCTTGCTTGGCGTGTACGTCATGCATGGCTGCTGAACAGAAACTGAGGACGCGAGTACTTCCAAAGTTGTTTTCAGAATATCATCACCATTTTGGAAAAAATAGATGTCTTGCACATAGCAACCGACCAAATTTCAATTGAGGGGGTAATAGAAGAAAGTAAAATGAGGAAATCAAACTTTGTGACACGCGACTTTATCTTTGATCCGGTATACTCGCTTGGCGCCAAAGTGTTCGCGAGTACGCGCGAACTCGTTTTCGTTCAATACACGCGTGATCACTTTGGAGCAGTCTCGCCAAGCGAGTATTTACGATTCAAAATGGAGTCGATTGTCACAAAATTTGTTTACCTCATTTTTCTTTCTTTTATAACCCCCTCAATTGAAATGTGGTCAATTGCTATGTGGAAGGCACCTACATCTTCCAAAATGGTGATGATATTCTGAAATTATCGTAGGAAGTACTCGCGACCTCAGTTTTCCGTTCAGGAGCCGTTCGCGGGTACGCGCGTACACGCCAAGCGAGTACTTGCGATTCTCAACACGCCTCTGAAGACGCGTCTGGACAGTCACCTTTGCACTATGATACACGTGTAGGTGAACCAACTTTTGGAATGCAGATGAACAAGGATCATTCAATGGAGTTGACGTTATGTGAAAGTGGTGAATGTTAAATATAGTAAATACACTAATGAGCAAAAGAAACACCTGCATGATGTCCCTTAAAGGGGCAGTAGCACGTTTTTTTGCTCAAATAAGTTGATGAAATGTATTTGATAAATAATTTCACCAATAGTAAAACATCCTTCTCTCTTCGCAAAATAAAGTTTAAAATGAGTGTAAATGTTTTGGTAAAGCCATGGGAATCGTTTTTATAATACAAAATGATAAATTGTGTTCACAATAAAATGGCCGCCATGCAATTTTTGCTTTAGACGCAACATAGTTTTTACCAGTACAGATAATTGGTTTGTGTAATAAAATGTTTTACCTTCTAAAGTTAATTTAAATGATTTGAACTACCACTATAAATGGGAAATTAGAAAAAATAAATTTTAAAAAAAAACGTGCTACTGCCCCTTTAAAGTGTAAGGTGAAATACATTCTTCAATATAATAAGTGGCGGTGTACACGTTATGCTGAAACAATGATAAATATGACAGTCCATTGAAATCGTTGAAAAGGTGTGTTTCGAGTCAATAACCTTAAAGAAAAGACCGCTGCTTCGTTGATTGCATACCATGAACATCTGCGGCGTCATCACCACTTCAATGCGAGTGAGTGCTCGTATTGTTGCTCGTTGTACATGTTGTATGTGAATGAGCCACATATAAACATGATGACGAAGGTACACGTGCAATACACACGTTAAGCATGTTTTTGTCTAACTGGTTCATAACCATGACAAGCTATCAATCACCTATATTAACACAAGTTTGCAAATACCCTCAAAATACTTAAGGAGTAGTTTGTCAAAATGGTTTGAAACAATCCAACAAGAATGTATGGATGAAATAATCAATGACACTGGCAGAAATAACAGAGTTAAATTTACATAGATTTCGTAATTGTAATACATTGTTGGTTCTAAAAAGAGTAACATTTCTTGATAATTCAGTTTTATACAAATTATTTCTTAAATGTAAATTGCTGTTGGCATTTAATTGTGTACAATTAAATAGGTTTAAATTTATTTTCCATTGGGAAATACATGATCGACACACTCTTTCTTATGAATTAATATGTTCCCAGCGGCAGTTACGACTGGTAAGTAATAATTGGCGGTTTTAATGTTGATGATTAATTACAACGAATGGTTCCAAACTTACGTTAGGGGTGCGTTCGAATCCTGCAAGATACACGTTCCGAAAAGATGTAAAGGTATTTTTCTATTGCAAATAGTGTGATCCCAATAAAACAATGCTACATCTGTTCTAAATGTATTTCTTATGTTCCTCTTAGTCTTGAAATCAGAATTGTTGTTTTAGGTCAGCAAAATATAGCATTATGTATTGAATGAACTTTACTTTCAAACTTGTATACCTTTATATGCGGTTTAACACTATATTAGATAACATGCCTTTCAAAACTTTCTAAATACACAAGATACCTCAAAAAGCAAATAAAATTGTTGATGAAGTAAATTCCAAACTATCAGCAATTCCCTTGAAAAACAGCCTAACAAAAGTTTCTTTTCTAAAAACTACATTTAACTTGGATAAAGATATTCTTATGATATATAAATATATTCAATAAAAATTATTTGGTGCGATAAATTGCTGAATGAAAAAAAATATTTCAAACATTGTATGGCACAATTTCGAACTGTATATACACCTATATATGGCAATATCGCACAGCACTACAAATCAATGTGACGCATAAAGATATATTTATATTTTGAAATGATACAAAATACAACCTTCAATTTTTAACTCTGAGAAATGTCAAATCGCGAAAAGGGCATTTTAGAACTTGTGTTGGTCTTTTTGTTATAAAGAAACACAAATAATATTTACAGTAAATAGAAACATCAGATACATGGTTCAGAGTCTCAAAGTGTAAATGTCCAAGACATGTCATAGAACCTTTTTACAGTCGTAAACGAACAGATGCTGATTTCGATATGTTATCTGTTTCATCTTTCGTTGTAGAATTCTGACAACTTAAAAGATATAACTGAAACAAAATTAAGCATATCACGTATGCGTGGGAGAACCTGTCAATGTTTTGCAATATTGAAATTGAACATATGTTAATAAAAAGTGAAAGGAGGGCACTTTGCTTTACTTTTGTAGCCTATTTCTGAATTTCCATTTCATGTTGTCTTTCCTGTCGAACAAAACAATTTCCGATTAAAGATAATTACAAGTATAGATAGCTTGTCAAAATATACGTTTCCCGTTCTTTTGTACACAAGGTAAACACATATGCGTATGCAAGAAAGAAACAATATTCTGGTTTGCATTAGACCTACGATTATCATTTGATAAAAATTACAATATCCGAGGCTTGCCCATGATAATTTTCTTTTATCAACGAATGTTGGTATATCGGACACGAGGATATTAAGATTATATTTATCATTTAAATTCATTCTGTATTAATAAAACAATACTTTCCGGATTCTTTATTGTGAACAAACACAGTAAGTTCCACATTAAGTATTTCAAAAATGAGTTGGGTAAACATCGATAAGGATTGTACACACCCGGCCAAAAGAAACGCCTACTTTATGTTCATTAAAATGAAAGATGCAATACTTTCTTAAATATAATTAATGGCGGTCTCTACGTTATGCTGAAGCAATAACTAATATGAAAGTCCATTGAAATTGTGGAAAACTGTGATTCGAGTCAATAACATTCATGAAAACCACGCTCAATGAAGACTACTATTTTCGGTTGATTCACTTGCGCACCTTCACCGCGTACATCGCGATCGGTAGCACCACTTTAACGCGAATGCGTGCCTGTATTGTTGCTCGCGGTTGTATGAACATCTTTTTAAAATGTTTTTCTGATCAAGCACTGATCGAAAACTGAACAATTATTGTTTTCTCATTTCAACAATCGCCCTTCTTTCGTGACATGAACTTCTGAAATTCTAATATATAATGCAGAAATGGTGCAACTTCATTATGTTATAATATTGCTAAACTGTTCATAAAAGTTTTCACAATATCTGATATCAGAATCATAACGAATCAGCGACACCTATCGTGATCACGAGTTACGTCCCTTGCCATCTGCTAACAACGAAATCGTCGTTTACATTCGGAACCAATTCAAAATAAGCGACGATCGACACTGTCACAGAGGCAATACAACTGTCTTCTGATTGGCTTATCCGATAAGCCTGCATTACGTTAAAATCTTAGCACTGAAAATGCGAGGGTTGAGGTCAAGGGCGGAAGGAGAAGATTTGGAAATATTTTCGTTACGCCTGCGACGTTGTGAAGATGGGTGGGTATATGGTTTCATTGGGTTTTATATGGGATCACAGGGTAATAATGCCTTTGCACTTGGTCACGACTAGAGCACGATGATTGATGAGGTATCTGTATGATCGTGGCAAAAATTTAAACTTTTTCAATAATATTTCCAGATTTTGCCTATTGTTCTTAGCTATAGTTTCAGAACGTAATACTAAATAATAAAATGTAAGCATTGGCACCGGAACACACCACGATCGTACTCAAAACCATCGTGACCTTATTCATTACTTACTCAACCGTGGTGAGATCACTCATTAGATAACAATGAGTTGGTTACACACATGTGTGAAACCACCGCGTGCTGCCGTAGCGTCATAATCGGCGCGTGACGTCACAGTCGTTTTGGGTTGACGTCACAATGTAAGCCGCGCGACTGCAATGGCGGGTGACCTATTTGGAAGTGAGCCTCACTAAAAACGATTTTTTTTGCAATTCAGCGCTATTTACATCATTGAGTAATAAATAAAATACTAAACTCGGTCCCGTTTGATAACATGTTTATAAAACTCGTGAATGGCATCGGTATTTAACTCGCTTTCGCTCGTTGAAATACCAAACCATCCACTCGTTTCATAAACATGTTATAAACGGGACATCGTTTTGTATTCTATATATATTTTGAACGTGACATAATTTTCTGAAAAATCCAATAGACTATAAAACAATGAATAACGATTGTGCATATAAACGTATATGCTTTAAAAGTTTCTTACAGAAATTAACTACTTGGAATGTGTAAGAGGACTGCTATTTGTCTGATTCTTCTTCAGAAAACCAATATACAACCAAGTAGGGTTTACTGCAGGAACTAGTGACAGTAACTAGGTCTATGTACACAGTGTCATTGAACCAAAATACTATAAAACCTTAACACGTATCCTGCTGAAAGCAGCCATATCATCTGATAAGTACTGATCAACGATTGGCTGAGAATTTCCCAAACTAACCAATCGCTGTTTAACTTCCTGGTACCAGGATCAATTCAAAGAGTGTGTTAATTCACTAGCACACTAAGATATGTTTGTACAGAGATCGTAAACGGAAACGTGCGCACTTCTCATTGATATCAGATCCTTTATGTTGCAGGTTGAAGTTGGTCAATGCAGTTCTTAAGTGTGACCTTAGATTCAAAATTTATACAAATAAAAACTCATATGTTGTAGATTGTGTTTTACCTCGTTGTGTTTAATGGCATTTAGTTATATCGATTGTGAACATAATTTTATAATAATTGATGTAAACATGTTCTACGAAGAAGAGAATCAAATTGCATTTTGGACCGATGCCTGCAGAAAACAGCTTCCAAATCAACTACTTGGTACTATTGTTTTAAAATATTTTTAAAACATATATTTTTTTAAATATTTTTAAAACATATATTTTTAAAAATATTTTTAAAACATATATTTTTAAAAACATTTTTAAAACATATATTTTAAAAAATATTTTTAAAACATATATTTTAAAAAATATTTTTAAAACATATATTTTAAAAAATATTTTTAAAAAATTTAAAAAATATTAAAAAAATATGTTTAAAACATGTAATTTTTTTAAAAAGTCACCCAGAGACACGCTATCCTACGCTATTAACATGATTAATAAACGTTCCAATAGTTATGAATTCTTAAACATGTATTATGACGCACAATACGAAAAGGGAAAAGATCCATTGCATATTTCAGATTTAGACATTATCATTTGCTGTTCATGTATATGGGTCATTGAACCATTTTTTAGAAATTTCTTTTTTAGTTTCTTTGTTTATTGTCACATACGTTTTTCATCTTAAATATTTCTTAATTTGCTCCTATCTCTACGAGTAAATCGTGACATTATTATTTATAAAATTTGATGTGGCTGATTTGTTGTCAGGTGCAAAAATTTAAGTCATATATACACCAATATAATATTATATCAAAGCAATTGAAACATCTGGTAATATTCACATATACTGGACACAAAGAGTTAGGAATATCCAGTCTTGTATGATTAATATTGCTTTAGTATGTCAAGTAAGAAATACATATTTATTCATTTTTTCAAAATATCTCTAAATATTTGTGTTAAGTATATAATGATAAAAACCTGTAAATCCAGATTTCAAGATCATTCAGGAATGCCATGCTTTTCCAACATTGAACATGGCAAATGTAAGATCATTCAGGAACAGTAAGGAACATTGCTTGGCAAATTCAGACGAGGTTACAACAAAAGGTACACTGCTCTTCACAAGTTAATTTGACGGTTCTATCGTTTTAAACAAGAAATGTATACTCTAATATATTAGAAGATTATGTTTGACTTTGAATCAGTTTAATCTTATCTGTATTGAATTCAATATAACAGTATACGTAGACAGTCGTACTAGAAGCCTAGTATTCTGTTCTGAAACGTTCTTAAACTTAAATGATACTAGTGTAGTTTACTGTAGTATAACGTAGTCAAACGTAGTACGACGTACTAGAATATATTTAAACGTAGTAAAACGGACTTAAATACCTAGTAAGGTGTAGTTATTCGGGGACAAGTTGTAATACGTTTAAGTACATTCTTAACTAGGCTTAACTACAATGAACTAAGTTGAAATTTTCAATTCATTTCGTCCAAGTACATTTAACTACGTTAAATCACAAACTACGTTTTTTCTCACGTCTATGTCTACGTTTTGAACACGGATAACTAAGGTTAACTACGGATTACTAGGCTTAAGTACAGTTAACTACGTTAAGCTACGTTCTGCATCATTACTTTATCTAACTTAAGGGTGACTGGGGCTTTAAGCAGGCAGGCCTACACTTTTGATATACATTCTCGTTTCAAAGTTGAAGTTCAAGCACACAATAAGCATACTCGTTGAATGTAACAATTATTGGCGCCTTGTCTTTCGCTGTGCTCGGTCACCCAAGGTTAACGTTCCGATAGGTTACACTATATATCACGGTAGATTTGCACCTGAATGACCGAAGATGCTCTTTGGCCGCCCACCAGGTCACAATCATGTTATGATTTACAAAACGTCTCCGATTTTTTGACATTTGCAATTGTATCGTATATCACCCCGACACCTGACACCGTCTAAAATCTCGCTCAATCTCACCGAATCTCTCCCATTCTCCCCTGGTGCTTCCGTGGTTAATTAGATTTGATGAGTTAATCGGCTTAATTATCCCCCGGCCAGTAACTGTCAACACACGCGTTGGTGTAATTAGGCTCGATCAGGGCTGGTAACGGGTTCTGCAGAACTCTCCACTGCATACTTATGCTTACCCGTGGTTATCTGAATGACAAATTTCGCAATAATCTATCTTTTCATGACGAAATCATTGGGCGGGGAAGGCAGATTTACAATCCTCGGGGTCGATTTTATGCCTCTGTGAAAACTGTTTTTAGAATGGCTCTCTGATATCTTTACTTACATCCATTGATTCTTAAAAATAGTTCAGATATTTTATTGTCCTTTTATTGATTGATATCAGTTTTATGTATCATATTATCGTTTTGATTGTTTTATCAGTTTCCATGAATGAAATTATTTTTAATGTGAATCATTTATTCTTAGTTTAGCTATCCAGTTTCCAAAATAAAGAGTATGTTCTCAAGGAACATTACCTCCCTTATGTAGTTCGCCCATCAATTATTATCTGTAACGTTATTGGAATCACTCATAACAACAAAAGGTCCATTGAAAAGCAGATTATGTTACCCGCAATATGAGCAACTAACTTATATTTTACGAGCGCTTCATTAAACATGGAACTGGATACATAAACGTTAATTGTCATCGTTAATAGTACACGATTCTAAAATATAGATAAAGAATTTATTTTATAGATGAAATGTGACAGGCCAGACTGCTCGATTGAATTGTGGATCTTTTAATCTTTTTAAATAACATTAAACACTTGTGAAAGTAAATCATAATGTTTTAATAGTGCTTTTTTACAATATCCGACCTCTGATCATTTTGATATTCATAATGTCAATGACAAATGTGCCATATTACAATTTGTATTCTGATTTTAGAATGCCAGTTTCAGTAAGAAAACCAAATTCCAGCCAACTTTCTATTTCTTATCAAACTATTTTATCATTTAACATCATCATATCCCAGGAACTCTATATACATTTTGTCTTGCATTACCTGAAACAGTAATGGTGGTTGCAACGTTGGAGTGAATTTACGGTATGTCGATAATTAACTTCAATCACCATTACTGTTGTAGGTAACAATTCGTGTGGTATATATGAAACTGAGGTATACCTCGCTGTTAAGTGTACATGTTATGTTAGTACTTATAGTGATTTGGTGAACATTATATCAAAGTAATAAAAACTGTGGACCGAGTTTGGTCGGGCTATTACAACTGTATGTAAATGTATATTCTTCTGTATATGTGTATATCAACATGCATCGACATAGATCTGAATGAATATTTCTTTCTTCTTCTCTTCTTCTAGTATTAAATACAATCAATTTACGTAACAAATTCAAAATATATTTTTTAATATATTGTTTGGTTAAGTACAATGAATAGTGACTTGTAATGAAAGTGTGATCCGGAATATATTCTACCAAGCTTGTGTCAACACTTCAACGGGGGAAGTGTCACAAATCTCAACTGTCAAATCTTCCCATCACTGTACATTAGCTTCAAACAATCGCCTGTTTATAAACAGTGATTACTTAACTCCATTAATCCAGCCCAAATCTTTTGTTTCGTTGACATCTTCTTAATGATTTTATAACGGTCCTCATCGCACGCTGACTGTTCTGGCCCTCGGGGTAGAAGCGGTCCGTAGAAGCTGTACCGAGCTACTGTACGTACGCACGACTTTTGAAAATTTGATTTTTAAAAATAAGTAATTAAAACAAATATTTAAAGAAATATTTCTTTTTGAAAAACAAATTTTCAGAGGAAACAATGAATTTTCGGATTTCAATAATAGATACGGGTCAATCAACCCACTTTTCAGCTAAACTCGGTGATACCATTTACTATTATTGTTTAATTTATAGTAAAGACAATTTTGAGAGAAGAAGACAGCATATTATGTGATGATCTGATCACAAGAAAATTCGAGATTGTATTTACTCGACACATTCAAACTTTCCGGTAACGAACCTCTTCCGAGTTTACTCTACTTTAATCACAAGCCCAGTAGACTGTTCATTTATGACTGTGGGTGCTGTCGTAATTAATTGTTTATTAAGTTGGAGTCTATTACTTTGCTATCTGTGGGTCTAGAGATAAACTTTCGGAAGTATTTTGTGCTTCAAAACATAGACTTTAAACATTCCTTAAATGTAGTCATTGTCCTCTTGCACAATATTAGTGAAAAGCACACATCGAGATTATGATTTATGTACACAACAGGGGAAGTCGAGTTTAATACACGGATTGGCCTAATAAATTTTTAAGTAATATGTATATGAACTACATACATTTGACTATTCTACTCAATATTGTCATTGGCAAATTATAATGGTTCCAGCTTCCTCGATATGGTGTTTTCTCAGTGAAAATTATCATTTTACGAACGCTTCTAAAATTCTCTTAAAGGGGCAGTAGCACGTTTTTTGCAAAATTTATTTTTTCAAATTTCCCATTTATAATGATAGTTTATGTCATTTAAACTAACTTTAGAGGGTAAAACCAATTATCTGAAGTGGTAAAAAGTATGTTGTGTATAAAGCAAACATTGCATGGCGGCCATTTTATTGTAAACACAATTTATTATTTTGTATTACAAAAACGATTCCCATGGCTTTACCGAAACATGTACACTCATTTTAAACTTTATTTTCCGAAGAGAGAATGATGTTTTACTATTGGTGAAATTATTTTTCAAATACATTTCATCAACTTATTTGAGCGAAAAAACGTGCTACTGCCCCTTTAAGACATGTTATAAGAAGTGGAACCTATGTACTGGAATCTCCTCTGGTATTTAAATGCAGAAACTTATATCTGGAAAATATATAAATAATAACGATTACGAATTCTGTTAAATGAAATTTGTAATTTGATGTCAGGAATACCTACGTATAAGCGATATCCTATATCGGCATACGTTTATGGTAGGGGCATTATGGTAAACTTATACAGATGCTATGTACAATCTTATTTTCCTTAATAAGTATATAATTGTATTCCCAGGGCGATTTATCGCATTAAAACCAAATTCATAAAATTGCTAACTATCATCGTTTGAATGAAATTGTAATTAAGAAAATAACTTTTTAAAATGTCGGAAAACAATTCGTGTTTTAAAATGAATTAATGAATTATTCTAATATTTATGTGTTTGGAAATAGAATATATGTACAGTAATCTGTTTTGTAGTGTATATTTGTTCTGTACATCTACATAACCTTTAATTTTGATAAGTATATCAGTATAATGAGAGATCGATTCATAGATTCATAGAGATAGACACATAGTTGTAAAATTGCGATTAATTGTCGAATGTCAGGTAACAGTTAACCGTTTCAAAATATGAGTACACAATTCGTATTTCTATGTAATAGTTATCATTTCTATATTTATATTATCTATATAAACATTGCATGTATGATGAGGTTATAACCATTATTCTTTTTAAGTACATCCTTTGTCTTCAATCTCTTACCACAGTGCTCAGAAAGTTTACATAAGACATAAAATATATGCGATTAATTACTTGCTCAGTACAGTAAAACGTACATAATATAACGTAAAAGTATTAACTTTAGAAGCTTAATCGCAATAGAAATTTATTCTTCTTGCATGAAGTTGTTTACTCATGAAAATGTGAATTTTATAGCTTTAAAGCTTAGTATTTGCCCATTAAAATCCTCTGTCCGTTTCCACACTTCAGTGATGGGAACGCGAATTTAAAAAAAAAGTAACAATAATTCAAACAACATAACAAGTCACATGTTAATGTTTATTGTATAAAGAATTATTTTATAAATGTAATATATAAACTCAGCATTTTGAAGGCACGTAAATGCAAACATGATATGTTAAAATCGTTAGTTTTTAAATACTTAATAATGTTACATTCTACGTCACGCCACGTCAACGCCCCATTGGTTTAAGCGTCGCAAATCTCAACTGTCAAATCTTCCCTATCATTGTACATTAGTTTTGAACAATCGCCTGTTTATAAACAGTGATTACTTAACTTCATTAATCCAGCTCAAATCTTTTGTTTCGGTGACATCTTCTTAATTATTTTATAACGGTCCTCATCGGCCGCTGACGGTTTCGGCCCTCGGGGTCAGAGCTGTGAAGGCCATTGTTGCTGCTCGTGAGTTATGGAAGTATATTAAGCGAGAGCGGGATGAGCAGTCATTTCACAATTACCTTTGGAGATACGGGGACAGCCGAGAAACAAGAAGGTATGGCACACAGTTTATCTTTAACCTTTAGGTAGAGAAAAATAATGTAAGCTGAATCTAGTGTAATATTTGTTAGTAATGCGCGTATTTTCACTCCTTAAGATATTGTTTTGGTAATTTTTAGTGTAAAACTTTAAAATATATTTATTATAATTCATTTGAATATTTATATACAGTATATAAATACTTTTTAAAATGCCTTAAAAGTTATTTGTTGATAAGCAGTTTCCCAGACGTATTTAAAATTTAAGTTCATGGATTTAAAAAATTGTTTTTGTTTGATAACATTATTAGCTTGACAAACAACTACAACGCTAGCATACTTTTTATCATATAATGAATAAGGCATATCGTAGTCACTATAACTATGTTGACGTGTTAAAACATCTTACCATATTTCAAGGAACAAAATTTAACAAAACTGAATTGTTTTCAAGGTGCCATCATATTGACAACAAAACGCAACTCCAGACCTATCAGTATGGAAGGACTGCCACTCCAGAAACCTTCATCTCACGACATGCTACAGTACACCAACCTGGAGGCCGCCAATCTCTACTCGGAACATCAGCCCTACCCTGCTCATACCCTGCCCCACCCATCCGCTCTCCACCCCCAGGCACCAAGCCTGCCTGCCTATCCCTCATTTTCCCCGATGCCCAGTATGCAGGACCTGATGCCCGCCCAGCCGGTTGCCGCTCAGCCCCCTCAGGAGGACGAGATGAGACAAGACAAGGAAGCTATCTACAACCACTCAATTTTCCCCCTCCTGTCTCTCGTATTCGAGAAGTGTGAGCTTGCCACGTGTTCACCCCGGAACCCTGCAGGCGGCGTGTCCACTTCGGACTCTTTCACTGAGGACATCGACGTGTACTGTAAGCAAGTGCTCTCCAAGTCGGAAAATTCTGTGTTCACCGACAACCCGGACCTCGACAACCTGATGATTGAGTCGACCCAGGTGCTACGATACCATCTCCTAGAACTAGAGAAGGTCCAGGAGCTCTGTGACAACTTCTGCAGTCGTTACATCAGCTGTTTGAAGGGCAAGATGCCCATAGACCTCGGCATGGAAGAGACGGAGGGAGATATGGCTGGCAGCAAGACTACAGCGTCGGGGAAATCTATCAAACTTGAAAACGTCCTGACTGATTACAGTCACACCAGACCATCATCCAGGCAGAGTTCAGAAGGCGGGAATGAAGGCGGAGCACGACCTAGATCACGTAACACTCCAACGTCATCAGCTACAGCAACAGCGTCATCAGAAGCACTTGGGGACGGAGGAGAGAGTCTGGACAACAGTGTGGGATCCGGGGAATGTACGGACGGAGAGGATGAGGGAGAGAGTAAAGCGGCAAAGAAACAACCCAAGCGAGGCATCTTCCCCAAGGGCGCCACTAACATCATGCGGTCGTGGCTGTTCCAGCATCTCTCCCACCCCTACCCGTCTGAGGACCAGAAGAAACAGCTGGCAGGTGAGACGGGACTCACAATCCTGCAGGTGAACAACTGGTTCATCAACGCGAGACGGAGGATCGTGCAGCCAATGATAGACCAGTCTAACAGAGCTGGGACCTCACAACTCATCAACGAGATGAGGCCAAAATCAAACGAGTCCATCTCCTACCCGTCCACATCCAACAGCTACCCGACATACACCACTGATACAGGACTCGGTTACCTTGACAACCAGCACGTACAGCTCGGTCGGATACCGGGGATGACCGGACTGGCCGGAAATGACGTATCAGTGTATGACCCGATGAAAGCGAGCTACCCACATATGACAGAAAACACTCCCAGATACGATATGTTTGCTATGCAAGGCGTGCCCAGAGCAGATGTGTACGGACATCCGATGAGCAGTGCATATACGCATGCGCAAATATCTCCCTATGCGCCACCCGTGTACCCGTCTCCCATGATGCTTCACGGCCAATCTCATCACCTTATGGGCCTTAACCCTCATCCCGGAAATGAATAGTTTATTAGGTGAAATAAATGTTTCTTGGACAAAATATTTGTTGCATTTCGTACAGCTCGTAGTTATGGGGAAAGGCTATAATCCTTAACACATTTCCTATTCGACAAAAGGCGTCAATGCAACATTTCATTATTATTTGGCTACTTTTGGTCGACTTTGTTTTTTCATAATCTGTTTGTTCTCCAACCAAGATCAGTAATAGAACAAGAGATTCAGATACATGACCGAAGTTAATTTTTTAAAATTTCGATTTGTAGGGTAGTTTTACTTTGCACTACTTTGCTATTCTGTTCTAAGCACATATTCAGGAAGGCGATGGGTTAGATGATTCATGTAGTGTAGATTAGCAAGTGAATCCGGTTCACACAAACAATAAAACACGTTTACATATTGTAAAAGCTTTGTTTTATAAATGCGGCTGACAGTTGATATACCCTTATAACATAACGATTGGTACAAATAACACAACCCAGAATCAATTCAAAGATGCTCAGTCGGATATGAAAATTGACAATTAATCTCTTTTAATTGTTATAATGCAGTTACACATTTTCTATCACCCTTTCAGTTTCCTCAATTTACATATGCGTAGGTTGAAAAAAGCTGTACTGTACAATAATATTGCCAACATAAAATATAATGACCCCGGTTCGAATCCAGGCGGAGACACCAAAATTGTGTAACCTGGGTCTCGCACAAGGCACTTTATCCACTCAGTCCACCCAGCTGTTTAAATGGGTACCTGGACACGGGAAAGTAGGCCTATGGACCTATCCGGTCGCGCGGAGCGTTTAGTTGCAGCCTGAAAGTACAATTCTTCAGGGTGATAATATGGTAGCGCTATGAGCATGCTAAGCATGGTTTTAGCGCAGTGCATTTATTATTATTATACCAGACCCGTGGGTTTGCCTCTATGTTGCTCAAAGGCATGTCTCTCAGCAATGCTAGGCTACTGATGCAGCAGTACCCTGATTAGTTCCACGTTAGGTTATCGTATGTTTTTAATGTATGAATCCAGGGCGTAATGTGTTACCATATAACATAGCAAAACATTATAATTATTCACATGACTTGCTTTCATTAATTTCATAGATTGATTACACTAAAACGTTGTGACGACCTTGTAAACACCATAATGCTTAGTCAGCAGTTGTGTAATCTCCACACACAGTTGCTTCCAGCCTGTCCCATGTAGACCAACATTCTGTCTGTCTGGATGGTAATGTAAAATAGCTGCACGGTACGCTCTCTTACACTGCTCAAAATCCATTGTGTCAGATAAACAGGGTGGATTGTAGTCAGGTATCCGTGGTGGATAGTACTCGTAAATATATTGCAGGAAAGTCATTGTTGTTGCTTTCTCAAACACATGATTAATTGTTGTAATTGCAGATTCGCCTGTATCGTCTGCGGCGTGAAAATAATTGAATCCGGAATTTGAATCCGGAATCGGATTTGTCAAGACTGAATCCGGAATCGGATTGAAGTTTGAATCTGGAATTTGAATTGAACGTTGTGAACTGAACTTCTCATTGTAACATCTTCGTAATGATTCCGATGAGACAAAGTCGTTACACGTTTCAGATTGTGGCTCAAGGTTTTCAAACTGGTCGAGACCATAACGAAGTGATAACGACATTTCGTATTCGTTTAACGTTTTGTAGCGCAGTACTTTTTGAGGCACGTTGTCTTCAATACTTCCGTAGCGTTCTGACCACTGTCCCACAAAGGTTCTGTTCTTCTGTGATTGTGAACACTTTCCGTTGAACGTGTTCAGCTTGGGATCTGAACTCGACCTCCCAATAACGGGTGTCCTCAAACCATGGTGGAGAAACACAGAGGACTCTCTGTCAAGCTCTGAACACGACTTTGAGTATTCGTCATCACCTGTTAAGGGTGGAAGATCTACGATAAGAGTTGCCAATTCGAAAGTATCGTCACTTGAGTCATGTGAGTCTTGTATGTCCTGTTCAAGAGGAATATCGAGAAGCGACGTATTGACCGTACATGTCCCTCGGATCACAGCTTCTTCCTGTACACATAACGACATCAATTATTCAACTGCAAAATCAAATTTTCCTTCAATTCCTAACTCGTTCCAATCTCCACTGTCTCTTTTAAAGGGGCAGTAGCACGTTTTATGCACATTTTTTTTATATTTTTTTCAAATTTCCCATGTATAATGATTGTTTATGTCATTTATACTTACTTTAGAGGGTAAAACATCGTATAACACAAAACATTTATCCGTAGTGGTAAAAACGGTGTTGCGTTAAAAGCAAAAATTGCATGGCGGCCATTTTATTGTGAACACATTTTATTATTTCAAATGACAAAAACGATTTCCATGGCTTTACGGAACCATGTATACTAATTTTTTAAAATAATTTTCCGAAGGGAGAAGGGTGTTTTACTATTGGTGACATTATTTTTCAAATACATTTCATCGACTTATTTCACTGAAGAAAACCTGCTACTGCCCCTTTAAACCTTGATACATATCGTTACCTATTATGTGGTAGTTTGAGCTCCATATTGCGCGCTAGGACAGAAAAGGTAACGAAATGCAATAAGGATTAATTAGCCAGTGATAGAAACTGGTGCAACCTATGACTTTCTAGTTGCACGTGAAGCTCCGTATTCTCTCTTGCAGCAGTGTGAACATTTTCTTGTTCGCCAGACCTTTGAATTACACTAGAAACAGGTCACATTAAAAATATTGTTAGAAAACTACAAACCAACTGCTTATAAACCACGTATAAGTGTCAAAGTGCACTCAACTAAAATGAAGCTGTGGAAAGTCGAGAACAAACTTTATACATTGAACTATTTCAACATATTTCCCCGTATTCTGAACATTTGTGCTTACAGTTTAATAGGGATTCGAATCTTTGTGCTGAAAATATAGGTGAACATGTGTTTTGTAAAAATGTGTTCTAGATTTACGCCATTTCCGCTTGCTGTTAATTTAAAACTAAGATTGGTGTTAACAATGAAATAATTTCTTCATGAGTGTGTGCACGTAAAGCCACTATTAGAGCATAGAGCATGCGTAGATTATTGTTTATATATACCTCCACATGTATACATCGCCGGAGATTCTAAATTCTAAATAATGACATATACTTATTCTTATTTGTTAAATATATGATTAAAACATATATCTATATTGATATTTGAAAAAATATTTTTTGTATAAATCTTCCCCCAGAAACTACACACCGCAGCGATATTTTCAATCAAGTTTAGGATATTTTATGGACGCTTCGATATACTTAAGCCCAATTATTATGAGATATATTTTAAACATTTTTACCTTTGCAGAAGAAATTTCTGTTTCCGATAATTTTGAGGAATCTGGATATCGAACCTCTTCCTTCTCTCTGAGTATCTCTCTCCAGGCTGGCGGCAGATCAACGAACCTTTCACTCTCCTTGTCAAAGCGCACGTGACATACGTGACGGAATTTAGATGGTTCCGATATACTTTTCGTCTTCGCCCGTGGCATGGCGAGTGTTAATATGTGTCTGAAACAGGCGAGTAAAACCATTGTAGTAGAGTTAGAGTTGATATGCATTTACAATGCAGAAAATATAGCCCTCATATAGTTAAAGTGATTTATCATTTTAACACTCAAGTTTGTTAAATTGGAACTATTGAAAAATCATCATACGTGTTGCTAAAATATCGGATATATATTTGTTTTATTCCTTCCTTGTGATAAATGTACAACATTGTCATCGTAGGAGTTTTCCTGTTGATCCGTAAATTTAAAATAAATTTATAATCGCGATATTAACAAACTTAAATCTGCGCCGAAAGAGCGTGTATGTGATGAAACATTTGCCTGAGAAATAAAGATACATCCATTGTTTTGTTTGGGGTCACCTGTGCCAAACGTTATAAATTGTGTTATTTTATCGAGAAGTACTGACTTTTGCCGAAAATTGCTGTTTTGATGATAGTCGACTCAGTATACCGGCGATATAGAGGTAAAAGTATCGATTTCTGATCGAAAACTGGACAATAAACAGCGCGTGACGCGTTTCAATTAGTCAAACGTAATTTTCGAAACTTATTTACATCAGACAAAAAGACAAATTTTGATCGATGATGTTGAATAACTCTTATAACTACTGTGCATGTACAACGGGCGTGTAATTTGAATTCGATTTCTGCACATGTATGCATGTATGTATGAAGTCAGTTGATTTTAATTGGAAAATATTAATATGATATATTTGACGATTGAATATGCAAGTTGCGTGAAATTGTTTCAACTGAAATCAGCACATATCGTATGTTGACACGTAATAAAGCGAAATATTTTTTTTACGAAACACAATGGATGCATCTTTGAAATATGTGAATGCCAACATGACACAATCACTTAAAATCGTGATATCTGGACGAGAACTTGGATGAGTGATGTGGGGTTTTACACTCCTTTAAGAAGTATTTCACTTAGCACGACAGCTAGAATTACGCCAGGGAGAAATCCCGCAACACCATGTGGCTATGCATTACGGTGAAACCTACGAGCAGCGGCTGGAACTAGCGAACCATGGGTGGTACTACACTGAAATTCAGTGTAGCATTGCACCCAAACCTTACTGCGTGTAGAACAGTTCTCTACTGCAGACAAAGTTGCCGTGCCCCTAGCGGGATTGTGAAGGACCTATCATATGCTTCACAAAACTTTACACACACATGTTGTTTTGTTTTATAATTGACCTCCGTGTCTAAATATATTAACTTTGGGCAGAATTATGGTACCGAGGAGAAGATTATAAAATGTCTCAATTAAATCAATATCCTATCTTGGCACAACAGAGAACGGTGTGACCTTCTATCATGAGAGTACAACAGGTAAGCCATTTCTACATTTACATTGTTTGTAAAGTATCTGGAACAGTAAGATTGTATCCTGTAAACACGATCGAGGTTGGATAAATAAATAATCCTACCTTGAAACAACAGAGAGCGGCGTTACCCTCTATCTTGTGAGTACAACAGGTAAGACATATCTATATTTACATTGTTTGTAAACTATATATATGGAGCAGCATGACTGTATCCTATAACACGATCGAGGTTGGATAAATCAACATTCCTACCTTGAAACAGCAGAGAGCGGTGTTACCCTCTATCTTGTGAGTACAATGTGTTCAGGTAAGCCATATCTATAATAAAATTATGTAGAACATGTATGTCGCAACATGATTATATCCTTACAACATGAAGGGTTTCACCAAAAAAATCCCAACTGACGTCAAACATAGGTCGTACATAGACCGTGTGCAATGAAGCGTATCACACGCTACCAATATAGTCTACACACCCGCTGACGGTTTGTCTACATCAAGGTCGTAGCCATAGCAGACCAAAATAAACTCATGCGATTGGGAAACCCGATATGTTAAAGGAAGAGTACGATCCACCGGGTAGATTGAATGGTATGATTGCTCGTCAAAATTATACCCTAAACATTACTCTTTATATGCTTATTAATTAATTATTATTTATGAGTGTCATGGGGGAGAGCGTTTTCTCAGTTTGAGAACAATGACGCTTCAGTTTGAATGCACTTTTTCACCACAGTGAAAATATCCCAGATGGGATGACGTAATGTGTACAATGATAAGCTACGTGACAGTGCAACAAGGTCACATTCCCGGACACAACACGGGTAAGCATTATATATATATATATATATATATATATATATATATATATATATATATATATATATATATATATATATATATATATATATATATTGCTTACCCGTATGTTTAACAATCAGGTCAGTCAAGATACAGTAAAAGTATCTGTATATAAAACAGCGAGATGAGACTGCAGTGTTTACCCGTACAATCTGGAAGACTGCCAAACTATTTATAGCATGGCTATATCTGGCTGAACTGTCATATCGAATTTCGCAAACAAGTCGCTTTGCTTGAGTCGGTATCGACTTTCACAATCCAAGCCTGGGTTGTTTGAAGGCAGTATTTGATTAAGTTTCGCATACTTAACAGCTGATATTCAGCTGATATTCAGCTACATGTATGTGTACCATAAACGATGGTGATGCATGTCTATCTATACCTATTTCAAAGTATAAAGTCTATGTGTGCTGTGTTTGACAATCACCGTATGTGTGCGGTTTGTTTCCACCTCGAACTGGTTAACCAACTTGCGCAACCTTTCACGTTGTTGTGACATGCGGGAGGCCTTGCAAAATGTCATATGCTGTACGTGTTTCCGTCTCAAGAAATAGTTTAATCTAACCTTCAATCGACAGAAGGTAGGAAGCTGTTCTTATTTTATAGAGACTTTAGCACGTTTCTTGCATATTTGTTTTACTCAAATTTATTTTTATTATTAAAGTGTATAGAATATAATGTACTGTTTAACATCTAATTACACGACCCGATTGGTCAATTCCATAGAAAACGGTTATCAGTATTGGTAGAAAATGGTGCGACGTTTTTTTAAACCGATAACTTTAGTATTTTATCATTGACAATATACTAATAAAATGTGATATTCTCGTCTATTCTGTAATACTCACAACATGCAATTTGAAGAATAGTGAAATACATGTACAGATAATACTGTAATCTCAGCAGGAAATTATTGTTTATGTAGAGGCTGATTTCAATTTGTCCTTCCCAGATTGTCAAGCAAAACAGTTCAGTTCAAATTCCTAAGATACTTTTATATACAAAATATCAAATTCCATATGAAAATAATATTTGGTACATGAATGTTGACTTTCATGTGCAAAAACTTATACAGTTGATATATGAATAACACTATTATTGCAATATTTGAAATAATTTTAATGTGTGTTTTCAGTATGGTGTCGACACGGAGAATTCGGTTTGATGTGACTGATGCGAGTATGTTTAAGGCTAGTTTATACAGCGACATGTAATAACGACTTGTGTCTGCAGAATTACTGAAAACTACATATTAATAATAATAATAAGGTACATATTAATTCACAAGTGGTTTCTACATATCTCATTGTTACAAGCTTTTATGAAATAATTAACACCACGTCATAACATCAGAAGGACCTAATCATGCCACTATTTCGGAAGAAAACCTTAAAGAAGAAAAACATTTCGCGACCATCAGGGTTCTCACACGTATTCCACGTGCGCTTTGACGAAGAGACAAACCAGTTCCTCGACTTGCCACCGAAATGGAAAAACATCCTCGAAGAGACAGACGAGAGACAACATTCTGATTCGTCCAAAACTCAAACAGATTTTGGCCCGTCGCAAACCACACCACCAGAAAGAAGCTCAAGAACAAGAAAATCAAACAATGGCTCATCAGAAAGTACTAAAGCAGAGGCTGACTCAACGGAAACGATGAATCCGGAGGGTGAGTTGAGTCTTGTAAACTGCCAGGCAAAAGAAAGTACACACTTCTGTTGATTTTATCATATGTATGATTTTCAATTGCAAATATCTCTAGTTTTCGATGTCATAATCTAAAACTGAAAAGTACAGGTGTTCAGTCAGCATTTAAAGAATACATCTACATTTTTTTTAAATTTGTGTATAAAAATGAAATTTTGAATTTTAAATTTCTTCAAAAATTGTTTTTTTTATGAAACTGTTCATCGACATATAAGACATATTCTGTGAAAATTGATAAATGTGCCTGATTCTGCAGTTTTTAACAACAATTTAAACATAATAGGGGTCATGTTGGCGTAATTTTTATTTCTTACCCCTGTCTTCTTTAAACAAAGATATTTTAACTAAAATGTAACCACAGCCACCAATTCATTCATTCAAACTACTGCAGATAGGTGCAGATCGTGCCATAGTCAAATGCATCTGATTTCTTTTAAACATTGAATTAATTGAAACCAACTGAGGTGAGTACTTTCTTTTGCTTGGCAGTTTATATCAGTATATCATTCAGTAAGTATCACGCCTACTAGAACCACGTGACCCATTATGTTTAGCATGCGTATTGCTTGGCTTCGTGTAAAGGAAACCTTGGTAGCTAGGTGTTTAAATTGTTTGGACTGTCCTTCTGTGATTCAAATCCAATTTGAGTTTGAGAAAAGATCACAAGTTACATACACTCGAAAGATTTATTATATTAAGGTACATGGCATAGTAATACACAATTCACCGACCACATTTCATTTAGGGAGCACCATCACCTATTTCATACTAATTAAAATGATAATAAATTTATATTCGCAGCCGAAGTGACATCTGAGTCTGCGCAATGGCGGCGGAAGGGTAATGACGTGTACCGGAGCGTGACGGACGGACTGTGTCCGGCTCTGAAGAGAGATCGTCTGAACTTGGCGCTTCATCACTACAGTCGAGCTAGCGATCTGGCCAGGACATCTGTGGAGAAATCCTCAGCGTGCAAGAACATCGCCCTGACTGCTTGGAAAATGGCGCCAGTCGCCAAGGACAGGAACGAAAAACCTCAGACTATCCATTTCTACTACAAAGAGGCTCTGAAATACTTCCGGGATGCGCACGATACATCAGACGAACAGTCTCTGGAGTGGGTGTCGGGAGTGATGACGTCAGCCATTGTCTGCTGGACGGAGTTCCTGGGGACTCTGGACTCTGTGGATGTGGAGACGAGGATCAGAGAGGTACAGGGCTCGGTGCAGTTTGTGCTGGACCGTCTGACTCGAGCTCAGGCCCACCTGGAGGTGACCAACCACTTCTTCCATGCTGGGATCACTGAGCTGCAGCGGCGAAACTACAAGAAGAGTCTGAGCATGCTCAAAGACTGCTACTTTCCTCTAAACGAGGCCAGGAGGCTGGGGAATTCCTCTGAGAGTCTCATGGCGGAAGTGAATCTACTGGAGTCTGATATCCACGTGCAGCTGTGTGTGACTGAATCGATCAAGGCACGTGTGACAGGTCAGTTCACAACCAGAGATGAGGTAACTCTGGCAAAGTAGTTATGTTGTAAACTCCGTCTTTTGTAATCCCACCCCAATTATGTAATGGTTTTTGCATATAATTTCGACGTAGCCTCTGGGTGAAACCCCCTCCCATTTACAATATGTGAACCCCACACCTCTTTGCAAATTTCTGAATCCCTATGGTCACTTAAAATTCTCATAGATTGTGCAGTTTTCAACGAGGTTTATTATAGATGTTAAATACAACCATGGTATTTGTGTTGTATCTGTATTCATTAAAAGAAACACTTTCTTTCTCTTTTTTTTTAATTTTGAAAAATATAGAAGTAGTTCTATATCACTTTTGAAAAGTAGATTATTTGTCGATATTTGTTGAAACATTGTTACATAACTTTATGTCATTGTTATATCACGTCGTACAGAACTTTGTATGAAGGACTAATAATTCCTTTTAAACCCACATTGCTCCAGGAGAAGCACTGCTGAATCACGTGATCAGGGAGGAGGAGGATCTCAATGTTGACATGATCTGGGAGGTCATTGACTGGTACAGGACGGTGAGATATTAAAGTTATTAAAGTATACATTTTATTGAAATAAAATATAACTTATTATAAGCAAAGTTAACTGTAGGATTCATGGTGAAAGCAAGATAGGGGAAGGACTGGGAATTGACACAGTGTATGAGAAGGGAGGGGAGGAGGATTCATCCATTCTATATGCAACGTTTTTCAAAGAGGGTCGGTGAAATCCATAGTGAACTGATGGACTAAGTACCCATATCATTCTCTACCAAACACTTACTTACTAATGCTGACTTGACTGTGATTATTATGTCATGCGTAGATGCGACCTTTTACAGTACATGCCATAACTTTAAGTTGAAAATACCTAATGTCCCGTCCTAAATTTCAACTATTTCAACTATCTACATGGGCGAGTCACTCAAGTATGTTCAAACTATTCCAATGGCTGGCTTGATGAATAACATACATGACCTGCTTGGAAGCCTGCTTTTATAAAAGGTTTTTTAAATTGTCAATAACATCTTAAAACCAATTGTTTCCTCTCAGGCGATCCAGCTGACCCGAGAGAAGGACATGGAGATGGAGGCTATAGCTCACACCCGTCTGGGCCAGGTGTACGACCAGGTCCTCAGGATGAAGAAGAAGGCGAGGGAGAACTTCCACAGATCCATCGAACTCGCCAACCTCATGGTGCCTCGCAATTTCAGTTCAGCGGGTAGGTTACTGGATAACATCCTCGTTGAGACCATGGTGTGTATCTCGTTTTAAACTTGTTGAGTGTAAGTATTAGGTACATTAATTTTGTTATTGGATCAGTTTAACTGACCATCTTCAGTTACTTCTTACTTTCACTGGTTTGTATATTGATACAAAATGGATGTGTATATATGATTTTAACAGAGATTAAGGTAGTCTGGACATAGGCGATTCACCAACCTTACCCTCAAGTAAATATATGATTGGAAATAAATATTTTTGTTAAACGATAACTTAGTAAATGTAACACGAGACTATGATTATATACCGATTCTAACTGGTTCGTGTGTGTATTATCCCTCAGACTGGTACATTGCCGCGACGGGTGCATTGCAGAGCTACCAATCAGAGACGGTCCAAGCTGAGGAAAAAACACGAGAGGCCGAGAAGGAAAAGGTCAAAGAGGAAATAAAAGATGATCTTAAAAAGATAGAAGCAGAATTTAAAAAGTCAACCAAAGTCGAGTTCCTGTTATTTCTGTACAAGACGTACGAGCCAAAGAACCCCAGCTTCAAGAAGGCGGATGTCCCAGAGAAGCCTGCGATGGATCAGTGGAAGAAGCTGTACTGTAAGGCTGTGGTGCACTACCACCCGGACAAGGTGGATGTGGAGAAACACGGACTCAAGTGGAAAGTGCTGAGTGAGGAGATTACTAAACTGCTGACACAGCATTATGAGGTCTTGAAGGGTATCTCGTAACCAATCGAGGGACGTCAGGAACTGTGAGACGATCGCTCTTACAGATAATCATTGTGGTTCTTCTTAGTCGTTGAACGATGGTTTTATATTAAACCTTTCAACAAATAGACAGATTTACGTTGTGGAAAGGATAAGCGAAAAGGATAAGCGGCCAATCGCACAGAGAAATAGAAAGTGATTAAAAATCTGCTGAATCATTTTTAAAATGATTAAAAAAAATTTCCTATTGCTAGGATAGTGGATCGCTACACCTGGAATACAAAGTGGGTTCTGATTTCCTAGCACGTCAACCTCAAGGAAATGCGACAAGGCTTAAATCAGCCAGTAATTGAGACGAGCAAGAGTAAAGCCTTGAGTAGGGAAGTTGTATGATGTGTTGAAGGTGCTCTTGTACCTAAATGAGGAGCCTGACTCTCAGGAGGATGGTCACTACTACCGACATTGGTTATCTGTCACTTTTATCGTTGAATGATGGTTTCATTTTGAACCTTTCAACAAATAGAAAGACAAGAGTCATCAGAAGATGACATATCCCACCGGTCCAACATAAAAAATCTGATAATATCAAAAGGCACCACTCCAGTAAATGTGTAATACATATGTGAAGTTTCAGAAAGATATGATAAATGGATTTCGAGTTCTGCTCCGGAAACGAAATGATTACGGACGGACGGACAGACGGACGAGGTGATGACTATATCCCACGATGGGATAATAAACGATGTGTAAAGACTATGGACACAGAAATGAAAATATCTTACTGAAGTGATTTTTAAGTGCTCAGACATCCTTATGTTTGAAGATGTATAGAGAATTATTAATACCTGATCAGGAATGCATGTACTGGTTCAATAAGACACACAGACAATTGAGGTACAGTGAAGGTTATGAAAGATGAGACTATGGTATACTTATGAAAAACTGCACTCATTGTTTCTGGACCTCTCTGTATGGTTGCCCTCTCAACACGAGACTCACATGTGAGGGAATGGACGTGTCAACAACATATTTCAAATGTAGGATGTAAAATGATACAAACAGCATACAGAACCTCGAGCATACAAATGTATACTGAGCTACTGGGAGAATTAATTATGCAAGTCAAGTGAAATTATTTGAACTTAGGTCAGCACTTGTGGTCTTTAGGCACCTATGGAAGAGGAATAAAACATTTTGGAAAACATTCAATGGCTCTTTAAACCATCCAGATATGATAGGATTGAGGGACAGCTTGATACAATGTAACTATACTCATGGTAATAATGGTTATAGGAATGAAATATAAAAAGATAACGTGTCAGTTTAGGTAATTTGTTTGATAAAACATGTTACTACCGGACCGGATGTCTTTTTGTGAATTGTGTTCTTGAGCTTTTGCTATTTCTCCACTTGCACTTTAAAATACCAAAGAAAGAGGAATATAAGAAAAATGAAATTTATTCAAAAGAGTTCATTCCTTGTGTCTTGAGATCTTGTTGTTGGAATATTGTTGCAGTGTTTGAGTGTTCTCAATTTGGTTCTAATAAATAATGAAAAGTTGCACTTGAACCCAAATATACACAATATCTTTCATGGAGTCTCATTCCCACACAATACATACATGGCAAGTATTATATAGTTTACATCATGTGTTTTGTGCCATTTGATTTCGAAAATACCATAATATCGAACAATATTAATTATCCATGCATTTTATTTGCTAAAATCCATTTTCTGTTTAGGGGTGTCAACCATTTTTACCATGAGTATATGTTAAGGATGGGAGATGGAATTCTTAATCGTTGGGGGTGATGTTACTGCTGAAGAATAACTTAATGTGTAAATATACATTTCTTGATGATAAAAATGAACTCACCTCAGATGAAAGAGACATACATGATGTAGTCTTGACAAACTATTTATTGTTATTACATTATTCTGAATATTGGATGTTAATTGATCTGTAGATATATGTATATGATTTTACATGCTTTTTTAAAAACTCCAGGCAGTATTTGATACACACGTGTTCCAACAGTGTACGATACTAATATCGGTTGATTATATTGATTAAAGACTTTTTATCAATACAACTGATTCTTCTCTCTGTCCTACATGTTCAACTTAAATCATACCACTCAAATCCCATCTTCTTATTCTTCCTTTGCAAACTTGTCATATACAAAGAATTACAAAAGGCAGGTGTCTTTTTAATCGATGCATCCCAACATGTGATAAATGAAATCTACCACACAGTATTCAATTTCTTTCCTTCAATATAATATAGACGTTTTTACCATTGGACATAATCTTCCCACGGCAATGTGAACACGTATCGAGACCACTTTACCCGATTTTTACCTTGCCTTCAACGATGCAGTAGTCGTGAAACGTAGCAGCGACATCTGATGTGATCATGAGTTACTGCCCTTACCACTTTTGGTACAAAGTAAAAAATGCGACGCTCGATATAGTTGTAGAGGATATACAAGTCAATGTGATGGGGATTGAAGCAGAGAACTTGAGAAAGTTGGCTAAACATTTGGAAAAATTTAGAAAATATTTTTCTCCGTTTAGTAGGTGGCAATGTATCGCTGCAAATGCGACAAGTTGACTGCCGCGGAAGTTCAATTATCATGCCGTCTTCTGATTGGCCTATCTGATTAGCCTGCAGTACGCTAAAATCTTCGCACAGAAGATGCGAGCGTTTGTCAATGATTGGTAGATATCAAGTAAGCTTAACACATCAATAGTTGGACCATTGTTTGACTAATTCCAACATGATACGACCAAGTGCTTGGTAAGTAAGCTTGGACATTCGTAAACTAGACTGCGTAACACTGAAAAAACCCGATTTATCCATTTGGCATTTATCTACATCTAAGTGCAGCAATTAAATAATTCTCATTCATTATCCAATGGGCGGTTAAATTCCCTTTGATGTTTTTGAGACGATATATCACGTATCAAGAAAAGTGTGGTTGTATCTATGACGTCACTTATTTATCATCCACAGTTATTTTAAACTCTCTGATAGGACGACCGTGAAGAAGCAGGGCGGTCGAAGGGCGGAGCTACAGACACCTGGCTGGCGACCCTGAGTAATCACAACATTGTTGCAAAACCAGATGAGATCTCAAGGGATGTATGTCGCTCAATGGAAAAACAAAACAAATGTTACTCAGTACTATTTTAATGATAAAAACAAATGATCAGCTGATAAGAAACTATTTTAAAAAATCTAAAATAAAAAACATCATTGTTTTTAAATCGTCACTAATTAACACGAAGGCAATCAATCCAGCGGAAAATAATGAACAGTCATTTGGGTGTGATAATTAACTTTCAATTGACAATTCTGTATGTTGATGTACATGTATGTAAGAAGAAATTTCACATGCCTCGAACATACCAGCCGGAAAAGGAACCTGCGGGACTGGTTCCAAAGCCCGACTGACTTCCTGAGGTGAAACGGGTAAACCATCTCTAACAGCGGATTTCCCCAGACTGATTATTAAGCGCGAAAGTCATGTCACGTGACAGGCGCATATATATTTGTCGAACGTTGCCCATTGGATAAAACAGATACATGATTGACACAAGTGGGTGTATACAAAATATCATCTCGCTATCACTCACTCGGGGGCTCCGCCCCCTCGTGAGATGATAGCGAGATGATATTTTGTATACACCACTTGTGTCATCATGTATCTATTACTTGTTAGCCATTGACAGGCAAGACAGGTCAGTTGAAAACACGTTATTTTACTTTAGCATCAACAAGCAGACAGAATGTGCTGTGCCCCCGCCGATGTGAGTAATATGTTGTGAACTATTCAAAACAATCCTTACTCATAATTATGTATCTAAAATACTTATTAGGTATTCATAATGTTCATAAATATACCTCTGACGTACTGCTGTATGTATGTTGATTAACATATCGGAAAATATTAAATTTGATTAATTAGTTAAGGTGTTTTCAAGTCTGAAAATAGATCAAGTCTATTATTTTCAAGCGCAAAACATTCTGGTCTCACACAGTGTATACAAAGACACGAAATAACAACAAAGTTTATGAACAATGAAAGACATTGAAATATATAAATTTTGGCGGTTATTTATTTACCATTTCATTGAATTATGTTTTTGCTACAAATATTGAAATAAATGTTTTACCCTTCTAGGTATTTTGCTTGAATTTTATAATCAATGAGACTATATTTCAGATACATAAAACGGGTCAAATGTTAACAATTTATTGTATTTGACATTTAGAAACATTGTTAATATTGCAATCGTCAATTGTGTGACAAGGGTAAATTGCAAGAGAAGATCATTCAGCACGTGGGTTGCTATGGCGACTTGCTCTATGGACGAGCTCCACGCTTTGGAAAAACTTGTTGCCGTGTAGTACATTTTATGCAATAAAAGGAATTATGTTTATATGACGTCAGATACCATTGGCGCGCGTTAATCGAACCAAATTTCATTACATTGTCGTGATATGAACATTATATATCGCATGTCATGTTGTAGATAAAATATTTCTCTATT
Organism: Gibbula magus; assembly: GCA_936450465.1. Lineage (NCBI taxonomy): Eukaryota > Metazoa > Mollusca > Gastropoda > Trochida > Trochidae > Gibbula > Gibbula magus. The sequence continues at coordinate 30,918,800 of OW388300.1, forward strand.
AGTATATTTACAAAAAGTAATTTTGTATTTGAAACACTAACATACTTGATGGCTCTTTAATAGTATGTCCTCTGTCGTTTGGCCAGGTCACGTTCTGTTATTGCAGCACACGACATCATACAACTGACTTGGTGTTGATAGGTAGTGGGCTGGATATCGGTGAAGAAGCATCGGGGTTACCAGTTACCGAGCTAATGCCAGATTTCTAATTGTAGGCGGTTTTCAGCGTAACCCTGGTTATGGAAATTCTTTGTAAACTTGGTCGACATGACAGCTTGCGAAAATGGACTGAGCTGCATCCAGTTCTCACAAATCATCAAGGACAAATTATGAAATTGTGAAATGTCACAAAAGAACCCATTGCAGATTAGGCACGAGCTTTTTGGCAACTCAACTCTTGTTAAATTCCATACAAAGTATTGTGGCACAGTGTTTGAAGCTACATGGCGTGGTGACAGAATTTTGACGTATTGTGAACAAATTGTAAAAGAAATGTCTACATGATTGCTGATTTTCATAATTTTATATCTTATACCAAATTAATAAGACGTTGATTTTAAAGTGGCCTCAGTGTTTTGCTCGGAGGCAAATACAAATTACGTTTAGGATAATTAATAAACAATTAGGATAAGAGAAAGTTGAAATTTCCAAAATACCCTTCTACACATTTTGTTTAGGTATGGCGTTTCGTAGAGCGTGGTCTTATAAGTTTTATTAGTACTGTACTGACAACGATGGTCTAAGTTGCATTTCCATGGAAACAGCAAACAATGTTTATGAAGTTGCTCGTTATGGTTGTTAAACGTACAGGGTCTCGAGACGGGCAGACGGAAGGAGGCAAAGTACAAATGTAACACTTTATTGAAAATAGTTTATAACATGAATATGAGTAATACAATCTATAGGACGAACATTTTGTATCTATATTTGCAAACAATGTGGAATATACAGGGCTGGTTCCGGAAACGTGAACTGAATTGTTTCATTAAGATATTTCAATACGTTTTTCTTATCAGTGACATTAGTTTTTCTTGCGATTTAATAAAGAGCATCCTCGGTTACCCAGGTTTTATATATGCTCCGTTCTCCTCTCCACTAAATCACCCCTGGGACACTCTATCGGGAAGATATGTACTCAAATAACCCGCCCTCGGTCTGCGTGACGAAATCAGTAACCAATGGAAATGCTTGATAGAATTCACTAAGCTTTTAAATGGTTTTCATTGGCTCGGAGGTCTAAGCTGCGTAGCAGTTTGATTGGCTCACGCCGGACAAGGGTGGATAATTTGAGTACAGATTTCCCTGATAGAGTGTCCCCGGGGTAATATAGTGAAGAGTTACGGAGCATATATAAAACCCTGGGTAACAGAGGATGAATAAAGAGAAGCAAAGCCTGTAATACGAACCCTTAAACGCCAACAACAGCAACAACAATTGGAAAACAATTATCAACAAGTTTAACGTTTTGTGTGTTGGCATACAATGTTTAATCGAAAAGATAAAACTTTAAATTATACACGACCATTTTCTATTTGAATATTCGTTGTAGTGCAGTCCAGTTTTATTCATTTAAAAAAACAAATTAAAAAAAGCAAAAGGCACATAAATGACAAGCAAAAAGGTACCAGAACTGGTTATGAAAAACGCATAGTAAATGTATGAAGTTAATGCTATACACTTTTATTCGACTCTTCCTAGTCCCTTGGATTGGAAAATCACAAAATTTACACTGATTATAATTTGAAAAATGAAGTTCAATGCTAGCACTTCTAACACACTGGCTCTAAATCTCATGCATCATGCAAAGGCTGTCCATATTACAAAAAATCCATCATTGACCATGTCCGTCCGTATATATTAAAGGGTAAATAATAATATTAGTTTCAATACTTATACTGTACTACACTGTCTCTGTTGTCCTCGTTGGTCTAGGGTGGAACCTTGTAGATTTGTCCCTTCACTATCTTATAATACTCTATAAAGTCACCAATTCAGTATTTCCAACTTTCTGCATGTGAGTCCATGTTTCGCAACATCCACCATGTGAAGTAATTTGAAAAAGCCTTATTATTCACAGAAACCCCTATCAATAGCAAATGTAGAATCCTTTCTCATTTGTCTTATTTGGTCTTGGATGGTTTTGGTTTCCCATTTGTCTTGGATGGTTTTTGTTTCTCATTTGTCTTATTTGGTCTTGGATGGTTTTGGTTTCTCATTTGTATTATTTGGTCTTGGATGGTTTTGGTTTCCCATTTGTCTTGGATGGTTTTTGTTTCTCATTTGTCTTATTTGGTCTTGGATGGTTTTGGTTTCTCATTTGTCTTATTTGGTCTTGGATGGTTTTGGTTTCCCATTTGTCTTAGATGGTTTTTGTTTCTCATTTGTCTTATTTGGTCTTGGATGGTTTTGGTTTCTCATTTGTATTCTGTGGTCTTGGATGGTTTTGGTTTCTCATTTGTCTTCTTTGGTCTTGGATTGGTCCTCTTCGGTTTTGGTTGTCTCCTCGCAAGTTTGAGACTTCAGGTTCTCATAATGCTGCGTCAGCAGTTTAGTAATCTCCTCACTCAGCACTTTCCACTTGAGTCCGTGTTTCTCCACATCCACCTTGTCGGGGTGGTAGTGCACCACAGCCTTACAGTACAGCTTCTTCCACTGATCCATCGCAGGCTTCTCTGGGACATTCGCCTTCTTGAAGCTGGGGTTCTTTGGCTCGTACGTCTTGTACAGAAATAACAGGAACCCGACTTTGGTCGACTTTTTAAATTCTGCTTCTATCTTTTTGAGATCATCTTTTATTTCTTCTTTGACCTTTTCCTTCTCGGCCTCTCGTGCTTTTTCCTCAGCTTGGACCGTCTCTGATTGGTAGCGCTGCAAGGTACTCGTGGCGACAATGTACCAATCTGAGGAATAATACATGTACGAACCAGTTAGAATCGGAAAATAGTCAGAATCGCATGTTATATTTGCTCAGTTAATGTTCCATTCACACATATACTTGAAGCTAAGTTTGACTTACGGAATTCTAATCACGAAAATCTATTTACACCTGTTCTCTAAATTAAAGTTGAGAGACACCAGGTGGGGTTCTTAACTAAGAATATATCTGGATACCTACCCTCTGAGCTGAAGATGTGAGGTACCATAAGGATAGCGCGATTCTGAATCAGACATTTATCTAGGTACCGACCCTGCGAAATCCGAATTCCGAAGTTATGAAGAAGGAAGTTACCTAGAAACTTACCCTCTGAGCTGAAGTTGCGAGGCACCATGAGGTTGGCGAGTTCGATGGATCTGTGGAAGTTCTCCCTCGCCTTCTTCTTCATCCTAAGGACCTGGTCGTACACGTGACCGAGACGTGAGTGAGCTACTGCCTCCATCTCGAAATCTTTTTCACGAGTCAACATGATGGCCTGCAAGGACAAAGCTTGCATGAAACAAATGTGTTAATGGCCTTTTCTAGGTAAATAAAACATGTACATCAGCAATAACTGTAGTTTATCAGTTTAGATGGGTGACATGGGCTCCGTTTCATAACAGCGAGCGCATATAATCGCTCATTGATTGCTCAATGTAGCGCTCAAGTAGCGCTCATGCTCTCCTGAACGACACGGTGCAAAGCCTCAAAGTTCGCTCGCTTTGCTACGTAGCGCTACATTGAGCAATCGCGTTCAAAAGAGGTTTAAAAGTAATCGCTAATTGTGCGATTACTTTGAAACCTCTCTTGAACACGGCCCTGATACGCCTATTTGTTGACACTTATGGTAAAATACATTTGGTAGGCAGACCTGGGGTTTGTATAATCCTCAGGGAGTATTTAGAAGTTTGTTGAATCCGCAGGTTGGAATGAGCGCTTAACGTCGGTCTGTCTACACTTTTAAAGAAAACATATTTAGTAATCCAATTACAAATGGACTTGTTCCATGTTCTTCCCGATGCCATTTACGAATTGAGACACATAGATCTAAGTATATAAACGTATCAATACACACATTAAGCATGTGGAAAACATCCGCCATCTTGAATTATCCGTCATGTCCGGAAATACACAAGCATTAGTCTAGAAATACGACACTAGAACCTTTGAACAATGTCCGGGCATTACAGAGAATCTAAGATGGCGTGAGTTTCTTCCTTGTTTATTGTATAGAGAAGTTCATATTATAAGAACTATACACAAGGTCTGGTCCCTATGGGTTAAAGCCTTACCGTCCTGTACCAGTCAATAACATCCCAGATCATGTCTACATTCAGAATCTCCTCGTCCTTGATCACTTTCGTCAAGAGTTCGTCTCCTGAGAGTAAACACAAACATATATATGATAAGGGCAATAACTCTGGAAATAATAATTGTACATTTTCATTTTCGAACTCCATCAAGGCATTCATGTCACACACTAAATTTCGTGATCCTATCTTAATTTTTTTTGGAGAAAAGCTGTCCCTTTTATGTCGGATGTACACACGGACGGACGGAGCCCAAACCTATACCCCCTACCAATTTGTGGCTTGGTATAATATTAAATACGTCTTCGGTACTCTGTTATGAAAAATGTTGTCGATGTCTTATTATCTTACTATAATAAACTCACAAACGTAAGGCATTGTTAATTTGAACTCGTCATGATTGCATACAAGGAGGATTGATCGGCTGCATATGGACATGGAAACTAACTGGAAGTGTGATTATCTCCCTTTGGTCTAGTCTTTTGGATGATCAGTAAGAGTATTACTTGAACCTTCTAACATAGTCTAGAACTTTGAATACACTCTGGATATATTTGGTCTTACTTCTGGAGAGATTCTACTATATTTTGGAAACGGAAATGCATAAATGGATTCAACTTTTGTTTTCATTTTTTGCTGGTTTCCTGAGGGAAACACATTTGAATGATGTAAAGCAAACACTTTTAAACTAACTGCAACCTACCTGTAACACGTGCCTTGATCGACTCAGTCACACACGTCTGCACGTGGATATCCGCCTCCATCAAATCCACTTCCGACATGAGGATCCGACAGGAAGTACCCAGCCTCCTGGCCTCGTTCAGAGGAAAGTAGCAGTCTTTGAGCATGCTCAGACTCTTCTTGTAGTTTCGCTGCTGCAGCTCAGTGATCCCAGCATGGAAGAAGTGGTTGGTCACCTCCAGGTGGGCCTGAGCTCGAGTCAGACGGTCCAGCACAAACTGCACCGAGCCCTGTACCTCTCTGATCCTCGTCTCCACATCCACAGAGTCCAGGGTCTCCAGGAACTCCGTCCAGCAGACAATGGCTGACGTCATCACCCCCGACACCCACTCCAGAGACTGTTTGTCTGATGTATCGTGCGCATCCCGGAAGTATTTCAGAGCCTCTTTGTAGTAGAAGTGAATGGTCTGAGTTTTGTCGTTCCTGTCCTTAGCGACTGGCGCCATCTTCCAAGCAGTCTGGGCGATGTTCTTGCAGGCTGAGGATTTCTCCACGGATGTCCTGGCCAGATCGCTAGCTCGACTGTAGTGGTGAATCGCCAAGTTCAGACGATCTCTCTTCAGAGCCGGACACAGTCCGTCCGTCACGCTCCGGTACACGTCATTACCCTTACGCCGCCATTGGAAAGATTCGGACGTCATTTCTACTGAGGGAATATGTACATTTTAGGCAAAAAACCATGGTCGTGATTTAAATAGCTGTGACTTTGGAATTTAATTGGAAACACATTTATTCATTTAAGATATGTTGGAAACAAAACTTTGACGCTACAAATGAAGTGATACAAATCACGATTTCCCCTTGACCCAGATACTCCTTGAATCGTTACGATAACAGTATATATAGATGTGCACCTTTAAATGTACTTCCATTGTGTTTAATAAAATTGTGTTTGTCTTTAAAACGTTCGAACTCACCACATGTGCTGTTTACAGTACAAATAAATTCACTCAGCTTGCATATTCATCACCAATCGCCAAATATATCATAATTACAAGTTTCCAATTAAAATCGAGTAACATCATTATGCAAGTGTACATGTAGAAACCGGAACTGCACGTCCCATTTACATGCACAGTAGTTATATGACCTATTAAACATCATCAAACCAAATTTGTCTTTTTGTCTGTTGGCAATAAGATTCTAAAATTACGTTTGACTCACTGGCGCGCGTCAATCGCGATGCATTGTCCGGTTTTCGATCAGAACTCAATCCTTGTACCTTCATATGGTCAATATACTAAGTCGACTATCATCAAAATGAAATTTTTCGGTAAAAGTCGGTACTTCTCGATAAAGTAACACATTTTATAACGTTTGGAATATATGACCCCTAACAACACAATGGATGTACCTTTAACAACATGTCTTGTCAACAAAAAATAATAATCGTTCACAGGTAAAAAGGTATGCCGATATATAAGGTTTTAAAGCTTATTCCACACAGGTTATGTTCGTTAACATAGGATTCAAAGTTTAAATTTAAAACTCTACCTTTGTGATACAATGATGTTTTTAGTAAATAAAGGTTGATGTTTAATATGCATGGGTGCATTTGCATAGTGCTCAAACTTCCTGGTCTACAATATGCTGCGTGTATGTCACGCGTGAGTGATCGCGACCTGCAAACACATACCGGCGGCACTAGGAGCCTCATTTTACCACATTTTTAACCCCATCTTTAGCTGAAAGGGCTTTATAAAATTTGTGCCAAAAGCTTGCTTACACTTAAAGTCTTTGTCTACGCTTTTTTCGTCCAAGTATCAATATAGTTTTTGTATATTTATGTCGTACTGTGTTTCTGATCCTTTTCATGATTTTAATTTTATATCTCATCGCTAACAACGGCACAGCTTCGGCTAATATACTTGTATTTATTTTTATCAGATCTATGTGTCATTTGATATGAATGTGTAATTAGGTGTTCGATAATCTGGCTGTTTGCCAAATCTTTTCTCAAAATAATTTTTTTTCTCTCTGAAAATGAGCAAACTTAATTGACATTTGTCAGCTGAATATATAGTTTATGGACTTCGCATATTCCGTATTGTGAGATTTTTAGTCAACAAAGTCTGCCTAGACACAGTGTATTACAACTTTGCTCAACAGATTCAAAACGTATACTACTGTCGGATAACATTGATTTTAAGTGTATTTGATAAGCATATTTTATGTTAACACAATTCTATGTATCATATCATCATCATTTTAATTTCCATGGTGTGCTGATATCTCTGTTTAAAAACTTGTGTTTGAACAGAAAATTTGGCATTAAAACGAAAACGTCTTTTTTTTAAATGTTTAACTTACGTTATTAAAAAATGAAGACAATTTATCTTTTTCTACTTTATTTCATTGATGCGTCAATTGAGTAAGACGTCATAAGACATGTTAACAAGTTCCTCACATATTGAAATTCCGATCCGACGAATGTTTTATTTGTTCAGAAACATGGCGAGATAATGTTCCCACGATTAAAACTCAATTATGTTGACTTTTGGAGACATTATCTAACTATGTTGTGTTTATGATATCTTGTGGACGATAACGGTTGTTTAACACAATACTCGGTTTCAACTCACTAGCTTTCATCCATGACCAATATAGAGTGTCCCTGTCAGGTTAACGCGACTTACTGTTATTTGGCCTTTTGCCATACCCTTATGCTTTGTCTACGATTACTTCACAGGCTGGAGAGGAAACATGGATATGGGTCTATATATATATATATATATATATATATATATATATATATATATATATATATATATATATATATATATATATATATATATATATATATATATATATTCCTCCCCAGCCTGTGGATTAATATGATCCAATATCGATACTCTACTCTTAAAGAACCATTTTGTAATGAAGTCGTTTTAACACAACGCTACTATATGCGTAGTCATTGTCATTGTACAATATCAAGTGCGTTTAATCGATAGTTATTAGATATACGGTATAAATATGCCGCTTATCTATTATTATTCTTACATGTGCATATGTAATATTCTGATCTACAACAAGACACGTGGACACGCGATGTTAGCATGATGAAGGCTATGATGTATTATCGTATACAAATTGATGATAAATAAATAATTTCTAATTTCCGTCAATATGTCCATATTTTCATGGTAATTTGATGATCCCCTATTATTGTAATACGCAGTCATGAATTTAAATATAAAAATTAATAAATATAATAAAAATAAATTTTCATAATTTTAGTTATTTTGTTAGTGAAACCTTACACTCGAAGAAGCTATGTCAACTCACCCCTCCAGTTGATAACAACTCCAGTCTAACACGAAAATGTAATACATTTCTAAATCGAAAGTAGCAATAGATATACATACATGGATCTAGACAAATACATGTACTGTCATTACGTCCAATGGAATATTCATTCAATAATACATACCCGTTGATGAGGGTATCGTTCCGTTAACAGATACTGCCGAGAATCTATTGGGATCTCTTGGAATCCCACACACTATCGGAGAGCTGTTCTTGTCACCCCGTCACTGGAGTCAGGATTCTTGGAAAACCCGGAAGTGAATTGACCTCGGTCACGTGACGCTGTATATTCCGTGGCATAGTTCAAACTTCTGCAAAAAATGTTGCGTAGTCTGTTTAATGTCCTAAAAATTATCTAAGTACGTTTAAGTACTTGAGTCTTAGTATTAAATTGTGTAAAGTACACCTGTACTAGTATGGTTGCGTATTGTGATTATAATCATTGAAAAGCTTTACACGATATACATGATTAATTCGTATTTCACAAGATTTTACCAAATATATTTTCCCTAAACTATCCATTTTAGCCATCATAATACTTAAGACATTTAAGACATTTATGGTGATGAATACTTTTATAACGCCAACATACATAAGCATGACACGAGTGTGAGCGATTGAAATAAAATGAAGCATTCGTAAAATATCATTCCAAAGGCTGAGTTTGAATTTGTTTTCACTGCTATAAATTTATGTGATTTTAGCGTTAAATGTTTTTCACTAATGTCATGACGGGTAGTTTTATTGCAGGGAGGTAGCCATCTTGTTCCTTTATTTTGTATCCGCATGATTCAAATTCATCTGATTGTGAAATTTATGACTTGATTGAAATTCAGATTAAACTTTAAAACAAAAACTACTTGTTGAACGTACATTGCACATCCAGGTCATACAAACTTATGATAGGCATTTTGAACTAACGTTTATCACCAGTTGAATAAATGAAATTCTTAAATGTCTAATCTGAATAAAATAAGGAGAATTTTCAAACAAAGAAATTATTGGATGTTATGATAACAATGTTTATTACTCAAACGTGGTGAGATCACTCATTAGATAACAATGAGTTGGTTACACACATGTGTGATACCACCGCGTGCTGCCGTAACGTCATAATCGGCGTGTGGCGTCATAGTCGTTTTATGTTGACGTCACAATGTTAGCCGCGCGACTGGAATAGCGGGTGACCTATTTGCAAGTAAGCGTCACTAAAAACGATTTTCTTGCAATTCAGCGCTATTTACATCATCGAGTAATAAATAAAATACTAAACTCAGTCCCGTTTGATAACATGTTTATGAAACTCGTGAATGGCATCGGTATTTAACTCGCTTTCGCTCGTTAAAATACCAAACCATCCACTCGTTTAAAAAGCATGTTATCAAACAGGACATCGTTTAGTATTCTATATGTATTTAAATAGGTTAGGTGATTAAATTAATATTCACGTTCAGGAAAATTTCACTGTTAGTCAACAGCTTACGTGGGACAGCAAAGCAACTCTGGTTATCCACGAATGAGATAAAACCTGTTCACAAAGACTAATTTTCGGGAAAAATAGTATTTTTCTTAACGACATCAACATATATACACAGTTATCTCTCATTAACCTATTCCACGACACAATGCTACAAACAAGTTTCAATTTCAGTAACCAAGAGCTTCATTTCAGCTTTGGATTTCACAATGCTCTGTCGAAATAAATATGAACCCGTTATTAATATGTTTCTTACACACACGAACAATGAAATAATTCATGAAATTTTAACTCGATATGTTTTTGGTATACAATGTATACCATTATTGACAATTTACATATTCAATGTTAGTCACTTCCATCGGAAAAAGGCATTGTCATGAATTCGATTTTCTAACATTTAATTTGTTCGTTGACGATAATAATTTATTCTTGCGTAAAATCAAATTGCACTTTCAAACAAAGCACGCATTGAAATCCCGCACAGCACGTGCAGACCGTGCAAATCATGTTGCACGTGCAGATTTGGTCAAAACGAGCAGACGTGAACTGGTTCAACGCACTCGTTTCTCGACTTCAGACGCGACAACTGCTCAAAATGACTTCCATATCGACTCAGAACGTTCTCGACGTCAACACAGGATTGCTTGCTGTCATGCGAGAGGTTGGTGGTTTGAAATATTCTTAACAATCATACTCACCATGCTCTTTAATCTTGAAGCAGTGTCATATATTGATGTCATTGCCCAATATTTAGACTTCTCTCTTTAAGTCTACCGTCCGTGGTTCGAATCCCGCCAGGGGCACGGCAACTTTGTCTGCAGTAGAGAACTGTTCTACACGCAGTAAGGTTTGGGTGCAATGCTACACTGAATTTCAGCGCAGTACCACCCATGGTTCGCTAGTTCCAGCCGATGCTCGCAGGTTTCACCGCAAAGCATAGCCACATGGCGTTGCGGGCTTTCTCCCTGCCGTAATACTAGCAGCCGCGATATAAGTGAAATACTCTAGAAAGCGGCGTTAAATCCCAACTCACCTCACCTCACCTCACTGCATTTCAGGGGAGTACAAGGGAATTCCAGGGGAGTACTTGTTCTAGACGACATGCGCTGCATTTGGCCACTTCATCAGGTTCAGGATACCCCCGAAATGAGAGCTAATACCTATTAATAGAGATTATCGCCGAAAACAGGGATAAAACTAGAATAGCGTTTGCGGGACACCGCAAAAGCAGAGCAGCTCCGAAACTTTGGGTCTCGCCTTTCCCTGTTCCGCCTTCTCCTCAACATAAATAAAAAGGGAATTTCTTTTGACAATTTTTTTTTCATTATTCAAGTTTTTCTAACAAGTTGAATCATCACTGGGGTCACTTTTTACAACTTTGTTCTTAAAACCTATTTCTGATTTCAAAATTGGATCAACAGATTAACACGGCCTTAACCAAAATCTCATGACCTTGAACTTTGACCTTCAAGGTCACACCATCAATGAATTCTTTTCATTGTGTATAACAATCAGGCAATGACTCAAAGTGTTCATTGTTAGCATAAGGCATATTCACAATAGCACGCTTAATTTGTGAACTTGCTGTGACCTTGACCTTTGAAAGATTTTAGCAAAAACGTTTTCAAATCTTGGTCTTTCTCCAAAGTTGATATATACCAAGTAAGGGTCTGATAGCACAGAAGTTGTTGAAGTTATCTTGTTTACAAGGATTTTTGTAGTGATTTCAGAACTCATGACCTTGACCTTTGACCTTGAATGTGAACATGTCAAAATCATTCCTGAGATTTATAAGAAAGAAGCTACATATATGAGATGTTGATACCTTCATGGAAAAAAGTTATTTAGTGATTTCAGAACTGGTGACCTTGACCCTATCTCGTGACCTTGACCTTTAAAATTCAAGGTCACACAATCAGTGATCACTTTTCATTGTGTATAACCATCATGTAATGATTCAAAGTGATAATAATTGAAATAAGACATTTCGCAAAAGCATGTTTAAGTCTTGCCCTCGCTGTGACCTTGACCTTTGACGGATGTTAATGAAAACCTTATCAAATCTTGGCCTTTATCCATAGTTGATATACACAAAATAAGAGCCTGATAGCACAAATATTTTTCAAGTTATCATGCTTACAAGGATTTCTTTAGCGATTTCAGAACTTGTGACCTTGACCTTTGACCTTGAATGTGAAGATGTCAAAATCATCCACCAGGTTTATAAGAAAGAAGCTATGTATATGAGGTGTTAATACCTTCTTGGGAAAAGGTTATTTAGTAATTTCAGAACTGGTGACCTTGACCATATTTCGTGACCTTGACCTTTTAAATTCAAGGTCACACAATCCGTGATCACTTTTCATTGTGTATAACAATCATGTAATGATTAAAAGTGTTAATAGTTGAAATAAGACATTTTCGCAAAAGCATGCTTAAGTTGTGCCCTCGCTGTGACCTTGACCTTTGATGGATGTTAGCAAAAACCTTTCCAAATCTTGGCCTTTCTCCATAGTTGATGTACAACAAATAAGAGCCTGATAGTACAAATATTTTTCAAGTTATCGTGTTTACAAGGATTTTTTTAGCGATTTCAGAACTCGTGACCTTGACCTTTGACCTTAAAAATAAACATGTCAAAAAAATTCCCCAGGGGCATAAGTAAGAAGTTATGTGTATGAGTTCTCAAAACCTTTAAGGAAAAAAGTTATAGCGAATACAAAACGCGCGTGCGGCGGCGGCGGTGACGGAAACTGCACAAAAACTGATACATGTAGCAGCTCCGACTAAGTCGGAGCTGCTAAATAGACCACTTTGGACATCAAAAACATCGTCTTACAGGCTGGCGCTCTTCTATAAAACTGGCGAAAGTTATCGCATGCACATGTTGATACACGTGTGTGGCCGTCGTGAATTGATATAAATTAGAAGTCTGGAATTCGCCGCATTTTTGGTGCTGGAGCGAAAACAATTATCGGTTCACTCGCCATTTTGAAAGTATTTTCTATTTAATACCTTTCCTAAATCACCGAGCATACAAACAATTCACCAACTTTGTGTAGCAACCATCCCTCTCGCCATTTGCATCGGAAGTAGTTCTGCTAGCGCCCTCTAACTTCCAGGAGGGGAGGTAATACCTGGGTACCCCTCAAATTTGATCGAATCTACGGGAGCACATATCGACCATCATTTGCGATTTTTAACCAATTATTGTTTATGATGAAATATGTCTCCTTTTTACAGATTTCCATGAAAAGGCATGAATACGACCTTTTTCTAGACTTCTTGTTGAAACCCTCGTCAGAAACCACGATGAAAGGACTAAATGTTACATCGGTATCAACACCTTATTATTGATCAGATGAGGAAATAACTTCATCTATTTTAATCATTATACAAAATGTAGTTTAAATGTGGTTAATAATACAACTGGCATGGATAATACTTGTACGTCATTGGGTATGTTTCATTTCTTTTAAAATAGTTACATTGTCATCGGAAACAAAGAACCAAAGTCAATGGTCGAAAAATAGTGTAAATACTTTTAAAAACGTTTCATTGTTTATTAGGTTGTTAGTGGATTACACAACGTAGTAAAGGATGTTGTAGGTTCTTTGGGTTTTCTTTAATTTCAGCGACATAACTTCGGAACTCGGAACTTCTGTTTTTCTGTCAATTGTTGTTGATTGAGACTGTAATATGTGTAAAATTGCTTATTTTCTTACTTACCAGATTTATTATACCCCCGACCAACGGTTGGGGGTATATAGTTATACCAACGATTCCGTCCGTCCGTCCGTCTGTCCTTCCGTCCGAAGACAATTTTTGTCCGATCGATTACAGAAAAACTATTCGTCTCATCCTTTTTAAATTTGGTACATGTCTTCTTCACTACTAGGAGAGGTGCAGTGCGAAGTTTAAACCGAATTGGTGAATTTTTGAATTTTTGGCGATTTTTTAACTTAGTCAAATTCGGAGCATTTTTTGTCTGATCGATTACAGAAAAACTATTCATCTCATCCTTTTCAAATTTGGCACATGTCTCCTTCACCACTAGGAGAGGTGCATTGCAAAATGTAACACGATTTGGTGAATTTTTGAATTTTTGGCGATTTTTTATATTCTTTTACTTTATCATAGCTAGAATGACTGCATCCTCGATAATCCAGCGCTATTGTTCCGATAAATCTACACACAGGCGCTGGAAAACAGTAAGGGTATTTATCCCTAACCTAGTTACCTCCCTTGGGTCCATGTTATCCAATCAGAAACGAAACGCAGACACTATCTGCGTAAACAACTCGACCAATCAAAACGCATCACTACCGTTGTTTATAGAAACAAACATGGCTCACTCACTCGATTACGATAAAATTTGTAACAAATTCAGCGTAGAAAACCTGACAGAAACTCAAAAGAAAGTTTTAAGAAGTCTGTACGTGAGAAGGGTGTATTCATGTCCATCAAAACGGGTGGACGTAAATGATTAAAATCCCTGTGCTGTGCTGTGCTACTGCGATAGCCAAGATCCTGACACGAGAGTGCTTGTTATTTCACCCTTGATTTCAAGTGATCTCATTGGTTGTTAGAAAGCAAGCGTTTCGCGGAGTCATTGCGAAGGGAGGTAACTAGGTTAGGGATAAATACCCTTACTGTTTTCCAGCGCTTGTGTGTAGATGTATCGGAACAATAGCGCTGGATTATCGAGGATGGAATGACTGAAGCTACTTCTGTATTGTGATTTGTTGACTTCATCATTTTCTTTTTCATGTAACTTTCATCAAAAGCTACTTTTGTGTTCTCGTTGATTTTACTTTTTATATTTCCACTGGTTATATTTTGGGGAAAGTTAAATTTTCTTTCCTTTCAGCCATTAACTGCTGTATATCTCTCACTGTGCCTTCAGGGGTGTGCTTCCATGTACCTGTTGTTTAAAGTCACTCGAATGAATCATTATGATGGATTAATTTCCAAAATAAAGTTGAAATCAGTGGTAATAGCAGTAGTGTATTATATTACCAATACCTTTTCAAGTTACTTTTATTCCTATTTTGACTTAAACCACCTTTTTCACATGAAGATCGAGACTTGTCCCACCATTTTCACAAACAGTTTAATCTTAGCAATTACATTTCAAAGCTTATCAATCCTTAGGTGTGCAGACACCTCTCTCTTTAAGTAAAATAAAAATGTCAAACTTTAACAGTCGGGGGTATTAGTGAGCCACGCTCACTTTTTTGCTTGTTTATTTATTCATTCAGACGATTCCAACATTAAACATAACCAGGGGTCGTTTAGTTTACTTTGTATTTCAAAAAATCAAGAAAACACCATACATGCAACTGACCAATGAAGCAGTTTTATTTCCATTTAGATAAGCATGTTCCAGTTCACCATCAGTAATGTTTAGTTTGTTGACATTGATATAATTTCTATATCTACAAAACAAGGGAAAGTATCATCCACGAACACGTCTGATCTTCGAAGTTACCCACAGCCGCCGTGTACCCTATTTTCGAGGGCGCCGTTTTGTCGGGTCATCCAGCCTAGTAAGACCGTGGTGATCTTGAGGTTTTTCCACACACAACAAACATGACAAACTACGGGACTCGACTTGTACAAAGATAACAATATATATGGATTAAACAATTAGATAAGATGCTTCGTAAATAAAACAAACTTACAGACAGCTGTTGTGTTGAGAAATGGCTAGTTTATATCCAATAATTAAGGCGTTTGGACATTTGCTCACAAAATGTCAAACTGAAAAATGAAACATTTTTCGGGGGTTTAAATATTACATATCATTGGCAGCGACGGTCATGGAAACTGTTACAAATATGATGGTAATGAACAATAAACGATAACAATACGAAGGTTATGAAAAATGCGTGATCACAGGCCATGTTTAAAATTATTTAAAAAATGATGTAGGCTTATACATTTTCACCAATTAGGCAACTTAATTGTCGAGCTGTGTTGTAATGATTTAAAATTATTTACTTTAAGTTATACCATCGACATATGACATAAAACAAAAATGAATATGTAGGTCACAAAATGATGTATCACTATACTATAAGTAGGGATTTGATACATTTCACTCAGTACTGTACCGGGTGTTTGTCAAACATAACATTTCATGAACATTCGAATGATAAATAATTTAGAAAATATATTCCGCCACCCTATAACACTGAGGGATTATATCGTAAACAGGCCACCGTAAATCACCGGCCATTCCAACCCTAACGGTACATTACCTCCCCTCCTGGAAGTTAGAGGGCGCTAGCAGAACTACTTCCGATGCAAATGGCGAGAGGGATGGTTGCTACACAAAGTTGGTGAATTGTTTGTATGCTCGGTGATTTAGGAAAGGCATTAAATAGAAAATACTTTCAAAATGGCGAGTGAACCAATAATTGTTTTCGCTCCAGCACCAAAAATGCGGCGAATTCCAGACTTCTAATGTATATCAATTCACGACGGCCACACACGTGTATCAAAATGTGCATGCGATAACTTTCGCCAGTTTTATAGAAGAGCGCCAGCCTGTAAAACGATGTTTTTGATGTCCAAAGTGGTCTATTTTTATCCCTGTTTTCGGCGATAATCTCTATTAATAGGTATTATCTCATTTCGGGGGTATCCTGAACCTGTTCATTACTATTTACTTAAAGCCTTTGTGATAAGACAAATGCTCTTGAAAACTGATTTGCTTATTTGCTCATGTTGATCATCGCGCTGATGACAACTGCGGGTAATTGGTATGTATGCAGTCACAGAACTGTCACCGTTGTCAATAGTCAAATCAACACAGAGGGATTAATCAATACAACGTCCAATTTGAACGAGTTTTCTTTGCGCACATAAAATCCCTCAATTGTTTCCATGGACCGTATTACCGTATCCGTATCATTTATGGTGTTGCCCTTTCACCTCTGTTTGGTAGCTCACGTGGTACATACCAATCGGGATAAGTGGTTGAAACGCTGACATTAAAGTTTCTTTGAAAAACATTACATCTGACGGACCATGTTTTTATTGATCTCATGTAATCCTAAAACTTTCTGGTCTTTACAGACTGACAAAAATGATGCGATGACGCGATATTTTATTTTGTTTATGACATTTTTTTTAGGAATGAAGTTAAACAAACTTAATACAATTATTTGTATAAATAAAGCACAGACCCTCTTAAATATGTGTTACTATTCAAAATAGTCAATAATCTCGCCCCTACACTACATCTCAACAGAAACGAGTGACATTTTCTATGTTTAATGTTTTCTGAGGCTAAAAAATTAGTTATCTGCCCCTTACTTTTGAAAACATAGAAAGAAGACCTGAGGCGTGGGTTTGAAACTGATGTGGGCGGAAATCCGAAACAAATTCCTTTTTTTGGCCTTACACCTGTAGAAGAGTGGGTATACTTACCTCTGTTAAAGAGCCATAACGGATGTTAGTGTTTCAAATTTTTTGGAAAATATACTTATAACGTCATTCGCCAGAGAAATATTTTATCTACAACATGGCATATGTTAAATAATTTTCATATCACGACAATGTATTGCAATTTGGTTTCAAAGAGAAGTATCACTTCGACTAGCGCGCGCTACGGGTATCTGACGTATATAAACAGAGTCCCCTTTTTTGCGTAATACGTACTACACAAAAAGCAAGCGCTTCCGAAGCGTGAAGGCTCGTCTCTAGCGCAAGTCGCCACAACAACCCATGTGCTGCACGTGATGCACGTGTCTCTCTTGCAAAGTACCCTTGTCACACATTACTGAATGTAACGATTGCTTTACAAACTATGTTTCTAAATGTCCTGAGAATATACAAATTATTTCCTGTTTAATGTTCTTTTTATTGAGATAAGACCAGCATATTATGACAAAGTTTTACTCTCATTAATTATAAAATTCAAGCAAAATACCTAGTTGGGTAAAACAATTATTCCAATATCTGTAGCAAATACATAATTAAATGAAATGGTAAATAAATAACCATCAATAAATTATATATTTCGATTTCTTTCATTGCTCATATTTTTTGTTATTCTTTCGTGTGTTTGTTTACTGTGTGTGAGCTAGACCATAATGCTTTGCGCTTGAAAATAATAGACTGGATGTATATTTAGACTGGAAAACACCTTTACTAATTAATGCACTTTCTCGGCTTATTTTAAGTTGGAAAAATTAGGGAAAAATTAAGTGTATTTATTTCACGGAGATAGATTTTTGGAAACATTTTGATATTTTCCTCAACATCCGTGATGGCTCTTTAATACTGTCTGTAGGGGCGTTGTTGCTTATGGGTTTGAATCCCGCAAGATAGCTGTACCAATTCAGAAGGTGAACGGTCACGCTGTTTTATTTGGGAGCACACTGTCCTTAGATACATTGCCAACAATATTGCAATAAGGTTTAAACCACGAATGATAAATAAGACTATAATAGCTAAATATTTTATTCAGAAGGTAACCGTCCATTTTAAAAATATATCTTGCTTTGATTTTTGAGACGCCCCTTTTTAAAAGGATGTGTCAAGGAATGAAAGTCTTAAGATGGTAGATTACGTCACCAACATACTGGTATTTTGTTAACTTGATTGCCCAAGGTCATGCATTTTATAATTATATGCAAAACATTTGTCCAAAAGAAACTTGAAATAGCGATTGTAGCACTATATCGGTGATTGTACAACACCTGTAAGAATAGTTATCGTACCATGGTTGTGTTTTGACTCTTCTGAAAATCTGGCAACGTTTCGTTTGGTTACTAGTTTATTTTTTATTTATGAATGCATTATCCAATACCTCGACAATGGTCCGACTGTTCTCTCTAATATCCGCAATTTCTGTTATATAAATACACAATGAAGTAATCTTTTAAATATTCCTATTCCCTTTTAAAGATATTTCAATTAATTTTTACTTATGTTACTATTATAAACTTAATATTTGCAGTTCCTGAAAAGCGTTGAGATTCTGAACCAGACTGTCCTGTTTCCTGTCAAGCTGCAGGTACGTGATCAACCAGGTCCTACTTAATTAGAATGAATAAACTATCATTTTAAATTTGTCCGTTAAAACCTGGAGTGGTTTTCCTACAAAGTCAAAATCTACCCAGGCCTCCCTTATTTCGCTTTCTCTCTGGCATCTAAACTAGTTATGTCGCTTGGGAAACTAACAGGTCTCTAATTGTACGTACGGGCTGACAATTACAGCATGTATCCGTGTAATAAAGGTAAATTTCAGTGGTCATTTCCCCCCTATGGAATGTTGCCGTCTGGTAAATCTATTTTAGAAATCATGTTATCTAGTTTTACCTAAATTAGAACAGCTTCCACCAGCCACTTCAAACGAACATCAACTTTATACATACACCATCGCTCGAAGTTCAAAAGCTTGGCTGAACAGCACTAAGTGTTTTATTTCGCTATAGCATAGTACTAGTCTGACCAGAAACATGGTCCACAATTGATTTTCACAATTCTATGAAAAACCTTTACTATCAGTCTTGTTAATAAAATTACGGATTTTACATGTGCGATAAACCAGTCAAGCACACTGTAAGGCCACAAAATCTTACATGCCGTACATCCTTAGACGCCTGCCTTGAATATAAGCCTACTTTAAATAGACGCCTTGCACGTAACTTTCTAAAGAAATTAACCTCTCCCTTAAGTAAACTTTTAGATTAAAATCATTGCCTGTGACTTTCCAAATACTTACCGGTTTATTTACGGTATTACATACAAAATAATCGATACGGTATGTCCGACTCGATATTAACATTTGTTTCAAAATACCACAGTCGCTTATCTCTACAAGACTTCATACAAAATAGAATAGACGCATATGGTGTAGACAGTTTGATAAAGATAGAATCCCGGTATTTAATTAAGGATCTACGATATTACACTTTTACAATAAGCCATTGTTTTGATTATGTGCACCACAGGACATGGACAACCAGTCGCGTCCTTCGATGGATGAGCAGTTGTTGCAGCTTGTGAGGCAGTCAGGCGAAACTAAAGGTCAGTTCGACATACATGACTCTGCTTTGTCTGTCATGATATGAAGGTTAGATTGTAGTACGAATAATAAAGCATCCATGTCCTTAAGTAGAAATGAGTTCATTGTGTTCGGCTTTTTGTAAGCTGTGTTGATTTAATAGTAATAATAATAATAGTGGCATTTATATTGCGCAATATCCACGCCATAAAGGTATGCTCAAAGCGCATGGCCTCCCACGATGGAATTGAGGCTGTGGAGTTATTCCTTTTCTCAAGTGTACTGCTGGAATTGGTGAGTTTTCAAGTTCGACTTAAAAGTCTCAAAAGATGGGCAGAGCTTTAGGGATTCGGGCAGTGAGTTCCATGGGAAGCAGATGAAGCTTCAAAAGATCTGGACCCAAAAGTTTTCAGTTTGGTTACGGGTACATGGAGAAGATGTTGTTGGCTAGAACGTAGAGTTCTTGTAGGACAGTACGGGACAGTGATGTCGCTCAAGTAGGCAGGTCCGATTCCGTTGACAGCTTGTTAAGTGAACGAGAGGATTTTGAATGTTATTCGCTCTGGTATTCGCAACCAGTGAAGGGAGGTTGAGCACAGCTGTAATGTGGGCCTTGATTTGCCTTTTGCTAGTTTCCAATGTCGTGAAAAACCTATGGAAACAATGTGGAACCAATATGGCCAACATCCCTACGCAAGGCATAATTCGGGCCAGTCTCCATCACTGGCTAATTTAAGACTTGCGGCATTTCCTTCACTTTTCCGTTTTAACAATGGACCGATGCATCTGAAATGGAAAGTTGACTATGATTTGTTAGCACAGAACATGAAGGAAATACGGCAAGGTTTAAGGGAAGATGACAATTGAAAACCGGGACCAGATTAATGTATACATTCTATAGAAACTTGTGATGTATGTAATAGAAGACACTACTTCGGTGATTAAAATGTTGCCGCGTTGAATTAAACAGCCAGATAAAAGCAGGCCTACGTTTGCGGTCGAAAAAGCAAACTGAGCAAAGTGAAATAACATTTATCACGATTTGTGTATATTTTTAAAATAGTGACTATTCTATCTTGACTATTTAATCTTTTTTTCAGAAGTGGACCTACTAGGTATTTATCGTCTCCTGCTCAACACGAGGAGTGAGCTTTTAACAGGAAATGACGTCACTGGTCTTCCGTCCAGCAGTGACAATGCCCTTGGGCATCAGATTTTAAACCTGGCCACGATGTTGAAGAGCATGACTGAGCTAGCCCACACTATTAGGAGACAGTACGAGAGTTCTCTCATAACCAGACAGTAACTAACTAAATAGCAAAAAAAAATACCCGTTCATGTGCTAATTGCTAATTTTGGTAACGCTTGCCAAAAGACTGCTAAACGTGGTATTTCGTGATATGTGATCTTCACTTTATTTTTATTTACAAATGTTAACATTTTGTTAATAAATGTTAATTTTTAACCCTTCGTTTTTATTTTGTCCGACACAACACTTCAGTCTGATTGAAATAGACGGATTTCCGAGGAATAAAAGTTGCAACACTGATAATAGCCCGTTTGTTTGCATGTTCTGACGCAATTCAGTTAACCAATCACAAGTCCTCCACCAAAAGCTACATGTTGGGGCAGATAACTCAAAACAGTTATCCTTTCTTATGATCCGAATGCTTTCAAAATGGCGATTGTTTAAAAACTGATGTGATTGGTCAGCTATTTGACTGGGCTTTATCTGTGCTGAAACGGAACACGCGCCTATACGGCGTGTCCTCAGACCTTGTGGCGAGGAATCTATAGAACCAGTTTGTATCCCGGTATGAACTATTTTGCAGATGTTATTCCTCTGAACGGGTCTATTTTAGTCAGACCGCACAACACTTAGGTTTATCACTTCATTGCAACCGAAATATGTAGAACTACCAGCAGGTGAGACCCATGTTCGGGTTGGTGTTCAGTTGTTAGGTTTCGAATCCCACCAAGGGCTCAGTAACTTTGTCTGGTGTAGAGAACTGTTCACACGCAGTAAAGTTTGGGTACAATACTACACTGAATTTGAGCGCAGTACCAACCATTGCTCGCTCGTTACTAATGGCTAAATGATACTCCTGAATCAATAAATGCTTGTGCGAATGTACATGGTAATTATATATAAGGTCAAGCCATGGGAATCCTTTCCCCCATCCAGCAGCCATTATGTATAGGTTAATCACCCCACAAGGTAGTTGATTTCAATAACCACCGCAGTAAGGGTGATTAAACGACTTACACCACTTGGGCAAGTTATGTCCTGGGCGGTTATATCTTTGCCAAACCATTTCTAATAACTTGCCCTAGTGGTGCAAGATGTGTTAAAATGGCTGCTCGTAGGTAGAATAGTGATCTGGCTGATGTAGAGATACCTAAAAAGAGTTTTAGATATGGTACAGTGAAGGAATGCACAACCATCTTACGGTTTGAACTCTCAAATTCTCAAGAGACCTACAAATCTACCTCACACACTCCACACCACTGTCGCTTTATACGTCGCACCATTTTCTGCAAATACGGACAACCGTTTTCTAAGGATACGGCTTATCGAGTCGTGATGGTTTACTCTGTAACATACTATATTTTTAAACTTTAATGATAAATAGCAAAACAAAAGATGCTTAAATCTTGCTATATCGCCTTTAAGACCAAAGGGCTATCGGTTAAGGAGCAGGGATACAGTATGAGGTTCTCCTTGCCCCCGCGAGATAATTTTGCTGTAGCCTTGAAATTCAGGCCATATAGAATAGAGGTTAGGATCGGAAATCTGAAGGAAATCTGAAGGGAGTAACGTCTGTAGGAAGAGAATGCTTCTGTGTTCGGCGTCAGTATCGAATTGTAGTTTAAGGATGTATTGCCAAGTATTCTGGAATTGAAATTTATCGAGAGCCTTTTAAACTGCAGTTTGCTTTCGCGCTTCCGCTCTTCCCCAAACGATTGGCAATGGTTATCTTATCAGAGTCCAAGTTAGCTATACGGTTGAGTTTATTACAGCAGATCATGCACATTTTATCCCCATATGATAAAATGCATTCATCAATTTTGTGGTTAACTGTAATGAATATTTTCAGGAATTTGTATAATTTGTATGTTATCTCGATATTGCCGACTCACCTTTAAGCGCGGGCAATGGTCGCCTAGTTTTAGATACTTTCTATTTCGCAGGTCACAGCGCAAAGGTTTGTGGGGCTTGCACCCAGGGTATATAAGTGCAGCGTATACGTTTTACCCTGACACAGGAAGAACTAGCACTGGCCTGTAGCTGCGCACTGACCAGGAATGGACGTGGTTGAAGCAGGCGCTCAGACTGGTGGCCGCTCATTACTTTGTACAAAAGTCGTAGAGTTAACTTGTTACTACTCCTTCAGGAGGTTCTACCAATTATGTCGTTAGTCGAAATTTAAAAAAAACCCATTTTGGTACATTTCTGCAATTCTGATTGGCCGTGAGGTCTCAAATATATGCAACCATTTCACAGATAAAATTTGCATTCATACTTGTGACGTTATCACCCATCTGAAAAAAACGGTTAAAAGCAAGTATGCTAAATGCACACCTTTTTGTAAGCGTTGCAATGTTGAATGTCGCTAAGAATTGGCCCAAACTACAATTTATAATCTCTATCTGCCAAATATTCTATACATAATTCAGCTTTCTGGGACATTGTTTGTTCAAGATTCCTCCATTTCATTAAGTTATGTATTCTTGTGTTTGTCAACTTGCATCCTGCCATAACTATGGACATGATACTAGTTTATTGGGAAAAACTTTAAGAAATGGTTGATTTTGCATCGTTAGGATTGTCTTGCACGGTTTATGGCTCTGTCGAATATAACCGCAATATATTTGTATACAATCACTATGCTACATCATTATAGGATTGCCGTTCGAAAGAGATCCAAGAGATAAACATGATATCCTGTATGAAGAAAACTGACGTTATTCTAGTTGTGATGATACGCAAAGACCATCAACATGTCAAAAAAGGCCACAAAGCAACCATTTAACGATGTATGTATGTCAAACGGACCCCTAGGGTTTGCACAAGCCATCTAACTCCTGCACAAAACCATAATCCATAAATTAAGGATCCAGAAATGAAGAATGTATATTGTTGTTGGTATGTTTTAAGAATGTATTTAGTATCCCACATATCTTGTCAGCATGATTCACAAAACGGATGATTCAACTTTACAATCTCATAGCTCTTACTTTATGGACTCCAGAAACGAAATTTTTGGGTCAAATCGGTCCAGGCATTAAAGGCTCAAAACTACCAAAGTTCTTATTTTAATACTTTTTCTTTCAAAAAACAAACTTGCAGCATTTAATAAAAGTAATCATTCAACCAAAAGAATAAATCAAGACTAATTCGAAGGTAAAATGATTTTGAAAAATTGTGAACAATCTGTGGCTTTTCTATAGATCCAATCGGCTCTTTCCTTTTATACACGCCCCTCCCCTTGGAGTTAACGTAGCAACAATGGCAGTCGTTCGTTATGACGCCAAGGATTAATTTTCAGTACATTAATGCATTATTTCACCTTTTCTGTGTATATTGTGGATTACATATATGTATAATAAATTGTCTGTCAATCTATTACAACGCATTATGCTGTTCAATGTTTATCATGCTATTATGTTACATTTATGTTTGATGATGTATTATTATTGTATACAAATGATTGAAAAATGCGTGAATGTTTGTCAAGTATGTGCGGCACTAACACTCAGCTTCAAGGTCATTGTTTAAATCATAATTTATCTCCTTATATTTGGTTACACCAAGGAATTTAGAAACACGGTTTGTCATTGGTGTTATAAATAGCAAATGGGACTTTCCACTTTTTTTGTGAACACATCGCATCGAGCCTTTTCACGGGAAAGAATCCCGGTGATAAGTTTCAAAGTGAAGCGAGCGAAACAATATACCCATGTTTCAATGATGACGTCAATGGGACACAGATCAAACATTCATGGTGAATTTAATAATTGAGACAACAAGGCAAACATAGTCGTTATTAATCAGTAATCGAACCACTCACTCATTTCCGGTAATCGGTAAGGTGGATATTTACACATCAATGATGAACGGCAATTTAGGCAACGTTGTTCAATAGCTGCTCATCCGGCAAACACTATATTTATAAATATTCCATCACATTTTATTAAGTTAGAACTCAACAGTTTGTTATGTCCAAAACAGTACAATGAATAATTAACCTGTGCATATTGAGTACATACCTTGAAATCTTAATATATTCTTTCTGTATATTGAATTGAAATGCGGGTCACGGGAGACAAACCATTAAACAGCTTAAAGTAGAACTGAGGAACCCGACAAAGACGTTTAGTTTTTGAGTTCCTGATTTCACCTCATGGATTAGCTGTAAGCTTATCAAATTAGTTTTAGCCCACTTTCATCAAAGACAAACGGCGTTGAAGTCGACCGAGTTAGCTGACACATTTAGCTATTATTTGGATAGTCCGACGAAATTAACTATGTGAGTCCAAAATAATAGTGTCAGTATTTTTTATCATTTCTTACAACATCACAGTTTATAGATGTGAAAAGAAGACATATATATGTCTGTATTTTGGGCCAATGGCCTTTTACTGAATAAAATGTCTGTCTGTCAAAAAAAGAAGACCTAAATGCATTTTGAAAGATAAACAAGATCGTTTCGGCATTCTTGAGGAGTCTTAATTCCTGTCAACATTCAATGAATGGAGACTATCTCATAAATAATGGCTCACGTTTTTCAAGCGAGTTTTCTTTGGTCACATGGAACGCTCTGTATTGACTTAGAGCTCAGATACGTTGAAAGTAATCGAAAGACAGCTTTACGCGAATGTCATTCTTTAGAAATGCTTCTTCAAATATTTGTTACATGTGATTTGTTAGTGCCATCAGTTGAAACAACAATTGGAAATTTCGTAACTTCAGTTTCTTTATTTCAATTTCCATGGACGTTGACACTGTTGGTGAGGTGTTACCACTATCAACTGTCCGTTACATTTCCATATAAACCTCTGAGAGTGTTATATCCTTTACTTATAAACCTCTGAGCGTACTCTCTCATTACTGTTTAGGTTTCGTGATAAACGATGAAGATGGTACTTATGGTTTTGGTTTCATCCTTAACATTTGTAATACAGTTATTACCAAACATCCGGATTTTCCACTGGTAAAAAAGGGCGGGATAGCGAAGTAGTTAGCACCACAGCAACTTTGTCTGCAGTAGAGAACTGTTCTACATGCAGTAAAGTTTGGGTGCAATGCTACACTGAATTTCAGCATAGTCCCACCCATGGTTCGCTAGTTCCAGCCGTTGCTCGCAGGTTTCACCGCAATGCATGTTATATTTTCAAGAGTGGCGCAGCCACGAATCAAAATATATAACTTTTCTACCTCACGAGATGAGATAAACATGGTATTTGTCAAGAATTGACGCATATTCTATTTATTATATGATATTGTCCATGTAATTACGTCCGAAAAGGGTCGTTTTCACGCCGAACTGCTCGTCCCCACAGTAACACTGTGACGTCATAAATCAATTCGCCGCGTGAGACCATAGTTTTATGACGTCAAATTATATCAGTCACCGTTCGCAGTGAAAATATAAGTTATTTTCACTGTAGCTTGATAGACAGTTTATTTCACTGATAAATCCCAGTAAGTCACTGCTCGTCATATAATAAATTCCAATATTTCACTGCTCGTCATATAATAAAAAGGCCAATCCATTCATGTATACATTTCATGAATAAATATGTTTAAATCATAATAAAAAGGTATATTCAAAAGCTGCACAGAAGCCTTGTTCAGCTGCTTTCACCACTCTACATTTCCCATTTTGTACAAATGCGACTCTTACGATTTGTAACATCTCTTAGAGATTTCGGCCTTGGAAGTGTTTTCATTATCGATTGTTAGGCCTAATTATTTTATTGCATCGATAGGAATGTACAGTTGGCGCATGTGCACTCAAATGACCTAGCTAATTTGAGCACGTAAAGCGTGCACTTGTGCCTTTGATGAATGTCCTAAGTCATTCAGAGATGTCAAATTAATTCTACGAGCTCATTAACGTTTGATTTCGATGTCGTAAGAAGTGTAACATGTCTTAGTTCTTGATCAGCATTACTGATGAACTTCTTTAGTCGTGAGAAAAAGACCATGTATTCTATGGGCACTTCAACTCTTTTGATTTGTTTTACGTTTGGTCTCCAATAGAGGAAACCAAGATCCAGATGGCCCTCTGTTGTCACTTTGAGGTTGCTTTCAAACCTGAAAGTATTTTCTTTCAAGCCTGTAAGTATTTTCTTTCAACCTGAAAACACCAACCAGCATAACTGACAAGTTACATTGTTATCTTACGTAATAAATACATCAGGAATCGTTTTTGTGATAGTGTTTATGAAACAGATACAGATAAACAATGATTCGACATTCATTTGTCAAGTTACATGAAAGCTACATCAGCGCTAGTAAAGTGATGAGTTCCAATTTCTCCCCAACTACCAGATGTTAATCAAATATGTTTTCTTTAGTGTAACCTGGGTTGCATTTGGAACGCTTTCCCGGTTAGAAAAAATTAGAAATAATTTTGATCAGTTGCATTCTAAGTTATTTGTGCAATCCACGATAAAGGTCATAATGCTGTTTTCGAAAACATAAATAAACTCACGGGCAAAATAAAGTATATGTTCTTTTCAACAGAGTCAAACACAAAATATTTCTGCCGGATAAACTCGGTTTTGAACGTTTGTGATGAGGATATATCTCCTTAAAATATATACACAATTTCATTTATGAGAGTATGATACTTAATATTCTATATCTGTTCGAGCACACATGGGGTGGTAAAATAGCTATTTCAAAAGGTATTTTGGGAAATAATTCTGGGTATTTAAGGTAAAATTTTATGAAATATGGTAATTATATTAGTACAAGATGGTATCGACATTGACGTTAAATCAATGTCGCATCGTTGCTGTAGGACGTCATAAAACAAGCCAGAAAGCCATATTTAACTCACCTTTCTCGCCTGGTTTAGCAGATTCTAAAAAGCCGTGTTTTTCAGAATTATGAAAAGATAATGTTTCACAATTTACAGACAACGTAAGTTTGCCTTTAGAGACATGGTGTACCTATATTTCAATCGTGTTCATCACTCGTTGATTAAAATATCTTGCGTTGTTGTACCTATACTTTCTTTTGTCCGTTTATTTTATAGTTACTCTGGTACTAGGTGTATGATAATTGCATTTGTGAAAATAATTGACCATACACATGCTGATCAATAACGAAAGCTTAATTCGAAACACAATCTGAAAATGTCACTTAAGAATTGACTTTTTTATTAAGTTTATGGATGTATGAACTTTGAAAACGCTGTGCAAACTGGGCCAATTTTGCACAGCGGTTTTTGAGTTTATACCTCTATGAACCTAATAAATTTTGAAGTCAATTCGTATAAATAAATATACACATACTTGATGTTTTTAACGGTTTCATTGCTCCAAATATATGAATTTGCAACAATTAAAATTGCACTATTTACGCGTATGAATTTAAAACTCTAAAAACATGAAAGAGACAACGAAGTGTCAATCAAGTCAGTGGATTATTAGTCCCGCCTATACAACTCGTTTATCAGCCAATGAAAGTCACAACGTAACTGGCCATGATCACCACGTCATTGGGGCATGGCTACTATGACGTATTAAGTTTATGGAGGTATGAAATGAATTTCTATGACGGTGTTCACCCAATCAGGTCCACGCAAGGCAATTAGTATTTATTCATTCAATAATGAAACGGCCGTTTTAAATGCCATTGTTAACGTTTTTTTGTGATTTATATTTTATATTTATTCTCCGATGCCGGAGAATGAAAGGGATTGCGTTTTGTTGCACTGTATTGTGTATTTCAAAATATAATCAATTAGCCACGCGCAGAAGAAACTTCCCCACATATTAAATTTTAAGAGAGTAGAAAATGAGATACTGCTACTGGAGAAAGTAGATATTTATTGTCTTCGTTAGGCACGTGTTTTGTAAAGAAGTACTTACAAATACATACATCAGAGTATGATACTTTTCAAATATGTATAAATACACCTTGGGTGATGAAATCACTTTTTCACAATGTTTTTTAAAAAAAAAAGTTGGCAAATATATTTTTGTAAAATGTAGAAATTAAATTTGATTAACAAAATATGTTATCGACATAATTAACTTGTTTTGACTTAAATTTTTGACGCGTCTTAAGTGAAGGACGTAAACAATAAGCCAAAAAAGCCTGTTTTGACTCTCCTATCTGGTCCAATTAAGGAGATTCGAAAACGTCAACGTGTGTTTCTCCGAAATATGAACGTATACTTCAGTTTAGTTGGTTCATGAAGACATGATGCAATTGTGGATTGAAATATCTTGTGCACGTGAGTTTATATTTTATATTTTGTAAGTAAGTATGTACGTAGTATAAAGTATCATAATAACATGTTTAAAATATATTCACAATCGTTAAAGTAGAGACCAAACGAAGAATAACCGCCCTCTCAAAACTCTTCATCTAATCTATCTTTCTGATGACTGTCATAATATTTCAGTCCTCTGGTGACCCGTTCATCTCTCTGGTAAACTCCTAATAATCAACCCCCACTATTACACCGTTAACATTTGATTAACCACCTTACAAAAGAACGAACAAACTGGTGCTAAATCGTTTCAATGTTATTATCATTGAAAGAGGTTCATGACGCAGTCCGTCTGTCCATCCATCCTTCCGCCCGCCCCGAAAAGAGTATCTTTGTTCTGAAACTTTACGCATACTTTGGGCATGAGCTTTTAGGGGTTTGAATCGGATGAATATTCCCCATTTCAGATTGACAGTACGTTTGTAATTTGAATAAAAGAAACAAGATCTGTCTGGTACTTCATTTTGTTTCTAGAATTTGCTGACTCATCAAGTTTAACAAACATGCCATAAGTTAAGAGTCTTTGCGAAATTTATCTTTGCTTCCATATTCGCAACAACTTCCAAACGCAGGGCATAACTCGTGCCAGTTTGCATTACTGGCTGATTTAACCCTTGCGGTATTTCCCTCGCTTTGTTGTGTCAAGATAGTGAATTGCTGCACCAGAAATGCATAGCGGGCCTGGATTTTTAAAGACAGAAGGAAAAACTGCAAGGCCTAAATCAGCCAGTTATGGAGACTGGCAAGAGTTATGCCTTGCATTGGGAAGTTGTATTCGCAATTAATTGCCTCTCTGGTTTATGTGTTTGCGTTTGGCTTTGAGATAAGTAATAATACAAATAAGATAAAATGTAGGATATACTTTCCCCATGGTATCCTTCTGATGAATGACAGACACTTATGTGCACGAATCGATGATGATTCTTTTTCTATGCATGATATAAGATGATATTATCACGCTGCTTATGACCTATATTCTCAAGTGTATTATAGTATTGCAATAAATTGACTTTGTAATGCCCTGCTTTGCTTCTATAATCCATCATTGTAAAATATTTATCAAGGATTGCATGTATCACGCTCTGCGGGTAAAGTAGATTCTTATTGCAGTATATCTCCAAATCTGAAGTGATCTTTCATTCACACAGGCTGAATATTGGTCATTGACCGATAGAGAATCATTGGAGACTCTCTCCGGATCCGTGCTGTCACCTCCACAGTGTCCAGTAACCATCAGTGTGTTAAAGTGTGTGAACATTGGTCAGTGACCACAGAGATTGACAGATGCCCGCAGTTGTTTGGACAAGGTGGTGTACCTATACTGTACACATCTGAACTGAACTTAAGTTTTATATATAAGGTACATATATACATATATAAAGATGACTTGAAAGGTATATATAAATAAATTGAGCACTGATAATTATAAGGATATGTTTTCTTAAAGTCATAATTATTTCATAGAAAGTTGAGACTTCCTAACCTATTTGTATTAAATACGATAATCATTTTGTCTACATTTGGTCTAATAAAATGAAGTGAAATATTCGATTCTATCATTGAAATATACTGAATGGCGATACTCTATTATGTTTTGACTTAAATGTTGTATGATGTTCTACATACTTGATGCAACAACGAGTTAGATACCAAGAGGTAGAGAGCATCTTTTATAACATAAGTTTCATATTTTATTAATATACTATTTAAATGCTATGATAATAGGAACAAGTTTAAAGAATCATTCTCTGGTGAGTGAAATTGTATATAATTTGTTTAAAAAATTAAGCTTATCACAGACATTCCAAATTTACTTTCTCCGGCAGCAGTACATGTATTTTGTTTCTGACTGTTTAGTTGGCATCGTTTTTTTGTCTGGTAGTGTATTTATCTATCTCTCAATTATTCATTCCATTAGGTATTTGAAGGTTGCAGATGTCAGGTATGTCATACGATCTGTCTACAGGCCAAAACGAATTGATCTTACTTCTTGTATATCCATCTGGATAAGAACTTCAGTGTGGAAATACACGACTTTTCAGAGTATTATATACTTTAATACAGTGAAAATTATAATAATAACAAAAGTATTTAATTTCTGTGCCAAGTGCTTACATACATTTCACATATGGCATAATAAAACAATATTCACATGAAGTAAAAAAATTGCAGAAAAAAATGATGGAGTATATATTAAAGTTAAATGAGGCGCAGCAGTAATGCAAAGAAATATTGATGAGGAAACTCAACCAGAGAGATTAAAATCAGAATGGTATACAATGGGGATATATAATACAAACCTGAGGGACGTTACTGCATGATTACTGAATAATCAATGGTCTGTTGGCTTTATTGTAGTGATAGATACAGCATGATTGTGTGATTGCCTGGGATAGGATGTAAGTAATAAAATTGGTAAAGTGAGGAAGGTCAATTCGCTCTATTTAAATGGTATAAACAATACTTAAAGCAGATTGGGTGTGACATGCAGGAGCCATGATAAATGAGGGTAAAAGGAGGCCAATAGTTGATACTGGTGGATTTGAAGTGGTTGGATGTTGATTGGTGTTGATGAGTAGATGTGTTAATTGGTGGAGAAGTTACTATCCAAAATATATTCTGCTCTTACGTATGCCACTTCTAAATGCCATCAGATGGTGGACCTCTTGTCGTTTTTTTTAATTAGAACATAGCACCCAGGTTGCTGAGTCAGGATATTATCAAACACACTGAAACTAATCATCAAACACACTGAAACTAATTATCAAACACACTGAAACTAATTATCAAACCCTTACTATCTTGATTTAGTATGATCGTTGTCATGTTTGTTATTCTGTCTGACCGTCATGACTAGTTGATCTTTTATAATGACGGATCAAGCACACTGGTTGTCCGCAGGCATTCTTGTGCCAATTTCATATCATGTTTTGCTCTCACAAATTAGCTATATTCACGAGTATTGTGTATCATATTAAAATAATTGCCAAAGGAATATCCAGTTTTATATCAACAATTCCTGAACCTTTCAAATTGCTTTAAAATTTAAAATTATGTCTCTACCTTAATGGGTTTTTTTAAGGCTTTTCTTACATGTATATCAGTAGTAATAAACTTCATTGCCCTGTGCTATATAATTCTTAAAGTGCATCAAGCTGTAGTTTAAATTACATTCAGTTCAGTTCAGTATATACGTATATTGTAGTTATCAAATTGTGGTAGACACTAATAGAATCTGTCTCTTTGGTCACCGACCAATGTTCTCTAACACCTACTGATACTTACTGGGCACTGGAGATTTGACGGTACTGACCAGACCAGCGGACGGGATTGTCCCCAAGGCAGATGATCAGTGGTTTATCTTTACATCTGTACACGCGAAATCTTTTGTGATCAATACGGAAGCACTTACAGGGTAAGAAAACGGGTGATAGATATTCAATCTCACATAAACTCACTTGCAATAGAAGCACAATTTTCAACAGAGTAGAAATTGAGTTGCTGTGGTCGGATAAATAGACATTAAATGCATTTGATTATAATAGATCGTGTAAAGAAGTACTCACAATTTATGGGTATGATAATGAAATCGTTTTTTTTCAACATGGATTTTGTCCAGTATGGTAGGTATTTATCTACAAATAAAGGAAATGAAAACATGTCATTAATAAAATATGTTGGCGACCTAATTTACCTCTTTTCACTTTAATCCGTTGAAACATCATGGTTATGGAACGTCATAAAAACAAGTCATAAAGTCCTTCTTCGCTCTCCTTTCTCTCCTGAACATGAACACAATAATGTTTCAAAAGCTTAACTTTGATTATTTAATTTAATACTATAATGTTATTAATTAAGTATTTCCGCATTGGCCCAGTTACAGGTCCGAGATTCCTTGTATTGGTCAGAGACTAAGTCGAGGGCCAATACAACGGACCGAGGACCTGTAACTCGGCCAATACGGAAATACTTAATTAATGACAATTGTATTAATTAACTTCTTTTCATTCTATTTGCACAACACTAGACATCTCATTTATATTGAAATAATAATTATAAACAAGATTGGTGAACAAATAGCACGGGTCAAAGTTGTGAAGCGACAGCTTCGGGCTTTCACCAAATGTGCAACTGCGCATGCTCAGGCTCATATTGGCCCAGTTTGTCTCGTATTGACCCAGTTTTTCCCGTATTGGCCCGGTTTCCCGGTATTGGCCCTGTTGTCGAATCATATGGTCTAGGCCATAACTGCCGTATACATGCCATAACATTGATAGTTATTTAATAATTCTGGAGAAGAATGTAATCCTGTTTCAATAGTTTGTATTACCCGCGGTTTTAGATACTAGGTATTTTGTTGGTGGCGTTTCCTTTGCACTAAACTTAGTTCAGAAGCTACCATGGATAACGGGATACATGCACCGACCGTTATCTATGTTCCAAAAGGCCATAGGAGGGTGGATTAATTCATATTTATAAAATATTTCATTAGCTTACAAGGATAGGAAGGCCTTTAAACTGTCCGGTACTTGTCATTATATAAAACAAAAAACATACCTCAGATGATGGGTAAAACCTTATTTTCCTGATGTATGAAAGTTGTTCGATATATTGGTATATCACTGGTCACTAAACAATGTAAAGAACAACGAAAGATCATCTTTATTTAAGGAGAGAGTAACCGTATCACAAACTTGAGACATTTGAAACCGAGAATGGGGATACTTAAAAACACCGTCTTTTGAAGTATCACAACGTCTAAAAGACGTCATGTGTTGTTTGACGTAAGTGATGAAATGTATAGTGTATTGAGTAGGCAAGGATATGATCCTTGTGATCCTATTTTTTAAAATAACTTATTTTAATTCTGTGTCTACTTATTATTTTACCAATATGGTGATGAATGGATAGTTACTTTCTGAGTTAACTGTATTGATTTTACGTATGAACGTATATGAATTTATATGAATATAATAAAATATTATAATATTTTTCACTGTTGATTATTTCATGTGGTTTATTATGTTTTTGCTAAAGTTTAATATTTAAACAAATATCCCACAAAAAAACTTTAAACTGGATTTTCTCAAAAATGACTTTTTTTGTGGCTTATCATCTAGCGGCATTACAAAAGACCCACCAGGAATTGTAACATTGAATCAATGTTCAAACGACGTGTTTTGTTTGTTTCGACATTTTCATCCAACCAATTCAACGTCTATGCAAAATAAAAAATATGACGTCAAAGAACGTTAAATGGAACTCGAGGAAAATGACATTATTTGATAATGGCGATTCATACATTAAATTGTGCACAAACACGGTATAGATCATCTTCACAACGTCACAGGCGTAACGAAAAGATTTTCGAGATCTCGATACATTTTCACCTTGTCGTGGGAATATGGGTATTGATGTGAAAAGAATATGTTGCCAAACCATCTAAACGATCATTTAATTTGATAATAAATCACTTAGTGGATATTAAATGAATAAGAGGATGTGCCATGTTTATGAATTAGAATAGAGCGTTACCGCGAAAAACAAATGTAATAAATACACATTGTCATTCAAACAATGAGTGGCTGGTATTATTTGAATTAAATGTTGATGTTTTTGAATTATGAATACTGTAACTATAGCATGCAGGAACAGTCGACTATATCACCGCCAAGTAGGAACATTATGAAATATATTGAACAATGATTACGGGGTTTTATTCTTTGATAAATCATTGACCTCAATCAAATTCAACCCATAAGAACTAATTTCATGCTACACAAGTTTCAGTTTTTGAGATCTTGTCTGGAAATGTTAAGTTATGTTTCAATGGAAACGGCTAATAAACTACCAAAGAAGTTGAAAACCCAAATGACAGTATTATTTGTAGATTAAGGAGACGGGACGAAGAAATAATCTACATGTATTCTATACTCTATTCTAAAATAGCAGGCTCATTATGCCTTTTAAGAAAAAAAACATTTAAGGGTCATCGAACAATTTAGAGAGCTATAAACATTAATATTGATATTGCCATCAGGAAATTACCCTACTTTGGATCAATTTGGTCTACTGAAATGAAGCTCCGCTTTCGATGAAAAACTCAAAATCCTTTCAAATACTTTTTAATCACATCCGAGGATTTATAGAAAGTCTATATCTTGAAATTTATGGCAGTTTTAGGAGAAACAAATTAAATTATCCATTTTTTTAAAGAAAGATGACATTCTATCATCGTTTTCACATATTTCACAAGATTGCCTCCCTGACGCTCATATTTTACATTGCTAAAAATGTAATTTCAACGGAAGCCTATCAGTAAGAAAGCCTACAAGTGCCAAAGTAACTGACAGCATGTTTATACAACTTTTAAAGGTATACTTGCAAATTTAAAAGTTGTATTTTCAAGTTTTCAAGTTGAAATTAAAAATGTTAAGGTGTAATAAAAAGTTTTGAATATTGTATTTTCCCGTTTTAAATGTGTTATTTCAACTTTTAATGTTGTTATTACAAGTTTAAAGTCGAAATTACAACTTTGAAAATGTGAATGCAATTTTTAAGGTTGTTAAAAGTTCTAAAATTGTAAAAACCTATTTGAGAGGGGAGTTCGAGTCATGTAAGTGAAACTTGATATTAAAACTCAGCAAGTTGTCATTACAACTTAAAACTGGACTACAGTCAGACCTCGGTTAACCGGACCCCATATGTCAAGAAACCCGGCCATCTGCACAAAAGTATTTCAAATTCTCTTTAAGCATTTCTATCCAAATGTCTTTTCGCTTAACCGCACGACTTGCTATACAGACGATTTTCAACTGTAAAAAAAATAAGCGGATAAACGGCGTCTGACTGTATACTTCATTCAACAATTGCACCTACATCTTCAAAAGTCGTTATTACAACTTTGAAACGTTACTTTTCAACATTCAAAACTTATATTTACAACTTTAAAAGTTGTAATTTCAGCTTTATAACTTGAAGATACAACTTTGGTAAACTTGTTATTTCACCTATATAAATTGTAATTACAACTTAACTTTAAAAAAACATGTTGTCATTGAATTTGACGGTTGTAGTTGTTCGTAGTCGTGCGCATCCAACATGACGGGAACAATTCGTGGCCTCAGGTTCCAATCATTGGAACTCTTCGGTACTCTTCGTTCCTCTCAGGACTTCCACTGGAAGATTTTGAAACATAATGCAAACGTTTGAAAAATATTGTTGTATTTGATGGAGCTGGCCTATAAACATATTTGTTTTACAACATGACACAATCACTTGAAGTGGGAAATGACTCTTGAGAAGAGAATGTTTATACTTGAAACATGTTAAGAAATCAAAATAGTCCGTCTGTCATTCTATCAATTTACTTTAAGTCCAGTCAATACGTCGGGAAGGGTGTTGTCTATCTTGATTGAGTGTATATTGTGACAACTTTAAGAACGGTGTTGATTTAGTCGGTTCAATCAATCACCTGATGAATTACGCTAACAACGATACACGCATACGTAATTCACGTCCATTTCGATGAATACAAGTTTAAGACATGGTCTGGAAACCAGGAACCTGGTAGAATTTGAGTCATGGTAGGAACGTGATCGGTTAATGTTGGTAAGGCAAACATCTTGGTATGAAAGGTAAATGCTTTTTATGTTTGTTTTCTCATCAGATGTTTACATATATAAGTTTATGATTATACACCTCAATACACTTGTTGAAGTATGCGTGTTGATATTAATTACAAATACATACATCCACATATTATATCGCTTTGTGTAAAAAATCCAGTTTGCAGGTATTGATTTAAATTGCATGTAGTTTTTGGAATTCTCAAAAATAATATATATTCATCTTTCTCTATGTGTCTATGTAATTTGGCAAATAGGGCCAACATAAATAAACTGAGGTGCAAAAGAAAGTATATCACTCAGTTGTTTTCCATTAATTCAATATTTTAAAGAAATTAGATGCATTTGATTATGGCACGATACAATAACACCTTTCGGTAGTTTGAATGACTTAATTAGTGACTGTTTTATTTTTTAACTTAAATATCGTTATTTAAAGTAGACGGGGGTAAGAAATGAAATTTACAATAACATGACCCCTACCATGTTCAAAACTTTGTAAATGTGTGCAGGACGAGGCACATTTATTGATTTTCACACAGAGTATGTCCTATGTCGATGAACAGTTGTGTTTTGTCAAAATTAATTTGGGAGAATTACAAAATTTTAATTTTTTAATTTTAATTTTTTAAAAATAAACGCGTAGAGGTATTCTTTGACTGATTTAATGTTTTGGACTAATTTGCCAAACTAGTCAGTTTTTGAATACGACGTCGAAAACTAGAGATATGTGACTTTGAAAATTATACATATGATAAATACAACTGAGTGATATACTTTCTTTTGCACCTCAGTTTAAAATCTTGGCTACCTATATTATTTGTAAAGGCAATATACTAAATTCTTACATGCCTGGTAATACCTTAATATGTCTTATTGGATACCTTTAATGTTGTCTTATCTTTTTACCTTTTCGGTATTTTTTTTCACTTGTAGACAATGACGTTAATTGGGTTGTTATGTCCTCGCCTGAATCCAAAAATAATACTTTCCGTTTAGTATATCCTTCAACCAGCTTATTTAACCATTGAGCCAACTCCTTCAACATTTTTCTAGCACAATCACATTGTAAGTAAAGTATGCTCTCAGGCACATGTTTACACATGGTGAATCAATAATCCAATCGTCAGTAAAGACATGTTGGCTGTCGGAATCTTCTGATTTAAGTTATGTTGGAACCATTTAATGTGACACTTTGCGTATATCTAATAGCCATCAAGTTGATATTTTCCTATCATTATGTTGAAATTGATTTTATGGAACTAAATTGGCATAATATTTTATAATTTTTTTTAATATTGTCAATGTTTGAGATATTGCATGGAATACTTGTGAAGGATTGTAGGTTTGTTTTTACTAATTGCATGTGAGATTCTTTAATGTTTATACTTGAAACATGTTAAAAACCCAAGACAGTTCGTTTGTCATTCACTGAATATTTGACAAACATGAATTCGGTCTACCAATTTAATTTAAACCCTCATCCCTACGTCAGAGAGGATGTCGTCTATCTCAATCGACTGTATATTGTGACAACTTGAAGAACTGTGTTGATTTAGTCTGTTCAATCAATCACCTGTTGAATTACGCTAAC
This sequence comes from Gibbula magus, assembly GCA_936450465.1. Classification (NCBI taxonomy): domain Eukaryota; kingdom Metazoa; phylum Mollusca; class Gastropoda; order Trochida; family Trochidae; genus Gibbula; species Gibbula magus. Next base: position 30,957,312 of record OW388300.1, read on the forward strand.
AACGAGACACGCATACGTAATTTACGTCTCTGTTTCGATGAATTCAAGTTCTTGATCCGGAAGCCAGGAACATGGAAGTGTTTGACCCGTGGTAGCAACGTGATTGTTTAATGTTGGTAAGGCAAGCATTTAGGTATAAGGGGTAGGTGTCACGTGACTTATATTAATCTTTTCTCTTACAGTTACAACACTTGCCTTACTTGTCACCTTTTCCTTATATTCCAGCAACTGGTTTTATATTGTCGAACGAGTTGCCTTTTCGCAAAAAATGTGACGGAAAGTAATGAAAACAGCCCAACTCGTGCGTTGTTATCAATTTCTCAGTATAGCGAGTTCGCGATTTGACAATTACAGTACTAGTATTCTATTTTCACAAAGGCTTAACTGAGAACCTCCTTTCAAAATCATCCTGTAACACGGTCAGACAACCGCTCAAATGCCAATGCCATTATGTCGCAAGTGACGGTATAGGAATTTTGTCTGCAAGTCAATCTTCGTTTATGTGTTTTCGTTGATCTTGTATTATCTTCTGGCTGGTAAACTTTACTTTTTTCTTTTATACATGCTTCAAGTATCTGCTTTAAAAATCCTGACACCAGTACTACACCGTCTTGAGGATGAAAGTGCACATTAATTCATTCCATATAAATGTAGCTAGTATGTGGAAGAAATTAATAGTTTCCTGAATTTATGAACTTCTGTGTTGTCTCTCATAAGAAAGTAAGAGCATAACCATTCCAGACGTGGAAATGTTTTACGACCAACTACTATAAGTACAAAGCTTTGATATCATGTTTATATAGAGCTTGAATAAGTCAGTATCAATGCCATGGTGTATGGGAGAAACACATTCATCATTTGAAGCTGTTCGATTACAAACACAGACTGCAGTAAGATTATTCCGAATTGCTCATTTGTTTGAATACACTTTCTGCAGGTTGTTATTGGATTATGAGTTTATTTTCTTTTACACTTCTGAGCAAAATTAAGTACACCGAACATTTGTATAGAGAAAAATAAAAACGGGAGCTTCCGAAATGTTTACTTCAATTACCTGCCTAAACTTGTAACAGTTAACTGTAATGTTGGGAATTAGAATATGTAATGGTACATTCAATTGTCACTCCTGGAGTGATGACACAAACCGATGACAATTACAAGATAGTTTCACGAATATACTCGAGTAGATAAACACACTTTTAGGACGCAGCTGTACTGTTAAATTAAAGAATAATTTGTCTCCACAAAAACAAATAGCAGGGTATTGAAGTAGTCTTGAGGATACAAATAAAAAGGATAAGGTATTACCAGGGCTCCGTTCCATAACAGCGAGCGCGTATAATTAGAAAATTAAACGAAACTTACCTGTAAGGTGAAGTTTGATTGTAATTCTGTCTTGCTGTTGACGAGCTTAGAGGTCACGTGAGATGCGCGCGCAGCCCATGACATCATTGTTTAAAGGTGAGTGGTCACTAGTAAGGAGCCAATCGAGGTCAACAAGGTAAACCACTGTTACCAGGGAGAGGAACAGGGTGGGCACGTGACCTCTAAGCTCGTCAACAGCAAGACAGAATTACAATCAAACTTCACCTTACAGGTAAGTTTCGTTTAATTTTCTAATTCTGTCCTGCTGTATGACGGGAGCTTATAGCTCACGTGAGATGTTCAAAGTAGTGACCACGAACAACAAAGAGCAAATAAGTGAAAACAAGTTTTAATAACAAATAAAAGTGGGAGTACCCCCAAAAAGGCAATGGATTTACATTGTTCATATAAAAACAAAGCTTCCATAAGACAGTCAACTTGACTAGAGTGATCAAGTGCACTCGGCCAGAAGGCACAAACAATTGTTAAAAATAATATTCTGCAATCATCAACATCTGATGAACAAACACTTCAACTTGTGTAACACACAAAATGACTACACATCTGTCGAACACATGTGAAATTTTAATATACCTGGATGAAGAAAATCATTTAATTAAGCAAGATATACTGCTCATACTGATCTGAATACTGAGTAACAGAGACATATGTCTAATTGAAGTGCTCATTACTTCTCATTCATAACCCCAATATGTACTGGGTCATCAAACCAGAAGGTCAAAGTGACAAGTCAAATGATAGGAGTAGAAACACTACTAGTCTGATATAAACACATCAGTTGTAAAACTTCACAAAATTATATTCAGCTTGCACACAAGAAGTGTGTAATCACATCAATTGAGTTATCATACTTGATCAAGAATTTTGACCCCAAACAATCCCGACTTGTCAATCGGTTTATTGTAATATCGAGCAAAAGTTGATTCTCCTGACCAACCTGCTGTGTCAAGAATAGTTTTCATAGGAACCTTAGCTCTTAGAGCTGAAGTACAAGCTGCAGACCTAACACTTTGTGGCACAAATATGTTCATGTCTATCCCTGATAGAAATAACATTGTCCTTATCCAACTGGCTAAGGTATCTTTAGATACTGCTTTGTAGGGTTTTACATAACTTATAAACAACTGTGAGTTCTTTCCCCTGAGCACTTTTGTCCTTTTGATGTATTCATTAAAGACCCTATGAATACACAACCTCCTATCAGGAGGATAAGCTTTAATCACTATTTCACTTAAGTGATAACCAGGGCGAGTTTGCTTCAACAAATCCCCAACTCTTATCTTCAGAGCTCCTGGGGTACATGTAATGTTATTAAGATCTAATAACGAAAGTGTCTGAATCCTCTGTCCACTTAACAGTCCACACAAAGTAACAAGTTTCAATGACAACTTTTTGAGTGAAAGTTCTTTCACCGGTGACATTTTCTGTAAACATCTCAGAAGTAAGTTGGTGTCCCAAGTAACGTTGTTCCGTGGCAGTGCGGGGCGGAGGTTGAAGACTCCACGCATGAACCTAATCACAATAGGTAATGTACCAACTGGTTTGTTGTCCAAAATAATAAGACTTGATAGTGCACAACGTGCTGTATTCACTGCACTGTATTGTAATCCTGATCTAAACAGCGTTGTTAAGAACTCAATAATCATATTTACACTAGGCGAAAAGGGATCACAGTTCCTTTCAGAACAGTATAGAAACCATCTCCTGATGTAGGATGAGTACTGTCTTTTAGTACCTTCTCTCCATGATGCAGCGATAATGTCTTTAGCTTCTTGTGAAAGTCTGTACTTTGCGTAGGTTCCCCCGACACCCGCACTGCCAGTAGCTTGTGGCGTGGTAGGTCTGCAGCTCGTCTGCTTGGGTGCGACAGGATCATCTCTGACCTGGGAAGAACAAGAGGATAGTCTGTCAACATGCGTATCATTTTCGTAAACCAGAACTGGGTGGTCCACCATGGGACAATCAATATACACATAGTTTTGTCTGCTTCTATCTTAGAAAGCACACGCCCAATAAGACAAACAGGGGGAAAACAATAAAGTAATTTTCTGGGCCAGGTCACTGAAAATGCATCAACTGCTTGTGCATAAGGATCAGGTTTGAATGCATAATATAATGGCAATTTCGCATTTAAACGAGATGCAAACAAATCCAAATGAGGTTGTCCTAAAATCTTACAGATTTGAACAAAGGTATTCGAGTCTAAGCTCCATTCTATATTATCATGGCTAGTTCTGCTCAAGCTATCAGCAGTTGTGTTGTTAACACCAGGAATATGACAAGCAGAGACAATCACATTTTTGTCAATAGCCCATAAGAAAAATTTTCTTGTAATGTCATTCAACTCATCTACTTTACCCCCTTGAGAGTTAATGTAAGACACTGCAGTTGAGTTGTCAATTTGTATTCTAATATGGGTATTGTATGTCTTGCTATATAATGCTTGTAACGTGAACTGTGCTGCTAGTAATTCTAGGACATTTATAAATGTGCTTCACTTGCTCATCTGGTGACCAGCTGCCACCTGTCACTTTCTCTCCAAACACTCCCCCCCCCCCCCCCCCCCACCCTTTTTTCGAAGCATCAGACTGCACAACAATAGATGGGCTAGGAAAGTGAATGGGTTTCTCAGCTTGATCAATGTGGGCAATCCACCATAGTAAATCATCACGACAGTGAGATGGTAATGAAACTTTTACTTCAAAATTCCCTTTAGACATTTTTAGAGCTTTTGTCTTGAAGTTGTCACATCTGCGATAATACAATTGTGCATATGTTACTCCTGGAAAACTTGCAACCATGTAGCCAATAACTTTAGCTAGTTCTCTGAGGTGGGTACATGCATTACTCAATTTCATTGCTTTCTGAGCAGTTAATTTTACTGTCATTGTTTCTGAATTCAGAAGAAATCCTAGGTGCACCATGGTAGTAGATGGTTCAAATACAGATTTTTCAGGATGCACGGTAAACCCGGCTTTGACAGAATACTTAATTGTGTCTCTGACATTGTTTTAACAATCAACTATGGTATCTCCGACCAAAAAGCAATCATCAATAAATGATGTATTCATATGACCAACTTTCCGAAGTTCGGAAAACAAAACCTTAGTGATTTTTGTGAATAACCTTGGTGCGGAACCTAAACCATTTGGTAGGCAAGTAAATTGAAAGAGAACTCCATTCCATTTAAACTTTAGAAATTTCTTATAAGCAGTATGGATTGGAACTGAGAAATAAGCATCTTTCCAGTCTATTGATGCCATCCTTGTGACATTAGAGCCAAAGCACTTTGCAGTGTGTCCATCTTAAAATGGCGATAAGTAACATCATCATTTAAATCTTTTAGATTCAAAATAATTCTTAGACCACCGTCTTTCTTATCTCTGATAAATATGTTTGAAATGAATTCTCCTTGTTCATGTTCTGTAACTTCAATAATGCCTTTGTCTAACAGAATTTTCAAAGCATTTGTGATGCGCTGTCTTTGTTCATTTTCATATTGATAGGGAAAAGGTACCCTGGTTTGTTTTGGCAAATCATTGAATTCAATTTTAATTCCAGAGACTGCTTCTAAAACATATTGATCTGAAGTCATGGAATACCAAAATGGTAAATGATCTTTCAATTTACCACCCTTAAAAGCATCAAGGTTATTTTTCAACTGGCTTTGTAAATTATTTTCTTTGAAATAAAAATTTTTCTCACCTGTGATTGCACATGTACATTCTTTTCTCCTACTTCTGGGAGTACTTCTTTCCTGGTCCTTTGCCATATGGTCTCCTGTATGTGTGTTTGCCATATGGTCGTCTGTAGTTTGGGTTGTACCCTCGGCCACGAGAACCTCTCTGATTCTGACGAAAACCACTGTAACCAGTGCCTCCCGTAACATGAGTTGCCATCTTGTTGGTTTCATTCAAATCTTTGACCCTTTTTCCAAGTTCGTCACCGAAAAGTTGCTTAGAACAACCTAAGTCGGCATTGTGTGAGGTACTGCAAAGAGGCTTATATTTCACATTCAGGTCAGGCTTGAGTGACTCTCTTCGTCTGTGACATAACTCTAGAGTGGCATTTCCAAGAAGTGTCAAACTGTCCATTGCTATTTTGATAGCTTTGCCAAAGTTCTCCGAAGTATGTTTGGAATTATCCTTTTTCATGACTAAGAGTTCATCAGCAAGGCTTGCAATGGCAAATGACCCCTTGGTAATTCTATCTTGAGTCTTCTGTAACTAAATATCCCTCGACCTCGTTTGAGGTTTAAGTTTCGACCAAATTTCTTTGTTGACTCTTGGAAGGTAAACTTCAAGATTCAGTGGTCTGGGATATTTCTCAAAAGTTTCCTTCAACTTTTCTTCTGGCATCTGTTTGTTAAACAAATTCCCGACGATACGTCCAAGTTTATCACCGACTGGCTTGCTGACAACATCAGTCACTGAATATTCGGTTTCAAGCTCTTCTTCAAAGTCTTGGCCAACACAGGTTTCTGTGTTATCGTGTGGTGCCACTAAATCATCTTCTAAAAGTTCATCAATGTCAATGTTAGGTGTATTTTGAGCTGACGGAATGTAACTATCATCACTGTCACTCTCGCTAACATGTGGCCTCTTCCTGCCGGAAAGCGGCTCGTGTGTCTTAGTGTTGGAATGTCGTGTTGACAAACTTTCAGAGATGTATTTTCTTAGGTCTTGCATAGAATTTTCATGCATTTTTAACATATCAGAACGAAGTTCATTCATGTTATCAGAGTTCACATCCCCTCTAGAAGTACTAGGTTGGGGTTCGTTCACGACATTTTGCGACAATGTCTTCGGTGAAGTTTCAGCTGAAACTTGTAACTGTTTACTCTCTGAGGCTTGACTTTGTGATTTATTGTGTCTATTTCGTTTAGGTTTCTTTTCAGGGTTGTCAAGTCCAAGCGCTGCTGCGAGGTCAAATTCGTTTGAATTTGGTTTCTCGGCCATGGCGACAGTCTAAAATGTGTTGTAGCGACCTGACCACGTGCGAAAATTAAACTATGATTGACAGCCCTCAATATTACTTGGAAAGGCTAGAATTGTGGGCAAGTTGTTACCCAGAAGTATATTAAGTTATATATAAAGTCTATTGAGACTAAATTATAGGAATGAGAAGGAAACTATTGAGTTTCCCTTCCCCCGATGTCTGACCGTGTTTTCACGGTCGAAGGTAGCGTGCTAATGATGTCATGGGCTGCGCGCGCATCTCACGTGAGCTATAAGCTCCCGTCATACAGCAGGACAGAATCGCTCATTGATCGCTCAATCTAGCGCTCCATGTAGCGCTCAATGTAGCGCATTCTCTCCTGAACGACACGGTGCGATTCCCCGAAGTTTGCTCGCCTTGCTACGTAGCGCTACATTGAGCAATCGCGTTCAAGAGGGGTTTAAAAGTAATCGCTCATTGAGCGATTTCTTTTAAACCTCTCTTGAACATGGCCCAGATGCGCCATTTAGGTGGCTATCCTTTTCTCATTTTGTACGTGATTGAGTCTCAGTGCACCAACAGTTGTGATCTCTCATTGAGTTCGACAATCCGACCTATAAATATCGATTCAGGTACGTCAGGGCGAATTATGGGGTTTTGTTAATCAATGAAAATGTGGTATAATATTTAATGGGTTATAAAATATCGTTATAACATGCTCTGTGTTAGACACTTTATCGTATACACATTGCACTGAGTTACACTAGAAGCTATTAACAACGGCCAGGGTGGGACCGGTTATGATGTATAATCATCATAAAAATGTCTTCAAATTGTGCGTTAATCAACCAAACCATGTGAAAGAGTGCACACAGTCTCATCCAGAGTCTCTTTAATCGGAAGACACGTTGATCCAATGTTAATTACGTGTAAAACATTATTGACTGTAACCATTGCAAATGATAACATTAAATTAGATTTGCAGTAATATACGATTACAGAAAGTCATAAATGCGAGTAAAAGCTGACCGCGAATTCATCATCTTGATCAACCTCGTCCCCAGGGCTGATTAACTATCATCCCTGAGTTCACGGACTTCTCTTGGTCAGGATTCCTGACCATAAAAATTTACCTCTTTCCAGAAGTTAAAACATGTCATTAATGTAATGAAAATGTTCTTGTCACTTAATCTAATTGGTTCTGATATTAAGTTTATTGAAAAACATTCATAAAAATAGCCAACTATGTTTTACCGTAACGACACTGTGAGTAGTCGGTAGTAAACAAGCAAAATAATTGCGCTAACATAACGGCTGCGTCAGACGAGATTTGTTGAAACCTTCATAATTTATCATTTACATATAAACATCGATAAATAAACTTCCGAATTGATATGTTTACGTACATCAGATAAGTATAGTTATGCTATTCTGGAAAAATAAGGTGAAAGAGGCATCGATAACGTTGAGTCAACTTGAGCTAGTTCGAGGTCAAGGGTCAGAACATCCTCGGTTACCCATGGTTTTATACATGCTCCGTTACTCTCCACTATATCACCCATGGGAAATTTCATCAGAGAAATCTCAAATTTCCAGTCCTTGCCCGGCGTGAGCCAAGCAAACCGCTACGCAGCTTGGACCTGCGAGCCAATGACAATTCATATCACTTCGTTGCAAAAAACCATGGGTAACCGAGGACGGGGTCAGAATGCAGTGTTGATAAAGGCTTGACGCAGGAGAGACGTAGCAGCACTGTGAGGAGTTTACATCTTGATATGCAAGCGGACAGTCAGCCATATCCCCACTCAGCGGGTAAAATGTGAAATATATTGAACCGTTATAATGAAGCTTTATTGCTGAATCAATTCTTAATCACTCATGTGTTGTTTTATTGGAAATTATCATAAACTGTGTTGATAAATTTCAACTAACAGATTCAAAATTCCAAGTTTCTTCGAGCTACTATTTACTATGTTGGAGTTCTGTTCTGGAAATGGCTAAAGTAAACGTAACAAATGTGAAAATCTCAGCTCAGCCTCACGGTTTTCGAGTTCCAGAACTTTGCTGTTAACATGTATCTCAACAGAAAAAGACACAAATAAAAACCTCAAGAGGAAGAAGTACAAATGGTGTAGCTACCCAAGATAATGGTTTCACATACCAACTTTCATCGAGATATACCTTAATTTTCTATTTGTAAAGTCACCTCCGGAAACAAAATTCTACTGTTGAGGAATGGAATTATTTTGATATTGATGACAATATGAAGAATCCGAAACAACAGCATCGTACACGAAAATGATTTAGGCATTGTCGTATCCGAATTGGATGCAGCAACTTGAATAGTCATACATTTGATAATTGACAATGATTCACGATGTTCCTGTTGTCATGATATGAAGACATCGTTATCTAATCATGTGTCAAAATTATATATATATATATATATATATATATATATATATATATATATATATATATATACTTATGATGTAATTATCCTGATGTAATGTTCTTTTTTGGGAGAGACATTTTTATTGGGGATCCCCCTGAATTTGGGTATTTGTCATTGAATATGTTAACTATTGTTTAAACCGGACTCTGTGAAAACTAATTTAATTATAAATGCCTAAGAAGGGGAAGTCCCTTTAACTCATAAACCTTTAAGCTCTGTATGGTTATTGTTTCACAAAGTTCAGTTGAGTTATGTGTTATCGGTCTTAGTACTATCCTAGACATTGCGTTTCCATGGAAACGGCTTAACAGAAAATTCCAAAGAAATTGGAAACCCCAAAAAAGGACAACTGCCCTGTTTAAAAAATAGATTAAAGATTATGATAACTGATTTTTTAAAAATGTTTGGCCCCCTCTAAACTTGCACGTGACAGCGAACAACAATAACTAATGAGCAACAAAACATGTACCCCGAAACGAAGATTCTATGAACAATAAATAAGATGCTTATTTAGATATATTCATTTGTCAATTTGATTTTCTTATGAATTCTATCTACTTCTATACTCCGTTATTGCCATTTTGATCCAGTTTAGCAATGTGTGTTTCCACTTAACAATTAAGATTTCGACATCCAAATTGACAAGGAAATAAGATTACGCTTGCCGAAAATACATTGACAATCTTAATGAGAGGTGGAGTCGAATGACCACCAACGGCCCTTGGTCAGCATCTTAATTGTAAATGTTAATTTATGAAAGCTGGAAATGACATACACATATAGATAATTCAAGGATAGTTCTAAGATACATTTTACTTAATTTACCATGATCTTAAAGTTGTTGTTATCCAACAACATACTGCATTTTCCGTGACGAATTCATTGAACTCGATGTTTAAATACACTCAGACCTCGTTTATTCCGACCTTGACAATCAGAAAAACCCGGCTATCCGCATGTTAGTATTTCAAATCCTCTTCGCCAATGATGTGCAGAGTCACGTGGATCATTCAAGACAAGGTTCCATTAAGAAGGTTAACCGGTACAAATGTCAAAATCAGTCATGTACTTAACAGAGAAACAAGAGACTGTAAATGAGACAAGTGCTGCAAATGGCTGTGTTGCTGTTTACAGGTCAAACTCCGAACTGCCAATGACGAATGAAAAGTCTGTTAATAAAGTAATAAAGGTACAATATTATGTAACAAGCTTTTTAATTTGCTTCGACAATTCAACAACATGTATTTTTTATATGGTAGAATATTCCAAACTTACAATGTATACATGCGACAAAATGAAGATTTAATTTCTATGGGGAAATGTGACTGGATGTGGATGTCATAATTTAAGTGAGAATCACTGAACAACTGTATTGTATAGTATACAGACAATTGACATTTAAAGGTTCCTTATAAACGGCCGTTGCTAAAAGCACCCCGTGGTGCATTGATTAGCTTCCCAATTACGTTGTCTGTTTCGAATGTGAAAGATTAAAGCGTACCTTATATATTCAGAATTAATAATTAAACTAATTTTAGTTATGAAGACATGGAGATGTTTTAAACGCTTAAATTACTGATCTTGACTGTGGTCGTTGTCTAATAAAGGAGAAGAACTATTTTCTCAAAGCAACTTATTTACATGAATACACAAGCGTTACACCGTAATCACACTGGAACCGTTCCTTGAAAAATGTGCAGAAAGGGCTGAAGTCTGTTATAATCTCTATGGACGGGATCGGTCGTATAGTGAACAGGGCCGTGTTCCATAACAGCGAGCGCTCATAATCGCTCATTGATTGCTCAATGTAGCGCTCAAGAAGCGCTCATTCTTTCCTGAACGACACTGTGCAAAACCTCAAAGTTCGCTCGCTTTGCTTCAATTGCGTTCAAGAGAGGTTTAAATGTAATCGCTAATTGAGCTTGAAACCTCTCTTGAACACGGCCCTGATTTGTGCTCGAGAACATTCTCCCTGCAATATTGTATTACTAGAAGTTACATGTATGTATAATCCTGAAATCGGCGTTAAAGCCAAATCACTTCACCTTACCTTAAATTTTGGATTGGGATCCTGCCCTTCCCTACTGGGATTGTACTTGTGTCTTTGTTTCTGAAATGAGACCAATGGACTAATTGCAGCTACTAAACATGTATTGAACACCAAACAATTCTCAACCCTCATAAGTTACTAAAAATCAAGTCTTGTTGATTGTCCATTCGTTATTGCCAAACTCTTTGTGTGATTTAAACATGTTCACTTTTTTGAATTATTGGATTGATAAACAAGATGTAATAATTTATCTGAATACCGACCAGTATGTGTGTCATTCGGAATTTACAATACATGATAGGTTTACAAAAGCAAACAAGAAGTAATATCGAATATCGGTATAACAAACAGATTATGAAATATACAATGACATGTTACAAATGGAGTGACACTAGAGATAATTCTTAATAAATCTGTAAAAATAGTGATGACATGGAATAACTATGCTTTTGATTGGAGCACGCAATAGCACAACGTGGCAATGTTTTTCCGCTAGTTATGCCAGGTTTATTTTTCTTTCAGTTCATCAGTTTCACATTTACTAATTGAAAGCTAAAACAGGTTATGTGTTGATTACAGACGGCCATTGCCTCCATATCTTACTGATGCAAGATGTAAAAATAATTATTTTTGGGCAGAGGGTAAATCTAATCTGGTATGCGGTTTGAGCGTGAAGTTTTAGTGTAGAATAAATACATACGTTTGTATTTTATCATTATCAAGAATTTTATTACTTTCATATTTACTGACGCAAAACGCATATCAACGATCTGCTAGTTAGAAGATAACCCAGAAGCATACATTGATGTTCACAGTAAGTGCAAGAGATACTTATGAAATATTAATATCTGGGAGCGCTTGTTTAGCCCAGCGATGTCGTGTATTTGTAGAAAAAGAATCCGATTCGGTGGCTAAAGAAGCTTAAGTAACTTATGCAGTGAACTGATAAATTAAAAGAATATCAGTTGATAGAAAGAAGCAGCTTCTTTGACGCTGATGGGTCACCGTGACCTAGTGATTATGATAATGTTATCTCTAAGACGGATAGAGGATATTAACTTCCTGATTAAATAAACACATCACTGTTTTAACAAAAATACGAAAATGAATAACATGGTTGTTGATAGCAAATAGTGCATGCGTACAGTGGCCAAGGTCATCTCCATCACAACGGTAATGAGAGGGTCTTATCTTTGAAATCCAAGTTTGTAGACTACTATCTTTAAGTGACCCCATAGATGGCTTGACGTGATCATTTAGGAGATAAACCTACTGTGTTTGAAAATCAGAGACATGTTATACTGGATTGATAACGAGTAAATTTTAAATTGAAACCGAACGTGTAGATATTTGTGTCCTATCCTATACATATTTATCAAAATTGTGAGGAATCATCTGGGCTAACAATGTTGTTGTAACGGCGAATTTTTTAAATACTTTTTCACGAAAAATTTACTCATGAAAACATTCAATATCGACTTTGATTGGTGGAAGTTTTGTGTGGTTGACTCTTCTGAAAATTTGGCCACGTTAATTTAGACACTGGTTTATGAAAATACAGTGGTATACTCTACTTAAAGAACAAGCATTGATGCATGTTTTATACAAGGACTGAACAAACACCAGTCATGTCATGTCGTGCAACTTATGCTACTTCCGGTTAAACAGTGTAAAATATACAAATGGGTAGAACAGTTTTAAATGAACGTCTGCTCTTGGTATTCTAAAGTGCAAAACTGGTTATTTGATGTCAAATTTGTAAAAATGTTAAGGAATACTAGATTAATTTAGCTACTTTTCTCAAATTGCTAATGTTTTTCTTTTTTAAATTACATTTCAATTTGGCGATGAGTTTATTCTATCCAATTGTTTACATGCGTAGTGAAATATACATTAGTAGTTATTTAAAAGATAAAATCAAATGAACTCGATCTCCACGATATATCTGAGGTTTTCTCATGGGAACTTTCAGTTTGATAGAAGATAAAAAGCTTACACTATCATCATATTAAGAGTTGGAAGTTAGCTAAGCCTGCGATTTTACATCTCGAGTGAGTTGAGAGCTGAAATATTGATAACCTGCTACTTCTTTAATCCGATCGCTTTGGAATTACACTGAATTCATTGACAAACATCTAATGATTTCCTCCTGCAGTTCAAAGATTTTCTGGAAAGGTGATTACAGATTAAAACAGACGTTATAATGGTGTTTAACATACAACTGACTGATTGCTTTGATTTCATAAGCTTTATAACCTTCTGAACATAACAAATCTTACACTAATGCTATGCCTTTATTCAAAAGTACTTTCACTTAAATATGTTATTTTTGATGTCTTATCATGTTAATTGACAAATGTATTTTGAGCTTTTTTAGACATTTACTTTACTGTAATATTATGTCATTGATGCAGATCAATAACATCATGCACTCATTGTATACTGCCATTGTAGACTCATTAAACAGTGATAGCATCCACGTTTTCAGTAATAATTTACAATATTTTATTTTCATTTTGCAATACTGCTTTTATCAGCTAAAATAAAATAAAATCCAATCCAAACGTACAACCATATTGTTTAAACATATTTATTTTACAAAGAAGTGGATAGCAATGACGTCATAAGAGGACCAAGTTTAACCAAAGGGATATTGTATGATCAAATAATAATACAAACGTTATTTAGGGAACTATGAACAATTATTAGAGATAGAATATTGACATTTCCAATTGAAATGGCAAATATCCCCAGTGTATTCTGTAAGACGCAGATCAACTTTCATATCACATTTGACAAAAAGAGAGATGTAAATTAAAGCATATTTAGTGTTAACATCTTTATCTTTTTTTATGCAAATCGTCGGTTTCATTAAATTAATTCTAGTTTGGAAAAGTTTGTGTTGATCCTTATGTGTCTTCTCACAGGACTGTTGACGTGACAAGGATTGATTACATTGAGCTGAATTTATACTGAATAAACAATTTCGTATGTTGAATTTTAGACATAATCATCGATCATATATATGACATTTTGAGCATTTGGGGTGAATGTAAATGTCGGGTAAGAAGATGTAACAGAAACAAGCACCTATTGTAATTTCGTACATTTAAGAACCAAATAAAATATCATGCACAATTCATTATGTATCTTTAATACCTCTCCCAAATGGCCTTTATACTGCATAAACTATTTCATATGTTGAATTATAGACTTAATTATCGAACTGACGTAGAACATACGTGGATGAACTGGAGTGTCTATTAAGTCCGACAGCATGGTATTGAATTACCTGTGGATTACAACACGTCACTCCTAGTTATCAGAATGTACACTTGATGAGGATGAACTGGAATATTCTCTGATGTTGGAATGTGATAAAATATTTCAATTACTTACAGTTTCTCATTAAACTAATGCCCCAATTTCCTTTGGTCCCATAACTTCTTTTGTATAGCTATAATTTCAGCAACAGTCAATCTGTGCTGGGCACATCTTGACATTGATAATACGAGTTTAGCAAATGTGCATTCCATTTGGAGGAGATGAGCAGTTTGGGCAACTGGAAATACACCTATCTCAAATTGGACTTCTTTTACAGGTTGAGAAAGAAGATACTCTTATGGAATACACATCAGAGTATCGCCCTAAATCAGTTTCGATATAGTAGATTCCATACCTGCCGCTCCATCTCAATGCGGATATCATGTTAACTGATTTTCATTGTACCGTCAATGAAAAAACATCAAACACATTAACTTTCGGATAATTATTTCATATCTATTAAATGTGAAAACAATTCTTCCTAAATACATTTTATAAGTATAAAAGGAAATACGTGATGCATGTCTGACTCAGATTATCACTTACTGGATATTTCATGACAAAATAAAACTTCAGTTTAGAAAAGATTGACCCCTGGTCATTTCAAAGAGCTGAACAAACTGTAACTGTTTACTATGAGGTATAACATTTAATTATATTATAAAACCAAAGACATTCCAAATTACATGATATTTGCACTAACATGCACAAGTAGATGAACAAACTTTCGGGATGTATATGTATGGAATTTGTCATTAGCTTATTATACAAAATGTAGTCTCAAACTAAACACTATCAATTAACTGTACTGAAAGCAGCTTACTTGTTTTAATAAATAAATATTCATATTACAAATAGTAGTACAAAAGTACTTAACACATCTTTCCAACTTTTCTACATTGGGTACATACAGTTTCCAAGATGTTCGTTTCATGTGTGATTAAGTTTGAACATATGATGGAAAATCAATCAATCTCATTGAAACAAATTGATGGTAACAGTTGTGGAATCTGCATCAAGGATCATTAGGGGTGTAACATTACATCTAACTATCGATGCATCGCAATAGTTGGCTTGGCAATACTACTATAACGATAGTATATACAAAAACACTATCGCTATCGCAATTGTAAGGTTAACTATCGATACTATCGAAACTATTAAATTTCCCTTAATTATGAATGATTTCCACAAGCCTCACTGCATTTAATTCAATATTTTTCATTTTAAAATGTCAAAAGGGAAGAACTAGAGATAGGAAATAGCAAAATGACAAAGAATCTTTTCATTTATGATTTCTTTACTGATTTTGGTTCCATAGTCCTTACATCAATTAAACATTTCTACTAAAACCAATAAGAAATCTACACGATTATTGCGTATTTGTACAAAAAAACCTATAGTAAAAAATAACCAATAATAGTTATTGCAATAGTGAGTTACAATAGTCTATCTCTATCACAATAGTAAATGGCAATCGACTATCGCTATTGCAATAGTCTCTTTGGGTCAATTGTCACCCTAATGATCATGTTGCAATAAATAAAGGCACCAATACATCTACTTGCTTAATTAAGGTGTTAGTACACCAAAACCCATCTCACTGCAATAAAGAAAGTATTGTCGATCTGAGTGCTGCTCCGCTGTTATGTTTCTGTAACCTCTCAAATTCCATTTCTTCAACCAATCACAGGCCTGCATTCATTCCGACAATGTCCTAGCGTCATCGTTGATTAAATCAAATTAAAACTAATGGAACGAACGTAAATCCTATGAAGCAGCAATGCAGCTAACCATGGGTTTGATCTGATTTTAATAATCAAGGAGTACTGGCCTTGTGGCTCTTTCTAAGTATTTAGAGCACAGGAAAATGCTTTCGTCCAATCATATGATTGTATTGTGGTCACGTGGAATACATTTATATCCCGATAGATGTACGGTTGTCTGGTTGCGTTCGGGTATCATGTTCATAAAACTGGTTCACAGACTTCCATAAAAACAACAAACAATGTCAACTGATTGTTTTATTTATGTGGATAATACACAATTAAACTCATATAACATTGACAAATGATCTGCTGTGTTCCCTTTCGGAAAGGAAAAAGTCGCTTCCGTCGATGGGGGTCTCTTATTTTAAGGAGCTTGATATTCCTAAAAGAAGAATTAAAGCATGTAAATAAAGCAAGTAATGCGAGGTCAATTGGGATTTCTCAAGTATTCATTTATATCACGAGTAAGGGAAACAACGAAAAGCATCAAACCATGTTACCAAAGTTTTATATATTTTCAACCACGATATAAAAAAATAATATTCAGAAGTTTTATAGAACGATATAAAAATGAGAATTAAGAAAGTGATATAAAATTACCTTCTTGTAGTGTTAGAGGATGGAGGCTGCACTGTCGTCTCAATGAAACTCCTGTATCGTCACACAGCGTCCAAGCGATGTCGTGTCCAGTACGACGTTACATTCTTTCCTACAGACAGTTCGAGTACAATTCCTTTGCTGCAGTAACCTGCAATTTATATGCAATATAGACGGGATGCACAATAGCATATATGCAACAATAGATATTACAACTCGAATATTGATAAATACAGCTCAACAAACAACTTAACGTGTTGGAAAATATTTGAAATACAAAAAAACAATAACTGTTATTAAATAAACCAATTTAATTAAAATTAGTTTGAATTTTAAAATTACAGAGTTTAAAAAGTAAGGAGTAAAAAAGTTTAGTTACCTTTCTTGTACGAAAAGTGTACTTGTCCTTGGACTATCCATTATGAAGCCATTGTGTGAACTGATTCATTTTAAAAACCACCCAGTCTTTATAGGCAAAGAAATGTATTACTGCTCAATGTTGCTGAATAAAAACGTGCTTAAATCATGCATGTTCGTGATTCAAGCACGACGCTTATGCTATAGCACGACTCGTACGCTTTATATAAAATGTACGCCTCATGCACCTCGGACAATTTAAGAAATTCCGTGCTCGCAGTGAAGAAGATGACGTCAATGTCTCTAACATTTGTATATGCAAATGAGAGATGTCAATGTTGTGTTCGAGAGAATGTTTCCCAAAATTGTTGACAAAATATTTGAAATAAATTCATTTTAAGACATTTTATTGTCGACTCAAGCATTTGACTGTGCCCTAAGATAGATAGAGAACTCGTATCAGTACATTATCGGAATATAAATGTACGGGTTTGAGAGGGTTAGGCTCGGCTAACGCCTCACCCAACCCTCTCAAACCCGTACATTTATATCCCGATAATGTACTGCTACTCAATCAATCTTTATTCAATACTGAAAGGCCACAGGCCTATAGTACATTTTACAAAAATACAAAATACAAAATATAAGGCAATCATGTCGACAATCATAACTAACATTTGGATTTCCTAATGTTCATGGCATGGTACACAAACATTGCAAGATTTTTTATAACATCATACTTATTACATTTCATTAAGGATGAAAATTTCTCCAACGAGGGATGAACATAATAAAATTCCTTAAGGTATTGTCTTCTGATTTTATAATATAACGGACACACGAGCAAAAAATTATATTCATTTTCTATTACATTTGTAGTACATGATTTACATAATCTATCGTCTCTTTTCATATTAAAATATCTGCCCTTTTCAATCAATAAATCGTGAGATGAACATCGGAAACGTGATAAACTTACTCTAAATTTCTTAATGGTAATACATGATAAATAGTACTCAGTGTAAATATATGACTTAAAACCCAACTAAGTGTCACATTTTGAAGAAAGTGTAAGTTTACTGAGCCAGTTTTGTTGGTATATATCCTTTAGTCTTCGCGTAAAATCACTTATAAACTTCGAAGGACACTCAACAGTTTGTTCATACCACACATGATTAAAACCAGTTTTATATAACAGCTCTTTAATGTCCGATACCCAGTTTTTGTGTCCATGACCGTCATGTAGAATCATCATTTCATAAAAAAATTTTGGTAAACGATAAGAGGGCATACTTAGGAGTCTCAGCCAGTATTTAACAACTTTCACCTGGGAGTTTATGATGAGCGGATATCTCCCGCATTCCCCATATATCATTACGTTTGGTGTGCTCATTTTCACCCCAAGAAACTTTTTACATGCCAATAGATGAATTCTCTCTATTTGGTCAAAATATTGGTACCCCCATATTTCAGATCCATACAATAGAATTGGACTAATCTTGACATCAAATATTCTAAAAAAGGAAGCTAAATTGAGGTCTCCAGGTACTTTTAATTTTTTCAATATACCTATTAATATTTTTTGTGCTTGGATAGACGCGTACTTCGCATGGGTTGACCAAGAGAGATTATACGTAAAATATACACCTAGGTACTTATATGAGGTGGTCGATTCAAGAAGGTTACCTTTAAAATACCATTTTTCATGCCGAGATAATTTCACCCCTTTCTTGAATGTAATTACTTTCGTTTTACTCATATTCACATTAAGGTGCGTCTGTTCACAATAGGTTTCCAATTCGTTGATTTGCTTCTGTAGACCTACAATAGTGCTTGAAATAAGAGCTATGTCGTCTGCGAATAGCAGTAGGAAAATTTGAAATACATCTGGATGTAACTGGATGCCATTTCTGCAATTGTTTTCTATTTGTAAAGCAAGGTCATTTATAAAGAATGAGAACAAAAAGGGACTAAGTACACAGCCTTGTCTGACGCCGATTTGTACATAAAAAGATTCAGAGATTTCATTTCTATTCCTAACGGTAGCTTTCACATTTTCATAGATGCTATTTAATAGTTTTGACATTTTACTACTCAATCCCTCTGCATTAAATAGATGCCATAGTTTGTGTCGTTTTACAGAATCAAAAGCTTTGGAAAAATCAACAAACAAAGCGTAAACTTTACCTCCTTTTGAATTAAGATATCTTTGTACAACACTCTGTAGTATGAACATATTATCAATTGTGGTATATCCCTGTCTAATGCCTGCCTGTGATTCGCTTATTTTCTCCATGGTATCGCCCCAGAATATCGGTCTTTTATTTATAATCGCAGTAAATACCTTGCTAAATATACTTAACAAAGTTATACCTCTATAGTTCTCCATAATATTCAAGTTTCCTTGCTTGTGAAGGGGAACTATAAGTCCAGCCGACCACGCTTGAGGAAAAGTACCTTTTTCCAATATTAAATTGAATACAAGCTCAAGATATGGTAACATCAAATCAGCGGAATACTTTAAAAACTCCAGTATTATGTTATCAATGCCTGGAGATTTATTGAGTTTGAGATTATCTATGCTCTCTAGTATTTCTTCTCTTGTTATCGGTGAATCAAGGATCTCTCGAGTAAGATCATCTGTTACAGAATGAGATGAATTCTCGAAATTATCGTTATCGCCTGTTCTTTCGTCATCAACTTCAAACAGAGTTTTAAAGTGCTCAAACCATTCACTGATGGGTATACTGTTTTGTTCAGTCTTTTTATTATTTAAACATTTTAATTCATACCAAAACTTTTTGGAGTTATCTATATTTCGTTCAATAATATCTTGCTTGCGTTTATAATAGTCGGTTCGTTTATTTTTGCAAACAGAAATGTATTTATTTCTTGCAATATTGTACTGCTCTAATGACTGTTTATCCTTTTGTTTTCGGAATTTGTTCAATAATTTACACCTGTCGGACTTAAGCTTTTTGCATTCATCATCATGCCAATTATTAACATTATGTTTCATATTTTTGCATGTCTTTTTCATATCTGATCCTGCGAGGCATAGAGCCTCTGTAAGAAAGTCTATACTAGTGTCGATACATGTTAATGCACAGTCAACAGACTTATCTAATATTTCCTGTACTGGATCAGACAATATATTTTGCCGAAACGTTTCTAACTTATCATCGTCCCAAACAAACTTGAATCTACTACTACAATCAGTGTTATCTATCGAGTCTTCCCCTACATAAGGTGATCGTAGTTTAAGAGTGATAGGGAGATGTGATGATTCTGATCGAGATGGAATCGAGAATTCTTTTATATAGTCAAATACTGGAGCAGAAGAAATAACATAATCTACTACACTAGTACCGTTGTTACCAATAAATGTAAAATCTCCAATTTGTGAGTCAGACCCACACCGCCCATTTAAAATATGGATGTTAAAAATAGAACATAATTCGAGTAACGTTTTACCAAATGTGTTAACAACTCTGTCGGCGGAAAAACGTTTAAGATTGAAATAATCTAACATGAAATCCCAACAAGAGTTATCATGATTGTTTGTGAATTCAAATAAATCATCTTCAACAAAGTCAGGATTTGTACCCGTTCTGGCATTGAAATCTCCGCCACAGATTATATACACATTTGGTAAGTTAGATACTATTTCTAGAAGTGATTCTTGAAATAAAATTATACCATTTTTACAATCTGTAGATAACTTATCATACCAGGTAGAGCTTTCCGGTTGGATATAAACGCAAGAATACAGTAAATCATAGTCTAAACCAAACAAAGTTTGATCAAATAATATGAAAACAGCATTTGGTGTTGATTTAGACCATTTTATGTATTTAAAATAATCGCTATGGATCAGCACTGTTATCCCACCGGATAGTCTACCACAATTTGATATTTTATCTGCGTCTTTTGAAACACGTTTATAGTCGGGAAAGCTTTTTTCTAAATCAACATCGTAACACCACGTTTCTGTTAAACCAACAATATCGAAACGGTTAATATAGTTTGTAAAATCAATGTCAGTTAGTTTGTTAAGTAGTCCTGAGATGTTCCAAAACATGAAACTCAAACAGTCAGTAACTCTTGAAGTATATGGTGGGTGGTTATGATATGGGATATGATGTCTGTTCTGGCCCTGGCCCCACCCCTAGCGGGGTTGGTTTCTGTAGGAGCGATGCGAATCAGATCTGAGACCCCGGCGAGAGCCCCGGGTACCACGCTCTCTAGCCGCGCCCCTGGCCGTGCTCCTGGCCGTGCCCCTAGCTGGACGTGGGGGTGGGTCCCTATGCGTCGACTCGTCCCTGGCATGGCGAGAGGGAGACTCCCTCCTAGGTGAATCACTCCTATCATGTCTCGCAGTGTCCTCGCTTGATCGAATAGAAGGTGTGTCTGGTCGTGCTGTGAGTGAGGCTGGTTGAGATTCCTCAATAGTTGGTTGTTCAAAGTTCTCTTTCGGAGCCTCCATCAGTTTACTACCCTTGAAGTAGAATCGCATATCTGGGTTTTCGGAACGGAGTCGGTACAATTCATTACGTTGGTAATTAGTTAGATCGTTGGCGATCCCCACTCCTTGTTCCTTCAACACACTCCTCATTTTCACCGAGTGCCACTTGTCTTCCCAGTGGGCCATGCGCACAATAGTTGGTCTGGATTCCCTGAATTTAGACATTGAGGGTAGCCTATGTGCCATTTCGATATCCCGGGGTACCAGAAATGGAAACCCCTTCGCTTCTCTAGCCTTATTCAGAACAGTGAGTGCTTTAGTTTTAGTTTGTGTGTAAGTTTCCTTCTCCCCAGTGTCAGGTACACCATAGGGCACAAGGTTATTACGCCTACTGCGCTGTTCCTGTTCCTCTTGTCTAGCGTCAATATCATCTAGGTATTTTTCAATATCAAGCTGTCTTTCGTCCAGAGCATCCATATCTAACCTCATTATATCCTGTTCATCCTTGGTAGAAGTGATATCCTTTTTCAGATCCGTAATGTGTATTTTCATAGCCTGGATATCCTGCTGTATAGAGTGTATGTCATTTGCTATTCTTTGTTCTGACTCTCGTAACTGCTTGATAATAGCATTCTTCACTTCCTCTAGTTTTGAAACTGGGTCTGGGTTCGATTCCACATCCCCTGACAGCAGTATCCTAGATGGGATCAGTAGCGGGTACTGCTACTCGTCCTCTATCTATTACTTAAAGCAAAGTGAGTATTTGTTGTTGCATCAGTTTCAATAAAACTGATATAATTAACATGGGGAATTAGCATGTGTATCGAACCATTTTCATTGTTGTTAGAACCGTTTTCATTGTTGTTAAAGATTATTGTTAATTTGTAGGCTAATCCAACCCACTATGGGTTTAAAGTATTGGAAAAGTAGTTACTTTCGAGAGTAGTTCAATTGTATCAAGATTACTGCAGGAACAAAGACTTTTAATACTCCAACATTGGCTATGTATGCGAAAAATTCGAATAAAAGCTAGAAATAGAGAATCACGGGCGAGAAAGATCTCAATATCTTCATGTATGTAGTATTTCATTGTATCAGTTCTATCGCCTTGTCGTGCTTCTACAACGTTTTATGCCTTAATAGCGTTGATACCAGAGAGCGAATGATTGATGTCCCCTCTTGGCCACCATACAAAACTTACAAAACAAACAATCTGCAATACTCTCTGTGTAGGATAATAGACGCTCGAGACAACAGTTTTACAAGTGACACATACAATATACACCAGTTACCCTGGGCAGAATGTCTCTATGGTCTGAACAGATAACATCTATTATACAGATAAAAGACAATAGAGATTAAATGTGACAATCACAAATCCATGTAAACTGTCACGCAATCATCAGAATGTCTCTCGAGGTTTTAAGTATTGGAGACGTTGGCTTCAGATGGTTTTCTTGACAACTGATCGATTAACCAGGATCATGAAATGACAGTAACGAAGGAATGATAATTCCTTTGACAATGGAATACCATATCACATAACATGACTGGTCACTTGATCCCCATTGGTTTCTATCATTTAAAGGTGTTGACACAAGGTGACTATTTCCATGGGCCTATGTCAAATATTTCATCAATATTTTTTCAAAATAGTTAATGGTATATGACTTCGAATGTAAAATTCTAACAACAGTACCCTTATACACTTTAATACGACCTACCCCGCATCCATTTGCAAACTTGTGACAAAGCACTTCAAAATTTCCACATAGAGGCTATATAAAAATCAACCATCATCAACAATACCCCTGCTAATACTCAATGAAAATTAAGAGACGTATAACATTACATCTAGTTTAAATAGATTGTGAAAATAGAGTCAGTTTGTTATGACTTCATCAGCAGGAGAAAGTAGATAATAAGACTCAGTTATCGATGGCACAGGTACATAGTGTACATGGTGAAACGTTCTTAGATTGTTCGAACAATCTGCAGATTGTGAGCCCACAATCTGCAGATTGTGATGATTCCTAGATTGCTCGGAACACATGTACATGTGTGTCAATATCACAATAAACGGTCTGTTGTTCGATTTTGATGTTGCAAAACTACATGTTTTTGATATTTACACATACCTTAAATAAAACAAATGAAAGTACCAAATGGCACACTCACTTTAAAAGCCATTGTCGTGAACATGGTCGATTCTGATCACGATTTGTAAATGACAGCATCGAGAAAAGGATGTTCAAAAATTCAATAATCTACTATCCATTTTGCTTAGTCATTGTTGTTACGGTCAAAATACTCATTTTCTTAAAACTTTTATTTTGCAAAATCATTTTCCGTTAAATTCCATGTTTTTTATTTAACCAAGTGTAATTGTAATTTTATTTCGCTTAATTTCCCTTCCCATCTTAAAATAACCCTGCAAAGGGAGGTAACTGTGTAACATGGCATTTAGGCCATGAATTCTAAGAAGTAAACATCATTTTTTGACCCCAAGAATGTCTGAAGTAGTGGTAAGCATAATTACTTTATTTTTCTTTCTTTCATGAATTGGAATTTGTTAATGATACTTTAACTTATATTTTCATGTAGGTTAGGATAATTTTGTGTAGGAATTTTGCTTTATTTTGTAATGTTTTTGGCAAGTGGTGAGTTTGTTCAAATTTATGAAAATACATATTTTCTAGACCTAAGGTTATAAGTTTCTCACTGCTTTTGAGGGAATATTCATTTTTGGTAACTTTTAATTGCATTTCATGTGTTTTGAGTGCATATTTAAGTATTTTGTAGACCATGTGCTTTTCTGTTTTGAATGAGTTGTGTAAAGCGCTCATAAAATATCTCTGCAAGTTTGCCAGTACAGCAACTTGCTCTGTATCATTTAGTTATATTCTTTTGGTAATTTGGTAATTTTATTGAACTTTTATCCCCTTAACTGATTTAGTTTTCTGTTATTTTCAGTTAATCTAATGTTAGAGCAACAGATAAGATAAGAAGTAGGAATATTGAAAGAACATGACAGAAATAGAATTTGAAGAATGAGCACTGAACATGTATGGAACCTGGAATTTGAAATATGTATGGATTGGAACTTTGAATATTTAACTTGGAATATGGAATATAAATGAAATGGAAATTTGGATTA
Organism: Gibbula magus; assembly: GCA_936450465.1. NCBI lineage: Eukaryota > Metazoa > Mollusca > Gastropoda > Trochida > Trochidae > Gibbula > Gibbula magus. The sequence continues at coordinate 30,981,810 of OW388300.1, forward strand.
TGTATGAATTGCAACTTGACACGAATAAGGATATTGGATTGAACTTTGTACTGGACTACTGAACAATGTGGAATGGAAGCCATGTTTTAATATTGAAGTTGAAATTTTTTGAAGATATGGAAATGAACAAACTATAAGGAATAAAACTGAACATTTATTTGAAATCTGTACTTTGTCTTGCTTAGAGTTGGAATGGAATCAATCATGTTGTGCGCAACAATTGTTATTGACGATGCATATTGGAGGGGTTATGCACACGTTCACTTTGAAATATAAACAATAACATTGATTTATTGATCATTCAACATTGAACATTTAACTCTGAAGCTCGGTCACATGATATGCAATTTCACACTTAGTGTGTTCTTTAGTTTGAAGTATGAAATATGCAACGATGCTCAACATTTTTGCACAATCAGGATGTAAGGTGCGCGAGGCGTAATAACTTGTACGTCAGGGTTTTGTTGCAGAACGCCTAAATGCCCAGTAGCACGCCGTTCATACTGAAATACAGTGCTCACACAAAAAAAGTTAATAAATGTTACTAGTGGCTAGATAATACTACTGAATCAATGACACAAGTTCTAAAACGAATATGCAAAACGAATATACAAAACGAATATGCAAACGTTAAAACAAATATCGTTGTATGTGATGAATCTGTCATTTAAAATGTTTGCGTTACCAACTTGAGACAATCACATGAAGTGGGAAAAGGTAACTTTGTGGGCAGAGAATGTTTATACTTGAAACATGATAAGAAATCCAAAACAGCCCGTCTGCCACTCACTAAATATTTGACAAACAGGAATTCGATCTACCAATTTACTTAAAAGGCGCTGTAGGACGTTTTTTCTTACTGGAATGAAGTGATCTCACAAAATACTCTCTCAAACTACAGAAAACTACATGTCAGACGTCATCCGAGCTTACACAAACCTGTCTATTACAGTTCATCAAAACCAAAGTGATTTCTGAAGGACTTATCAGCCACGTTTTTAAAGGGGCAGTAGCACGTTTTTTCGCTCAAATAAGTTGATGAAATGTATTTGAAAAATAATTTCACCAATACTAAAACATCCTCTCTCTTCGGAAGATAAAGTTTAAAATGAGTGTACATGTTTTGGTTAAGCCATGGGAATCATTTTTGTAACACAGAATAATAAATTGTGTTCACAATAAAATGGCCGCCATGCAATTTTTGCTTTATACGCAACATAGTTTTTACCACTACAGATAATTGGTTTGTGTAATAAGATGTTTTACCCTCTAAAGTTAATTTAAATGACATAAACTATCATTATAAATGGTAAATTTGAAAAAATAAATTTTGCAAAAAACGTGCTACTGCCCCTTTAATACCGTTTAATTTGGCATCATTCAATGGAACGTGTTTTAGCAAATGTAGATTTTGCAATGATTTCTAGTCACAACTAAATTGAACAAATGGAAAAAAGGGTTTGAAATGAAACTTTATGTAACTTAATGTAAATCCATTATTTCAAGCAAATATAGATACAATGGAAAATGTTTTGCCAATGACAAACGCAATGTTGACTAAAATATCTGAGATACCTTCTTCAAACCCTTCTGTTTAATGTATGTATCTAATCACAGGTTTGTGACATCTCATCAATGAGTTCATAGCCTCGTCGCTGATTGGTGGCAGTGACAGATCACGTGATATGACCACAATGGAGCACTACTCAGATCAAAACGCAAAGAGGTACGCATGGTATGTTGATCTGATTTTTTACAAAATTGGTAATGAATTATGTACATTTTGTAAAAGTGTTCACACAAGATCATCATAACAAACCTTAAGAAAATGACTTCTGTTTTTACTAGAGGCCTAAGATATACTGTATTATGACTGTTCATTTGATTGAATATTAACATTGAAACCAACCACAGTCCGTGAATAACCCTGTTCCATGTGGAAAGCGTTCGGATTACTTCCATATGGAAACATATGGTGCCGAATAAGACAATCTACTCCAGGCAAGCTTGCAGGAGCTCTTCCATATGTAAACAAATTAATGCTAACCACAATCCGCGAACATTTCATTCACCAAATGACAAGTTTCCACTATTGCTCTCCACTATGAAAATGAATGCCTATCACTATCCGTGAATAATACCACTCAACCTATGGTACATTTGTTGGAGCTCTTGAGAGCTAACTTCGTAGGGACCTATTTCGCCTGACAAACATAAGGACAGATCACCACAGAGTCCCTAGCCTGTTACTACAAAATCATGGTTCGAATAAAGTGATATTTTTATTTTCTCTAGATTACATGCAAATTACCCTGTTTAATATCATGTTGGCTATACATAAATGATTCATATATATACAATGTATGTATTTATGTATGAAACCCTGTTTAACCGAGGGAGGACATCAGTATGAATGTCATATTTTCAAAAATAAATGAATAAGTGAACAAATCATATCCGACTTTAGAGGCACTATAGCAAGTTTTTCTAACTGCCACAAAACGATCTCACGAAAAGATGAATAAGTGTTAGCAATGGTTAAATAATACTCCTGTATCAATAAAAACAGTTCTAAATTTGTTTGTATTGTTCGGTTAAGCCATGCGAGTCCATTTCCCTTGGAGCGGCCATTTTAATGTGTTCACTTTAAAATGGCCGCTCGGAGGAAGTTAAAGTGATCTGACTTGTGTCTAATTCGCACAAGACAGACCTACAAATCCTCTGCTTATACTGTATAGATCCACACCACTGTCACTGTATATGTCGCACCATTTTGTTTTAATACAGATAACGGTTTTCTGTGGATACGGCTCATCAGGTCGTGAAATGAGGTGTTTTACACTCTGATATACTACTATATTGTATAAACGTTAATAATAAATAGCAATTTTGAGAAAATTAAATTTGCACATGCTACAGCGCCTTTAAAATAGTTTATCTACTGTTAAAACTACATGTACATGATCAACTTAATGTTCTAGATGTAAATTAGCAGTCAATCTTCAGAAGTAGCCGGATGTTGATTGGTTGAGTAAGTTATTGTTAAACGGCACTTGGGAAACATTGCAGTCAACTACGGCGACGGATGTGGAAGTGTAAACCCTTTTGAATAATTATTTACTAAACGGCTAATGAAATCAGATTTTTCAAATAAAAAAAATGTATTCAGATGTTGAATTTTAATTCCCCTTTTTAATAATTATATACAAGAAGGCTAATGAATGGTGCCGTTTAAATCCAAACATCAATATACACCTATCAAACAATAAATTGTTGACTTCAGTTGAGGTGAATCAAATGGTTTATCGACCTCGGAACAGTTATTTTCACCGAGGCGATAACTGTTTTATTATATGATAAATGAAGGTGTACATTTTTTTCAAAAATTAATTTTTTTAATAAGGTTTTTTTTCAAAAATTATATTTTTTCACAAAAAGTTTTTTTTAAGAATTATTTTACTTGTAAATCTAAAATTAATGACAACTTAAACTTTGAAAACAAAACTTTATTCTTAAATAACTAAAAATGAACAGGAAACATTAATTAAACAGCGCTCCTCGCAGCGGTGATCTATTTTTGGCGTCAGGTCATTGGATTGTTATGTCGACCTCGCGTGACGCTTCCCGCGGTCAACATAACGTTTGATCATTGTCCAAAACAAAACACTCGTCCATCATATAATAATACAAATTGTAGTAATAAAATGCTGTTGTCTGGTGTCTGCAAGTCAATCTTCTTTTATGTGACTTCGTTGATCTTGTATTATCATTTGGCTCGTAAACTGCAACGTTTTTCATTGATACTTGCTTGAAGTATCTGCAATAAAAATCTTGACACTAATACTTTGGGATGAAAGTGCACATTTGTTCCGTCCAAATAGCTAGTATGTCAATGAAATTTATAGTTTCCTGAATTTATGAATTTCGTTGTTTTTCTCGCATGGGAAACTACGGGGAATGAGGTGGAAATGGTTTACAATTAACTACTGTAACATAGAGATTTGATGTAATGTTTATATAGTGAATAATAAGTCAGTATCTATGTCCTGGTGTATGGAAGAAACTCAATCATCAACCAAACATCTTCGATTACAGACAAACACTTTTGTGAGAATATTCTGAATTGCTCATTTGTTCGAATGCACCATTTATACAGGTTGTTAATGGATTATGCGATTCGTTTTCATTTTATCTACTATTGTGCCAATTGAGTACACCATATTTCGTGTACAGAGGAATATACAAAACTGGAAATTTGACAAATGGACACTATAATGAGCTGCCTAAAACTGTTACAGTTAACTGTTATGTATGAAATTAGAATACTTTATGGAAGGAAATATAGTATACTGTTTATTAATTGCTCGAATTAGTCGAATTGCTGAAAATTGCTCAGTAATATACCATAGTGATCGCGCTACGACATTTGTGACGTCATAACTGTACAATATTTTGACGCCATACTTGCAGCGGTAATATAAGTTAGCAAAGAAGACGATTTAACATTGTGACGTCATTAAGTGTGCATGGTTTAAGATGAGCCACAGCATGCAATAATGGACATACTGCTACATCAGGATATTTTTATCAGCTAGGTTATGAAATAATGAAATAATGAAATACCGTAAAAGCGAGCAATATTGGCAATGCCTGGATGAGAAAACCGATGAGGGACAATCAATTGGCTGACCAAAAACATGCTAAAATAGCAATACATTCAGCGGTACGAGGCACAATTTTAGCAGGGTACTGTAGTTACAAATACAAATAACATGGGTACATTATTGCAGATGCGCTGTTGTAGGTGATTATCAATTTCTCATTTGCAGCTGATTGGGTTTCGACACTCCGACCTCTAAATAGTGATTCAGGTACGTCAGGGCGACTTAACTTGTTGGGTTTTGTTAATCAATGAAAATGTGGTGTATAATATTTAATGTGTTAAAAATCGTTAAAACATGTCTTAGACACTTTATCGTATACACATTGCACTGAGTTACACTAGAAGCTATTAACAACATGATGTGGCCAAGGTGAGACAGGTTATGATGTATAATCATCATAAAAATGTCATCAACATGTTAAGCTAATCAACCGAATCATGAGAAAGCACGCACACAGTTCCATACAGAGTTCAATTCAATCGGAAGACACGTTTATCCCACGTTAATTACCTATACAACATTATTGATCGTAATCATTGCAAATCGATAATATTAAATTTGATTTGCAGTAATATATACCATTACTGAAAGTAATCAATGGGTATAAAAGTTGTCCGTGAATTCATCAACTTGATAGGCAAGTGGTAAGCTGTATCCCCCACTCAGCGGGTAAATGTAAAATATATTGAGCAATCATTATGAAGCTTTATTGTTGAATCAATCCTTAATGAGTTGTTTTGGTTATCATAGACTATGTTAATCATATGTTCAAACTACACACGGTGAATATTCAAAATACCATGTTTCTTTGAGCTTTAATTTGCTATGTTCGAGTTTTGTTCTGGAAATGGCTAAAATAAACCTCCAAATTTAGAAAATCTCAGGTCAGCCTTAAGGTTTGGTTTTCGAGTGTGCTGAAAACGAAATTGTAACTTGTATCTTAATAGGAACAGCCACAAATACAAATACCAAGAGGAATAAAATTATAATGGCACATAGATCTACACATGATAATGGTTTCACTTATTTATAATTATTTGTAAAAAATTCTGCTCCGGAAACAAACTTCTACTGTTGACTAATGGTAAAAATCATGACAATGTCATGGAATCCAAAACAACAGCAACGTTGACGAAATTGTTCAAAATTGAATTGATAAAATACTGCATTGTCCTATCCGATTGGGATGCAGCAACTTGAATAGTCAGAAGTTCCATAATTGACAATGATCCACGATGTTCCTGTTGTCATGCATATCATGCATTTAAAAATGTATATTATTGATGTTGACAGTAAGCATCCTATACATTAACTTTTGTTTTTTTAGTTCAACTAAAAAAATATTAACACATTTTGGAGAAAATTGGAAAATATTGATAATCACGTGACCTTCATACTGGTGTAAAGTAACGTGACACAAAGGTAAAATTGCTACACATTATTAATGTTGGCCATACCATCTGTGACAAAAACACCTAAAACCCGTCAAAAATAACACCAGAAAAAAGTGAATAACTTCTGAAGTTTTTACAAAAGCTGGGCAACGGATATCAAAGCTACAAGAATCACCCTTGTTCCTACACTTCTAATGTCAATCTGTGGTCACATAACAGCCGAGTTCGGGAGACATTTGACAATCCCAGAACATAAAACAACAATGGCCTTTTTGCCCCATGAAGGTTGATGTCTGCTTGCGTTAGAACGCCACCAACGCTATCTCTGAGTGACGTCATTGACGGCGACCACCATAGATCGGCGTGTCACTAGGCACACATGCACGAGAAAACCTTGAACTGGTAGAGTCGAAGGTTTTTGACTGCTCAATGGACAGATACTGACCGTTGAACTTTTATTAATGGCTAGTGTCATTATGGCTGTGACAACGTCCGTTTGACATGCAACGTTACAGTTTTACAGTGATTTCTATTTTCTGACATACATGAAAAAACTGGACACATTGTTTTAACTATATACCACAAACTCGGGGTAAAAACTGTACCAAAATGCATATGCATGTGTCTCATGAAATTTCTGATTTTTATATCAGACTAATGTTTGTTTATATATATATATATATATATATATATATATGTGTGTGTGTGTGTGTGTGTGTGCGTTTGTAACTGGTGTCAAATGGGGACATTTACATGTATGAAACCTTTCAAATGCGGACACACGTCAAATGCGGACGTCCGCATTTGAAAAAAAGCTGTAAAAACGTCCAGAACGGTTCCTCAACATGTAAATTTTACTTATTTTTCATATTTGATCAATGTCCACAATTCACCACTTTCAGGTTAACCAACGAGTGTAGCCTGTTTTGGCGCATTATTTGGGTGATACACACCAAGTCCCCGTTTGCTATTTCCTGTACGCTACTGAAGGGAGATAACTGAGTTTAGATAGGGGGCGCTAGTTTTTGTTGAGGCCGTGAAATCTTCCGTGGGAAGGTGGGAAAGATCAGCTGAAGATGGCAGGTATCACGCGTGGGAAAAATCAAGGCATTGGTTCGTATGCTTATTTTCTTGCTAATGTATTGGTTTGGGACATAGTCTTGTCATGTCAGGTTCTTGTCACCTCATCCTTTGGAAAATGTGTATATGTCTAATAATGTTCTTGAACGACCAGGCGTGTTACAGACTACAGTAGTACAGTGCCGTCGGGTAAAAAATCTAAGATCTAAGATACGCACCTAAATCTTTGAGTTCAATATTTACGCAAGTACCGGGGCGGACAATGAAACTTTAGGATATGATAAAATAGGATGAACAAAGATAAATACAGTAAACACATATGTATATCAATTCAGTTGTTGAAAGGGGATACGGACGAAACGGCAACACGGCAAAACGGCGACAAAATTTGTCTGAAACGGCGACAAATTGGACAGAACGGCGACAGAAATGGGTTGGACTAAACGGCGACACCAAATATTTAATTTTGATATTAATTATTTATGAATTTTGACTGTCGTTGTTCACCAATTGTTCCATTTATTTGTTGTATATTTGTCTGCTGTATATTATATATTCGTATATAACCAAAACAAAACAAACAAATGTAGGGCCTATTACTAATTAGTCTCTAATATTTTATTTTAGACCCATATTCATATTACGAGTGATACCGTATTTCCTCTAATTGGGGCCCGGGCCCTTATTAACATGTTAAGGCTCTTCCCCCCATATAAAAAATATATATATTCATTGTATTCAACCTACATTTGATAGTTGTAATATGTTTACTGTTTACTGTAATGTTTTTTATATGTTTTATTAGAATGTATATATAGATATATTTTACAGTTATGTGTGAATCCATTTTAATGAGGTGATACGATAATAACATATCTGTCTGTAATACGGTTTCAAGGCTTTAAAGATATAGGCCCAACCCTTAAAATGTGATCAACCATGAAAACACGATTACTGATTGATTTAATTAATTAACACGGCCAATTGCTAATACCTCGATAGTCGCTAATTAATGTAAACAATAACCGGATTAATTGATAATTGCTTGTGTAAAAGGCATGTTGAGAAGTGTGACTGAAGTTTCTATGTTTCGGTTTTCATATCTTTTTCAAGTGACATTGAGTCCGTCTATTTAACTTTTGATTAACAATTAATTAATGACAAACAAAACAATTAATCCAAGGATCAATACAACATCAAAGCATAAGACAGATATATTGGATTATAGTCTTAAGCAATTAAAACATCTCGCGCACATCAGAAATTCTTTATTTAACTATGTAAACTTCGTGAATAAACATCTCAGACATGAAGGATCTAACAATATAACTTATAAAAACTATTTTATACAAAAACTATTGTCGCCGTTTAGTCCAAATGTGTCGCCGTTTAGTCCAGCGATTTTGGTCTAAAATTTAGTAAGAAATCTGTTTCGCCGTTCTGTCCAGAAGATTTTTTCCATCTGTTGCCGTTCTGTCCAAATTGTCGCCTTTCTGGTTTGTCGCCGTTTTGCCGTGTCGCCGTTCCGTCCAGCACCATTTGAAAGTAATCATTCATACCTTCGAGTTAACTATTTTTATGAGACCTGTTTTCCTGACAGCAAATTCCTTTCACCACGTGGTACCCTCGTGTTACCGTGATATTAAGAAATAAACTAGGCCTATGATAGATCTACCATGAACTAAGTCTTGAGGGCTCATAATGCCAAACGTCTTAAAACGATAGATTAGCTAGTTTTCCAACATTTCATGCCAAATAAACAATTATTTTATTCTTATTTTGCCTTTAGTTGACATTTTTAAAAGAGGTGTACATTTTTACTAATAATTTGCATGGGTGTCTGTCACATATTTTCATGGTATTTGTCTTATTACGACAACACAACCCATTTAGAATTACTACTGTGTACTTTACTGATTTTAAAAACTATGAAGCTATTGTAAAATAAAATTTGCTGCATGTTCAATTTTTTAACATGTTCAGTAAGGTCTGGCACATTGACAAATATTTAGCATAAAATTATCATTTCTGCTGAATGAAAAAAAACTATTCAGGCTACCAAGTGTTTATTTAGGAACAGAAAACTCAATGGCTGTATATATATTTATTATGCTTCAAATTGTTGATAAGCAATACAGTGGCGGATCAAACCCCCTGGATCCGCCACTGCAATTCAAGCAAAGTTGAAATGTTCAAGCAATACCTTGCTTTCTTTGTACCGAGAATCTGACAAAAAAAAATCTTCTTTTATTAATTGATGTGATTTGAAACAGGAATGACATCATCTTGCATAAAAAAAATGATCTGCTAGAAACTTTGCCGTTGGAGATTATGAAAAAAAATCATTAATAAAGAATCGCCCAAAAGTTCATTAGTGAAAAGCATGAAATATCAATATATTTTCATCACTGAAGTTTGTAGTTGAAGAGATTGGTACAAAGGTGATGTCAGATGATTTAGGAGATAGATGCATTCCGTTTTTGATTTTTGGATTGTATTTGTGCTTTTTTTACCCCTAAATTTACTTGCAAGCTCGGTTTGAAGTGTTTGATTTAGGGGTAAAAAATCACAACATACAACCCCAAAATCCGAAACGGAATGCATTTATCTCCATTCTAACATGACTAATAAGAAATATAATGAGGAACTTTATTTTGTCTTGCGCAATAGCGAAGTGATAAGGTCAAACCAGTGCAAACGGTTCTGCTCGCATGAGAAGCTGATGCATGGTACGCTTCAGTTGTCAAAGAACACACGTGAGGCTAAACATCGAAACATACACTCAACATTATTTGAATAAAAAACATTATAATTAATTTCATTGAGGATAATATCAACAGGTTTCCTATGTTCACGCCGAAATGATTTTCACAGATCTTCCACCCCTAATAATTAGTGTGTACATTGACAACCGAATCAAGGGGCGTTACTCTAAAAGATGTTCTTAACTACCTACCCAAACAAGGGGCGCTACTCTAAATGAAAGCTATATTTGGCGGACATGATGACAGGAAATGTGGTCACTCGTGAACAACAGACAGTGGAATTAGAAAACTTTAACATAATTTGACAATAATGTCGCTTCAGTTCGTTCACTGTGTGAAGCGAGCGACGCGGAGGAGGTGAATCGGTCGCAAATATTTAGAGGTGATGATCGGTCAAATAATTACTCCAAAATCGTTACGAGGAACCAATCAGAAAGCAATATTTTCATTCTAAATTTAGTGTCATGTTAGAATTGATGCTTTGAACCATGCAGATCAACTGATCAACAAAATAACTGCTAACTGATAGGGACCAATGAATGCTAATGGTAAGTGAGAAATGACATTTGTAAATACCACGGTAACTTGTATTTAAAGGAACATTTAGATAATGAGATATACAACAATTGTAGTTTTAATGTCATTTTACAGCATCAATCTGAGGACAGCAAGAATCCTGTCATTAAGTCTCAAATCAATTATTTTGCATTGTTCATTTATGAGAGATCAGGAAATAAAATTAAACAACTGTCAAGTCGTTACTTTCTTTCTATAACAATGATATCATGATGATAAACAATAGAATCACCATTCTGGGGTATTGGAACATGTCCCAATGCGCCCCAGTCAACATGTCTCAATGCGCCGATTCCTCCCCTTGTATTTTATTAAATTATATTATATTAATGGTTCTATGACATAACCGGGGGCGGGATAGCGCAGTGGTTAGCGCGTTCGGCTTCGGATCAAGAGTTCCGGCGTTCGAATCCCGCCAGGGGCACGGAAACTTTGTCTGCAGTAGAGAACTGTTCTACACGCAGTCAGGTTTGGGTGCAATGCTACACTGAATGTCAGCGCAGTACCACCCATGGTTCGCTAGTTCCAGCCGCTGCTCGCAGGTTTCACCGCAATGCATAGCTACATGGCGTTGCGGGCTTTCTCCCTGCCATAATACTAGCAGCCGCGATGTAAGTGAAATACTCTTGAAAGCGGCGTTAAACCCCACCTCACCTCTATGACATAACCATGTCATGTGGCACATAGATTGTTTCTTTTGGTTGAGTACTTCTAAATAACTTTTGTTTTGAGTTTTATTCACTACATGCATCAAAAGAACAATGAAACATTTGTTCACATGAGGGTTTCTTAATAGGTGTCTGAATTTAACAATGAGGTGCAAAAATCTAATTTTATTTACCACACTGCTAAATTTGTCAGCTGCATCAAGTTTTGCTACAATAAGTGTCTGGATATTATTGATCGATAAATAAGTTTTTTTTGGGCTGTCCCAATGTCCCACAGTCCAAATGCACTCTGCTCACCCCAGATCTCTCAAACTATATGTGCTAGCAATAGGGCTGCAACGATTCACTTGTCCTTCGATTCGGTTCGATTTTCGATTCTAGTCACTCGATTCGATTATTTTCGATACGATTAACAGATCTGATAAAATACAATTATTTACAATGTTATTCTATTGAATTCTGTTGAATTGGTTGCATTGTGTTAATGGATGCAGGTTTTTTCAGTTTGTGTGTGTTAAATCAGAAAGTTTTATACAAATTCTGCCATGTAAATGATATTTGCCATCTCGGTTCGATCTTCGATAAACAAAATTCGATTCGATTCAATTGATTCGGTTCGATTCTGGGTGCATTGAACCGATTTGTTGCAGCCCTAGCTAGCAATACCAAACTTCATACACATGTCAACCATGATGCCTAGTTGTGACAGTGTCTTTTGAGGATTAATTTTTTTTCATCTGAATTTAATTTTTGCGGTTTCTATGGAAACGTGACTAAAAAGTGACTCTGATGAAGTCATTTTGTGCGAAGCTGATCTCCCTAACTATATGTGCTAGTTTCACCAAACTTCATACACATATCAACTATGATCCTTAGTTGTGCCTTTTGAGAGTTAGAATTATTTCTGAATTTTAATTTTTGCGGAGCGAGTGACTCTGTGAGGAAGACATTTTGTGCGGAGCAGATCTCCCAAACTATGTATACATGCTAGCCTCACCAAATTTCATACACATGTCAACTATGATCCATAGTTGTGCCTTTTAAGGGTTAGAACTAATTTTGACTTTCAATTTTGTTGGTTTCCATTGAAACGTGAGGTAATCATTTAATTCATTTTGTGCAGGGCATATCCCCTAAACTATGCATGCTAGCTTCACACACATGTCATACAATGATCCACATGCAGGGTTCCCCTTAACCCCCAAAACTTGAGTTTTTGACTCCCAAAATAAGTAAATGACTTCCACTTTTGACAGCAGGGAGTCATTTTGACCCTTACATTTCTAAGCCTTGGGCAAACATTAACTGAAGTTGACCCCCAAAACTATATTTATGACTCCCTTTTTCGATGGCAGGGAGTCATTATGACTCTTCAATTTCTTAGCCTAGGGGAAACCCTTCACATGTTAGCAATGATCCCTAGATGTGCCTTTTGAGGGTTAGGCCTTCATCTGAAATTTATATTTACATTTATTATTAAATATAGACCTATTGATGTGTAATTTGCTTATAATGAAATTCAAAGGGAGAAGCAGGAGTATGTGAGCTTACTGACCTTTGCTTGCTTCTACACTTGTTTTGTATGCAACATTATCATAACGGTATATCTATCCATGATGTGGGGTCTTTTGCATGTGTGAAAGAGGCTATTATCATATATCTATCAATGATATGGGATGTTTTGCATATGTGATAGAGGTCAGGACACCACACCCATATCGCTGCCCGGTCCGCAAATCCATATCAGCCATATCATCCGGTCCGCAAATCCATATCAATATCAGCCCGGGTGACGTTAGGTCAGAGTGATCTCCCTTTGCTTAGGCCTACATGCGTGAACACAGTAAAGTCACAAGCGAAGCAGTGTCAGAGTAACTAGTTCAATTGAATCCTTTCAGAGTACCCTCCAAACAAGGATGTTGTTGACGCTTTTAATTTATTAAATTAAATATACTTTTAATTTGAATAGGAGGCACAACTCGCATAATTTTAAAAGAAAAATTACCCCCAAAGAACAAATTTTCGCATAACATAAAATTATTATTATTTCTGTAAATATTTTGTCATGTTTTAGAAAAAAGTATGATATATGATAAAAAGGTTACAACATGTCATTTTTCATACCATACCCCATATCAGCCCTCGACCCATATCAGCCCTCTGGCCTGCGGCCCTCTGGCTGATATGGGGTCTCATATTAATTGTTTGTTGATTGATGCTGAAATATTTACGAACATTTTGCAAATTATCTCAGGTACAGACACATAATTTCCATTAATTTTCTGATGATTATCAAGTAACCTGTAATTTTTTAAGCATGTATGCATACTATGCAACATGCCGTCGCAATAGATTACGTTAACATAACCGTCAATGCAACTTTGGAATCACAACATACATGATACAGTGTCTAAATAAATGTAATTTGATAACTTATGAACGGGTAGATGAAATGTACTTTTCTACATGGAGCTGAAATGACTTCCAAACTGTGTGCTTAATACAACAAAAAGACCTTTCTTTAATTTATGAAAATTATTCTTGCAACGGTTAATTAACATTGAAGTTCAAGTCTATGGGAATTACGTCGCATGTGAACTTTAATATGGCAACAGAGTGTAATATTCTCAGCCAGGCAGTGTCTTGGCCATTTACGGGGGGAATACTGTAAATTGACGTTTTTAAAAATCTTTTTCGCACAGGGTCAAGTGAGTTTTACTTGATTTAGGACATATAATAATAAAACCTCATACATAATATGTACGAGATATAATTTTCAAAACGTTTAGCTGGCAGATCAGAAAACTATTCGATATTACCGTACCTAGAAAATGAAATCGTACATTGTGTGACAAAATCCTTTACATTCCCCATCGCATTCCGAACGTGAAACATTGTTGCCGCATTTTTATGTTTTGACCTACGAGACACCTTCCTGGACTTTTTAAAATAAGTTGTATCATTACTGGTGCTGTGTTCTGCTGTCATGGTTTATTGGAATGTCTTTGTCCTAACATCAGAAGTTGCCATTATTGTTATGGATTTGAATGATTTTTGGCAGTATGAAATCAAAGAGTATTCTAATGGTTTTTTGTTTCGTTTCAATGATTATTCGGCATTTATAATTACCAAACTTCTCTTATCTGAAAAAAGATATTTTTTCTTTACCTTCTGAACAGGTTTGTACATATTGTTTAACGACAGCGGGTTGCCATATTATTACGTACACGTAACGTTATTCCCATTGACTCTCCTGTTTTTTAACCTTTGCGAGAAAAAATTACATAAATTAAATAACGGTCCATTAATTTTTGTTGATGTATTTCGCAGACAGCTTGTAAATCATCTCAGCTACGTGTGCATAATTATATTTCCTCTATCAGTTGATTGGTTAGCGAATGACACGTTTCTGAACATCGTATTAAATAATAACTTGTGATCCCAATATGTCCCATATTGACGGCCATGTTAGATTAAGTCGGTATGTTGCAGATGTGTTTAGTTTGTGTTTAGATGTAGTTTTGTTGAAAATCAACGGAAAATTAAGTTGAAATCATGTGTCTGTAGCTGAGATGATTTTCAATATGTTTGTAAATATTTCAGGATCAATCAACAAACAACTACTTTATGTAAATTATTCTCGCAACAGCTAATTAACATACGTAATAATATGGCCACCCTCTGTAGGTCCAATTGATGCTCATATATTATGCAAATTCTCAATAGCTTCAATCAAATGCGGAGTTCAACATCTTAATCATTTAAAGCATTTCGAAACTTTGTAAATATGACAAGCTAAATCTAACTACCGTAAATCCTTGAATAAACGCCCGGCGATTATTTATTTCGAACATTCATTTGACCCGGCAATTATTCAAGGCAGGCGATTATTCAAGTCAATTTGTTTTAGTGAAAATATGACTATTCAAGACAGGCGATTATTTATTTCAACTAGGGCTTACACCCAGCGATTATTCAAGGCAGGCGATTATTCAAGGATTTACGGTAGAATCTATATGCAATAATGAATTTATTGAATTACTAAAACTTTCAAGACCTTTCGCGTATCTTCACCCGTCACGGTTGTACAATGTAATTATGTTAGTCAATAATATAACACAAAATTTGACATATCATACGAATTGCAACCTTATTTGTGTTCATAATATTATGTAAATTTGTTCTGTTTTGTTTCATCAATGTATTCCATTTTCAGAAAATGGGACGCAAAAGAACTCGTCAGCGCGGAAAAGGTAACTGTTCATTTTATTTTGATGGTATTTTGACTTTTTACATTGATCATATTGGAACCGGTTTGCACTTTTGTGCTGAGAAAATCAAATATAACGATACATAGTTTATTTATTTTTTTACATGCTATAAATGCTCACGAAAGAAAGAGTTTTCCGTTTCCTCGTAAGTGTTCCGTATTTCTAAAACGCTCCTAAATTATATACCTTGGCAATATCTGCACCAGTTTTCAGTAGTGTGTTTAGATGGAGTATTATATTTTCCCATAATTCCATATTAAACTCCTAATAGGGCCTGTAAGTCTCCTTTACGTTCATTTCCGGTGCCAGCCATCACGCCTTGACGCGTGGACGTTACCCAGTCGAGTTTATTGCGGGAAATTCGTCCCATAAGCTCAACGATAAAACATCGTTATATTAAGTGTATTAAATAATGATATGAATGTTAACGAGAATTAAATTCCTGTCCAAGTCGAAAACAAAGCAATTAGGGTATAATACCAACTAATAAATATATTATCGCCTCAAAACTTTTGATAGAATATGAATATAAAAAAATATCATTATTACCCTGTGACCATGCCATTTGACGTTAATATTAATCTTGTTTTGTTAACAATATGTTATAATTGTATATAAGAACGTGTACCAAACATACTTCAAGATTTTATTAGCATTATTTCGTAAACAAAATTATTTTTTAAAAGTTTTATGTTGTCAATAAATCATAAATTTCTTTAGTTGTATGTTGGTGTCTGATAGTTGTATTTTGATTTTATAAATAGTGTGAGAACACAGGTAACAATTAGGTTTATAAATTGTGGATGGAAATAGTAGAATTCTAATATTGTTTCCCAGAAATGACTCACCAATCATTCTAATTTAAGTGTTCGCAGTTTAGAGAATTGTATTTCAGTAGGCTAACTGTTATACTAGTGCAATTATACTAGCTTTACAAATAAGCATGTTGCAAGCTCGATTGGATATTTATATGTGATAAACTTTCTTTTGATATAGGCCTTAATTTTATATGATTGGAAAAGTTTCTATTTACATATTAGATTTACAAAAATTCAAATGGACTCTTTTAATTTCCTCCCCGCCCCCCCTTAATTTCTTGAAAACAATTTTTTGCTAAAAATAAACATGAAAAAACTGGTTATTTAGGGGAATTATAGAAATGAGCATTCAGCATTACTGAATATTAAGACAATTTGTAAATTATCACCTTTAATTAGCATACTTACCTGTTGTCAGTTTTATTTATTTTCAAACAAATATCCATTCCACCAGATTATACCTTTCAGGTTTGATTTTAAACATATTAGAACTAGCCTTCACCAGTACAGACATTGATATAAAAGTAGACGATGTAATGCTCGCCGTGACTATCTCCGGTAAACCTCCGTTCGGTAACTGCGGAGCGTAGCCCAGCGTAGGGGAGCATGACCGAGGCGAGCACGATCGTCTAATATAAAAGGTACTATGTACAACGTGAAATAAGAACAATGGGCTAGAATAAGAAGTGATGCCGAAAATATTATTTTGCATATTCTCAAATTCTGTAAATTATTTTGAGCATTAAAATACTCGAAATACTCATTTCTCTTCAGTTCTGAATATTTTAAAAGTGGTACAAAGCAACCAGCATTTATAAGAATTTTTAGTAAAAACTGCGCTAAATGACATATATTTAGAATAAAATCAGATACCTTACAAGAGCTATATTAAATATATTCTCGAAAAATATTACTGAAGATAAATTGGCGAAATATAATTTAATATTTTCCATTCCTTTACAAGGTCTAAAACATTAATTTTTTTATAATTAATTGATTTGTTTACGAATAAACGTGGGAACACTGCATGGACGACAAAATGATTTAACGGGTAAAAGTTATCCTTCATAATGGTTTCGATACTCGGAGTCAATGGAAATAGCATCTCGCTGTCCCTACAATCCTGTTTATATGATTCCTAAGTAAATTTGGACCGGTTACAGACCCATTCAGTCACCCATTTAACACGGTGAACGCCATTGAGAAACGTGTGTTTGTCACCGGAAGTGGGTAAATCTCGCCGGTCCAACGAGAATTACTTACGGGCCCTATATATATGTAGACAGACGTTATTTTTTTCAAAATGGCCGACTCCACGTGGATGTACATGCTATCGGCTGATATTCTTCTAGCAATTATTTTGGGATTGTTGATCTTTTTGACCGTGAACATGTTTCAAACATTCAGGAGATGGAACAGGATGTTCCAACAATGGAATAGAGAACTTTAATAATGTCAACGGATTTTTTTATTTTATTTCAGAGACGAGTCAAAAAAAGAAAAAATTCTTCCATGAAGGTGAGTGTTCGAGATAATATTCGCTAGAGCTAATGGGTGCCGTGGAGAAGGATTAATTTCAAAAGAATAAATAGAATAAAACTCCTATCTTCATTATATAGGCCCCTATACGCAATGATACGTGTTATTATTACTGAAAATAATAATTTATTTGATTCTTATGGATTTGGTGATGAAACATGTTTTATTCAATAAATATCACACCGTAGGAACGCGTACGCCTGGCGAGTGTTACACACTCGGAAGTGAACGAATCACTACGCTACGGGTGGGTTTCTTTTGACCATTCTGCGTTACATTGTGTCTCATAAACACACTTTTACTAACTTTCGAGTGTCAATAATCAAGGCTGTAAAAATATATACTTTGGGGATAACAAATATATTTTTAAAACCTCTCAAAATTATATATTATGCAGACAAAGGCAATTTTACAACATAACCCCTATCACAAAATTGCAAGATGTCACAAACAATTGTAAATCATTATTACAAAAACAAACATTTTAAGATAACAAATACAACATTGTGACTAGAAATATGTATTTGAACCATGTTTAAAATTTCATTGGAAACTAACAAATAGTTTTTGATATATAAGTCATCAAAGACACGTGGTATCAATGTCGTGGTGAACTAATTACACTTGAACGATTTGTGCGCTAGTGAACAATTTACATTTTCAGTAGTGAACGATTTACATCCAAGAATATTATATTTTTAAAAGGTTTTTCCATTTGTTTCGTTTAAGAAAACCTTCCACAATGTTCCCATATGCTTGTGACTACTGTCCTAACGAATACCAACGTTTTTGTGAAATCATTGAGCATATGAAAGTCGATCATGCAACGTCCATGATCATTATTAGGAAATTGAAACTTTGTGAGGTGACAGGGTTGTTAAAACATGTGAAGAAAGACTATAAATATATGTACCATCAGAACGTCTAATGGATGAAAGGGAAGTAATTGTGTCAGATACTCCAGAGACATTCAGATGTAACTGTTGATTAAAACAACATTGATATTTTCCATTGATATAAGTCAAGTTTTGTGTTTAAGTGGTACAAGTAAATGATAGCTCTGAGATGGAAAGATGACAAAATTTCTGAATGACGACATCTTTATTTGTTTGTTTAATTTTGGACATTTCTGGCTCCATTTAAGATTTCAAGTTATTATATCTGGTCAAACTTAAAAACGTAAAGGTGTGCATATGACCTATCTGGTCAAACTTCACAAACTTCACAACGTAAATCCATCTCAATTCAATCGAATTGGAAACACATAAGATAAGATAAAAGTTAAATGAAATTTGGCAAACACTATTTAAAGATATTGTTATTCTCTTTTGATTTGTTCAGTTCTTTCGTCATGTTTTTGTGCATAAGGCCTTTGTATTTTCCTTCGTCATCATGCTTAATTCGGATGTGTTGCCGAAGACGTGATCGACTGGTGTACATTTTACCACATTCATTGCACAGATGCTCTCGTTTCTTTTGTGGAGTTGAAGTTAGAAAACTCTCATCCAGCGTTAGTCCACTAATGTCCTCCATCAGATATACGTTTCTACATACCGGTACATCAAATGCAATGTTGTTGAACGTTGAGACACAATTTTAATAATTATATAATGGATCAATTAAGATGTTCTGAAGATACATGAACCAGTAATTAGCTCAAATGCTGTATTTTAACAATTATTAACGAGATTAAGAAACGATAGGAATGTGAGAAACATTTTCCAGGTTGTGTAATTCGTTCAGTGCAAGAATCCGTAGTTGAGTGTAACGCGTGCACCACACCAAAATGTAACGCGTTCACTGCCTTTTTACACCAGATGTCGGAAATACCGCATATTTTCCTTATTAATGAATGTTATGATTCCAAATTTGACATGTAGGTAGAGTATTGATTTAACTTCAACAATATATACAGTTTGAAGGGCAATGCTATTCCAGAATTGAAATAATATACAAACAAACCACATATAGACCCCGGGATGTAAAATTCGTTTGTGATAAATGGATCATACACATTTAATTGAACTTACATTGAGCTCTTGTTTCGGTTATAGCTTTCGTGGTGTCTATATTTTTACAGCCTTGGATATTGACACTCGAAAGATAGTAATAATGTGTTTATGAGACGAAATATAACGCTGAATGGTCAAAAGAAACCCACCTGTAGCGTAGTGATTCGTTCACTTCCGAGTGTGTAACACTCGCCAGGCGTACGCGTTCCTACGGTGTTAATATCGACGAAAATTTACCGATGTTTTGTAACTGTAAGGATGTTCTATGAGTAAATGCCTGAATTGAAGGCTTTTCATCCAAATACATTATTTTGCTTTAAGAGCTATCATCTGTCCAAGATTTAAGTGTTGTTAGTCCATTCAGTAGGAGTTTCAATATGTTCTAGGACAAGAAGTACATGCCTGAATTGAGGGCTTTTATCCAAATATTTCATTTAGTTTTAAGAGCTATCATCTGTCCAAGATTTAAGGTCCGTTCAGTAGGAGTTTAAAGAAGTTCTAGGACTAATAATACATGCCTGAATTAAGTAAAGGCTTTTGTCCAAATACATTCTTTGCTTTAAGAGCTATCATCTGTCCAAGATTAAAGTGTTGATAGTCCATTCATTGGGAGTTTTCAACTTTTTTTCAACCAGGAACATCGTTATGAAACTGTCTATTTTACTCTTAAGATTAATCAAATGAAAAAAAATCTGTTCTGTGAAAACAAATAGTAATGTCTTTATCATTTTGATAAACTGTTAAGCAGGGAGCCAGATAAGATGCATATCCACGTATAATACACGTGAATAATTTAGATGTGCGCATGAAAATGAAATCAATGAGTGAAGATACACATGTCTGTAAGAAAACGTGAACTTGCAGTCAAAATATCTAGGTTTGTTCGCGTTACCTGGTTAAAATCAAAGCTCTGAGACACTTTACCGCCAATTCTATAATGTTAACATAATTATTACTATACTGAACTTTACTACCCGTATACTATAATTCTACTCCTCACTTTTAATTTTGATGAGTGAAATATGCATTCTCTTTTTTCCATTTAGTAATTATACTCCTCATTTTCTGTTTTGATGAGTGAAATACTCATTGGCGACATTAATTTATCTAGAGCCCTCCTGTTAAGTATCATGATACAATTGTGATAAAATGAATATAAATATGAGCTCTTAACTATTTAGACGGTTTACTCCTTAGTGCTGAAATTTAGAACACAAAATATTTTCTGTTTATAATTAAGAGTTATTAACTCCTAATTCAATAAACACTTAAAGCTCATTATGTGGTCCGTCCGTCCGTACGTCCGTACGAAATGGAATAACTCAAATACTATTCTCTGGATTCTTTTCATATTTCGCATATGGGTTCATCATAGCAAGAGTAATGTTGCTACAGAGGTTTGTGACCTTGACCTTCATTTCAAGGTCACAATGAGACTTTGTCATTTTACCCTTGTCAGCGGGATATCTCAATAACCATTTGCTGGATTCTCTTCATATTTTACACATAGCTTCTCCAAGAGAAGACGACGGGCTGATTAGATTTTGGTGACCTTGACGTTATTTTCAAGGTCACAGCGGAACTTTGAAATTTTCGACATGTTAATGTACATGTAAAGCTTGTCAGCGAGATATCTCAAGAACCATTCACCGGAATTCCATCATTTCTTACTTAGAGCACCTTCTAGGGAAGATGACGGGCTGATTAGATTTTGGTGACCTTGACATTATTTTCAAGGTCACAGCGGAACTTTGAATTTTTCGACATGTTAATGTACATGTAAAGCTTGTCAGCAGGGTATCTCAAGAACCATTCACCGGAATTCTATCATTTCTTACACAAAGCACTTTCTAGGGAAGACGGCGGGCTGATTAGATTTTGGTGACCTTGACATAATTTTCAAGGTCACAGCGGAACTTTGAATTTTTTGACATATTAATGTACATATAAAGGTTGTCAGCGGGATATCTCAAGAACCATTCACCGGAATTCCATCATATCTTATATAATGCACCTCCTAGGAAAGACAAAGGGCTGATTAGATTTTGGTGACCTTGACATTTTTCTCAAGGTCACTGTGGAACTTTGACTTTTTAGACATGTTTGACAGTCGATTTTGCTGATCTTGACATTATTTTTTAAATTTTTAGCTCATCAGGCATGGCATGGCGTCCGGCGTCCGTCCGTCCGTCCGTCCGTCCATCCGTCCGTAAACTTTTCGCTTTTTCGACTTCTTCTCCAGAACCAAAAACTACACAGAGCTGAAATTTTATATGCAGACTCCTTGGCCAATGGGAAATCTAAATTGTAGATTTAGTGACCCGTTGACCCCAAATGGGGTCACAGGGGTCACATGTTTAAAAACCTATTTTCATCTTCTTCTCCAGTTCCAAAAGGTCTAGAGAGCTGAAAAGTTGTGTGCAGACTCCTTGGCCAATGGGAAATCTAAATTGTAGATTTAGTGACCCGTTGACCCCAAATGGGGTCACAGGGGTCACATGTTTAAAAACCTATTTTCATCTTCTTCTCCAGTTCCAAAAGGTCTAGAGAGCTGAAAAGTTGTGTGCAGACTCCTTGGGAAATGGGGATTCTAAATTGTAGATTTCGTGACCCCATGACCCCAAATGGGGTCACAGGGGTCACATGTTTAAAAACCTATTTTCATCTTCTTCTCCAGTTCCAAAAGGTCTAGAGAGCTGAAAAGTTGTGTGCAGACTCCTTGGCCAATGGGGATTCTAAATTGTAGATTTAGTGACTCCATGACCCCAAATGGGGTCACAGGGGTCACATCCTTAAAAACCTATTTTCATCTTCTTCTCCAGTTCCAAAAGGTCTAGAGATATGAAAAGTTGTGTGCAGACTCCTTGGCCAATGGGGATTTTAAATTGTAGATTTCGTGACCCCATGGCCCCAAATGGGGTCACAGGGGTCACATCCTTAAAAACTTATTTTCATCTACTCCAGGACAAATGTACCTAAAAGGCTGTAATATTGTGTGCAGACTCTGTCAATGGGGATTCTAAATTTTAGATTTGGAGACCCTGTGGTGCCTCAAATAAGGGCCTCAAGCCATGACCTTAAAATCTATTTCAGTCTTCATCATTAAACAATATAAACCCTGATGAGCTACAGAGCCCATGGCTCTATTTTTAAGTATTATTTTGCGGCGGGGGATCATGTCACCTTAGTGACAAATACTTGTTTTTTCATGAGTATCTATCTCGCATGTCACCGGCTTCTATGTAGAATCTCATTGGTCCACGTGACCTTATCGGGTCACTCGACTTACATCAAGGCTAGATATCGATCGATGTTTGTCAGGTAATAGTGAAGATTATAATATAAAGTTTAATGAACTTTCGTGATTGAAATGTTATTTTTTATTCATATATCACGCTATATTTGTATTTTAAAAAGACAACAATAAAGCATATATGTTTTTTATTCAATGATTTTAATATTGTCGACTGGACATCGATGTTTGTGATTGTTTCCGGTGTAAACATCGTCCGTTCGACTTGCTGGGCTGGCAGATACATACCTGGCCTTTAGATTTTTGGGGCTGAAACATCGACCCTGTGTATAAGTCGACCACCCTCCTTGACCCCCTAATTTTTGGTATCAAATTCTTGACTTATACCCGGTAATATACGGTAGCTCATCTGGCCTGAATCCCCACATATCCACTTTGCCTGTTTTAACCATGCAGTCCTCATTTGAATGGTATGTAGTGAGTGACCTCATTTATCTAGTCTACATGAAGTGTGACACACAGAACTTGTACTTCACTGAAATAAACAACCTTTTTCCTAAACATACACAAGTAATGACCATAATTTGCTTGTTTTCAACAACCTGATGCCATATGATGTAGCCTTGCATTTGAAAAACAGGTTTCAATGTATGAGTTTTATTGTTTAGCTTAAGATTTTTCACTTTTGATTGTATTTCCAGTTTCTGTGCAGAGACGCGGACCACCAAAAACATGGATTCAACATTGCCGAGCACTGAAGGTAATAAGACATTAAAGATTACTTAAATCACTTACTTACTATTCCTTTACCTTGGATTTCTTGATTCAATGTTTTTTATTTAATGTCTTCATACATAAATCATCCCCCACATATCCACTTTGCCTGTTTCAACCATGCAGTCCTCATTTGAATGGTATGTAGTGAGTGACCTCATTTATCTAGTCTACATGAAGTGTGACGAATGCACAGAACTTGTACTTCACTGAGATAAACAACCCTTTTCCTAAATATGCACAAGTAATGACCATAATTTGCTTGTTTTCAACAACTTGATGCTACATGATGTAGCCTTGCATTTGAAAAACAGGTTTCAATGTATGAGTTTTATTGTTTAGCTTAAGATTTTTTCACTTTTGATTGTATTTCCAGTTTCTGTGCAGAAGACGCTGACCACCAAAAACATGGATTCAACATTACCGAGCACTGAAGGTAATAAGACATATACATATTACTTAAATCACTTACTTACTATTCCTTTACCTTGGATTTCTTGATTCAATGTCTTCATACATAAATCATCCCCCACATATCCACTTTGCCTGTTTTAACCATGCAGTCCTCATTTGAATGGTATGTAGTGAGTGACCTCATTTATCTAGTCTACATGAAGTGTGACGAACACACAGAACTTGTACTTCACTGAGATAAACAATCCTTTTCCTAAATATGCACAAGTAATGACCAGAATTTGCTTGTTTTCAAACTTGATGCCACTTCATGTAGCCATGCATTTGAAAAACAGGTTTCAATGTATGAGTTTTATTGTTTAGCTTAAGATTTTTTCACTTTTGATTGTATTTCCAGTTTCTGTGCAGAAGACGCTGACCACCAAAAACATGGATTCAACATTGCCGAGCACTGAAGGTAATAAGACATTAAAGATTACTTAAATCACTTACTTACTATTCCTTTACCTTGAATTTTTTTATTCAATGTCTTCATACATTAATCATCCCCCACATATCCACTTTGCCTGTTTCAACCATGCAGTCCTCATTTGAATGGTATGTAGTGAGTGACCTCATTTATCTAGTCTACATGAAGTGTGATGAAGACACAGAACTTGCACTTTAGTCAGATAAACAACCCTTTTCCTAAATATGCACAAGTAATGAACAGAATTTGCTTGTTTTCAACAACTTGATGCTACATGATGTAGCCTTGCATTTGAAAAACAGGTTTCAATGTATGAGTTTTATTGTTTAGCTTAAGATTTTTTCACTTTTGATTGTATTTCCAGTTTCTGTGCAGAAGACGCTGACCACCAAAAACATGGATTCAACATTACCGAGCACTGAAGGTAATAAGACATATACGTATTACTTAAATCACTTACTTACTATTCCTTTACCTTGGATTTATTGATTCAATGTCTTCATACATAAATCATCCCCACATATCCACTTTGCCTGTTTTCACCAGTCCTCATTTGAATGGTATATAGTGAGTGACCTCATTTATCTAGTCTACATGAAGTGTGACGAACACACAGAACTTGCACTTTAGTCAGATAAACAACCCTTTTCCTAAATATGAACAAGTAATGACCATAATTTGCTTGTTTCAACAACTTGATGCCACTTGATGTAGCCTTGCATTTGAAAAACAGGTTTCAATGTATGAGTTTTATTGTTTAGCTTAAGATTTTTTCACTTTTGATTGTATTTCCAGTTTCTGTGCAGAAGACGCTGACCACCAAAAACATGGATTCAACATTGCCGAGCACTGAAGGTAATAAGACATATACATATTACTTAAATCACTTACTTACTATTCCTTTACCTTGAATTTTTTTATTCAATGTCTTCATACATAAATCATCCCCCACATATCCACTTTGCCTGTTTCAACCATGCAGTCCTCATTTGAATGGTATGTAGTGAGTGACCTCATTTATCTAGTCTACATGAAGTGTGACGAACACACAGAACTTGCACTTTAGTCAGATAAACAACCCTTTTCCTAAATATGAACAAGTAATGACCATAATTTGCTTGTTTCAACAACTTGATGCCATTTGATGTAGCCTTGCATTTGAAAAACAGGTTTCAATGTATGAGTTTTATTGTTTAGCTTAAGATTTTTTCACTTTTGATTGTATTTCCAGTTTCTGTGCAGAAGACGCTGACCACCAAAAACATGGATTCAACATTGCCGAGCACTGAAGGTAATAAGACATATACATATTACTTAAATCACTTACTTACTATTCCTTTACCTTGAATTTTTTTATTCAATGTCTTCATACATAAATCATCCCCACATATCCACTTTGCCTGTTTCAACCATGCAGTCCTCATTTGAATGGTATGTAGTGAGTGACCTCATTTATCTAGTCTACATGAAGTGTGACGAACACACAGAACTTGCACTTTAGTCAGATAAACAACCTTTTTCCTAAATATGCACAAGTAATGACCATAATTTGCTTGTTTTCAACAACTTGATGCTACATGATGTAGCCTTGCATTTGAAAAACAGGTTTCAATGTATGAGTTTTATTGTTTAGCTTAAGATTTTTTCACTTTTGATTGTATTTCCAGTTTCTGTGCAGAAGACGCTGACCACCAAAAACATGGATTCAACATTACCGAGCACTGAAGGTAATAAGACATATACGTATTACTTAAATCACTTACTTACTATTCCTTTACCTTGGATTTCTTGATTCAATGTCTTCATACATAAATCATCCCCCACATATCCACTTTGCCTGTTTTAACCATGCAGTCCTCATTTGAATGGTATGTAGTGAGTGACCTCATTTATCTAGTCTACATGAAGTGTGACGAACACACATAACTTGTACTTCACTGAGATAAACAATCCTTTTCCTAAATATGCACAAGTAATGACCAGAATTTGCTTGTTTTCAACAACTTGATGCCACTTGATGTAGCCTTGCATTTGAAAAACAGGTTTCAATGTATGAGTTTTATTGTTTAGCTTAAGATTTTTTCACTTTTGATTGTATTTCCAGTTTCTGTGCAGAAGACGCTGACCACCAAAAACATGGATTCAACATTACCGAGCACTGAAGGTAATAAGACATATACATATTACTTAAATCACTTACTTACTATTCCTTTACCTTGGATTTATTGATTCAATGTCTTCATACTTAAATCATCCCCCACATATCCACTTTGCCTGTTTTAACCATGCAGTCCTCATTTGAATGGTATGTAGTGAGTGACCTCATTTATCTAGTCTACATGAAGTGTGACGAACACACATAACTTGTACTTCACTGAGATAAACAATCCTTTTCCTAAATATGCACAAGTAATGACCAGAATTTGCTTGTTTTCAACAACTTGATGCCACTTGATGTAGCCTTGCATTTGAAAAACAGGTTTCAATGTATGAGTTTTATTGTTTAGCTTAAGATTTTTTCACTTTTGATTGTATTTCCAGTTTCTGTGCAGAAGACGCTGACCACCAAAAACATGGATTCAACATTGCCGAGCACTGAAGGTAATAAGACATATACATATTACTTAAATCACTTACTTACTATTCCTTTACCTTGAATTTTTTTATTCAATGTCTTCATACATAAATCATCCCCCACATATCCACTTTGCCTGTTTCAACCATGCAGTCCTCATTTGAATGGTATGTAGTGAGTGACCTCATTTATCTAGTCTACATGAAGTGTGACGAACACACAGAACTTGCACTTTAGTCAGATAAACAACCCTTTTCCTAAATATGAACAAGAAATGACCATAATTTGCTTGTTTCAACAACTTGATGCCACTTGATGTAGCCTTGCATTTGAAAAACAGGTTTCAATGTATGAGTTTTATTGTTTAGCTTAAGATTTTTTCACTTTTGATTGTATTTCCAGTTTCTGTGCAGAAGACGCTGACCACCAAAAACATGGATTCAACATTGCCGAGCACTGAAGGTAATAAGACATATACATATTACTTATATCACTTACTTACTATTCCTTTACCTTGAATTTTTTTATTCAATGTCTTCATACATAAATCATCCCCCACATATCCACTTTGCCTGTTTCAACCATGCAGTCCTCATTTGAATGGTATGTAGTGAGTGACCTCATTTATCTAGTCTACATGAAGTGTGATGAACACACAGAACTTGTACTTCACAGAGATAAACAATCCTTTTCCTAAATATGCACAAGTAATGACCAGAATTTGCTTGTTTTCAACAACTTGATGCCACTTGATGTAGCCTTGCATTTGAAAAACAGGTTTCAATGTATGAGTTTTATTGTTTAGCTTAAGATTTTTTCACTTTTGATTGTATTTCCAGTTTCTGTGCAGAAGACGCTGACCACCAAAAACATGGATTCAACATTACCGAGCACTCAAGGTAATAAGACATATACATATTACTTAAATCACTTACTTACTATTCCTTTACCTTGGATTTCTTGATTCAATGTCTTCATACATAAATCATCCCCCACATATCCACTTTGCCTGTTTTAACCATGCAGTCCTCATTTGAATGGTATGTAGTGAGTGACCTCATTTATCTAGTCTACATGAAGTGTGACGAACACACATAACTTGTACTTCACTGAGATAAACAATCCTTTTCCTAAATATGCACAAGTAATGACCAGAATTTGCTTGTTTTCAACAACTTGATGCCACTTGATGTAGCCTTGCATTTGAAAAACAGGTTTCAATGTATGAGTTTTATTGTTTAGCTTAAGATTTTTTCACTTTTGATTGTATTTCCAGTTTCTGTGCAGAAGACGCTGACCACCAAAAACATGGATTCAACATTACCGAGCACTGAAGGTAATAAGACATATACGTATTACTTAAATCACTTACTTACTATTCCTTTACCTTGGATTTATTGATTCAATGTCTTCATACATAAATCATCCCCCACATATCCACTTTGCCTGTTTTAACCATGCAGTCCTCATTTGAATGGTATGTAGTGAGTGACCTCATTTATCTAGTCTACATGAAGTGTGATGAACACACAGAACTTGTACTTCACTGAGATAAACAATCCTTTTCCTAAATATGCACAAGTAATGACCAGAATTTGCTTGTTTTCAACAACTTGATGCCACTTGATGTAGCCTTGCATTTGAAAAACAGGTTTCAATGTATGAGTTTTATTGTTTAGCTTAAGATTTTTTCACTTTTGATTGTATTTCCAGTTTCTGTGCAGAAGACGCTGACCACCAAAAACATGGATTCAACATTGCCGAGCACTGAAGGTAATAAGACATATACATATTACTTAAATCACTTACTTACTATTCCTTTACCTTGAATTTTTTTATTCAATGTCTTCATACATAAATCATCCCCCACATATCCACTTTGCCTGTTTCAACCATGCAGTCCTCATTTGAATGGTATGTAGTGAGTGACCTCATTTATCTAGTCTACATGAAGTGTGACGAACACACAGAACTTGCACTTTAGTCAGATAAACAACCCTTTTCCTAAATATGAACAAGTAATGACCATAATTTGCTTGTTTCAACAACTTGATGCCACTTGATGTAGCCTTGCATTTGAAAAACAGGTTTCAATGTATGAGTTTTATTGTTTAGCTTAAGATTTTTTCACTTTTGATTGTATTTCCAGTTTCTGTGCAGAAGACGCTGACCACCAAAAACATGGATTCAACATTACCGAGCACTGAAGGTAATAAGACATATACATATTACTTAAATCACTTACTTACTATTCCTTTACCTTGGATTTATTGATTCAATGTCTTCATACATAAATCATCCCCACATATCCACTTTGCCTGTTTTCACCAGTCCTCATTTGAATGGTATATAGTGAGTGACCTCATTTATCTAGTCTACATGAAGTGTGACGAACACACAGAACTTGCACTTTAGTCAGATAAACAATCCTTTTCCTAAATATGCACAAGTAATGACCAGAATTTGCTTGTTTTCAACAACTTGATGCTACATGATGTAGCCTTGCATTTGAAAAACAGGTTTCAATGTATGAGTTTTATTGTTTAGCTTAAGATTTTTTCACTTTTGATTGTATTTCCAGTTTCTGTGCAGAAGACGCTGACCACCAAAAACATGGATTCAACATTACCGAGCACTGAAGGTAATAAGACATATACGTATTACTTAAATCACTTACTTACTATTCCTTTACCTTGGATTTATTGATTCAATGTCTTCATACATAAATCATCCCCCACATATCCACTTTGCCTGTTTTAACCATGCAGTCCTCATTTGAATGGTATGTAGTGAGTGACCTCATTTATCTAGTCTACATGAAGTGTGATGAACACACAGAACTTGTACTTCACTGAGATAAACAATCCTTTTCCTAAATATGCACAAGTAATGACCAGAATTTGCTTGTTTTCAACAACTTGATGCCACTTGATGTAGCCTTGCATTTGAAAAACAGGTTTCAATGTATGAGTTTTATTGTTTAGCTTAAGATTTTTTCACTTTTGATTGTATTTCCAGTTTCTGTGCAGAAGACGCTGACCACCAAAAACATGGATTCAACATTACCAGGCACTGAAGGTAATAAGACATATACATATTACTTAAATCACTTACTTACTATTCCTTTACCTTGGATTTCTTGATTCAATGTCTTCATACATAAATCATCCCCCACATATCCACTTTGCCTGTTTTAACCATGCAGTCCTCATTTGAATGGTATGTAGTGAGTGACCTCATTTATCTAGTCTACATGAAGTGTAACGAACACACATAACTTGTACTTCACCGAGATAAACAATCCTTTTCCTAAATATGCACAAGTAATGACCATAATTTGCTTGTTTTCAACAACTTGATGCCACTTCATGTAGCCTTGCATTTGAAAAACAGGTTTCAATGTATGAGTTTTATTGTTTAGCTTAAGATTTTTTCACTTTTGATTGTATTTCCAGTTTCTGTGCAGAAGACGCTGACCACCAAAAACATGGATTCAACATTACCGAGCACTGAAGGTAATAAGACATATACATATTACTTAAATCACTTACTTACTATTCCTTTACCTTGAATTTTTTTATTCAATGTCTTCATACATAAATCATCCCCCACATATCCACTTTGCCTGTTTTAACCATGCAGTCCTCATTTGAATGGTATATAGTTAGTGACCTCATTTATCTAGTCTACATGAAGTGTGAAGAACACACATAACTTGTACTTCACTGAGATAAACAACCCTTTTCCTAAAATATGCACAAGTAATGAACAGAATTTGCTTATTTTCAACAACTTGATGCTACATGATGTAGCCTTGCATTTGAAAAACAGATTTCAATGTATGAGTTTTATTGTTTAGCTTAAGATTTTTTCACTTTTGATTGTATTTCCAGTTTCTGTGCAGAAGACGCTGACCACCAAAAACATGGATTCAACATTACCGAGCACTGAAGGTAATAAGACATATACATATTACTTAAATCACTTACTTACTATTCCTTTACCTTGGATTTATTGATTCAATGTCTTCATACATAAATCATCCCCACATATCCACTTTGCCTGTTTTCACCAGTCCTCATTTGAATGGTATATAGTGAGTGACCTCATTTATCTAGTCTACATGAAGTGTGACGAACACACAGAACTTGCACTTTAGTCAGATAAACAATCCTTTTCCTAAATATGCACAAGTAATGACCAGAATTTGCTTGTTTTCAACAACTTGATGCTACATGATGTAGCCTTGCATTTGAAAAACAGGTTTCAATGTATGAGTTTTATTGTTTAGCTTAAGATTTTTTCACTTTTGATTGTATTTCCAGTTTCTGTGCAGAAGACGCTGACCACCAAAAACATGGATTCAACATTACCGAGCACTGAAGGTAATAAGACATATACGTATTACTTAAATCACTTACTTACTATTCCTTTACCTTGGATTTATTGATTCAATGTCTTCATACATAAATCATCCCCCACATATCCACTTTGCCTGTTTTAACCATGCAGTCCTCATTTGAATGGTATGTAGTGAGTGACCTCATTTATCTAGTCTACATGAAGTGTGATGAACACACAGAACTTGTACTTCACTGAGATAAACAATCCTTTTCCTAAATATGCACAAGTAATGACCAGAATTTGCTTGTTTTCAACAACTTGATGCCACTTGATGTAGCCTTGCATTTGAAAAACAGGTTTCAATGTATGAGTTTTATTGTTTAGCTTAAGATTTTTTCACTTTTGATTGTATTTCCAGTTTCTGTGCAGAAGACGCTGACCACCAAAAACATGGATTCAACATTACCAGGCACTGAAGGTAATAAGACATATACATATTACTTAAATCACTTACTTACTATTCCTTTACCTTGGATTTCTTGATTCAATGTCTTCATACATAAATCATCCCCCACATATCCACTTTGCCTGTTTTAACCATGCAGTCCTCATTTGAATGGTATGTAGTGAGTGACCTCATTTATCTAGTCTACATGAAGTGTGACGAACACACATAACTTGTACTTCACCGAGATAAACAATCCTTTTCCTAAATATGCACAAGTAATGACCAGAATTTGCTTGTTTTCAACAACTTGATGCCACTTGATGTAGCCTTGCATTTGAAAAACAGGTTTCAATGTATGAGTTTTATTGTTTAGCTTAAGATTTTTTCACTTTTGATTGTATTTCCAGTTTCTGTGCAGAAGACGCTGACCACCAAAAACATGGATTCAACATTACCGAGCACTGAAGGTAATAAGACATATACATATTACTTAAATCACTTACTTACTATTCCTTTACCTTGGATTTATTGATTCAATGTCTTCATACATAAATCATCCCCACATATCCACTTTGCCTGTTTTCACCAGTCCTCATTTGAATGGTATATAGTGAGTGACCTCATTTATCTAGTCTACATGAAGTGTGACGAACACACAGAACTTGTTCTTTAGTCAGATAAACAACCCTTTTCCTAAATATGCACAAGTAATGAACAGAATTTGCTTGTTTTCAACAACTTGATGCCATATGATGTAGCCTTGCATTTGAAAAACAGGTTTCAATGTACGAGTTTTATTGTTTAGCTTAAGATTTTTTCACTTTTGATTGTATTTCCAGTTTCTGTGCAGAAGACGCTGACCACCAAAAACATGGATTCAACATTACCGAGCACTGAAGGTAATAAGACATATACATATTACTTAAATCACTTACTTACTATTCCTTTACCTTGGATTTATTGATTCAATGTCTCCATACATAAATCATCCCCACATATCCACTTTGCCTGTTTTAACCATGCAGTCCTCATTTGAATGGTATGTAGTGAGTGACCTCATTTATCTAGTCTACATGAAGTGTGACGAACACACAGAACTTGTTCTTTACTGAGATAAACAACCCTTTTCCTAAATATGAACAAGTAATGACCATAATTTGCTTGTTTTCAACAATTTGATGCCATATGATGTAGCCTTGCATTTGAAAAACAGGTTTCAATGTACGAGTTTTGTTGTTTAGCTAAAGATTTTTTCACTTTTGATTGTATTTCCAGTTTCTGTGCAGAAGACGCTGACCACCAAAAACATGGATAAAACATTACCGAGCACTGAAGGTAATTAGACATTTAAAGATTACTTAAATCTCTTGCTGACCATACCTAGTTAGCACTTATTGATTCCATGTCTTCAAACATAACAATCTATACTATCAAGAATGGCATTGTCCCATCAATTTGTAATGTTTAAATTCTTGAATATAGTTACTCCTTTAATAAAGAAAAAAGATAGGTGTAGGAGGGAAATTGTCAAAAACAGTCAATCATGAATACTTGATATATTTAGCAGCTCCGACTAAGTCGGAACTGGTATCAGTTTTTGTGCAGTTTCCATCGCCGCCGCGTTTTGTATTGGCTATAACTTTTTTCCTTATAAGGTTTTGAGAACTCATATACATAACTTCTTACTTGTACCCCTGGGGAATTATTTTGACATGTTCATATTCAAGGTCAAAGGTTAAGGTCACAAGTTCTGAAATTGCTAAAACAATCCTTGTAAACACGATAACTTGAAAAATATTTGTGCTATCACGCTCTTATTTAGTCTATATCAATTATGGAGAAAGGCCAAGATTTGAAAAGGTTTTCGCTAAGATCCGTCAAAGGTCAAGGTCATAGCGAGGTCACAACCTAAGCAGGCTTTTGCGAAAATGTCATATTTCAACTATTAACACTTTGAATCATTACATGATTGTGATACACAATGAAAAGTGATCACTGATTGTGTGACCTTGAATTTTAAAGGTCAAGGTCACGAGATATGGTCATGCTGACTGACTGGTCACTAAGTAACTTTTTTCCATGAAGATATTAACACCTCAGCGTAATTTCTTTCTTATACACCTGGTGAATGATTTTGACATGTTCACATTCAAGGTCAAAGGTCAAGGTCATGAGTTCTGAAATCACTACAACAATCCTTGTAAACATGATAACTTCAAACTTTTTTTGTGCTATTAGGGTCATATTTGGTATATATGAACTATGGAGAAAGACCAAGATTTGAAAACGTTTTCGCTCAAATCTGTCAAAGGTCAAGGTCACAGTGAGGTCGAAACTTAAGCATGCTTTTGTTAATATGTCATATTTTAACTATGAACACTTTGAGTCATTGCATGATTATTATACACGATGAAAAGTGATCATTGATGGTGTGACCTTGAAGGTCAAAGGTCAAGGTCATGAGATATTGGTTAAGGCCACGTTAATCCTTTGATCAAATTTTGAAAGAAGAAATAGGTTTGAAGAACAAACTTGTGAAAAGTGACCCCAGTGATGATTAGTAATAACTCGAATAATGAACAAACTTTTGTTAAAAAGAATTCCCATTTTATTGATGCTGACGAGAAGGCGGAACAGGGAAAGGCGAGACCCTAAGTTTCGGAGCTGCTCTGCTTTTGCGGTATCCCGCAAACGCTAATCTAGTTGATCAACATTTTATTTTCAACAATTCAATACTTTTATTGAAACGCAGTCAATTTTAAGCTCATCAGACCTGAAAGGCCAGATGGGTTATGGCATGGCCCATCGTCCAGCGTCCATCCGTCTGTAAACTTTTGACACTTTCGACTTCTTCTCATGAACCATATACACCAGAGAGCTAAAATGTTGTGTACAGGTACCTTAGCTTATGGAGATTCTAATTTGTAACGTTGGTGACCCTGTGACCATATTTGACCCCAAATATGCTCACAGGGGGTCACAACCATAAAAAGATATTTTCATCTTCTTCTCCAGTTCCAAAAGGTCTAGAGAGCTGAAATTATATGTGCAGACTCCTTTGCCAATGCAATCTTAATAAATTTACATTGACAGTTCACTAGTATGTTAATACAGTCGATCCAATATGGACCCATATGAAAGGTCATCCCGTTGATCTCTTGTGGAAATGAATGGACATTTCAAGTTGACCAATCATGTTTGGTGTCACAAAAAGCCCTCTTGTATGCACAACCTTCAGTTCTCACGGCACGAGTTGTAGAAATATATATAACTTCAGTTCACTTCTCATGAACGGTGTGTCAACAGGAACATTATTTAAAAACCAAATTATTTAATTACTAATAAATAAAGATGAAAGTATTATGGTTATATGACAATGTTCATTATTATCCCACCGGTACGTAATACCGTGGGATATAGTCATCACCCTGTCCGTCTGTCCGTAATCATTTCGTTTCCGGAGCAGAACTCGAAAACTATTTATCATATCTTTCTGAAACTTTACATATGTATTACACATTTACTGGAGTGGTGCCTTTTCATATTTTCAGATTTTTGAAAGTTTCATTTTTTTTCATTTCCATGGAAACTAGTTGAAATTGGACTCTGTTCAGGGATATGTTCGTTTCCGGAGCAGAGCTCGAAAACCACTCCTCATATCTTTCTGAAACTTTGCATGTGCTTTACCCATACATATACTTGAGTGGTGCCTTTAGATATTTTCAGATTTTTGAAAACTAATTTTTTTTTGTTTCCATGAAAAACGAGAATTTGACTCTGTTCACGGATAGGTTTGATTCCTGAGGAGAAGTGAATAATGATTGATCATATCTTTCTGAAACT
Organism: Gibbula magus; assembly: GCA_936450465.1. Lineage (NCBI taxonomy): Eukaryota > Metazoa > Mollusca > Gastropoda > Trochida > Trochidae > Gibbula > Gibbula magus. The sequence goes on from OW388300.1 coordinate 31,017,717, forward strand.
TAATCATATGTTGTACTGTCCAATAACAGAATTAAAAGTCTATTATCTTTTATATAAAAGATTGATCATACATGCTAATAAAGCACTCCGAGTTAATAGGGGACCGGTGGGATATGTCATCTTCTGATGACTCTTGTTTTATGATTACAAAATATTTGCTCTATGGTCTATAACCTTACAATGAAATGAAAAAGTTCACTAGAAGTGATTTTGTCAGTGAAGAGTTATTTCATCTTGCAAGGAATTCATCATAAATATTGCACTCCCAACAAGCATATGTACGTGACTCTAAAACCTTGATTGTTATTTGTTACTTGAACTTTTGTGCCATGTGCAGTTCACCATAATCCCCATTTGCAAATTAAGAATTATAATCTATAAATACATTGATGCAATCAGATTCATTATCGAGGTGCTGTTGAGGTCGCTCTGTTCTTTTCCGAATGAACACGAACTCTTTGCATCACGTAGAGATCTGATGATGTTTGGACTTTTGAATGAGCTCAAGCGAGATGAGGCATCTTTTGTGATTGGCTGAGCGGCGAATGTCAAAGTTCAATGGGACAATTCTGTGCATTGGTCCATGTTAGATCGACAGTGTATAGCCCAAAGTTGCGGCCAATGTTGATTCTAAATTGTAGATTTTGTGACCCCATGACCCCGTCACAACCACATAAGGGGTCATGACCTAAAAACCTATTTTCTTCTTTTTCTCCCAAAACACTGGTTCTAGAAAGCAGAAATGTTGTGTACAGGCACCTTGGCTAATGGGGCTAATCTTGATCTATAGATTTGGTGACCTTCTGACCCCAAATAAGGTCACTAGGGTCATGACCTAAAATATTTCAACCTTCTCATCCAGACCCACTGACCCTAGAGAGCTTTATTCTTGTGTACAACCACCTTCTCTAATGAGGATATTAATTTATAGATTTCGTGACCCTCTGATCCCAAAGAAGATGTCACAGCTTAAACCTACATATATTATTGTCACCGTCTCCAGAACTAAATGGTCCAGAAAGCTGAAATCTTCTATACACACTCCTTAAGCATCGAGGCATCGATGGCTGTCTCAACCATAGACAATAACTAAATTTTTAACCTACATGCAACTGTAAGATTTAAACCCTGATGAGCTACAGAGCTCATGGCTCTATTTTAGTGTTTAAGAGCCAAAACTATTGCAATAGTTGGTCACAATAGCCCATTGTTATGGTAATGTAGTAAGCTGGAATAGACTTGATCAATTCATGGATCCGCGGTCTTCGCTAAGCCCCGTCCCTCCATGGATACCACACGCTTGTAAACAAAACGAGCGCGGCCATTGTAATCGCTTGCATTCATGAAAGTGTTTCTTCCACATTTTAACTAAATCGTGATAAAGTTTCAACAACACATTATTGTGTATGTTTTCTTTTTGAAAAAATGTGTTCTCATGTTTATACTAGGTTTCATTTAATTGTTACAACCTCAATCACACCGATCGTAGACCTACATAAACAGTAGTCTAGAGTATATTGACCAGTAAGATCTATGTGTCAATTTAATTTTGCTAGAATGGTTAATAGCATAGGTATGACTACAAATGTTTACTGTAATGCAAAATAAATTTAGCGAACATAAACTTTACGTATGAAAGCATGTTTCTATTCTTGATCGGCTTAAATTTTTAGGGAATCTTCCTTTTATTGACCTTTTAGAGAAGCAGGGTTCACAGGCTTGGTGATTTGAATTTCAAAGCTCCGTAAAAAGAAACATATTTCAGGAGCAATTTAAGGTCTTCAGAAATGAACTTGGAATTTTGCTCTTAAAATCATTTTCTATGACAAGACTGAAAGGCCCGATGGGCTTATGGCATGGCATGGCATGGACCGCTCGTCCGTCCTTCCGTCCTTAAACTTTTCGCTTTTTCGACTTCTTCTCCAGAACAAGTGACTCTGGAGAGCTGAAATTTTATGTGCAGACACCTTGGCCATTGGGGATCTCAATTGTAGATTTCGTGACCCCATGACCCCAAATAGGGTCACAGGGGTCACAACCTTAAAAACGTATTTTCATCTTCTACTCTAGGTCTAAAGAGTTAAAAATGATATGTGCAGACTCCTTGGCCAATGGGGATTCTAATTATTTTTAATTTTGGTGACCCTGTGACCCTAAATATGGTCACAGGGGTCACAACCTTAAAAACTTTTTTCATTTTTTTCACCAGTTCCTAGTGATGCACCAATCAATCATATCAGATTATCGATCGTTTTTGGATTGACAATCAATAATCGATTAAGAAAATTCTTGATCGATCAACAAGAAAAAGAATTTTCTTCCATATACATGTCAGTCATTCTTGATATGCATAAAAATCACTCTGAATATGCTATTTGTAAATAAGAAGTAAAACCAAAGTAAAGAATTGTGTTGTAACTCCTTATCGATCTTTTGTCGATTATCTTGTTTACGCGATATCTCAAGAACCATTGTACCCAAGGTCTTCAAATTTGGTGACAGACTACATTGGGGGATTAGGCACACGCCAGTCGCCTTGAAAATAAGGTCATGGTCACCAAGCCATTTTGACTTCTTTAATACGTGACATCTCATAAACCAATGTACCAAATTTCTTCAAATTTGTTGACGGACTATATTGGGGGATTACACAGACACCAGTGAACATGAGTGACCTTGATAAGATGATCAACCGCGTAAAACATTATTCATGTATTTTAATCTATACATATTCTTTTGACTTGTTATGATGTTTTTGTCAGAAAGTCGATAAGGAAATTTTATTCACAATTAACGAAATCCGAATTTTGAAAATAGGACCCCTCCTGCCTTTTTCACAACTGGCCTCTAGGTCACATGGAAGGTGTGAGAATGACTGTTGTACACATTTGCAAAGGAAGCTCCTTTGTCAGTGCAGTTGAAGTCATGTTATCTACATTTTAAAAAATCCAAATTACATGATATTTGCACTGTTATACACAGTAGGTGAACAAACTTAAGGTACGCAGCTGTATTAGTAAAGTGTACCAAAATTATTAGTTACATGTACTAGGGCTAAATTTGTTTATAGACTGCGTTTGTAAAACAAAAAAACTTAGGAGCATTGGGCCAAACTGTAGATTGCCACTTGTCACGTGTATGCCACCTGACGCCAATTTCTAAGGGGAAAAACAGACAAAAGTACAATTATAATCGTTAAAAAAACTTTAATTTATCAACCTCCATGCATTCTGGAGACATTGCCTGAAAATATTGTTTAGATCTATATATTTTAATTAATAATTGACGAAAAGGCCTGAAACGCCCGATGGGCTTATGGCATAGCATGGTGTCCGGCGTCCGTCCATTCGTCCATTCGTAAACTTTGTTGAATTTCGACTTCTTCTCCAGAACCAAAGCACGTAGAAAGCTGAAATCTTGTGTACAGACTCCTTGACTTGTGAGCATTATAATTTATAGCGTTGGTGGAGCTGTGGCCCCTGATAAGGGCCACAAGGGCCATGCCCTTAAGACCTATTTTCGTCTTCTTCTCCAGAACCAAACAAACTAGAAAGCTGAAATCTTGTGTACAGACTCCTTGACTAGGGAGGATTTAGACAATAACTAACGTGTGACGGGGAATGATAGATTATCTTTCCCGAGTCATATTAATTAGGTAATTGCCGAGCCTTGCGCGAGGCAGTTACTTAATTGATATGACGAGGGGACGTCTATGACGTCATTTCAATCGAACGATACCCGTCGCATTTTTTGTCTTCTTCTCCAGAACCAAAGGAACTAGAAAGCTGAAATCTTGTGTACAGACTCCTGGACTAGTGAGGATTATAAATTATAGCATTGGTGACACTATGGAGCCTATCAAGGGCTACAGGGGCCACGCCCTTAAAACATATTTTCGTCTCCTTCTCGAGTCCCAAGAGGTCTAGAGAGTTGAAATTTTATGTGCAGACTCCTTGGGCAATGGGGATTCTTAATTGTAGATTTTGTGACCCCATTACCCCAAATAGGGTCACAGGGGTCACAACCTTATTAACCTATTTTACAACCTTATAGAACCATTGACTCTAGAGAGTTGTAAATTTGTGTGCAGGCACTTTGGCTAGTGGGGTCACCGGGGTAACGACCTAAAAACCTATTTTATCTTCTCCAGAACTAAATGGTCCAGAAATCTGCAATCTGTTATACACACTCCTTAGGCATTCAGGCCTAGAAGGCTTGGTCTCAATTATAGACAATAGATTGTAAATTTTCAACATACATGAAACTGTATTATTTAAACCCTGATGAGCTACAGAGCCCATGGCTCTATTTTCTGCATTACGTTTGACATTTTGAAATCGGTGGAAAAATCCCCCTTCCAGTCTTCCTGGGAGCCTTTTGTCACAATTGCACGTCCCCAAATCACACCGTAATACCATTATCGAATAACATCACAAGGATATACGTGTCTGCTTGTGGGTACAACACGACGACAACATGGGTAGTAGACCCCAGGGATAGATCAGCTAGTTTCTGATTAGTTGAGCCCAGCTGTCAATCACTGCCCGCGGATCCATGAATAGGCACCCTATTACAATGTATATACTGTTGAGTTTTGTTGTCATGTCCCCGAAATTTTTTTCAGGGATAATGTTTTCGTTTTTGTCCGTTATTCCGTCATTCTGTCATTCCTTCATTTCGAAATGCTTTCTTTTTCGGGCCATATCTCTTAAACCGTTTAAATTTTTCCACGAAAGTTCAAACTTGACATGTTGTTAGACCTAGTGGTGGAGTGGTGCCTTTTGCTATTTTGGTAATTCTGATTTTTTTTCTGGTTTCCATGGAAACAATTTAAACTTTGTGAAAATTTGGAGTAGCTAGTACTAGGTACCTTTTCCGGCCTCTATTTCAAAATCTATCGAGTATTTCTTTACGAAACTTTGTATGTTGTTAGACCTAGTGGTGGAGTGATGCCTTTTGCTATTTTGGTTATTCTGAAGTTTTAAGTTTTTCTGGTTTCCATGGAAACAGATTGAACTTAGTAAATATCTAGGGGGTAGGTACCTTTTCCGACTTCTTTCTCAAAATCTATGAAGCATTTCTTTGACACTTGGTATGTGGTTAGAACTAGTGAGGGAGTCGTGCCTTTTACTATTGTGTTATTCTGAATTTATTTTGTTTGTAGTCATGTAGTGTACCCCTGTATAGGTGGTAAAGGTACCTATCCCATGACAAGAAGATTGAAAGTTGGAGCGGGGGACATCACAGTGCATCACATGCACATATTTCTAGTTAAACTTTAAAAAAAATATCCATTTGTTGTTTTTTCAGAACCTGTTCCCGAGAAGACCAAATCGGACATCAGGAGTTCATTAAACTTCAATGACATTCCACGTTTGAGAAGGACAAAACAGAAAGTTTTCCATGATGTATTTGAAGATGTGGATTCGGATTCATGTTCATATCAATCAGGAACTGACAGTGAATATGTTCTTGATTCTTGTGATTCAGATGAAAGTGAGGTTTATTCATCTGTCATTAGAACACAGCCTATTACCATTCAAGTCATTGATATGCAACTTTGCTGGTTACTGACAGTTGCCATCATTGAAATAAAGTTGATACATATAAGTTTGAATTGTGTTATTTTTACTTGTGTCAAGCCTAGAACATAGCCGTTGGAACGGTTCCAAAGGTTTTGGAGTAGGGGGTACGATTTCTGATTTGGTAATTTGGTTGAATTGCTACAGTTATCTGCTGTTGGATTTATATATTTTAGCTTTATTACTTTAAAAAGGTCATAAGGAAAATATTTTACGTTCTAAGTTTAGACTCACTGATGTTATTGTGTACATTTTTAGCTCATCAGGTCTGAAAGACCAGATGGGCTTATGGTATGGGACGTTGTCCGTCGTCCGTCCGTCCGTAAACATTTAACATTTTTTACTTCTTCTCCAGAACCACTTCATCCTTAAGGCTGAAATTTTATGGGGAGATATCTTGCGGTCAAAATTTGTAACTTTGGTCCTGACCCCCCCTCAAATATGGGCGTTTGCACCAGTTTTCCCTAAAATCTTAAAAAATCTTCTTCTCCAGAACCACTTAACCCCCAAGGCTGAAATTTTATGGGGAGGTACCTTGCACTTAGGGGATCCAAATTTGTAACTTTGGACCTGACCCCCCTCAAATATGGGCGTGGCACCCATTTTCTCTAAAATCTTTAAAAATCTCCTTCTCCAAAACCAATGGGCACAGAAAGCTGAAATTTTCAGAATAACATCTTTGTAACATGAAGACTCAGATTTGTAAAATTGGTTTTGACCCACCTTCAAATATGGGGGTGGCAGGGTCTCACCCCCTAAAAGCTTATATTGACCTTTCCCTGGAAACCAGTAAACCGAATAAGCTGATATTTTCAGAATACCTTCTTTGTGACATGGAGAATAAATTTGTAAAATTGATTTTTATCCCCCTTCAAATATGGGCGTGGCAGGGTCTCACCCTCAGGCCCTAAAAGCTTATGTTGACCTTTTCTTGAAAACCAGTAAACTTAGGATGCTATAGGATGCTCATATTTTCAGAATAAATTATTTGTTACATGATGACTGATATTTGTAAATTTCATTACCCTGCTCCCAAAGATATGGGCGTGGCAGGGGTGCAATTTAAAGTTGTTGACTGTCTCCTTTAGAGACAATGACTGTGACCAATATGCATGTAGTCTTGATCATTTCAAGAATCATTTTATGCATAGAGCACCATACATAAGTGTTAAAAAGGATATAAATATAATGTATACAGATCAAATCCTAGACTAGGCTCCTCTTAATCCGAGATGCATGTTACATGAGGATCTCTAGCTGTGAACACCTGCATGGCTGTGACAAGAATCGATGCCAGCCATGAGCTGCCATGGCAGGGCCCAGCTCGTTAGCTCATGGGTGTGTGTGTCTCTCTCTCTTCTCTAACCTTTGGTGCATTACACATTTTATTGTTCAAGGAATATAAATATTTTGCACTGTGTAGTAGTCATTTTAGAAGACAGGTTTTGTTCTCACCAAATAGTTAACCGTTTTGTATAATTATTAAAATTTGGGGAATATGTCTGCACATTTGAATTGGAAGAGTCACCTTCTCTTCAAGATCATTGTAGGAATTGTAATACTTGGACAACCAATTTCATAAACTGTAGTTTGAAGTCGTGTTTTCTTTTTGCACTGACACTGGACAGTTTCAATGACCATGGGATTTTGCTAAGTTAAATCTAGAGATTGTACTTGTACTTGTGGAGGCAAATCTATTTCAGTCTTAAACATCAATCAATATAAATCCTGATGAGCTACAGAGCCCATGGCTCTATTTTTTCTTTGAACCCTGCATGCTTCACAGAACCATATTCTGGTTACTCTTGAGAGCCACTTTGAATACTTTTACAAATGTATTGCTTTTGCATTGCCCGTCAAAATGGTGCTAAAGCATAATTATGCATCACATGCGTTTTGGTGTGAAATTTGCCTAAAACATGAAGTTCAATCATTTGGTGAACAAAATCTCCAACCTTTAGATTGTAGCGTTTTTAGTTTATGGCACATTAGGTTATGCACTAAAATTTGTCATGTTGTTTTATACAGTTTGGTATAGTGAGTGACCACTATAACACTAGTGAGTCTAAACTTAAGGAAGAAAGTATGCACAAAGAAAAAAGTTAAGCACCCCTGATATTTTCATATAGCTAAATGTCAGAAACAAGTAAGCTCTGCTATGACCCTAAATTAGTCTCAGATTATTTTTATCTTCGGACAGAACAGCCATCTGGAAAGACAGAAAGGCGACTATGTTATCATTATTATACCGCCGCTACGACGTAGTCGGGGGTATATAGCGCTCCGTGTGTCCATCCGTCCGTCCGAAATCGTTTCCGGAGCATTACTCAAAAACTATACCACATGGAAACTTCAAACTTGGTATGGAAGTAGACTATATGATGCTGTTGTGCCTTTTAGAGGTTTCGGCTCAATGGTTGAAACGTTTTTTGAAATTTTGACCACAAACGGTCCGATTTTTGGACTTTGTCTCGTTTCCGGAGCATAACTCAAAAACTATACCACTTGGAAACTTTAAATTTTGGTCTGTAGCACGCCCCGGATATATTGAGCTCCCGTTAAGTGGCCCCTGATGGTGACCAAATCCAGTTTTCAGTCATGAGATAGGTATCCCCATACCATAACAGAGCCACCTCTACACTCAACAGTTTGCTGGATGTTCCTGGCGGTATATATAAGCTAGCAGTATTCTTCTGTCTCCAAACACAGTACCCCATCAGTAACATGGAGCAAGAACAGACTCTCGTCAGACCAATGGATTTTCCGCCAGGTCCTCTGATACCAGTGTTGTCTTTCCAAACAACATGCCAAACGTGCACGTTTATGGTCTCTCAACAAGGGACGTTTAATTACACTCCTTGCCTTCAGTCCTGCCGAGTTTTGGGCGATTTCTGACTGTTCTGGTGCTGATATTTCGATTTGGTAACCACAGACGTTTCAGCTGAGAATTTGTGGCTGTGGAAAGCAACGTTACATGCCACCTCGAGCGCACGTGCATGGCCCGAACGTGTAGGCGGGACTCGCAACGTATCGGAACATATCGCACAAACACTACTCTTCTCATAAATGAACCTTGTTTAACTATTTCAAATATTCTCGAAAAGATATCTTCACAAATATCAGGGGGTGCTTAACTTTTTTCTTGTGTATATATTTCATTATCAGATTTGTACGAGTGTGATATCGATGTCATCAGGCCTAAAAGGCCCGATGGGCTAATGACATGGCATGGTGTCCGGCATCCGCCCGTTACATTTCATATTCAACAGAACCAAAAGAGCTAATAGGGTCATAGTGGTCATAACCTTAAAAAACCTATTTTCATCTTCTCCAGTTCAAAAAGGTCCAGAAAGCTGAAACTGAAACAAAAGTGCCAGGAAGTTGAAATTATGATAAACTAATTCTGATGAACTTTGAAATTAAATACATCGGCTGATTCCGGAATGTTGAAAGGAGGGGCTTCACCAATGTTAAAGTAAGGGGTTCACATACCCGCAATGCAAATTTTTTCAAAAAGAAGCAGTTCGAACTTCGGAAGACTATGGATCAAGATTTGACTATTACGATAGAGATAATCTATTAACACTTACTATTGCGGCTGATTTGTTCCTATATACCATAGCAAGGGAGAGCAACAAAGTTGATGATATAATGTCATATATGTTTAGCTGACCAAAAAACGGTAATTCACATTTGATAATAAAATATTAAAAATATGATAAAGATATATCGTAGTGCATGGTTTAAGAACAAGAGCTGTATTGCATAAATTAAGACTGATCGCTTGATACATTGATTGATTGAAAACATATTTTATTCATTTAAGAAATGAATTGGGCACAAGTTGTGAAACTTATAGAAGCCCTCTCCAGGTAATCAACAACTATTTTACAAGGCTAGAATACATAACAAGAAAGTAAGAAATCTACAAGTGACGAAGTGGGTAAACATGTAATATACATTATTAAGGCAAGACACAATTGGAAATGTTATTCTTATGATAAAATGCACTTTGAATATGGTAAATACGTACATTAGTATTAATGTATTATTTGAACCGTTGACTCTTTCCAATGAATTTATGAACATGGTGAAATATGTTTTCATTGACTGTTTGTGGAAGATTTGGGTTTCCATACTGGATTGTATTAATATCAAATTCTGCCTTTAAATTATAAAATCTTTGCTTTAATTCTAAACGAAGATCAGCATGTCTTGGACATCTCAAGAAGAAATGATAAACATCTTCAACTAAAGCACCACAAATGCAAGATTTACTTTCAGATAAATTGACACGATACAGATCACCGTTTAGGGAACTACAAGAATTTCTTAACTTACTGTGTATAATGTTCATCTTCCTATCGCCGAAAAGAAAATATTTTGGGATTTTACATTCTGTTTCAGATAATTTTGCTTTAAATGACGATAATGAATTTGAACATCTTAGAGTATTCCACAGATAAGCACAGTCATAAATAAAAGACTTTTGAAGGACTGCAGTTCGAAATTTTGGAATAGATAAATTTGATTTGTTACGCAAGTTGTAATGAGAAATAGTTTCAGTGGCTGGTGGAAGTAAATTAATCAGATAATCTGGAGCTTGTATATTAATAATTTTGTAAAAAGTAAAAAGTTTCTTATTTCCACGTCTAATTTTTAAAGGCAACCAACCAGTTTCTTTGTATAAGCTATCTCTTGAAGCAAACTTTGGTAAGCCAGTTACAATTCTTGCAGCTTCAAGTTGGACCTTTTCAAGTTTGTCACACAAAACATCCGAACAGTTATCCCAGACCTCAGAAGCATATTCCAAAATGGGTCGAATATACATTTCATACATACGTGATAAAATACTTCTATTCAAAACATACTTTAACACACGTAGAGAAGAGATTAGTTTTGAAGCCTTTTCTATGGAAAGATCAACATAATTGGACCATTTAGTATTGTCCGAGAAGATAAGGCCAAGATGTTTATGTTGATGTACACGTTCCAGTTGATCATTATTGAATACTAATCTAGGTACTTGATGACTATTACTATGGCTAAATAGCATGAATTTAGTTTTATTGGGGTTAAAGTTAACCAACCATTTGTTAGCCCATTTGTGTAATTGGACTAAGTCATTGTTAAGAGAAGTTTCAACAGAATATAAATCTTTTCCAGCAGCTCCGAGTGATGCATCATCAGCAAACAATCTAGTGACGTTTTGCAAGTTATCGGGTAAATCATTGATATAAACAAGGAATAAAAAAGGACCAAGGACAGGTCCCTGGGGAACCCCTGCAGTAACATGTAGTTCTTTTGATAATGTTCCGTTGATACATACACGTTGTCGTCTATCGGACAGATAATCCTTTAACCAATTCAGAATGCCACCGCGAATACCATAATGTTCTAATTTGTGCAATAAACCCTTGTGCCATACTCTGTCAAAAGCCTTAGAAATATCACAAAATACCATACAGTAGAATTGGTGGCTATCTAGAGATGAGCAAATATTGTGATAGATTTCAATGAGTTGAGATGTAGTAGAATGATTTGCAGTAAAACCTGATTGGAATTTGTTTAATATACTATGCTTATAAAAATGGTTATGCAAATGCTTTAACATTATTCTTTCTAGTATTTTGCCAAGTATAGACAGTAGACTAATAGGTCTGTAATTACATTCATTAGTAAGTAAGTTCATATCTAGAGAATATAATGTCTTCTTTGGAATAAACTCCACCAGTTTCATCGAGTAGACCATTATAGTGACATTTTGTCTTTTGTTGGTTTCACATATGTCAAATATTGCAAATGGTGTTATTTCATCGAGAAGTACTAACTGTTGCTGAAAATAAACATTTTAGTGTTAATTCCGGGCGTTTCGTAACAATAAAAGGGTTTAAAGTCGTGGTTTTGATCAAAAGGCGCGCGTTAGTCAAACGTAATTTTGGAAATTTATTGAGAGTCGATAAGATGACAAATTTGGTATGATAGGCTTTAAAGGGGCAGTAGCACGTTTTTTGCAAATTTTATTTTTTCAAATTTCCCATTTATAATGATAGTTTATGTCATTTATATTAACTTTAGAGTTTAAAACATGTTATTACACACACCAGTTATCTGTAGTGATAATAACGATGTTGCGTATAAAGCAAAAATTGCATGGCGGCCATTTTATTGTGAACACAATTTAATCATTTCGCATTACCAAAACAATCCCCATGACTTTACCGAACCATGTACACTCATTTTCAATTTGATTTTCTGGAGAGAGAAGGGTGTTTTACTATTGGTGACATTTATGTTTAAATACATTTCATCGACTTATTTCAGCGAAAAAACGTGCTACTGCCCCTTTAACAGGTGATATAAATAGTACATAGATGAATTGGTAGAGTTATTTCTACTTTTTGACATGTTTAAACCTTGTTTTCTATTTTCATTGAAAATTATTAATTTTCATATATTTTTCATATGGCGATGAATATGCAAGCCAATTGAAATGATTTGAACTTTTAATATTACCCTTACGGGTGAGAAGACACAGGTGATTATTTTTGTGATATTTGCACATGTGCTTTCAAGTGATTCTCAACGTTGATTGGTCGGTTAGCCTGAGAAAGAATGACTATGACGTCATAAAACAATGGTCTGACGCGTCGAATTATCTTATGACGTCACAATGTTACTGTGGCGACGGGTCCTTCACAGCGGCCGCCCAACATGAACATGTAATAACCAAGCGTAATTTGGTCAATTTAATTGCATAATGGGTAATATATAGAATAACCAACTCGGTACGAGTGATTACGAGAAATATCCACTCGTCTAAATAATGTTCAGAGCCACTCGCTAAAGCTCGTGGCTGAACATTATTTAGACTCATGGATATTTCCCGTAATCACTCGTACCTCGTTGGTTATTCTCTAAATCTCGCTCCACTTTGTCAGGTTTACTTCTCAAAATATTTTAAAAACACTGTTTTTGGAACATGTCTATAAGAGGTTCAGTTGGACGAGTAAATGAAGAGAATATATGATTTAACTAGGGAAGGAAGAGGGATTTCAAAACTATTTCTTCACAAGGTGTTAGACCATTGCTAAAAAAATATCCATTAAACGTTTCATTTGCATATTTTTTCCTCGTAGTTTAGTTGGTGTATAACATTCTAGATATATGTACAGAACCGTTTCCTAGAAGTTTGACATCATTCTTCAACAAATCCAAATTCAAAGTACAAGATTCTAAGGATGACAAACTTCTTTACTCACAATTCGCGACGTATAGCAACAGCTTATTGTACCGTTGTCAATAATGGTTATCCAAACCACACTCATTAAATACATTTGTGTAGCTAGATACGCGACCCTATTTTTATTCCATTCATAGCATTTTTTCTACAATAAGGTTTCAACCAGAAAAACGAGCGACGAAATCTATTACCCGCTTTACACGAAACCCGTTCTCACTATACGTTTTTCATTTTTAGCTCATCAGGCCTGAAAGGCCCCGATGGGCTTATGGCATGGCATAGTGTCCGTCCGTCCGTCCGTCGACTTCTTTCCAGAACCAAACATACCTAGAAAGCTGAAATCTTGTGAACAGACTCCTTGACTAGTGAGGATTATGGTTTATAGCTTTGGTGGAGATGTGGCCAACTGCCACATACAGAGTATTATTACAGAGTTTTGAACATAAAGAACAGGTTGTAATTTACATCATAGCGTTTTAAATAAACAAACTTATATCACAAATATAACGTCCTTATGATGATACTCATCAAATATTTAATGTTCTGTCTGTTCAAAATATTACTTGTTAGTAGAACTATACAAAATCCCATCAACACGGCCAAACTACAGTTTTACCCAATAAACACTTCTTTTTATCATCCAAAACTGGCTCCCACAGTAGATATCGCGTGTGTGAGATCAAGCGATATCTACAAGCGATATCTACATTGTAGATATCGCTACAATCAAATCGTCATAATGCTATTACATCATCAGTTAATGACATCACAAGGCTTTGACATCATTGAGAACACTGCTGACAATGTTATGACGTCACAAAGTTGATGACGTAACATTACTATGAGGCCACAATGCTGATGACGTCACAATGCTATGACCTCACTGAGCTCACTGCTGAAGTAGTCAAAAGGCAGTTTTGTGTTGCACATATGTTCATTATTTTGCTAATAATTGTTGAAGAATGATTTTGAATGATAAATAAAATCTCACCCTCGTGTCTTCTGATATCAAATATATCAACACTTGTTGATTAAAGTAAAAATATCCTCGGCAAGCCTCGGATATTTGTAACTTTAATCAACTCGTGTTGATATATTTGATATCAGAAGACACTTGGGTGAGATTCTCTATGTATTATACTAGCCATTAAACAGGGGAAATAGCTCTATCTGTAGAGCGTCCGCTCTTCATCCGGGAGGTAGGGGTGCGATTCCAGGTGAAGAGCGGACGCAAAAATACGTTAAAAGTTGTTGCTTCCTTGCTTGGCGCTCAGCAATAAAACCATAGAACAACGCTTGAACTGGCGCTGCACTGTGGCTACCGGCCGGGGGCGAAATGCCCACAACAAATCTCCAATGTACTGTGTATTACGGACAATAAAGTGTTATTATTATTATTATTATTATTATTATATATTCGACCCGGACCTCTCATAGCATAGACCGTTTCGATAGCAATAATGATTATTGTCTCTATTTTAAAAATTCCTTCCAAAACCCATTAACAGACTATAAGAAACGAATCTCAAATAACCATCGTTTAAGGGAATTTTAATGTTAATAAGGCTCTGGGCCCTATTAGAGGAAATGCGGTATTTTACTTTATGATACGGGTTCGAGTTTGTGCGGTCATTACTGTTGTGAAAAAGATTGTTTTTTCATATATTGTTTGAAAATGATATAGGCCTACTGCAGAATATAAACAAGGTTTTAACATACCTAAATCACAAAATCCAGTATTGAGAATCTTGACATATACTGCCCATTTTATGCTATTCATTTAAGGAGAGATGGGACGATGAAAGCAAATATTTTAGAATTCGTTTATTTTTTCAAAATAGCAAGTTTATTTTATATATTATCCAAAAATGTAAGAAAATTTGGGGATCACCGGACGATTTAAAGAGTTGTTGGCATTAATAATAATACACCCGTCGGCAAATTACGTAATTTTTTTACTGATTTGGTGTATTTGAATTAAGCGCTTGCTGTCAACGAATAAACTCCGAATTCTTTCAGATACATTTCAGTTACATTCGGGGATGTATAGCAAATCTATATTTTGAAAATTAATGACGCTGGAAAGAGAAACAAAATTAAATTAAGCACTTTTTAATTAAAAACGGCAGTTTTATCATCGTGTTTCGCATATTCAACAGGATTTGTCACTAACACACATATTTTAGATATTGCTAATACTTTAATATGATGTGCGCAGTTAACTGAACAAACGAATTCAGAAATAATAATAGGGGGGTCGCCGAACGTTTTTCATCTCTTTAACGTCATTTTTAAATTACCTACATAAACGTAAAAACCTGACGTCACGGCAGTTTCGATGATTTCAAGTGTAACTTTGACGGCCTACTGTGTAATCATTATTGAATATATTATCAATCTAAGAGTGCACGATGAAAGAATAACTATCAGTTGATTATACCAGGCTATTTAAATTCGACACTTACTTGAGATACGCATGTAATTCGAATAACACACGTAGTAAGATATTTACCGCGAATATAGGTGACGGTAACGCTATGCGGCATGTCGTAAAATGACCGTTATAAAGGCGTTACGGTAAATTTAAGCGCTCCCCGTTAGTGTACAAATAAACCTATGCGCAACACAACGTAATCCATATATTTTGAGACTTATTCACAAAAATAAATTGTTGTCGCAAAATGTTGCCGTAAGCGAGTTCGATTTCTGGGTCCCATCTCTCTAATAAGCGCCCCTTAATTCACCGTGCCTTTTAGAGGCCCGGCGCTTTTTTGAGACCCGGTGCTTATTCCTTGTCGTCATTATTATACATGTATGTTTACACATTTTAAGGGAGCATTAAATTAACGGTTAAGATTCTGCGCCTGTTATAGGCCCGGCGCATATTTTCTCAACCACTCTTGAACCCTGCGCTTATTGGAGACCCTGCGCTTATTATGGGAAATGCGGCATATCTTATATGCCTATTATTAATCAACTCAGGTTTATTTAACGTTTGGACGAATTTCGGAAAAACTACGAATGACTGCTGAATATTTGAATTCTACAACAAATGAATTCGTAGCCTATATCACGTTTCGTCTCGGATCAATCACGTCATTTCGCGTAAAAAATGACTGTTTCAAAGACGGAAGACACATTCTGACATACATTAGTTTGTATGGTCCTAAAGTGTGGGGTAATGAAAACATCATTCAACTTTAATATATTTATTTGATTAAAAACATTAAATATATATACATGTATATATTGCAACTCTAGATTTGAATGAATTTGGGAGATATCCACTTAGTTTTTTAATCAGATTGAGAATGTTATCATATTCAATATTGGCGCACGTCATTGATATCCCAAAAGACATCTGTATTGTAAATTGTACAGATTAATGTTATTCCCACCAAATACCCGGTTAAATGTTAAATTCTAGTTATAAACATGAAGAGAAAGCAAAGCACAACCATTAAATCACTATTATTAAAATGTGTTAAATGTGTATTGAAACTATTTATTGCAGATTTCTTTGAATTAACATCTTTTAAAATACAAACCTATAACACGTTAGAAACCACATAAAGTAGTTGGAAATGGTAATATCATTGATAAAGAATATAGAGCGTTTACACGATGTAAAATAATATTGGAGAAGAATTTTATTTTATGTTAAAGAGAAATCTGTAAAATGAATGAAGACACAACTTTATTTCGGCACAGTATTGTAAACGTTTATCAAACGAAAATTCCACTGTTAATCATTATATACTCATGATAATGATTGACACACCCTAATTATTATATGAAAGAACTGTTATATTAACAACATAACGTGACAGTTTCGTATATTCTTTTGTATAGTACTTGTTAGTACTGCATGTCTGTTATTAGTGTCTTTGGACATTTGTTATTGTTCCATTTGTCAACAAAATTGCCGAAAGAGGTAAATAAAAGAAAAAAGTGTTTTTCCTCAAAAATATTATTCCTGATATATCTTGAGATCTTAGCATTGGGTAAATTGTTAGTGTATATCAGTGTTCTCATTTTGCTTCTGTTCAAAACGGGATTATTTCTTTAGAATTTTCTTCTATTGATCCCAATTTTTTTTTTAGCTCACCAGGTCTGAAAGACCAGATGGGCTTATGGCATGGCCCGTTGTCCGGCGTCCGTCGTCCGTCCGTCCGTCCGTCCGTCCGTCCGTCCGTCCGTCCGTCCGTCTGTCGTCCGCAAACTTTTGACATTTTCGGCTTCTTCTCCAGAACCACTACACCCCCAAGGCTGAAATTTTATGGGGATGTACCCTGCACCTAGGGGATCCAAATTTGTAACTAGGTCCTGACCCCCCCCCCCCCCCCCCCCCCCCTCAAATATGGGCGTCGCACTCATTTTCCCTAAAATCGTAAAAAATCTTCTCCTCCGAAACCAATGGGCACAGGGAGCTGAAATTTACAGGATAACATCTTTGTACCCAACTTCCCAATGCAAGGCATAACTCTTGCCAGTCTTCATTACTGGCTGATTTAGGCCTTGCAGTATTTCCTTAAGAAATCTGTGTTTAGAAATCCAGGCCCGCTATGCATTTCCAGTGCAGCGATTCACTGCCTCGACACAAGAAAGCGAGGGAAATACCGCAAGGGTTAAATCAGCCAGTAATGCAGACTGGCAAGAGTTATACCTTGCGTTTGGAAGTTGCTTTGTACCATGGAGACTCAAGTTTGGCAAATTGGTGTTGACCCCCCTTCAAATACGGGCGTGGCAGGGTCTCACCCTCTCAGACCTTATTTTGCCCCTTACCCAGAAGCCAGTCAACCAGTCAAGCTGAAATTTTCAGAATACCCTCTTTGTTACATGGAAATCAAATTTGTACATTTGGTTTTGACCCCCCCCCCCCACACTTCAAATATGGGCGTGGCAGGGCCTTACCCCCAGCTCCTCAAATCTTATTCTAGCCTTTCCCTGTAAACTTCTAGTGCTAAATAGTTGAAATGTTCAGAATACTTTCTTTGTTACATGAAGATTGTAAATATGTAAACTTGGTATTCACCCTCCTTCAAATATGGGCGTGGCAGGGTCTCACCCCCTCAAACCTTATGGTGACCCGTTCCTTGAAACTTATGAAGCTGAAATTTTCAGAGAAGCTTCTTTGTTACATGGAGATCAAACTTGTAAATTGGGTTTTGACCCCTCTCAAATGATATCTGGTTATATAAGCCCTGATGAGCTACAGAGCCCATGGCTCTATTTTTTAAATCTGTCATGGAATCCAACCCGCACACAATATATTCATTGCATGTGTTTTATAGTTAACATGATCTGTTTGTGCCATTTGATTGCGAAAATATCATAATTTTGAACAATAATAATTTTCTGTGCATGTCATGTGTTTGATCAGTTTTCTGTTTTGGGGTGTCAACCATTATTATCATGATTTATACAAACCGATAGTGGTTACAAATTGCTTTGTATATCAAATGTAGCTTGTGCTCCATTATATTGTGTTTTATGTTATTCATGTATATTTGTCCAACCCGTTTCATATTTTGTGACTTACATGTGAGAAGATTTGACTGACTACAGCCAGACCTTGTTTAATCGGACCTCGAACATCCGGAAACCTCGTTATCAAGACGATTTTATAGTGAAACATTTTTCTTTCCCTATTAATAGTGTCTTGGATTTGCTGCTGGTATCGCGTATCGCCTCCGCTTATGGATAGTTAATTAAATAATTTAGTTCATTGTTTATCTCTTTATTAAACCTAATTATTTGTTTATCTACCATTGTGTACATATCTGGCTTCAAGTTTTTAATCGTATTGTTATACAATCTGTCTCAATCACATTTTTGTTTTCATTATTAAAGGGGCAGTAGCACGTTTTTTCGCTCAAATAAGTTGATGAAATGTATTTGAAAAATAATCTTACCAATAGTAAAACATCCTTCTCTCTTCGGAAAATCAAGTTTGAAATGAGTGTACATGTTTCGGTAAAGCCATGGGAATCGTTTTTGTAATACAAAATAATAAATTGTGTTCACAATAAAATGGCCGCCATGCAATGTTTGCTTTATGCGCAACATAGTTTTTACCACTACAGATAATTGGTTTGTGTAATAAGATGTTTTACCCAATAAAGTTAATTTAAATGACATAAACGATCATTTTAAATGCGAAATTTTAATATATAAATTTTGCAAAAAACGTGCTACAGCGCCTTTAACCCTTAACTTGCGAAATGTTTTTTGTTGAAAATATCATTCCCGTGCCGGACTATTGTCCCATGCCAATTATCTGGCACTAGCGCTCTCGGCGGAATCAATTGTCCGGCGATGACCTTTTTTCATGTTTTTGTCGCGTTTCGGGTGGTGAAAGAGAGATTTATTTTCGCGTTTTATATCGTAAAGCAGACGATTCGAAGATAAAATGAGTGAACTAGCAAGTGGATCTTTTCCCGTCGCCTGTATAGCGTTATTTACAAACGCGCAAAGATTGTCTTTAGTTCCAGCCTCGTAAAAAAATATATACACAAAGAACTTAATATAGAGAATAGTTAACATGGCCTTTTTGTGGGACGTGTAGTATTTTTTTTATTTCTGTGAGCGCACATAAGTAATATACCTGGAATTATTTGAGGAAAAAAAGTTCATAAAATCGGACATCCGGTCCAAACAGTACTTAGTACGCAAGTTCGGTACTGACAAAATCACTCTTTTTGCGGGACTTGCCGAATCTTTATTTTCGTGCGCACGTGGGAATTTGGTACTGGACAAACGGCAATTTCGTGGGCTTTATGAGCATATAAAACTAATAGATCCGTGTGCTCTGTAGCTCATCAGGCTTTCAACAGAAGTGATGCGGTTCAAGTTGGAATTTTCAAAGAGGGTCGCATTTGATTTTGACTTTTTGCGGGACTTGTCGCATCTTTATTTTCGTGCGCATTTGGTACTGGACAGACGGCAATTTCGTGGTAATTACGAGCATATAAAAATTATAGAGCCGTGTGCTCTGTTGCTCATCAGGCGTTCAAAAGAAGTGATGCGGTTAAAGTCGAATTTCTCACAGAAACTCACATTGAATTTCTGTTTTTCAGAGAAAATAAAGAACAACTTTTAACCCAGAAAAGTCTTTTTACATAAAATAACACATTACAGATGCAATGAAACATTATACACACCCTATGCTTCAACCTAACAAGGTTCATGAAAGTTTGTCCGCAAGTCCACTAAACCTAATTTCGTTCATATTGGCGTGATAGTTTTGTGACCGCATTATAAACTATTGGTGCCCAGCAGCTGATGGCTACATGTCGAAGCGCGTGCATTGTTACTGACGCACGAGGTCCATGACTACATGTTCAGGTATAAATAATCGCATTTCACTTGCATTTCCTGTCGAACATTTGGGATCGAGTATGACGGATGAAACAACAGAATAGAATCTCACAGGTAAGCATTAGGATAATTCTACAGTTATAGCCTCCGGATTAACATCGACACTTTAACATGTTCTATGTTTGTTTTCGGATTTTGTCAAAATCAGACATGTGATTTCATGTCACTCATATCCACATGAAAATTTGTTAGCAACATTATGTGTTAGTCCGAAAACATGCTCCACGTGCAAAACTTATGGCCAGTTTTCGGACATTCTCCTACTAAACAAAGTTACGTAAACATTTCAGAAAACATGTTCTTGCGACTCGAATGCTCGCAACAACGCACCTCATCATGTGAAAAATTAATGGCGACTGGTCCTATATATGTTTTTCATGATCTTCTTCAATTGTCAGTTTCAATTGGTCCTCTGTCAAGTTTAAACATGTCATAGCACAAGTTTTCCTAGTAAAAGGTATGTTTGTACAATTTATAATATTCTAAATGATTGGTTGACAAGAGATATTTTTGACGCATTTTAAAAACTAGATGAAAGTTGTCTAAATCCGTTGTCATTGTTTTTTTTACTAAACTCATATGCACAACACGGTCTCGTTATTTGGAAGTACTTGAATTCATGTATCTCCACCATCGAATACGATATCAAGCTGATATTCCAAACTGCCCGCACGATATCAGATATCAACCCGAGGAAAGAATTTAACATTATTGATTTTGTAAATCTATTTGTCTTGGGTTGGAATCGAACCACCAAACCTCGGATTTGAAACTTTACAGCTAAACACCCTTAATAAGAAATGTACGTTGGCTTAACGTATGGTTTTGTGAGCATTGAATGTTTACAGTGTAATTATAAAGTATTGGAGAATGAATACATTTAACTTAAGACGCAATTGAACTTTACCGTTGCTTAAGTTGCTTATTTTAAGGCATATGTGAGCAGAACACTCACTTTATATGAGGAGGCCGAATACACTAATGTTTTAAAGGTCTATACACCACTGAGTTTTGAAAACGGCTCAGTTAGACTTTACTCTAAACTCCGTTGTCTTATATTCAGCAGAATCTGCAAACTTTAAATTTTGCCGATACCGTATTTCAAAGATAGATTCAGAAAGTTGTTGGAGTCACATATGACAAACGTTATAAATTATGTAATTTTATCGAGGAGTACTCACTGTGGATGAAAAGTATCATTTAAAGGTCAGTCGATTCAGTATCAAACAACATTACGGTATGACCTACACTACCGGCCAAAAAAACGCCTACCAGATATTTTTTTGGATTTCATAAATAGTATCAGGTTCTTGTTAACCATATTGTAGCATTATGACATTGCACCATTGCTGAGACAAATATCGAAGTTTCATAGGTTTGCATGTTGTAAGAAACAAAATTAGACATGGTAACTGTTCATATTTCGATCAGGGTTAATTATAGTTTTGCTAAAGCATGCTCAGTCCATCCGAAAATCATACTATAATAGTCCTCTAGATAATGTTCACCTGTTTACAACATGCTTAAGTGATGACATTGCAGATGTGGTCATAGTGAAAAGTCAATGCACAATTCAACCAACCGGAAATATCAATCGTTTTAGGGCGTTTTCACGGGTGGTTGTGCAATTCATGTCATGTCATGTCAATTATTATTTCAGTATAATCCGAAAATATCGTTAATTATATGTTTATAAAAATATAATACATCTAAAAGATTCATGTTTTTTTAGTGTAGCTCGCGTTTCTGATCGAAAGTCGGGCAATTGCACGCGCCCATAAGTCATAAGTAAATTTGGAAACGTATCGATAGCAAACAGAAAACTGATTGGATTGGAAAGTGTGTGATAGGTTATAGGCCTATAGCAAATATTTTTGGAAATTAGACATGCGATGTTGGATTCTGTACATATTTGAAGGTGTGGTAAGATTTTCATTGAAACTTAAGATGTATTGTCATATATTTGCCAATTAATGACTGTGTGTTATGATTTGACTTGAGCAAATACGTTATTCTAGAACGTATCACAGACCAACACAATTTCATAAAAAACAACTACCTTTACACTAATGCTGAGTTTGGTCAGAGAATTATCTGATATCCTATCAGCTTTTCAACCTTCAAGGAGAACACTGCAAATGCCCCAATAAATTTCATAGAACAAAGTTATTGTGAGACATTGTGACATTTGCGATACATTTGATGAAAGTGTAGCGAGTATCACCGAAATATGCCTTATTCTGAGCTGTTTTCGGAGTAAAACCGCTGCTGCATATATACCTACATAGCTTTCTGCTTGTATAAATTAAAACATAAGTATGATATCAATACTCAAATGCAGTATGCATATACGAACTAATCAACAAAACATGTTCCCATTAATATAATTTATATCGGTCCGATACTGATAAACAGGCTCGGCAAAGCCTCGCATGTTTATCAGTATCGTACCTCGTGAAGAACTTTCCCCTCTGTCAGCGGATATGCAATATCCATATCTGACCTCTAAAGTGGACAATTGGTTTACAAATAATTTCTAAAGCTGTTATTTTCCAGCAATCTGACTGCATTAATGTTATAATATAACTAATATTTATTAAAGTTCATTAACGTGACAAAAGAAAAAAAAACCACAAAATGTCCACATATTATATCGTAGGTATTGCAAAATAACTTGGCCTTTTTGTGAATGGCAAATAACGACCCAGCACTCGGCTTAAGCCGTGATATCGCCCTCTCGCTACCGCTCGAAAGCGATATCACAGCTAACGCCTCGTGCTGAGGTCGCTATTTCACCCATATCATTTCGACGAAAGTATGCTAATTTCTATTCATAAATTGTCGTTCGTAACTCTTACCTTTACTGAGAAGAGCCATGGTTGTAAAAAATACTCTTCCAAAAAAGAAACGCAAAAGTAATTTTTAGAGGTAGGCCTAATATTGAGTTATTTTGAGAGCAACTTTATCACATGATATGAGTGGTAAAAAGGTGAAAATTCATATGCCTGTAGATAAATAGTCGGTTGTGGGCTGGGTATCTGTTATCATGAGGCCAGAAGGTGGCGTCAAAGTCAGGAGTTTGATTGCCACCTATGGTCACAATCATTGCAAAGATCCACCGCGTCAGAGACTGAGTAAGTTGATTGAAGTAGCCCTTGTTGAATTGTTCCCCACTCTTCCTGCAATGCTATGGTTAATTGTAGAATTGTTTTTGAGACGTTTTCTGACGTTAACGTTGACGCCAACTGAATTTATCCTATTTGTGGTTTATCAGCTGATGATTCAGTGAAAAGAATGCCATCGCAATGTATTGACTTTGTAAATGGTAAGGTAGGGGACCATCACACTTGATGTATGAGACTTGGCCTTATTATACTCGAAAAACGCCCTCTGTGGGTCATATTCAGAAGTATGTCAAGACCAAGGATTTCCCTTGTTTAAGGATTTGCTATTAAAATTCTCTGAAACTCCAGTAAATTAATCACTAAGTCAGATCTGTGTGTGCTGGATATCGCATCCGACAAAATAACGCTGACTTTATCGAATCTGTCGAGCTGCTGAAAGCATACACGGTCTTAACCTCATTTTCTCTTATGTTTCACTCGCCATATTGCATTTCACAGATGAAGTAGAAAATTTAATCGTTCACCAACCATAGCCTGCCTCACGTTTCAAAGGATCCAGATCAAGACTTTACTACACTACAACTGGTATTTCCGCCGATAGAGGCTTCTCAAATAAGGAGCGATAACTGGCCTTCATAGTTGAATAACCACTTCAGAGAACCATTTACAAAACATACATTTGGAGATGTGATTTGTGCTCTCTGCACCCTCGCTGCATCGCCAGTAAATTGTTCTTTTTTCAATATAATTGTCAGTGTCAAACAAGGAGACAACACCTCCCTTTTAATTTCAACTTCCAACTTCCCGTTTTTTAACGTGTTCTTGTATGATAAGGCGGGAATATCGCCAAATATTGTCCACAGAGACGAAGGGTCCTCAAATCATATTGTCTAGAGAGGATGTGGGTGTCCTCAAATTATATCCCCCAGAGGGATATGGGTGTCCCTAATTAATGCTGTCCAGAGAGACGAAGGGTCCTCAAATCATACTGTCTAGAGAGGATGTGGGTGTCCTCAAATTATGCTGTCCAGAGAGACGTGGGTGTCCCTTAATGATATCCCCCATACAGACGAGTGTCTTCGGATAATACCGAGTCGAGAATGAGGTTGTGCATCATGAACTACTATTTTTTAAAGGGACATGGTTTTTCTAGTTTATACAACCTATGGGAACAAAGTGTCCCCA
This sequence comes from Gibbula magus, assembly GCA_936450465.1. Classification (NCBI taxonomy): domain Eukaryota; kingdom Metazoa; phylum Mollusca; class Gastropoda; order Trochida; family Trochidae; genus Gibbula; species Gibbula magus. The sequence goes on from OW388300.1 coordinate 31,042,232, forward strand.
AATCATACTGTCGAGAGGAATGGGAGTGTCCTCAAATAGAAGTGATAGGAGAAGTGTGGGTGTCCCTTAATAATACTGCCGAAAGGGACAGGGTGTCAATAAATCCCTACCTCAAGAGAGGTAAGAATGTATAGATGTGTGTCCCCACATTGACTACAATGTACAGCTTTCAAATATCTCAACTGACAGACTATTCGAATATTGCAGAAGGTTCGTAGGGTCGCCGATCTTCAACATCCTCAATGATAACTCTGAAAAGTTGAAAATAACGATGTTCCCATTTAAGTGGTTTCGTACACATGTCCCCAGTTGACACCAAAGACATGTATGTGTGTGTGTGTGTGTGTGTGTATATAGCGGTCATTCCGTCCGTCCGTCCGTCCTTCCCTCCGGTCAATTTTGTCAAAAACTGTCAAAGGTACATCAACCAAACGTTGTACACTTGTTAACCATGTTCTTCCGATCGCGCACAGACAATTTTCAATTTTCTGAGATTTAATTTTGTTGTCGTTTCCATGGAAACGTCACATTTTGGACTTAGTTTTATTGTGTTCAATGGGGACACGTTTCTCGGATACTGTTCAAACTAGGTGAATGAAATTTTGGTTCTGAGTACTCATGACCATACTCTTTATCAAGTTCGAAAACCAGTTCCGAAATATTATTTTGTACGGAGTTATGGCCCTTGAATCTGAAATTTAACTTAGTACCAAAAGAACTGTGATGCTCCAATGGGGACAAGTTTTCTCGGAAACTATTACATCTAGGTGAATGAAATTTAATATGGAGGTAGTTCAGATGATACTCTTCATCGAGTTCACAGTCCAGTTCCGAAATTTTATTTTTTATGGAGTTATGAAGCCCTCGAATCTGTAATTGAACGTGGTACAAATTACCGGTGTTGATGCTCTCATGGGAAAATTAAGTTACCTGAAAAATATTACATCTGGGTGAATGAAATTTTGTAATAACAGTCAGTTCCTAAAATTATTTTGGACAATATTATGATGCTTGAAGCTGTTTTTTTAAACATAGTACCCTTCTAATCTATAATTCTTAATGGACGTATAGAGAATGGCGGGGGTATGTGAGCCATGCTCACTTTTTTCTTGTTACATGATAGTGAATGGTGACACCTGGAGTTACACTTGACACCGGACTTGTAGCACTTGCATTTATTTGTCTGACATCTTTTTCTACCAGCACAGTTACGCTTGGTTAACCCCTGTCCATTACATATTGATTCAAACTGCACTGCTGATCCCAGCAACACAGTGCAGTCAGTGGACATGTGAGTCATGTCTTTAGGTACAGCTTATACCTTTGTGTTGATGATTAAAGGGACACTGCGTCGAGGATAAAAATGAGTTCCATCTTTATCTCACTAAGCTGATTAGAGTGTCTGCTAACGAGTTATGCTTCACTTCACTGCCAGCATGCAGTAGTTTTCATTACCAATTATGTAAATTGTCTGAAGTTTGGTGTCTTTGACTTGTTGGCAGACATGTTTATTCTCGACGCGGTCTCCCTTTAATAGTTCAAACAACAAGTTATTTAATGTATAACATCATGTATACGTTATTCAGGGAATATGTATAATACTTGGGTTTTTTTCAGGAAGTATGTATAATCCCTGGAAATTTCAGGGAATATAAAAAATCACTGAGTGAATAAGGGAATATACATAATCCCTGAAAATTTCAGGGATTATGTATATATTCCCTGATTATACATATTAACTATAACATATATACAACATGGATATTACAACATAATATTGGTGTGACATATAGTGAGACAGTAGACGCATTTTATCCGTGGCACACACGAAAACCGATATAAATTACATACTATGAAATATACACTGACGTGTTATACACTTGATGAAACAAGATATAATTGTTAATAAAACTATACAAATAATGATGACATGTATAACTATGATTTCGATGGGTTATGGGGAAAGAGCGCGAAATAGCACATGACAATTAATATATTCTTATTATAGTCCGGTGGCTAACTGATTTGAAGTATACACGCCGGATTTAAGCATGAAAATTGGCATAATTGTCCAAAAAACAATACTTATCAATAATTTGGGGGTGTGCCCGATTTTCGTGACCTACTTTTTTCAAAATCCAAGATGGCTGCCAAGATGGCCGCCAAAATCTTAAAAAGGCATATCTCGGTTGTTATTTGGCCTATCAACTTGATTTGAACAGCAACATTGATGTTATTAATTATGCTCTCTTTAATGAAACAACTAACAGATATTTTTTTATCAATTTACATTGAATGTTTTACTTTTAAGTAATTTTTGAATCACTGTTCATTAGATTATATCTCTGTATCAATGATGTCAACAGTTGCAAAGCGATGTGCACCGAAGCTGCAATTTTAGAAAACACTTTCTTTTAGCAACACATTGGCAGAGATTTACTGCCACATTTGGTAAGTTCTCTGAATCTTCGAGGCCTCTGGAAGTGATATCCACTTAGGTTTCAAGGTGACATCATGTTTTATCAATCCCAAGGAAAGTGGTACTTCTTGCTGAGGATGGACAAGCAAGGTAACCAAAGATTTGCTTGATAGAAGCTTCGTTGGACATGCTGTAAGAGAAAATCCTTGGCAGATGAAGCCCTCAATAGCTGCAAAAACAGTTGGCTCCGAATCTACTGACTCGAAAGGGTGAAATAAAATGTGCTGTAAATCTTTGTTACTTCTTGGTAGGATTGCCAACTCTTCCATGAACTATTTTTTCTCTCCATTGAAATGGGACATTGTGTAAAAGCATGGAAAAGGGGTAGGGCCGTGGATTTCTGACTGCCATGACGTTTGAAAATGCTTTTGGCGTTGAGGAATCTGAAATTCGACCTCTTTCCCAAGTTTGCAGGATAGCAAATTGCTGAGCACATTTACAATTGCATCTATGTCAACCGTTGAAACAAGAATTTTGACGGCACCTCTCTATTGCATCCTGAACATAGAGGCAGATTCTTGTATCTACTTCTTCTAGACTGATAGGAAGCGTCTTCTCTCCACGACTTCTTGTTACCACACGTGCTGCTTGTGTTACTTCCTACCCTCTGGAAAGTTGGTCTGAGTAACTCAATTCAAAGGTAACATTGTGTCAGGGGAAACCTTCCTTCTGATGCTCTTCCCTCTCCTATCTTGTGTTCTTAATACTTTATTTTTTGCGCGAGTCCAAATTCAATTTAGAAGGTGCAGTTGCCCATGGATTCATATGGATCAGATTCATGTACCTGGCAAGCGATGTACATTTGGCTGATTATACCAAAGTCATCCTTCAGGTCAATTGGTGCTTGTTTGGAGTTCATGTTAGCTTTTAGTTGTCTGTGTTTGAAAAGAGACAGATGAGTATTCTTTTTTGGACAAAACTATATAACGCCAGTATCAAACACAACCATAATCACCAATGGTCATCATTACCTGGGTTTCTTCAAAGCAATGGTGTCGTATACTCTGTTCACTTAAACTTTGAAAGCCTGTTGTGTAGCAGGACCTTGTTCCTGATTCTGTCCTCTTTGTTTCTTGAACTCTTTCCAAATTCTTGCCTGCTCGGATCACATTACCTCAGCACGATTGCTGTCAGTGATTTAGAGATATGAAATCACTTTCTGATACCAGGAGAGAATCACTTCAAATGTCACTGTGAGGTGATGCTTCTACGATGCCATATACTTCATCAATAGAACGAACAGAATATCAAAAGCTTCTGGGGGTGTAGTTTTATAAATCCTGTTGCCTTTCATAGATGGATTGTTTCTGGACCGTAGGTTCAAGCGCAAAAATGGGATGGAACAAATATCATTACCACCATTTGAAAATGAAGATGAAGTTCCAATATCAGTTATCAGTATGTACATAACTTGAAGCTTCGTTTACTCTGTCAAATATATCAAACAGAAAATATTCAAGCAGGATAAGTTCATATCTATGATTCTGTCTCCTAAATGAGATTCATTCAGCGAGTGTAGCAAGGAGTATAAGGTTAACCATTGCCTGAAGATGTTGGTGGTTACATTACTATGAAAGTTGTTAAATGTGTGAATATTCTAATATTGAATGTCTTTAAGTTGTCATAGTGTTTTGAAGATTGATTTAAAATGCTGAATTACTGTGCAAACCATGAAGATTCACAGAATAATGCAAATCCATATGTAAGAACAGAGAGATTGTATCACATGTAATCTGACAATAGATACCATAAATAGATTTTCTATTGGACATTTTACAAGAGGACACTCACAAATAAATGCCACAAAATGATGAAGTTGTAAAATTGGTTTTCATTGGTATCTTAATAACTAAGTGTACCTAGTGATGAAACATTTTAAAGGAATACCCACTACATATAAAAGTGTAGTTTCCCATGTAAACGGCAAATTGCGGATAATAAATAAATAAACTAATAAAAACAAAATATGTATGATCTATCTTGAGAATTTGGGATACCCTATCCTGATACTTATGCATAACATGTAACGTCTCTGGAAAACTTGTTTGGACACTACATATTGGTCATATTACCGGTAACTGAAATGGATGGATAAGCAATTTCAAAATAGTGAGTCCAAATTATTTTTGAAGTCAAATAACATTGTTTTGGTGGCAGAGTCATCAAATAACGTTGTCTTTACTTCAAATATAATAATATCATGCTCAGTGTGCATATACATGAACTGCATAAAAACTCTACAGACACCACTAAAATCAATTGGAAATTCGACAACAATTCAGATTTTAATTTTTTTTACATGTATGGAATGGCAACTTTTCACTGAATTAATCAACCTCAAATATATAATTCTTTATATATAAGATAGCAGTGTTCTTTATGGTATCTGTGACTAAATATTACTGTGGCATTGTACCTAATGTGAACACAAGCAGCAACACGCGGGTTTGTTTATAACATGTGCGACCTAAATCTTGAGCTCTGGAATGTACAGGCCATCCCACCGCCTTACCAGTATCTCTCAGTCTTATCTCTCTCCGCCTTCCAGAGTCGGTCAGCTACAGTGTGTGTGTCAACCAGCGTGCCCAGTGCTAAAGGGATATGGGCTACTTTAATCAATTAATTCAGGCTAATTAAGAATGTTAAAATCGGGCACACCCCCGCCATATGATTTGTATTGGTGGATACTTGAAGTGTGCAAAGTTTCTTGCTTTAATCCGCTGTGTATAGATTAAGGTAAAAATCTGCAGTTAGCCACTGGACTATTATACTCACTTTCAGTTCATCAGTTTCACATTCACTGGCTAAACATCAAAACAGGTTATGTGTCGATTACAGGCGCCGATTGCCCTCATATCTTACTGATGTAAATACATTATTTTTGGGTGGAGTGTAAATCTAATCTGTAATGCGGTTTGAGCGTGCAGTGCATTGAGGTGTAGTGCAATATAAATATGTATAATGTATATATGTATAAATTGTATTCTATCATTCGTAAGAATTGCATTACTTTCATATTTTACTGATGCAAAACCCATAAACGCCAATGCCTTTGGATGTCACCGTATGACCAACATCAGGTCTATCAGCGGGGACTCCATTCTGAAGATAGCGCTAGCGAAGTCGTATAATGGTCATACGGTGACATTTAAAGGCATTGGCAACATCGTTGTTGGTCGACCCCATCTGCAACATCCCCAGAGCTCTTTCTCTTTCTCCACTTGTCAATCGCGGCATGATTTCGTACATGTGTGCCATATCAAGCAAAGTAGGCACCTTTTATACTCTGTAGAAATATTCAGTTCATGCAAATGCTGCTTGAATATTGCTACATAAATCTCATTTATTTGTTACAACCAACCTGGTCGAAAACCGGCCAATTTTAAACTTCTTAAACAAGCTGCATTTTTCCACAATATGAATCCATCAGGAATTTTAAACGTGTTATTAGCATAAAACTACGTTATTCAGCTTTCTTTTGAACCATTCATTTCTCAAATATCTTTTATAGTTAACAAGTTATTTTAAAAAAAAGTGGGGTAACGTTTCTTTTGGCGTTTAGTGTACCAACTACCTGCTAGTTAGAAGAAAACCTAGAAGCATACATTGATGTTCACAGTAAGTGCAAGAGATACTAACGAAATATTAATATCTGAGAGCGCTTGTTTAGCCCAGTGATCTCGTGTATTTGTAGAAAAAGAATCCGATTTGGTGGCTTAAGAAGCTTAAGTAGATTATGCAGTGAACTGATCAAATGAAACTGTTTAGGATATCAGCTGATAGAAATGAACAGCTGCTATGGCACAACTGATGGGTCACTGCGACCAAGTGAATATGGTACATATTATCTCTAAGACGGATAGAGGATATTAACTTCCTGATTAAATAAACACATCACTGTTTTATCAAAAGAACGAAAACGAATAACATGGTTGTTGATGGCAAATAGTGCATGCGTACAGTGGCCAAGGTCATCTCTATCACAATAGTAATGGGAGGGTCTTATCTTTTAAATCCCAGTTTGTAGACTACTTACTATCAATAAGTGTCCCCATGCAAATATGCTTGACGTGATCATTTAGGAGATAAACCTACTATGTTTGCAAATCAGAGACATGTTATACTGAAACCGAAAGCGTAGAGATCCTTTACATATTTATCTAAATTGTGAGGAATCGTCTTGGTTACATCGAAACAACATTGTTGATACCGCGTTGCATCAACGTTGATGCAACGTCGAATCAAAGTAATTGCAACGTCGAATAAACGTTGGTGCAACGTAGTCCTAGGTTCTATAAGTATACGATAGAAACATACTTATATGTTGATTCCAGAAGCCAACTAACTTAACTCGCCCAATTATGAAACACTATCTTAGATGTTTCTAAAAACACGCCTCTTTAAATCTTCGTTTTTGAACCTCATTAATTAGGCGAGAAAGGCATGTGGAACATGGCTTTTATGCTCTTATGACGTCCTACAGTAACGACAGGTGAACGAATCAAAATCAAATAAGGTAAATTATATTAACAACATATTTTATTAGCTATATTTTCATATTGTCTCTGTGTCAAATCAACTTAATTGCTAACTGCAAAGTTTTGTGTCCAAACTATTTCCCCTTAGAAGTTGAGAGTCAAATAAGGATACTTGTATGGATGACAACTTCACTATTCTGAGAGTGCAAAGTTTCCTTACAGATTTTGGCACGGTTTTTACGCACACACAGACTAGATAAGTTGTTATCCCTACACCCGTCCTTATTTGACTTATAACGTCTAAAATGACACTCACAGAAGTTGTATTTCCATATTTTATAAATTAAACACTCTTGAAATGGAGATTATACCATTTCATAGGTGTTTGAACTATGACAAAAGTAAATACTTTCATACCTTGATACGTGAATTGTTTATACTTCTTCACGAAAAATGTACTCGTAAACAAATTCAATATCGACTTTGTTCGAGGCATTATTTTGTGTTTGACTCTTATGAAAATTTGGCGACGTTTCATTTTGTTTCGTTTGGTTTCCCACAGAGGTTGTTCCCTTACTTTCCTAGGATCGGAAATAAGAAGGAAGTAACCTCTGTGGGAAGAGAATGGTTCTGAGCTGGTTTATGATACAGTCATATTATCTGCTTAAAGAACAAGCATTGATGCATGTTTTACACGAGGACTGAAGAAACAACCTCCACGCCATGTCGTGCGACGTGTGCTACTTCCGGTTAAACAGTGTAAAATATACAAACGGATGGAACAGTTTTAAAATGATGTCTTAAATGAGTTTTGTGCCTGCTCTTTTTATTTCTAAAGTGCAAAGCTGGTTAGTTGATGTCAAATTTGCTCAGTGTTTTACGGAATACTAGATTTATGTATCTACTTTTCTCAAATTGCTAATATTTTTCGTTTTATTTTTATTACACATCAATTTGGTGATGCGTTTATTATATCCGATTGTTTACAAGCGTAGTGACATATATATTATCAGTTATTTAAAAGATAAAATCTAATGAACTCGATCTCCATGATTGTGGTTTTCTCGGTCATGGGAAATTTCAATTTGATAGAAGATAAAAAGCTTACACTATCATCATATTGAGAGTTTGAAGTTAGCTAAGCCTGCGATTTAACATCCGGAGTCAGTTGAGAGCTGAAACATTGATAACCTTATACTTTTTTTTAATCCGATCACTTTGGAATTACACTGAATTCATTTACAAAAATCTAATGATTTCCCCCTACATTTCAAAGATTTTCTGGAAAGGTGATTATAGATAAAAACAGACGTTATAATGGTGTTTCATTTTATAAGCTTTATATAACCTTCTAAGCATTACAAATCTTACACTAATGCTATGCCTTTATTCAAAACTACTTTCACTTAAATATGCTATTTTTGATGTCTTATCATGTTAATTGACAAATGTATTTTGAGCTTTACTGTAATATCATGTTATTGACGACATACCAACAACATCGTGTACACTTTGTGTATCACTGTGTAGACTCATTAAACAGTGATAACTTTCATGTTTGAGTTATAATGTACATTATTATTTGAATTATGTAACACTGCTTTTATCAGCTAAAATAGAAATTACTACACGATAAATATAACGTACATTCACATGACGTTATGTACACAAATGACGTCAAAAGAGGACCACGTTTAAGCAGGCCTAGGCGATCTTGTATGCAAGATTTGAGAAGTATTACCGATAGAAAAATTATATTTTTCATTGAAATGGCAAATATCCACAGTGTATTCAGTAAAACCAAGATCTCCTGTCATAACACCTTTGACAAATTATCAGTGATGTTTAGATTGAACCGCAGTACTGTTGAACTTGTATAACATTGCACAGAGGATTTTATATTCATTAAAGATCTTTGCAAAATTTGTGGGAAAAGTTGTTCGAAAGAAATAATAGAAAACATTTTCAACAAAGTTTATAATAATATAACGATAGAGGGGATATTCTACTCCTTATTAGAAACAGGAAGACAGGTGTAAAGTATGATAACATCTTTATCCTTTTAAATGCAAATCCTCGGTTTTACCAAAGATATTTTACTTTAGTATAGTTTGTGTTTCTCTTCATGCGTCTTCTCACAAAAGGTATTGACTACATTGAGTTATGTATTTATACGGAATGATTTAAACAAAATTTATTTCAAAAGAAAGAGATTGGTAAACAGGCTAGCAGTCTATCTTCATATCTCTCCCGATGTCCTTTATACTAAATAAACTATTTCATATGCTGCATGTAGTCATAATCATCGAATTGACCTCCTCTGAGAACATGAGTAATACGTGGACTGATGAAACCTGCGTGTCAGTTAAGCACGCCAGAATGGTATTGAATTACCTGTCGATACCAACACGTCACTTCTCGTTATCACAATGGACACTTGATGAGGATGAACAGGGATATTCCCTGATGCTGGAATGTGATTAAATATTTCAGTTACTAACAAAATTGATTTGAGTAATGCCCTCATTTCCACTCGTTATACACAGTTTAGGTTTCACACTTTGACCTAAAGATGAACTTCTTTTGTCTAGTTGTGATTTCAACAACAAGCCAGCCTATTAATGTGCTCGGCACTTTTTGACATTGATATTTCCAGCTCATGTGCATTCAATTTAGTGTGGGGGCGGGATAGCGCAGTGCTTAGCGCTTTCGGCGTCGGATCAAGAGGTCCGGGGTTCGAATCCCGCCAGGGGCACGGCAACTTTGTCTGCAGTAGAGAACTGTTCTACACGCAGTGTAGTACCACCCATGGTTCGCTAGTTCCAGCCGATGCTCGCAGGTTTCACCGCAATGCATAGCCACATGGCGTTGCGGTCTATCTCTCTGCGCAATACTAGCAGCCGGCAATTGTACTTCTTTTGCATGTTGAGAAGGTATGTCTTATGGAAAACACATCAATGTACCGCCCTAAATATTCGGTTTAGTAGATTCCATACCTGTAGCTCAGATTAGACTCAAATGATAAACAATTACAATGTAGGTACGATCACTTCTTTTCTCATTCTTTCATACAGCTGCTTAACAAAAGTTTGTTTAACTGTGACCCGAACTCAGTGCAAATATCATGTAAGTCCGTGTTCATTTAAGTTTGCTTTATTCCGCAAAAGTTATGAATCTTTGTTTAGACGTAGAAAAATCATTTCTGTATCATATACTAAAAGATGATACTAATATTTCTACAGGAGCAAATATGGCAAGGATTTATATAACACCGGGGTCCAAATATCCCAAACTCAAAAATTTATATTGTTTTATAAAATTGTCATTTTTTTTAATCATTTAGGAAAAAAAACATAATAATTCCTTTCATCACAATGATCACATTGACCAATATTTTCTATTACTGTCGACATTTTACAGACATTATGTTTAATTAATATTTTATTGCAGAAACAATGAAATCTAAATTGTCTAATTTTGTCTGTTAAGAAAAAGTGCCAAATTGAAGTTTTCAAAAAAATTGTCATTTTACATAAGAAATCTTGCATAGTTAAACAAACTTTTATTAAGCAGCTGTACACCTGCATCCCGCGAGTTTCTTCACCTACCTGTGTATCTTTGTGTATATATCGTGTAATTTAACGTTCATTGTACCGTCAATAAAGTTACATCACCTACACTGACAATGAATCATTATGTACCACTGTGCAGTATAATCATTCGGAGACATCATGTCATCGTCAATGATGCATGTTTTCGTGTTTTGGCATAATGAAATAGACAGAAGGGGTAAAGTTTTGAAAATCCGAATCATTTTCAAATAAAAGTTTTGATATCAATGAAATGTTAACACATCCATCACAAATACATTCTAAAAGAGGATATACATAGTACATGTTTCACTAAGTTGATCACTGGATATTTTATAGACAAAAATAAACTGTAGTTTTGAAAAGATTGACCCCTAGTAACTTCAAAGAGCTGCCTAAATTGTAACTGTTAACTATGAGGTATAATTATATTATATTATACAACCAAAGTCATTCCATTTTATATGCTATTTGCACTAAATCCACAAGTAGGTGAACGAACTTTGGGATGAAGCTGTACATGTATCTGTATGGATTATGAATGTGTCTTTAGCGTGGTATAGCCTTCCTTGACAGACAAACTAAACACTATCAACTAACTAACCGTAATTGAATTCATGCAAGTAGCTTTCTTGTTTTCATGAAATGTTTCAAATGCTTTTACAAAACCCCTATATTTTTACTATCAAAACTAATAAATTTTCCAACTCATCTATACTATACAGTTATGCAGTTTCCAAGATGTTTGGTTCACGTGTGATTTGAAATTATCCACATGTGATTAAATGTACAATCGATCAATCTCATTAAAATAGATCGAACGTACAATCTCTGAGTCTCGATCTGAATGTATATCCACATCTTTTCTGTTACATCCCAGCATCTATTTATTCAACCAATCACATACCTGCATCTATATTGAAATGTCCCGACAATGTTCTAGCCTCATCAGTGATTGTCTGAAGTGAATACAACATACAACCTAAACACTGTGGTACCGTACTTAAATACATAAAATACGAAGTATGAGTATGTTCTGTGATCTGATATTAATAAGATCGAAGAATAGTGGGCTTTTGGATTCTTCTATGTAGTTAAATAAAACTAATCAGTTTCTTTGGAAAAGAATGCAACGTGCAACTGGAATAATTAACATGGGGAATTAGCATGTTTGTTTGAAACCTTTATCATTGTTGTCAACGATTTAAAGCAGACTAATTATTTTCTGTTCAAGCATGTTCTACATGCAACTGGGATAATTGACATGGGGAATTGTTGTCAAAGGTAATTGTTAGTTTGTAGGCTAGTCAAGCCCACTGGAGGTTAAGAATATTAGAAAATTAGCTACTCTCGAGAGTAGTTCAATTCTATCATTGTGTTTAGCATTACTGAAGGAACAAAGCCTTTACTGTTACTATGGCAATGTACATGTATGCAAAATCTGCGAATATAATCAGAAACTAGAGACCTATGAACACAGAACTAAATATGTACATCTATGAAGAATTGCACCTAATCATTTCTGTTTTTGGAATAGTTATCTTCATCAATTTATCGCGTTGAGGGCAAAAGAGTGATGTCCCCTCTTGGCCATCGTACAAAACCGTGAAAAAGCAAAGAATCTACAATACAGCTCAAAAGATCTATTACCTATTTGGGTTGCTAATAGACGCCAATGAGAGCAGTTTTACAAGTGACACATACAATGTACATGCTATACTCAGGGGAGAATGTATCTGTGGTCTGAACAGATAACATGCATTATACAGATACAAGACAACAGAGATTAATCACAAATCGATGTCAACTGTCTCACAGTCATCATGATGTCTCTTGAGGTTTTACGTTCTGGAGAAGTTATGGCTTCAGATGGTTTTCTTGATGAATGATCGATTAACCAGGATCTTTAAACAGTTAAAGGTGTTGACACCTGTTGGCAATGTGACTTCTTCATATGTCAAATATTTCATCATCTACAATTTCTGTAACGTTTACAATATTATTCAAAATAGTTCATACTGCATAACTTCGAATGTTAAATTTCTAACAACAGTATTGATATCCACTTTAATACGACCTGCCCTCTAGCAGTTATTGACGATAGATCTATGAAACTTTGAAATATTAACAATACAATTGATTTATTGATCAATCAACATAACCCAACGCTGAATCTCTTTCAGATGATATGCAATTTCACACTTCATGTGTTGTTTACTTTGAAGTATGAAATCTGCAACGATGCTCAATATATTTGCATGAACACAATGGAAGGTACGCGAGCACACAAGGGTGTACGTCAAGGTTCCGTTGCAGAAAGCCTTAAAGGCGCCGTAGCACGCGGTTCTCACTGAAATAAAGTGCTCTCATTAAAGGTTAATACATGTTACTAATGGCTAGATAATTGAGAGTAATCGATACAAAAAAAATCTAAAACGTATATACAGTCAACCCGCGATAATCCGGCCACCGACTGTACATGGTTTGGTTAAGCCATGCGAGTTCATTCTCCAACATGTTGCAATTTTACGGTGTTCACATTAAGATGGCCGCTAGAAGGTAGTTCATGTGATCTTACTGATGTAGCGATACCTAAACACTCAGAGAAAAGTTTCAAATAAGGTACTATGATGGAATGGTCAACCATCTTGTTGTTTGAACTATCATCTATCTCTCATCATGAAGAGTTCCACATTACTGTCACTTTATAGGAAGCACCATTTTCTACGAATACGGATAAGCGTATTCTATAGACACGGCTTATCGAGTCGTGTAATGAGATGAAGAAGACAAGGGATTTATGGATGATCAACTTCTTTATTAACAATAGCGACGTTTCGGTATAGATCCATATACCGTTGTCAAGCATATGTACCAACCTCTAGAATGCCTCTCAAACAGTGTAATGATATGTTTGACAATATGAACTTATATAAATTGCCTAAACTGTAATAATAAATAGCAAATTTGACTGAGTAAAATGCAACAAAACGTTCATACAGCGCATTTATGGTAATCACGTCACACTAAAGCAGCCTTGTTTCAATGTTTAGGTCAATATTAGTGTTAAAAAGGGCAGTAGCACGTTTTTTGCAAATTTTAATTTTTCAAATTTCCAATTTATAATGATAGTTTATGTTATTTTAATTTACTTTAGAGAGTAAAATATCTTATTACAGAAACCAATTATCTGTAGTGGTAATGACTTTGTTGCGTATGAAGCAAACATTGCATGTCGGCCATTTTATTGTGAACACAATTTATTATTTTGAATGACAAAAAAGATTTCCATGGCTTTATGGAACCATGTACACTCATTTTTTAACTTGATTTTCTGAAGAGAGAAGGGTGTTTTACTATTGGTGACATTATTTTTCAAATACATTTCATCGACTTATATCAGTGAAAAAACGTGCTACTGCCCCTTTAATGTTGTTGTAAATAACGACCCCATGTGCAGTACGGTTTGGGTCCATCTGAACGTCAATGCAGTATAACCCTTGTTTAATAAGATAGCACAACAATAGGAAAACAAATTGAAAATAAGTTTGTTTTTTCTTATATCTAATAACGAATATTGACTAAAAGTCTAAATTATGGCTTCCGTAAGTAAGTAATATAAATGGAAACCCCCCGTAAACTACAGTAAACTACTTGTCCGACGTCATCCGAGCTTACACAATCCTGTTTATATGTTTAATTTCAAAGCGATTTCTGAAAGACGTATCAGTCGCGTTTTTAACATGTTGATTGCTCATCGATGCATATAACATTTATTAGCATTTGTAGAATTTACAATGATTTTTCGTCAGAATTAAAATTAAAATACTGGGACAAAAGGGTTTGGTACGAAACTTTTGATGCATGTAAACTATTTCAAGCAAATATTGATACAATGGAAAAGGTGTTTCTAATCACAGACGCAACGGTGACTGAAAGATCAGAGACGGTTTCTTCATATCCTTCTGTCTAACGTATGTACATTATTTAATCACAGGTCTGCATTCATGTGAAATCAAGTCGATGAGTTAAAGGGAAAGTTCTATCAACGATCCGCCATCTTGGATCCTTGACATTTCGTTAGATGAAAGCACGCTATATTTAACCCAATTTAATTTTTTTGTTATCATGAAACATATTCACTGATAGAATATTCGCATAGTAACACATAATGTATCATAAAAGTAATGAACAATATGTTGTTAGGCCGTAGCGAAGTTTTCCCCACTCACAGCGCCAATCAATGGCTTCAATTATCATTGTTTTGATTTTTCAACAAATGTGCGCTTGTCTTTATCAGATTGTCAAATGTAAAGTCATCAAACTTCATTAACTTCATTAATATCTTTCAATTCGACTGTGTTTTAATCATATAGTAATAGCATATATGTGTAAACAGGGATATCCCCTCGAATTCGTTTCCACAAAAAATACCCCGATAGAACCCTCCTTTTAATAGTCTCGTCACTGATTGGTGGCAATGACAGGTCACGTGATATGACCACTATGGAGCACTCCTTAGATCGAAAAGCAAAGAGGTACGAATATTTCGTTCGATCTGGTTTCAACCAGATGATGAAAGATATAATAATAATTATTTAAATACCTATCTGTTGACTAGACCTACTTTGCCTTACCTCCCAAGGGTAATGCTATTTCAACCTTAATACAGACGAACTTGAAGAGTGGAGAAGGGGTGCGTAAAATCCCTTATCCAAGGGCCGGTAAGTCTAGGTGGTCTCGTGACGTCACTACCTGTTCATATCACTCTCCTAAAAGTTGCAGAGCAAGGCAGACGTGTTTTGTTCTGTGACTGGGGTTTTAGCGACTTGTGTTGCTAACTTGCTATTTTTCTCTTGTTAGTTCAAGAGATATCCTCAACTTTGTTCTTCGATAGTGCAGGTTGTGTTTGCAATCTGTTTTCAAGTAGGTGTTAGTTTTCAAGGGGCCTTGTTGACATGTGCTAGCTAGCGACCATCCGGAGTAGGTGGATTGCATGCGCCGCACGTGCAGCTCGTGATTCTTTGTTTTCTCTCACCTGACTGTTGGGTGTTTGACTTGCGCAGGGTAAAGGAGCAGGGGTATCTCTCCTACGCGGGTGACTCGCTTCGCTTGTCATCCGCCTTCGCTTGTCATTCGCCATTCGTTCCGAGTGCTGACTGTTAGGTGTTTGTCTTGCGTATGGTAGAGGAGTAGTGGCATCTCTCCTAATCGTTTGACTTGCTTCGCTGGCCAATCGCTTTCGCTTGTCACGCACTTTCGGTCTGTACTCTAGTGTTAACTGTGGGTTGTTGACTTGCGTACGGTAAAGGAGCTAGTGGAATCACTCCTAATTCGCTTGTCATACGCCTGTCGGTTGTACTCTAGTGCTAACTGTTAAGTGTTTGTCTTGCGTATGGTAGAGGAGTAGTGGTATCTCTCCTATTTCGTTTGGCTTGCTTCGTTTGTCATTCGCTTTCGCTTGTCATACGCTTATCGGTCTGTACTTTAGGGAACTGTGGGTTTGACTTGCGTAGGGTAAAGGAGCAGTGGTATCTCTCCTACGCGGGTGACTCGCTTCGCTTGTCATTCGCTTGTCGCTTGTCATTCGCCTGCGGTCCGTACTCAAGTGCTTCGCGTCTCGCTTGGCTTCTCGCCTCGCCTGTCACTGGCTTCGCTAGTTGTTCGCCTTAGGTGAGTCACTAGCTTGGTTAAGGAGCAGTGGATATACTCCTCGTCAGTGACTCGCGTTGCCCGTTGCTAGCTTTCGCCTACCATTCGCCTTTGGCTTCGCCTTAGGTCGATTCTACGCGACTCACCCTTAGGGTGATTCACTTTGGTTCAAGTGACTCGCTACGCCAGTCACTTAAGGTTTGGTTCACGCACAAATGTTATGTGAATAAAGATTGAATTATCTTGTAAGTGTTTAGCCTAGTTTTTGGTTTGGCTTGTTCGTCTTTGTTTACCTTCGCGGGTGGTTACTTGTTTTTGACTTTGTGCTCTTCGAGTTCAGAGTTTTTGTTTCAACTCTCTTGATTGCATATCGTCAGAGTTGTTGTGCTTTTGCTCCGCCGCTTGGGTGTTTCACGTGTGTGACTCACCTCGTCTACGCTACTCGTGTTTGTGCTACGCCGTGTAGGTGACTCGACTGTCTCTGCCTTCGCTTACGTTACGCGTTTTATCGTTACCGTTCGCCATGTACTCCGCCTTCTGCACGAACTGCGGAGGCAGGAAGTCCGCCTCTAAGGATCCGCACTTGTTATGTAGAAAGTGCAAGGACCTTTGCGAAGAGGATTACCGTTGCGACGAGTGCGCTCCTCTCTCCGGATCGGAGTTCCACGCGTACGTTTCCGCCATACGCAAGTCGGTGGCCGATAGGGCTGCGTCACAGAAGCGTACGTCGTCAGCTCAACGTAGGGAGTTGTCTCCCATTCGTCATCCGTCTCCGGTGGAGGATGTAGACATTGTCCTCACGGAACGGGCGGATGAATTCGACAGGGAATCGGACCTGTCCGAACCCGCTGGGGGGTCGAAGTTACGCTCCCCCCCTCCGCCGTCGTGTTCCGGTTCTCGTTCGCGGACTCACCCGTTGTCCCCTCCTTCGCCGGACAAACGGTTGTCTCTGCTTAGACTTAAGGTGGGCGGACCCACTACGCCCAAGAGCAAGAAGAAGAAGTCCAAGAAGGCTAGGTTCGACAAGGTCGATCCGTCCCTCCTTCTGGCATCCGTCAAGGATATGGTCTCTTCCTTGCTCGATGCGCGTTTGGGTCCGCGGAACTTACCCACTCACACTACGACTACGCAACCGTGTGAGCCCTATGCGGATGACGTACCTCAGGGCCTCCGCACCCGCGACTCCTTCGCGTACCCCTCGCACCCCTGCGCGGCGTGTCACGGTGATGTCACCCTTATGTGACTCCTCGCCGGACTCACCGGAACGTGACACCCGCTACTTGGACGTGTCGAACCCTCCGTTCATCAGTATAGAAACGGAGGCGGAGGGTACGGGGTTGTCGGAGGATCCTCCAGTGGTTGACGCAATAGCTATGCTATCCGAAGTGGCTTCGTTCGCGGACGTTCCACTAAGCCAAGTCAGCGTGACGGGTCCGCGCACGTCGGCGGCCAGGAGGGCTTCCTTTGGCCCTGATGGCGAGGTACCTCCCGCGCGTCTTGCCCTTCCACCTCATAGGCTCCTGTTGGAGGCCACCGAGGATATGGAGCAAGTCGTATCATCTGCGTTGCCCAATCGTCTGCTTCCGCCTTTGGTGGTGCCGGACAAGCGCAGACAGCGTCTGCCCTTGTATCCGGTCCCTTTTCAGCTTGTTCCGCCTCCCCTTGATCAGGGTGCATCTCGGTTGTTTACCACCAACCTGCTTCACCGCGTGTCTGAGGCACAGTTCTCTCATCTTGACAGGGAGGCGCGTTCGGTGTTAGGCTTGGGGAACAACGTGGCTTTCACATGTCAGGCGATGCTGGCTTGTGCTAAGCAGGCGCGCATGGAGGCGGGGGACCCGGTGTTGTTCAAAGCGTTTGGTGATGTGGCTGCGGACCTTGCGCAGATCATGTTGTCAGCGTCGCGAATTTCATCGAGTATAACAGAGCTTTGCAGAGACAATTTCCTCTACCGGTCAGGTCTCAACCCCGATCATAAGAACTTCCTTCGACATGCCCCTGCTCACGCTGAAACTCTGTTTGGTGGTCGTATCCCGGAGGTTTTGAGAGCACGACAGGAGGCCCAACAGCAAGACCTCACTAATCGGCTCGTCACGCAGAGGCAAACGACACCAAAGCGTCCGCAGACCAGTTTTCGTCAGGGGCAAGGCCAGGGCAGTGGCCAACCTTCCCCCAAGAAAGCGAAAACGGACTTTCGGCGGGGAGGTCGTGGCCGTGGATCCACGGGTCAGTCCCCCAAGTCCCCCCGGCCTGGCGCCGGAGGTCGTACCCCGCAAAAGAAGTGGAGGAAGTGACTCGTGGTCACCCCCTCTGCTCCCTCCTCCACTCGTCCCGGTATCGGGTTCGGAGCCTCTGCCTTCAACACTTTCGATAGTCTCTCTCGTCTCGCCTTGCGTGTGTTCACTTAAGCGTTTTCGTTCTACGTTTTCGTGAGTTTACACTCTGGGTGTTTTTGGAGTAATTAGCTATCAGAAGGGTTGTTTTCTTCCTATGTCAGAACTTCGTTCTTACACTACTCTAAGACTTTGCGTTTCGCGTCGTGAATCGACTGTCATTCACCACGCGCCTGTCAGTAAGTGACCTTACTGTCACTCACCTCGCCCACGTTAGTGTTAACTGATTGAGGGTCAATCTCCTGTCACTCACTTCATCAGCTTACGCGCGTGGGTCAGTGATTGACTATCACTCACGTTGTTACTTCAATATGTACTCTGCCTTCTGCACGAATTGCGGAGGTAGGAAGTCCACTATCAAGGATCCTCACTTGCTGTTTAGGAAGTGTAAGGACTTGTGTGAGAAGGATTTTCGTTGCGACGAGTGCGTGTTGGTGTTTTTGGAGTAATTAAGCTATCGGAAGTGTTGCTTCTTAGTGTCAGGAATTAGTTCTTACACTACCTTATGTAGGTGTTTCGCGTCATTGACTCGTGTGTCATTCAGGGGCGGGATAGCGCAGTGGTTAGCACGTTCGGCTTCGGATCAAAAGGTCCGGGGTTCGAATCCCGCCAGGGGCACGGCAACTTTGTCTGCAGTAGAGAACTGTTCTACACGCAGTTAGGTTTGGCTGCAATGCTACTCTGATTTTCAGCGTAATACCAACCATGGTTCGCTAGTTCCAGCCGCTGCTCGCAGGTTTCACCGCAGTGCATAGCCACATGGCGTTGCGGGCTTTCTCCCTGCCATAATACTAGCAGCCGCGATATAAGTGAAATACTCTTGGAAGCGGCGTTAAACCCCAACTCACTCACTCACTCGTGTGACATTCACATCGTCTAGTTTACGCAAGTTAGTGACGCGCCTGTCGCTCATCTGTTAAGTGAATTGAGCGTCACTCACCTGTCACTCACCTGGCCTAGACTACACACGTTAGTGGCTCGTCTGTCACACGCCTACTAAGTGACTCGACTGTCACTCACCTCGTCTAGATTACACGCGTCAGTGTCTCGTCTGTCACTCACCTACTAAGTGACTCGGCTGTATCTCCTGTCACTCACATCGTCTAGCTTACTCGTGTCAGTGGCTCGTCTGTCACTCACCTGTTAAGTGATTTGAGTTTCACTCACCTCCCCTAGCTTACATGTGTCAGTGACTCGTTGTCAATCACCTGGTAGTGTCTCGAGGGTCTCGTCAGTGACTCGGCTATCAGTCACCTAGTTACTCTACTACCTCAGTGTTTGCGTCACTACGTACTCTGCATTTTGTACATTTGCGGAGGTAGGAAGTCTGTTAGGTCTTGCCTTGTATGAAGTGCAAGGACCTGTGTAACGAGGGTGTCATTCTTTCGTCTTCAGATTTCCTGGAGTATGTTTCGGCCATTCGTAGGTCTGGTACTTCTTCCTCGAAGCGCAGTGGCAACGGAACGTGGCAGTCTTCAGGGGGTTGTGTCTCCTGTTCGGCACCCCTCTGAATCTTTGCATTCTTTCAGTTTGTTATTTAAGAACTGGTTCATCGTCCCATGTTTTGGATTTTGCAACAAGTCTGGAACTGTTACAAAACCCGGCAGCTGTTGAGGCTGGTCTTGCCTCACTCGCCTAGGAGAGCACAAGGGCTAGATAAGCGAGTGTTGGGGGTGTACCTGAGGTCATTGATGCGTACAAGGCCGCTGACCTGCCTCCTCCTTCGCGTTCCAACCCGCATGAGATCCGTGCAGTGTCAGCCACGATGGCTTACCACTGTAACATCGCGGTCTCGGGCTAGCTCAGTCGGTAGAGCGCGAGACTCCTAGTCTCGCGGTCGTGGGCTCGAGCCATCAATCAACACCAACATGTCTGCTATCCTGTCTGTCCTCAGGAAGAGATCGCCAGGGTTGGATGTGTCGGTCCTCAAGGACCTCATTAAAACTTTCCGTTTGGTTGATGGCAGGTCCAGGCTTCGTCCACCTGAGTGGGACTTAGCCATTGTGCTCAACCACCTTCGCTCCGATACGTGAACCGCTCTCCGACGTGTCCCTTCTCCCTCTCACATGCAAGGTTTTTTTTCTGGGGGCTATGGCCTCCGCAGCGCGGATTTCGGAAATCCATGCGTTGCAGGCGGACCTTCTACGTTATGAGGTCAGGGAGGGGGGGATCGACCTCTCTTGAGTTGGCTCCCGACTTTGTCTGTAAGGACCAGGCAGCTTATGAAGCTGACCGTACGTTCTCTATCACGGTTCTGGGTTCTGACTCAGGAGATCTCTCTCTGTGTCCGGTGAGAGCCTTGAGGGTGTACACGCAGCGTACCCGCAGGCTGAGGGATGGCAGGCGTCGTCTGTTTCGTGCCTCACTCACCGAGGAGCACCAAGGAGCTTGATAAGCGAGCGTTGGGGGTGTATCTAAGGTCGGCAGTCATTGATGCGTACAAGGCCGCTGACCTGCCTCCGCCTTCGCGTTCCATCCCTCTTGAGATCCGAGCAGTTTCAGCCACAATGGCTTATCACTGCAACATCGCGTTTTCGGATGTCATGGCAGGGTGTTTTTGGCGTTCATCAGAGGTTTTCGCCTACCATTACCTACGAGATGTCTCCACAGCAGATCTTGAAGGCATCTCTAGGCTGGGTCCACAGGTCTTCGCGCAGACGAAGGTGGTCCCCCAACCAGACCAAGAAGGGGTCATCCTTCTTGGACGCTTCTGAGACTTATTGTAAATAAACATGGTTTACATTACTAGCTCTCGTGTCTGTTGGTTTTTTCTTTAACTTCCCCCCCCCCCCCCCCCCCCCCCCCCCCCCCCCCCCCCCCCCCCCCCCCCCCCCCTTCGCCTCCTTCTGTGCTCAGAGGGATTTCAGCCCGGCAGAAGCCTCAGTTCCTCAGGTGGCGGAGTACTTAGTGTACCTACGCAACACCAGGCATCTTGATGCGTCATCAATTAATACCAACATGTCTGCTATCCTCTCCGTTCTCAGGAAGAGGTCGTCAGGGTTAGATGTGTCGGTTCTCAAGGGCCTCATTAAAACCTTCCGTTCTGTTGACGGCAGGACTAAGCTTCGTCCACCTGAGGGGGACTTAGCCATTGTGCTCAGCCATATTCGCTCCGATAGGTATGAACCGCTCTCCGACGTGACCCTCCTCCCTCTCACCATCAAGGTCATTTTTCTGGTGGCCATGGCCTCCGCAGCTCGGATTTCTGAAATCCATGCGTTGCAGGCGGAGGTCAGGGGGTCAGCCTTCTTGGTTTAGCTTCGACTTTGTCTGCAAAACCAAGCTGCTGATGAGGCTGGTCGTACCTTTCTCTATTCCGGCTCTGGGTTCTGACTCAGGAGGGATGGATCTCTCTCTGTGTCCGGTTAGGGCGTTGAGGGTGTACGTGCAGCGTACCCGCAGGCTGAGAGATGGCAGGCGTCGTCTGTTCTTGCCTCACTCGCCAAAGAGCACCAAAGAGCTAGACAAGCGAGCGTTGGGGGTGTACCTGAGGTCGGCAGTCATTGATGCGTACAAGGCCGCTGACCTGCCAACTCCTTCGCTGGGTCCACAGGGTTTCGCTCAGGCGAAGGTGGTCCCCCCGACCAGACCGAGAAGGGAACAGTCCTCTTTGGAGTTTTGTTCCCGCAGGTCTTATGATGCTCATTGTAATAAACTTTGTTCGCATTGTTTGCTCCTTGTCTGTTGTTTTGTTTTTTGCTTCGCTTTTAACACCCCCCCCCCCCCCCCCCTGTTGGGGTTGGGGGGCGGTGTGTTTGATCGGAAGTTGAGTGGCAGGGTTGTCTCTTCGATCCGCTTAGCGGTAGAGATGGTATCTCCCGGGCTGTGCCTTGTCCTCACCACAGGGTGGAGGACTCGTAGGTTAGCTTACACTCAGGGCTACTCGCTGGTCTCGTCACTACCATGTATCTACTGACCTGCCTCCTTGCGGTGGGATTCTAGGCAAAGTAGGTCTAGTCAACAGATAGGTATTTAAATAATAGTACGTTTTGGATTAAACGTAATTATTTATACTTACCTGTTGACTAGACCTACGCTCTAGGCCCTCCCATCCTCCCCACTTGGTCTGTCTTGCCTTTGGGACTTTCGGAGAGTGATATGAACAGGTAGTGACGTCACGAGACCACCTAGACTTACCGGCCCTTGGATAAGGGATTTTACGCACCCCTTCTCCACTCTTCAAGTTCGTCTGTATTAAGGTTGAAGTAGCATTACCCTTGGGAGGTAAGGCAAAGTAGGTCTAGTCAACAGGTAAGTATAAATAATTACGTTTAATCAAAAACGTACTATTATAGTGTATAAACGTGTTCCCATAAGATCCATATTTATTAAATGTTTTATCGCCATTAAATGACCTTTATTTTTGCTGAAGGCCTAAGTATATACTGTACTGCGACTCATTAATTGAAAAAGATACAATCACATTGAAATCACTGGTGCAGAAGTATTTAACACTACAGCTGTTCAGTCATTAGTAGAGTCCGCCTTCCTTGAGCATTGATATGAATTATGTTCATTTGCTTATCAATATCTAATTGTGTGCTGTCACATTCCTCTTACTACAGACATATAGACACAATTTGATCCCCTGTTAATTAATGATTTAATTATTTTAATATGAATCATCACAGCACTGTTATTAGACTATATTTATTTATATGCATTATTTTCTCTATTTGATGGCTATTCATATTGATTTAAGGATCATTTACCACCACAAACCGTTCTGCACTACTTTGATAAACTTGAGGGAAATATTCGGTTATCTATATTTATTATTTAATTTAGTATTCATTGATTATGATGAATCATGTTGATCAGCTGTTATAATTGCAGATATCATAACTGTAGTTTATACATATACCTTTTTAAGGGATTTATCATTATGAGTAATTCATATTTAAAATATATATTAATTACGATAATTCATGCCAATTAGGTAATTTATTGTCAAGCAAACATAGCTGATGTCTCTGCTTTCTTACTGTGGATAAAGGATATGTTTTACTGATATAATGGTCCCCATTAAAATTAAACAATCAAAATGATTTTCTAAGAAATAATTTCCTTGAAATTTATATGTATTTATATTACATCGCATCCGAGGTAGTAAACTGTATTATGTAAATACCTATCTGTTGACTAGACCTACTATGCCTATCTCCTCTCTAGGTAAGCTATTTCAACCTTAACACAGACGAAACTTGAACAGTGGAGTAAGGGATGCCTAAAATCCCTATCCAAGGGTGGTAAGTCTGCATGGTCTCGTGACGTCACCACCGGAATATGTCACTCTCCTTTCAGTTGCAAGGCAAGACAGACGTGTATGTTTTGCTCTGAGACTGGGTGTTTTTAGCGCTTTTGTTGCTAACTTGCTATCTATTTCTTATTTATTTAAGAGATAGTATCAACGCCTTAATCTACGTTCGTCGTTAACAGGTTGTTTAGACAATCTGTTTTAGGTAGGTGTTGAGTTACAAGCGGCCTTGTTGACATGTGCTAGCTGTGAGCTACGTGTCTGGTGGCTGCATGCTTTGCACGTGCAATTCGTGTCTTTTGTTTTTCTCTCACCTTCGTCGGGTGACTGCTCGGTTCGCACGGCCTTAGGTCGTACCTTCCGCCAGTCCCTTTGTCTTCTAGATCAGGTGAATCTGCCGATAGTTCGTCGTTTACTTCGGTTGGTTTCACCTTCGACTCGTCAGTCACCTCACTTAAGCGTCTCGTCGTCTACGTTTTTGTGACCTGTCACTCGCCGTTAGTATTTGACTCGCCAGTGACTCGATTCGCCTGTCATTCGCTTCGCCAGTCATTCGCCTTCGGTTTGAATCAACTTGACTCGCATCGTCTCGCCAGTCACTCGCTTCGCCAGTCACTCGCTTCGCTAGTCATTCGCCTTAGGCTAGATTCTACTTGACTCGCATCGTCTCGCCAGTGACTCGCTTCGCCAGTCTATTGCCTTAGGCTCGATTCTACTTGACTCGCATAGTCTCGCCAGTGACTCGCTTCGCCAGTCATTCGCCTTAGGCTCGATTCTACTTGACCTGCATCGTCTCGCCAGTCACTCGCTTCGCCAGTCTATCGCCTTAGGCTCGACTCTACTTGACTCGCATCGTCTCGCCAGTGACTCGCTTAGGGTGGGAGGGGATGGACGCCTATGCTTTTCCGCCGCCGGCCATCCTCTCCCAAGTGGTAGCCAAGATAGGGACGGGTTAAGGAGCAGTGGTTATTCAAGGTGCGTCGCCAATGCCATAGCTACCTCTCATAGGAAGACCACTAGGGAACTCTATGATTTTCGGTGGCAGGCCTTCGCCTCCTTCTGTGCTCAGAGGGATTTCAGCCCGGCAGAAGCCTCAGTTCCTCAGGTGGCGGAGTACTTAGTGTACCTACGCAACACCAGGCATCTTGATGCGTCATCAATTAATACCAACATGTCTGCTATCCTCTCCGTTCTCAGGAAGAGGTCGCCAGGGTTAGATGTGTCGGTTCTCAAGGGCCTCATTAAAACCTTCCGTTCTGTTGACGGCAGGACTAAGCTTCGTCCACCTGAGTGGGATTTAGCCATTGTGCTCAGCCATATTCGCTCCGATAGGTATGAACCGCTCTCCGACGTGCCCCTCCTCCCTCTCACCATCAAGGTCATTTTTCTGGTGGCCATGGCCTCCGCAGCTCGGATTTCTGAAATCCATGCGTTGCAGGCGGAGGTCAGGGGGTCAGCCTTCTTGGTTTAGCTTCGACTTTGTCTGCAAAACCAAGCTGCTGATGAGGCTGGTCGTACCTTTCTCTATTCCGGCTCTGGGTTCTGACTCAGGAGGGATGGATCTCTCTCTGTGTCCGGTTAGGGCGTTGAGGGTGTACGTGCAGCGTACCCGCAGGCTGAGAGATGGCAGGCGTCGTCTGTTCTTGCCTCACTCGCCGAGGAGCACCAAAGAGCTAGACAAGCGAGCGTTGGGGGTGTACCTGAGGTCGGCAGTCATTGATGCGTACAAGGCCGCTGCCCTGCCAACTCCTTCGCTGGGTCCACAGGGTTTCGCTCAGGCGAAGGTGGTCCCCCCGACCAGACCGAGAAGGGAACAGTCCTCTTTGGAGTTTTGTTCCCGCAGGTCTTATGATGCTCATTGTAATAAACTTTGTTCGCATTGTTTGCTCCTTGTCTGTTGTTTTGTTTTTTGCTTCGCTTTTAACAACCCCTCCCCGTTGGGGTCGGGGGCAGTGTGTTGATCAGAAGTTGAGTTGCTGGGTTGTCTCTTCGATCCGCTCAGCGGTAGAGATGGTATCTCCTGGGCTGTGCCTTGTCCTCACCACAGGGTGGAGGACTAGTAGGTTAGCTTACACTCAGGGCTTGTTGCTGGTCTCGTCTCTACCACATATCTACTGACCCGCCTCCATGCAGTGGGATTCTAGGCATAGTAGGTCTAGTCAACAGATAGGTATTTAAATGATAGTACGTTTTTGATTAAACGTAATTATGTAGTAAATAATGACCCGGAGCCGAGCGGTTATGGCATATAAACTCGCGAGGGCGACAGCCCGAGCAGAGTTTATTGTCATAACGCGAGGCAATCAGGTCATTATTTGCCTTACACTCCCGCGGAACACTATATTTATAAACTAATTGTATATATGCATTTTAAAGGAGTATTTTGTTGATTTGTACGACAAGATCAAAATATATCAGTGAATTATTCCCAATACACCCATGACTGACTCGAAAGGAAGGTTTCAAACTTAATCATTCATTCCATACATAAAGTAGACATAAATTGGTACCCATATAAATATATGTATATATAATACTAGAACATATTTAAATACATCCTAGACACAAACGAATGAACACTCATCGGTATGGATCCTCGGTACCTCCATTGGTAAAGGCGCTGCTCGACGATATAGAGGTCCAGGGTTCGAATCCCACTTTCGTTACTTACAAAATTTTCATTTCTAATTTGACAAAATTTCCAAATTTTACAAGTCCATCTGTTTCCGTAGGTTGAATATCTCATAACCGACCATGGTGGTTATGAGATAACCAACCTGCGCAGATGGTGTTTATGGCATATAACTTGCAACTCAAACAAAAGAAATAACTTCCCAAGGGGTGTAATTATACTTACCTGTTGACTAGACCTACGCGCTAGGCCCGCCCATCCTCCCCGCTTGGTCTGTCTTGCCTTTTGGGACTTTCGGAGAGTGGCATATTCCAGTGGTGACGTCACGAGACCATGCAGACTTACCGCCCTTGGATAGGGATTTTACGCATCCCTTACTCCACTGTTCAAGTTTCGTCTGTGTTAAGGTTGAAATAGCATACCTAGAGAGGAGGTAGGCATAGTAGGTTTAGTCAACAGGTAAGTATAAATAATTACGTTTAATCAAAAACGTAATATTATATAAGTAATAATAATAGAGACATTAAGTCATACAACATAGATAGGTCATCACGTAAATGGGTTTATGTAGCGCATAAAGTAATTGATTAACGCAATTATCCCACAGATGCATGGTCGATGACAAAAGTGGATGACTATGTGCCTATAACCATTTTTGGAAATGTAGAATATGTATTACCTTGTAAAGAATAATCCATGCGCATTTCTACAATGGACGTTGCCTTGTTACTGCGTCCCTTACAAATAGTATCATCAAAAAGGACATCAACAGTTTGAAATAATAATGAATAATACCACTCAACCTATGGTTAACTTCATAGGGACGTATTACGCCTGACAAACATAAGAAGGACATACATTGTATCACTAAAGAGACCGAAGCCTGTTACTACGAAATAATGCTATGCCATCTCCAGATTACAAAAAGGACATCAACAGTTTGAAATACTGAAATCCCTACTTTCATTGACATGCGATGTCTACTTCTGCCTACAGTGCACTTTGCCTACAGTCAATATAGTGTGACTTTTCCTATACTGGGGGTGGTAGTTGGCCTACAGTCAAAGTCACACTCACGATTTAGCAATAATGGATTACTGTGGAGTTTATTGGTATATTCACAGGTCATAGCCGTTAGAAGTTTATTCTCTGTTCTAGGAAGTTGTTGGTGTGTAATATCACGAAAACAGTATACTATGACTTTACTTAAAGGTACCTTTGCTCTGATATACGAGAAAGCATATCAGTAACATAATTTACATTTTGCCAGGCTAATCATAAAATAATATGAAATTGGTTATTTTGTTCATACATTCTATAATTATAGCAAACTTGTTTTTAGCATAATCATGGCCTTTTTTCTTTTCTGTTTCTATTTCTTAATTACTGTCAGCGAAATACCACACACTCCATATTTTGTTTACGAATCCTGTTTGTATACATCTTCTGTATGATATCTGCTATAATCCTCCATGTCCACCTGTCTACACTACATCATTCCACTCCCATTACCTGTATTCTGTGACATTTTAACTTATCATTTCACAGTGGTGTTACGTTCTCTGTCAGTGATGGTATAAGTTAATGATAACATCACTGACGGTAACATCACTGACAACCTTCAAGTAAAAACAGCCGTATGTTAATTAAAACAAAAATTGAGCACGGTAACATCACTAACAAAATTCTGTGTTACCATGTTCCCCCTTTGATAGTTCGATAATCAACGACACCATTATGCATGTAAGGCTCTCGTTTGAATTAATAACTAACTGATGTCGTGCTTCACCCTTGAGATGTTTTCATGGTTCGCGTTATATCTATAGATGCAAATAGTGAACTATGGCGGTTGTTAGGTCAGTTAGTTACAACATTCAAAGACATGATAAAATATCAAACTCTGTGCAGATGAAAGATATCACAATTGATGTTAAAATGCAGCATCGTTTGTTTCTTATATGTTATTTACACTTGACAATATAAGATAATTAAAGGTGCATCCATTGTGTTTCATAAAATTTTATTAGGCTTTAATACGTTCAGACTCACCATATGTGCTGTTTACAGTGCTAATAAATTAACGCAGCTTGCATATTCATCCCCAATTGCCAAATATATCATAATTAGTAGTTTCCAATTAAAATAGAGTAACATCATTATGCATTTGCAGAAACCGAAACTGCACGTCCAATTTACAAGCGCGGTAGTTATATGACCTACTAAACATGATCAATCCGAATATATAATTTTATAAGATTCCAAAATTACGTTTGACTCATTGGCGCGTGTCAATCGCGATGCATTGTCCAGTTTTCGATCAGATATCACTACTTTTATCTTCATATCGTCAATATATAAGTCGACTATCATCAAAATGGTGGTTTTCGGTAACAGTCGGTACTTCTCGACAAAGTAACACTATTTATAACGTTTCGAATATGTGAACCCCAACAACACAATGGACGTACCATTAATAGGCAGAAGTGGACGCCGCCATAAAATGCTAACTTTGATTCCGTGATTGTATGGTGTATAATTGCTTGCTTTCTTACAAGAGCCCTGCTTAATTGAAACTTTTAAAAACTTCCCTTTGAAATAAAATAAAACAGTTTTTAATGACTGCCGTTAGAGGATTATCTCGCCTGCAGCCTAACAGCGCAAATATGAAAACGAAAGGTTTATGCAATTACAAAGAAAACGGAAGCTTGTGGTCTAGTCAGAAGTTAGCTTTTTTGTCTTTCCAAGATTGTTACCAGTATCACAATCTATAGTCTTTACTTGCAGACAATGTGCTACTTCACTTTATTGTACATCTCGATATTATTTTTGCATGACTTTTGTAGTATTTACAGTTGATACGTTCTGTGTTGACTACGTTAAAGAGGATCTCACTGAGAATATTTTACTATGATATTTGATGTCAGAAAACATGACGAGGTTTTTATTTATCACCAATAATCAGCCATCAACATGAACACAACTTAGACACAACACTTTCATGAAGTTTCTTGAGCAGTGATCAGTGAGGTCATATGACGTCATCTGTATTGTGGCATATTGTTAACAATATGTGTGTCGATGGTAAGTATATCTCGTCTCACAAGAGATATCTTCTCTTGTAGC
Organism: Gibbula magus; assembly: GCA_936450465.1. Taxonomy (NCBI): domain Eukaryota; kingdom Metazoa; phylum Mollusca; class Gastropoda; order Trochida; family Trochidae; genus Gibbula; species Gibbula magus. The sequence goes on from OW388300.1 coordinate 31,071,836, forward strand.
ACTGCAGGATATCGAGTATTTTAAATACATTAATTTCAATGCCACTAATGGGCAGAATTAAACATCATGTTTTCACAGAGGTCATCTGGTACACCTAATCTAATTTGTTTTGCGAAAGTTGCAGTGAGGATGTTAAATGTTTAGTTTTACCTGTTTGCAAGATACCCAGTGTTTACGACTCTAGCCGTTGATACACTTTAGTCAAGTAGTTGGATTATTAACGAGGGGTCTGATTGGAATTCTATAAGGAATGGATGCCAAACACAATCTGTGAATTATCCTTCTCCCAGTGGCAAATTATCAGAAATTCTTCCATATGCAAAGAGACGACGCCGAATAAGACCACTTACGACAAGCTTACAGGGTCTTCCATATGTAAAAGAATGAACCAACCAAAGTCCGTGAATAACCCTGTTCCCTTTGGAAAGCGTTAGGAATTCTTTCATATGGAAACAGATGGTGCGAATAAGACAATCTACTCCCGGCAAGCTTAAATGAACTCTTCCAAATGTAAACAAATGAATGCCAAACACAATCCGTGAAATATTCCCTCATCCTATGGCAAGTTTCCAGGAGCCCTCCACTATGTAAATGAATGTCTATCACAATCCGTGAATAATACCACTCAACATATGGTTAACTTCATAGGGACTTATTACGCCTGACAAACATTAGAAGGACATAAATTGTATCACTAAAGAGACCGTAGCCTGTTACTACGAAATAATGGTAATGCAATATACATATTACTTGAGAGTCGGTCTATCCTCGTATCGCCTTTTATCACATCCTTGTTTCACAATAAATATGACATCAATAACCAGAAAGTAAAATAACATAAGCGTAAGATTGTAATGTCATTTTTACACTCCATTTCGAGGTAAGAAAGTGCCAAAGCATAATTAATTCTGAATATTTAGGTGAGAACGTTAAAGAGAAGCAGGAAAACACCAAAAGGCATACCCTTAAAAGTTTCTATTTATATAATTACTCCAAGTGCAGATTTTGCTATTTCGTCAGAAATGAAAGTGAATTACAATTACAAATTAAAATTGTTATTCTTTATTGTGTAAGTACTTTACACGACGCTGAAATACACTTAACGAATGTGTATGTACTTGATATAAACGTTTATAAATATATTTACTTTACTAGCGTATTATTAGTGTGTCATTGACACTCATGTGTATTCAATTATGTTAATTGATGCACATACTGTTGACTAACAACCCGTTGTAGGTATTTCTTGTTTGAAGGGTCAGTCAAACGATAAATTAATAAACTATTATAAAAGTCAACATTTCAAACTAAACCAAAGTCAATAAATTAGAAATATTAATATTTCATGGTATTAGCAAACTTCGCCAAAGTTAATACATATTTCCAAAGTCAACTTATGTCAACAATTCGGTTAACTCAAATTATCTTTTAAAAGTCAACATGTCATCAAAGTAAATACGTGATTAAAGTCAACATTTCACTAAATTCTGTTCAACTCTGTTCCATAACAGCCAGCGCTTAAATTGCTCATTGATCGCTCAATGTAGCGCTCAAGTAGCGCTCATTCTCTCTTGAACGACACCGTGCAAATTCCTCGAAGTTTGCTCGCCTTGCTACGTAGCGCTACATTGAGCAATCGCGTTCAAGAGAGGTTTTAAAGTAATCGCTAATTGAGCGATTACTTTGAAACCTCTCTTGAACACCGCCCAGTAGTACAGTGTACCTTTCAAGATTCTCACTCGCCACGAGGCTATGATCTTCAGAAGAGTTAACGAGTAGCCAGTGGGTAGAGTACACTATACGTGTAGCGTGTTCCAAACCCTCTCCAGTTATCAAAGCGTTAAACAGATGAAATGTACCGAATGTACTAAGCGACTCGGCATTCCCTGGGGAAACCGTCTCTGGAGACTTTCGCTATATACTGAGGCTCGACTGGGAATATCAATTATTAATGACACTCATGTTTGAATAATATATATCCACGATATGAAGATTTCGGGCATGGGAGTTTATTTGACGCAATATTTGATATGGTACATCAATTGCTGCTTTTTGGTGTAAACAAATCAACAAAATGTCTTCTTAATAAACAATCACACGCATCTTCGTGTCAGTCCTCTGGAATTGCTTGTAAGGAATCCTATTTTCTAAAATTAAATGAACAGCTTAATGTTACATGCTGTGATGTAAGAAGGAAACCTGTGTATACTGTATCAAGTAAAGTATAAAGTAAACTTAATGTAACTGCACAAGAAGAAATGGAATAGACCTAAAATAATCCATGACATTTTGACTTGCATATAAATCTCTTACCTTAACTTCGAGATACTGATCAATAATAATATCAAAATCTGACTAAAATTGCAGATGTGCATATTGGAAAGACTAGTATATATTGTATCGAACAAAGTGTAAAAACCTGCACGAACTGAAAGTGTCCCCAATAGTCACGGGGCAATCAACCACACAAGCAGTGGACCAGTAAATGTTTTGTTACACGTACACTTCAGTTAAAGTTAAGTGACAGGACTCTCATTTCACAACCGATCATTCCCATGCAATATTTGATATTAATTTATTATATTTCCAGAGGGGAAATACGGCAGTTATCAGTGAAAATAAAATCCGTATTTCCATTGAGTGTAATAACATGTTCTTCTACTGAGTGAAATAAAATGTTGTTTTATACTAAGTGAAATAAAATGTTGTTTTACTGAGTTAAATAAAACCTTAAGATATATGACGTCATTAGATGGCCAATTCCTAAAATTAACGACATTTACGAACTATGCATAATTTATTGAACCTAATAAATAGAATATTTGACATGTCTCGTCGAGAAATGTCAAATATCCTTTATTTAATGATATATATGAATATCAATTATTGAAGTTATGATTGGTCTAGCCTTTTTTTGGGGAAATGCAGAGCTATCATTATGTCCGAAGAGGTTTGTTCATTTAGTACATACTTATATCAATTGAACAAAACTATGTTTTAGCATTATAATGCCATTTTGCTTACCTTTATCCATTCTCACTCTCTTATTGTTCACAAACTGTCGCCTCACTCTATTATTGTTCATAAACTGTCGTTTTGCTCATATATACTTAAATCAATCTTATACATACTAAAAGAAGGTATTTTGGTTGAACAACTTATTCTCAATCATTTGCCCTGAGAATGAAATATGTTCTAAACAATGGATCTAGTGCATGCGCAAAACATTGCTCACACTATTGCTCTGCACTAACTCAAGGTGGCATATAACTCGCTCGAAGGTCACCGCCGCTCTGTGCCAGGTACCCAGTTGTACTGCTGGGTTAACACAGGCACATGTTTAAGTCTGTTACTCAGGGTATATAGATAATCTCACCCAATTTTCTTCTGATATCACATATATCAACATGGGGATATTTTTATTTGTATCAACGAGTGTTGATATATTTGATATCAGAAGACACGAGGGTGAGATTTTATTTATCATCCAAAATGATCCTTCATTGCGTTTCAATGAAAAGCGTACATCACTGAGCACCGCACTGCCATTTGACTTTGAATGCGATGATGATATATCACTGTGATGTCATGGTGACTATGACGTCATATAATCATAAAAATGTTATAACTTGATTACGTATAAGCATTGTGATGTCATTTAGTTGACGGTGACCGGGCATTATGCACTGTCTACTGTCAAAACGATATACCCCAGGATACATCGTCTGATCTCACATAAGCGATATCTTTTATGGCGCACAGTTGTAAGATGACAAATATCGGCAGTGCTCCGTGCGGGGCGGGTTTCTACTCTCAGACTCTCACTGTCTCCCTCCATGCAGTAGGTAACTCATCGGTCAATCCGGTCTTTTTTTGCTGAAATTATACGATGACGGCCAATAAAGCTTCCAAAAGATCCACGTGTCGCCACACATTGTAGAAAAAAAGGAAGAAGAAGAAATGTATATTAAAGTGTCGCATAATGTACACAAATCACAAGCATAAATTACACATATAAACTTTAAAATATTACAAACAAAACAAAACATATTAGTAATTAAAATGTTTATAATGTAATGCAGTGCAGCATCATACCGACAATGTGTACGCCTACATGTAGTGTAAATATCATGATGTAAAGTGACGATCATTGGGAATGAATCATCATATATATGTATATATGAGTACAATAATCATTCTCAAACGTTGCCTGTGATTGTCAAGTCAATGGTACATGTATATGAAATTTGGCATGATGAAATAGACAGAAGGGGTCAAATTTAAAAAATTCAAACTTCATTATTTAAATTTTGAGACTAAGTAATTCTCTTTACATGATTACTGTTGTTGCAATAGCAGTGACGTCATATAATAATTGCTCTGAACGTTTTGTGCAAGTGCAAGACTTACATGTAGCTTATTGGCAAAGACGTCGCTGCATATGGTATCGTCTGACAGTCCTGAGAGTAAGTGAGGATGAGGATGAAGGTTGGTACTGTTTATTGATGAACTTCATGTAAACTTCCAGGAAAAAGAAAGTACTCACCTCAGTTGCTTTCGATTAATTCAATATTTAAAAGAAATCAGATGCATTTGACTATGGCACGATACGATAATACTTTTCTACAGGAGTTTGAATGAATTAATCGATGACTGTGACTACATGTTTGTTAGAATATCTTTGTTTAATGAAGACAGGGGTAAGAAATGAAATTGATACCAACATGAGGGCTGAGTAACTTTTTAAAAACAATGATATTATAAGTAGCTACCGTCATGAAGTTGACGACAGCTTAAATAGCTTAATTAACGTAACAGTTGCCTGTGGCATATGTTTGGCTCATTGTGAACTTAAATAATATATGTCAATGTTAATGAATTGAACATAATTTAAAATGTCAGACATGTAGATATTATGCTATGAACAATATGACGTGACCATATCATAATGTCATATCGCCACTTCAATTTGAGCTGGATAATCGATGTATTGTCCGATTAAAGACCGATATTTCATTGATTGCTGCAAGATGAGGATCAGTATCTGCTTGATATAATACAAAAGGGTAACTTATTTTTATTTTGACATATGTTTTTAAAATTTCAAAAACCAAAAGTTCAAATTTAAGTTTTTGAAAGCTCGAGTAAGTTTATTTCATTGGTGAAAGCTATTTCTGTCTGTTTCTTATTTATCTATTTATGAGATCGACGATATAACATAATCAACAGGTTTAAACTTTTTGAACGGTTTTCGTCAAAATTACTAAATCATGTAATTCATAGACGTATGCTTGTCATAGCAGTTAATGAGTGTATCTCAAGATCAAAGTTTTGAACCGTTGAAAAATTCACGACAAAATGACAACACCACGTGTTCAAAGACGAATCATTGTTCTCTTTGTAACAGTATATTGCAAGATCAAAGCCCAATTCTACTTGAATAGATCACTCAATTCTGTCATACAATGGCCCATAGGAATCGGATCAATAAATATGTATTTTTAATAACCCAAATTATTTATACGATGCTCACAGTTAGCTGTATAACATAATCAAAAAGGTTAAACGTTTTGAATATAGTTTTGTCAGATTTACTTAATCATTATTTAATAATTAAAAAGACTGATTGTCAAAATTACTCTACCGTGTAATTCACAGATGTCTTTTTGTCTAAAAATCAAAGTCTTTCAACTTTGAATTATTCACGGCAAAATGACAATACGTCATGTTGTTAAAAGATTAAATCCTACACTTTTTTAAATTTGTTACAACATATTGCAATATCAAAGCCCAATTCTGCTTGAATGGGTTACGCAATATTGTCACACAATGACCAATAGGAATCTGATCAATAATTGTTTACCTTTGAACAATAGAAATATTTAAAAGTTTAAAGTTGGACGGTGTAACATTATCAAGGAGTTTGGACTTTTTGAAAATAGTTTTGTCAATTTTACTTAATCATTTTTTCAATAATTAAAAAGACCGATTGTCAAAATTACTCACCCGTGTAACTCTTAGATGTCTTTATACAACACTTATTAAGAGCATCTAAAGATCAAAGTGTCGAATCCTTAACAAATACACGGCACCATGAAAACACGTCGTGCAGATCAAAGATGAAGTGCTTCACGGAATATTGTCACAAAATGGCCAATAGGAATCTAATCAATAAATGTTTACTTTTGAAAAACGTAAATTATATATGATATTCACAGTTGGATGGTGTTACATAATCAAAGAGTTAAAACTTTTTGACAATTTGTTTCGTCAAATTCACTCAATTATAGGTATTTTTTAAATAATTAAACAGACCGATAGTCAAAATTATTCAATCGTGAAATTTATAGATGTCTTTTTACATAACACTTATTGAGTCCATCTCAAGATCAGAGTGTTGAATCTTTTAAAAATTAACGACAAAATGACAAGTCAAAGAGGAAGCACTTCATTTTTTGGTTTGTGACAGTAAATTGCAAGGTCAAAGTTCTGCCAGATGAGTCGATTTTGAATATCTGCGATGAAGCTACATCTCCTAAAGAGATGTGAACAATTTTGTTCCTGAGATTATGATACTTTATATTTTATATCTGTCCAAACGCACATGTGGTGCTGAAATCGGTATTCGGTGGTTTTTTTTGTGACATAATGTTTGACATTTAAGGTAAACCGTTATGAATTAAGTTAGTATTTAGACAATAACTAACGAGTGACGGGGAATGACAGATTATCTTTCCCGAGTTATATCATTTGAGTAATTCTCGAGCCTTGGCGAGAGAATTACACACAAATGATATAACGAGGGAAAGATAACCTGCCATTCCCCGTCACGAGTTGGTTATTGTTTATATTACCCATATGACAAATTAAAGTAAAAACGCAAATATTAAAAGCCAATAGCTTCTCTAAAAGGACCCGAGAAGGAGATGAATCTCCATATCCATACGCGTGTGACGTGGATTCACTTCTTACGTACCTATCCTTTGTTTACTCCGCACGATTAAAATGTCCCCTGCGAAAATGTCTTTCACAATAAAAGAAAGATGTGGCTTTAGTTGAAAGTTTTGTATTCCTGCCAATTACTATCAATCCATGATTATACATATAAGTTATTGCAACATCCATATCAAGAGGTGTGCGAAGCTCAAAAACAAGTCGGCTCAAACCGAAAAGCCCTGTGACGTTACAATCGACACTGTGACGTCATAACCGCTCGCGCCTATGACGTCATTACATTCGAACGATCGCCGTCGCTCTTGAAGCTTTCCGTGGTTATACAGTCAAGCAGTAATCGCTAGTTTCTTTAAATTTCGGACAATTTAACTGCTTCCTCAGACATTTGATGCGTCGGCACATGTACAGAAACGCTAATTTCAACTGCGGGAAACAAATAAAACATATTAAAGTGCAGAAGACAGTTTCTAAAGTTACTAGTCGGAAAAAGTAAGAAAGATGAATGAAGTAGTTCCGGCAACCAATGAAATTCTTATTTTTCTGTAACAGCCAATCAAAAGCCAGAAAAAGGTGTAACTCCCATGTGACTTACAGGAAAAATACTACCCTGTGTCCGTCTTCCCATATGGGTAATATAAGAACACGTCGGCATAGTGTATCTTCTTGGACTTGAATTTATTGACGCATCTTTGCTGTAGGACGAAAATACAAGCAGAAACAAGCCTTTCTGACTCTCCTATCTCGTCTAGCTGAGGAACTTCGAAAAAGATGATGTCTTAATTTGTCTCAGGCACGGTGTAACTCTATTTCAGTCGTGTGGGCTCGTTGATTGATTTTTTATGGTATCGATTCTTTTGTTCTTTGGTGTCAATTTACATGCTTCACATCATTGTTTAAAGGAGCAGTAGTTCGATGAAATAACGTCACCAATAGTTAAACACCCTTCTCTCTTCGGAAAATAAAGTTAAAACATGAGTGTACATTAACATGGTTCCGTGAAGCTATTTTAATCGTTTTTGTCATTCGAAATAATAAAATGGGTTCACAATAAAATGGCCGCCATGCAATTTTAGCTTTATACGCAACCCGGTTATTGCCACTATGGATACTTGCTTTGTGTAATAAGATGGTTTAACCTCTAAAGTAAATATAAATGACATAAACTATCATTAATTATAAGTGGGGAATTTGAAAAAATGAAATTTGCAAAAAAACGTGCTACTGCCCCTTTAAGATTTCGTTGATATGACTGCTTGTTAAACTTCAAATGGACCCTGCAAGGATGCGTTTTATCTGTGACACTAAATGTCCGTGAAATAACATTTCCCATGCATTCAATACAAATAAATAGAGGATGTCTGTCCCTTCTTGACAATACCATGTTTATCTCATTGAGTAAGGTAGAACAGTATATATTTAACAAGTGGTGCACCCACGTGTGACATATATATCGACCTTTTTACCCCATGAGATGAGATAAACATGGCATATGTCAAGAAAAAACAGATATTCTATCTATTATATAATTATTTCTGTGTTGTATGTTGACGTGGATTGATTTTAACGGCAAACGTACAGACTTCGCAAGCTGACAATATGACGTAATAACATTGTCCGAAAGACGTCGTGCGAGTGGCGATAAAGTTTATCGTCACCCAGTACAGTGGTGATAAAGGTTATCGGCACTGTAGCTTGATAGAGGGTTTATTCAACTGATTGAATTGAGTATCTCACTCTAAATTATAAACTGAAGCACAAAAGAAACGTCACACCTCATTATTTCAATATTTTAAATAAATGAGATGCATTTGATTATGGCACGTTGCAGTAACACCTTTTGGCAGTAGTTTTAATGAAGTAATTGGTGACTGTTTTATTTTTTTTATTATTACAATATCATTTTTTAAACTAGACAGGGGTAGGAAATGAAATTTACACCAACATGACCCCTACCATGTTAAAACTGTTGTAAATGGGTGCAGAACGAGGCAAATTTATTTGATTTTCACACAGAGTATGTACTATATGTCGAACAGTTGTGTTTTATCAATTTTAATTTTGGGAAATTTTCAATTTCAAAATTTTAATTTTTAATTCTTTGCATTCTTTAACTAAACTTTGGACTAATTTCCCAAACTATTCAGTTTTTGAATACGACTTCGAAAACTCCAGATATTTGACATTGAAACTCATACATATGATAAAAAAACAACTGAGGGGTTTCTTTTGTGCTTTAATAATAAATGGGAATGTTAAAAATGCAATGTTTAAAAAATGAAATGCAACAGGCATCCAACGAAAGTACAAATTACAAGACGCCGTCGATGGAACTCAGTGCAACGAGATGCATGTCAGTATATGAAGCGCAACAACTTTTAAACCTTTCTTTAACTTTAAACTTTTAAGACTGATCGATGACACTGAGAGTTACATCCGATTTCTAATTGTATACATTAAAACTAAGTCTATCCTTTATGAAAGCTGAGCCGCATTTACCAACAACCTTCACCATTTAGGAATATCATTTTACTCTTCTATGATGTCGCACGTTAAATATTTTTTTCAGAATATCTTTCGACATCCCAATAAATATATACATTTAAAACCTGTTTTATTTATCTCAGGAATAGTAATTAATTTCGCACGAATAATGTTCTATAAAAACTAAATTTGTTTTAAGAAAAACTAAAAACTTTGAATTGGTTCTTACAATATACTTCTTTCAATTTATCTTGACTTATCTAGAGCTATCAGAGGGATTCCATTACGAACCCAAGCTTACAGAGGTCTTTACAAAATGTATATTTACACTTAGTTAGAAGATAAATTAGTTCTAAGTTTTTCCCAAGGGTGAAACGGTCTGATGTACCAATGTTTGTGACAATATGTTCACACGGCTACCGGCCATAAAGATGAAACTGTCAGCCAGTACTGCCCGTGGGAAAATACACTACATCATATGTAGGATTAGTTAGAATGGTAGGCATACTCGGTACAAAAACAAATGTCTCGTCAACAAATCTCTTTCTCATGGCAAATTTTTTTATATTCTTATGAGTAACCTTTGCCAGAACCTGCTACCGGATTTTAACTCAATGAAGAAATATTATATAAAACTGATTCAGTGATATGTAAATATCTTCATAGTTTTATTTTAGACAACAAATAATATTCATTATGTCTGTCTGTCTGACAACAAACATGCTTGATTTGGAACCTGCCCCACCAACACGCGTATACCCGCGTAAGCAAAGTAATACTGTGTACACTGCGATACTGCGTACACTGCGTAAACCGGATAAGCCGTTTGAGAAAAAAGGCGAAACAATATGGCGGACAAATATTGGCCGTGCGACATTCAACGAATTACTTTTTGAAAAAAATATAAATGCATTATCCCAAGCAATTAACACGTTAGTACAGAAATATTAATCCACAATCCATTTTCAAAAATATTAAACGCAATTAGGGTATCATTTAAATAATGTGTTTTTTAAAATAAGTCTAGTAAATCCTGGTGTCATCCTAATCAATGGGCGGTACACTTGTCTCACGCCTGTTACAGGACGACTTAAACTTGATACAGGTTCAGCGTATACGTCGCTTGTGGAAGTATTTCTCCCGATGTATACTGAAAGGTATCCTCGGTTACCAAGGGTTTTATATATGCTCCGTTACTCTCCACTTCATGTATATCACCCATGGGAAACTCTATCAGAGAAATCTGTACTAAAATTACCCGCCCTTGGCCGGTGTGACGAAGTCAGTAACCAAAGAAGATACTAAGGCGACCCGATTTTATTATGGAAACCCGAGATTCCATAATTGACCAACGTAAATAACATAAGTGAGAAGTTCAAATTCTATCAAAAACCTATTTTTATACTTTAACTAAGATATTGACGAAAATTCCAACTTTCTACCCCGCACCGTACGTGAGATACAGACCCCCTTGCCCATGGGTATGCCCATGGGAAAGTTCGCCCATGGGCCTGCCCATGGGCCGGCCCATGGGCGAGAGGTTGTTAAAATTTGAGTTACACAAAAATTATTTTCTAATTTTTAATAATGGGTCTAGCAGTAACATATTTTAGGTATTTGTGAACTCCCCCCATGCAAAGGAAATTATTTTTCCCATGGGCGAGATTTCCCATGGGCGAGATTTCGCCAATGGGCGAGACTTCGCCCATGGGCCAGGTTTCCCATGGGCGGATTTCCCATGGGCCACAAGGATGGTCAGACAGACAGAAAGACAATTGTTTATTTACGGCTCATTTCTGTACAACATGATATCAAATACACAAAGATAAAAACACAGAACTAATTTATGTGAGTTATGAGAGAGAGTCATGTAATGCCTAAAAATGTTTCTGGTCTTTACAGGCTGACAAAAATGATGCGATGTCGCGATTTTATTTTCTTACGACATTTTTTTTCGAATGAAGAGACGAATTCCATTTTATACAAACTTCTCAGCAGTTAAAAAAAACAAATTTAGACAATTATTTATATAAATAAAGTATAAACCCTCTTAAATATGTGTTACTTTTCCAAATGGTCAATAATCTCACACCTACACTCCATTTTCAATATCCAATGTTTTCTGAGGCTAAAGAATTAGAGTTATGTGCCCCTTTCCTTTGTTAAAACCTAGAAAAAAAGATCTGAGGCGTGGGTTTGAAACTGATGCGGGCGGAAACCAGAAACAAATTCTTTTATTATTTGGCCTAAATCGTAGAAATACAAGTAGTTTTATAAACTAAAAGCATTCAAAAGGTACTAATTTACTTGGACAAAAGACGCTTTCATCTCTGTAGTGTTAAAAAACAGATTTTGGCAAATAGCAAAGCATATCTCTACGCTGGCAAAACAATTTACCAGGGTTGTTAAATTATTTGAAAAATTAACATCTTCGGAACATATATATGTTATACGTTTTCTCTAATTACATTGAAAATATCACATTCTGTCTATCGATCCTTCTAGTCCGGACAGACTCGTGACTGGGGGTAACATAATACGAGTCTTAAGTTTAGGCAATTATTCAAAAAGTATGTTAAACTGAATACACTGACAGCTTAAAGAAATGAAATCACATGATTGAAGATAATGTATTCTATTGCAATTATCTAGATTTAAAAGACAAAGTTTAAGTCTAGAGTCTGGACCCGAATCAACTACAATGAAACATAGTTACATCATGTTCCCAGAAGCCTTCTTAACTATTGTTTGTATCTGTTAAAGAATTACCTGTTCATGTTTACGAAAAACAAGCCTTTTAAATCGTAGTTTTAGAATTATCTTAGCTTTGCAAGATATAGGAGAGTGAACTAAGACGTTATCTTATTCAATGTTTTATGTTGTCCTACAGAAATGATGCGTCAATAATTAGTCCATAATTTCCATTACACATTTAAACCTAAATGTCTTATTCATATAAACTTATACTTTAATGTACTCGTAAACTGTAAAATGTAACTTCTACCCCAAAACAATTTTGAAATAGCAATTTCAGCACCTCGTGCATGTTTGCACAGACATAACACTTATAAGTATCATACCCTTGTAAATGAAATTTTGAGTACTTCTTAATGAAATATATTGTTTATCTAAAGACAAAACAATTCTTCCAGCAAAATATTTTAGTCGTACCGACCCTTTAGCACGGCAAATAAACAAACAATTATTGATTAGCAAGCGCGTGGTATTTAATACGGCCGCGACTATAATGCTGCGTTTGATTTGAGGACTCGAGAGCCGAGTTTTCAAATCAAACGGCCAACTCGAGGTAAGGTGAGGTGGGCTTTAACACCGCTTTCAAGAGTATTTCACGCGGCTGCTAGTATTATGGCAGGGAGACAGCCCACAACGCCATGTGGCTATGCACTGCGGTGAAACCTGCAAGCAACGGCTGGAACTAGCGAACCATGGGTGGTACTGCGCTGAAATTCAGTGTAGCATTGCACCCAAACCTTACTGCGTGTAGAACCGTTCTCTACTGCAGAAAAAGTTGCCGTGCCCCTGGCGGGATTCGAACCCCGGACCTCTTGACCCGAAGAAGTAAGAAGAAAATTTGGCCAAAAGTTCAATACTCTTCAAAACGTTCAACAACTCTCATTTTTATTCTTCAGTTTCATTCATGAAATAGTACTCACCATAATGACTGATTTTACTGAACAATATCATTACTTGAGAAAGGCAAATGCGACACAACCGTTGATAATGCAGCACGGGTTTTAGATTGCTTTCATCTCTGAGTGCTTGGCAATTAGAATAAAACGCCATCTTCAGACCTTTGATGAAAACTCAAATAGGGTACTAAGGCATTTAATACTCACCTGGCGTAAGATTAACGAGAGGAACGGCATTTCCACAGTAATATCGTTCTAAACTTTTCTTTTAAAGAGGTATTATTTGACGAAGAGAAACATGCAAATGGCGGATCTGGGACATATAACTCTCGTCTCCTGTCCGCGAGCATTCTCTTCCCACAGAGGTTACTCCCTTCAGATTTCTGATCCTACCCTCTGTTGTTTTACGCTTGAAATCTGGAGCAGAAAGGGAGTGTCCTGATTGGTTGCAGTTTAATCTAGTTGTGCAATAGGCGACGCCGTTGTAAAAGTGACATTTGCCAATGACACGTCATAATGATAAAATAAACGTAAGACCAACGTTTTCTCGTTTCATGTGTTTTCCTCGAAATATGCTATTTGATTTTTGGAAAACTATTGATCATAAACATGCTTATAAATAAAGAAGACCAAATCAGAGACAAGTACCAAAAACAGTTCATTTGCGTTATTTACATCAGGCATATTCGAAGGACATATGCTAATTAACGAGACCCTTCAGAGTAAAACGCCTAGATCTTTGAAGTCATTCGGTCGACATGGCCACTGACAGATGAGTTTTCATTGGTTAGGAAGCAGGGATACGGTATGAGATTTCGCTTCCCACCGCTAGGGGACTTTGGTTCTACTCTCGATTCTAAGCAAAAAAAAAACAAATGGTAGGATCGAAACTAAAGGGAGTAACCTCTGTGGGAAGAGAATGTCATTCTATGTGAAAATCATTAAATGTACAAATTTACAACATTTTAAACATGGTAGGGGTCATGTTGGTGTATATTTCATGTTTTACCCCTGTCTACTTTAAACAATGATGTTTTAATTAAAATCTTACGATTAAGTCATTCAAACTAGCGCCGAAAGGTGTTATTGTATCCTGCCATGAACACATACATCTCATTTCTTTAAAATATTGAATTATTCGAAAACAAGTGAGTGTTTCAGTTTATTTTGCTCGTTAATATATATTTTACGACACGCTCGACCAACTCCGCCACGTATCAATACACTGGGTTTACGAGTCAACCGATAATATAACTGACTATGATAAAATATTTACAGGAAAACCACATTCCATTCAAAAGTTATTTGTGGCCATGTGAATATAAGTTCGATAGGTCCTTAAAGGGAAAGTCTCTTGGTGAAAATCTGGGGATAGGCAAACGTATTGTCTTGGTAGACCTGGTGATATCGTACATGCACGTATCAACTTCTCAGTTTGAATTTGAATTGCGTTGGAAAAGAGTTAAGTTCAATTCTTTTAAAAATAAAGTGAAATATGTTTGATGTTAGATTTGAAAGTCCATATTTAGTATATATCTAAACAAACTCAAATATATATATTTTTCACATCGTCATAGATGCAAGAATAAGACCCAAACGTGCTAATTACAGAGGTAGATGTTAACTCTACATGTCCACTTATTACGTATTCGTGTTGGTCCTCAAACTATTTACATATAAATAGTTAATGTATACAGTCAGACTCCATTCATCCGCACGATTTGGTTTCTGTTGGAAATCGATTACCGCAATCAGCCACGTACGGGTATAACCATAATGTAACTAAAACATGTATTGACAGATATTAATTTAATAATGGTTTCATGTTTGACTACACATTTACCAGTTCAGCTTCGATGTAAATGTTTTTATTACAAACAGTACATGTACATTTTCTCAAGTTGATAGACACAAAACACATGTGACAAACCTATGTTTGCAGCGCTGTGTATATCAATTAAGATTATCCAATGGGCGGCTAAATTCTCTTCAATGTTTTTGTAACGATATATCGTATATCAAGAAAAAACAGGGGCACGGCAACCTTGTCTGCAGTTGAGAACGGTTCTACACGCAGTAAGGTTTGGGTACAATGCTACACTGAATTTCGGCGTAGTACCACCCATGGATTGCTAGTTCCAGCCGTTGCTCGCAGGTTTCACCGCAATGCATAGCCACATGGTGTTGCGGGCTTTTTCCATGCCATGATACTAGCAGCCGCGATATAAGTGAAATACTCTTGAAAGCGGCGTTAAACCCCAACTCACCTCACCTCACCTCAAGAAAAAAATGTGGTTGTATCTATGACGTCACTTATTTATCAGCCACAGTTATTTTAAACTTTCTGATAGGACGATCGTGAAGCAGCAGGGCGGAGTTACATACACCTGGCTGACGACCTTGAGTAATTACAACATTGTTGCAAAACCAGCCATATACATGTCATGATAGACCAGTATGCCGCTCAGTAAAACGTTGCCCCTTGGATAAAAAAGATACATGATGACACAAGTGGTGTATACAACATATCATCGAGCTATCATCTCACGAGGGGGCGGAGCCACTTGTGTCACCATGTATCTATTACGTACTGGTCGTTTTAGTTAATCAACATTTGCATAGCAATACAAACAATTTCGAAATGTATTCAGAGTATTTGTCAAACGTTTTCTATAAATACAAAGCATCCTTTATTGACTAAAGATGAGACCATGAGCATGTTTATGACCCGAGAATTCAGTATTGACCGAGGATGTGATTATTTAGGACTACGTACATATGACGTTATTGGAAGAGAATGTATCGAAAAATAACACGTGTGACGTCATTGGTTCTGTTTATAATAAGTCAATATTAGTCAGTCGGACACTTGGTGGAGTCGACAAGCACCCGTTGATGTGCATGTGCCTGACTAATAATAGCTCCTGAAAAGGCTTTCATTATGCTTGCACCATGTACATGTAGTTTGCACATGATGATTTTTTAAAAATGAACTTGCATGATACATTATATGAGACAACAATATGCATCAATAACGCCTTACCTGGTATGCCTTCGGTTTATGGTTTCATGGTTTAAAGGGGCAGTAGCACGTTTCTTGCAAATTTAAAATTTTCAAATTTCCCATTTATAATGAAAGTTTATGTCATACATATTTACTTAAGAGGGTAAAACATCTTATTACACAAGCCAATTATTCGTAGTGGTACTAACGGTGTTTCTATAAAGCAAAATTTGCATGGCGGCCATTTTATTGTTAACACATTTTATTATTTCGAATGACAAAAACGATTCCCAGTGCTACTGCCCCTTTAATGGTACTTTTCTATTTTCCAGAACCATTAAACATGTTTATGAGGAATTCAGTTCAGCGATCAATTAAAGCACTACCGATTCATTGACAAGTGAAACGTGCATACCAATCGGTTCTTCGCATTTGAAAGTCGAACAGTTGTTACTTTTGTCGTTAAATTGGCGTGTCTGAAAATCGTTATTAACAGTTTCCTCATGGCGATTGTTGGAACGAAACAGTCATGGTACATTGATTGGAATCCGTTTCCTAAAGATGTTTAACTCGTAAATATATTCCTGAAGAAAGACAATAATCATTGAAGTGTTACGGTTATACAAAGATCATGTCAGTGGTTTTGTAATACCAGGGTTCCGTTCAATAACAGCGAGTTCTTATATTGCTCATTGATCGCTTAATGCTCTCTCAAGCAAACTAAACTCCCCCCCCCCCCCCCCCCTCTCTCTCTCCCTGTCTCTCTCTCTCTCTCTCTCTCTCTCTCTCTCTCTCTCTCTCTCTCTCTCTCTCTCTCTCTCTCTCTCTCTCTCTCTCTCCCTCTCTCCCTCTCTCTCTCTCTCTCTCTCTCTCTCTCTCTCTCTCTCTCTCTCTCTCTCTCTCTCTCTCTCTCTCTCTCTCTCTCTCTCTCCTGAACGATACCTAGCGCTACATTGAGCAATCACGTTCAATAGAGGTTTAATGTAGCGCTCAATGAGCGATTATTAAGCGCTTGCTGTTATGGAACAGAGCCCTGAGGTAACAATGACAGTCTTTATGGTAATCAGTGCACAAAACATTTGGAAAAAGATATTTATAGATTTTCTTTCAATTAAAGTCCTGTGTTATGTCTAATTCAGCAACTATTTTGTGCCAGATACCATGAGTTTTTGGAATACTTAACATCCGAAATCATTAAATCCGTAAATTCCTTCACAGCCCGTTTACAGATCAAATAGGACAATATTTTCTTTGACAACAATTTTGATCCAAGTTATTGTCAAATTATCCATGCTCGTCTGAGGGTGGGTTGTGTGACATAAATGCCGATAAATCTGACAGACATATTTCTAATAATTCAAGCTGCGCATATGGATACCAATGGGAAAACTACTTCCTTTCTTGCACCTATTATGACGTGATTAGATCTGACAAGTACTTTTACACAAAATTGTTACAATATATACAGTATATATATACAGTATATATATATATATATATATATAAATATATATATATATATATATATATATTTATATTTATATTTATATTCATATTTATATTTATATTTATATATAATTATTTATATTTATATATATATGTATATTTAAAATAGGGTGTTTGTTCAAGTGTACAAGTGTAATCACTGTTATGTAAACCTCAATGAGGATAAAGTTGAAACATGTAGGAGGAAATCGGCCTTAGTTATTCTTTCAACTACCATTTGAATATATATATATAAATATATACCAAATGACAGATCAACAAATCCTAGAATCTGTCCATAAGTTTATGCCAGATTCAAATATTCCTCCTATATTGTATTTGTAGATTTTCCATAATACTGTCCGCTTTTTACTTTTGTGGAACTACGTGTTCATTGATTTTACACAGTGAGTTTTGATTATTGATTGTATTCTGGTATAGGTGATTGAGTTGTGCTTGTATAAACCGACGGCTTGTTGTGTCATTCCATATTCATGTAAACTATTTCATGAATTAGATATGTTTAAATAATTTTCATGTACTCGTCTATGACTGTACATTCAATGAATCAATCAATTCTGTGAAAACGGTGTCAATTTGACATATGTGCAGTCATGTGTTCAAGAGCGAAGAGCAACCGGTGTGTGAGCAAGCGTCTGAAACATAAACTGTACGCCTACCAGATATGTTATCAGATTTCGTAAATACTATAATGAACAGTTTAACAATATAATAACATTATGAAGTTGCACTATTTTTGCATAATATATTTCAATTTCAGAAGTTGTCACGTCACAAAAGAATGCCGATTGTTCAAATGAGACAACATATTTGTTCAGTTTTCGATCAGTGCTTGATAAGAAAAAAACATTTAAAACAGATTTGCATACAACCACGAGCAAGTGGTGATGACGCTACAGATGTACGTGGTTAAAGGATAGATGCAATGACATATGGCCAATATCGGATTCATTAAAATGGTATTTCAATTTGACAATTACGCGATTTTAAATTTCTGAAATCGGTCCATAGATTACTTATATACAGCTTTTTAAAAAATAAACCGCCTAATTTAACCCCGGCTACCAGAATTAAAGTCTGGGGTATGGAGTATGGCACATGAAGAATTCTGTGAAGTCACTGAAGTAATCTCATCATCGGCGATAGTCATAATTCAACGTGATTTCTCAACATTTTGATTGTTAATTTCACTAACAAATCTTCAATCAAACCACTTAATTTTTCCATATATCGAATGTTTAGATATCCAACTAGGTAATTCCGCAGATGACAATGACATAATTTTTGCATAAACATGTGTTTTTTGGCGATTTAACACACTTCATGAATTTATCTAGCGGCAGTGATAATCATCATTAATTAATTAATGTGGCTCCACCGAGCAGGTCGGTCCACTGGTCACAGGCGACCCGTCGTCTGTGGTTAATCAGTCACGCCTCAATGATTCTTCTCAAAACGTTTCGCGGACGGTAATCGCGGTATCGTTAAAATGGGTAAATTAAAATCGTCTAAATAATTAATTGTCTCGATGTTATGCTCAATTGATTCCAATATATAATATACGTAGAAGTAATCATCTGTGATTCTTGAGAAAAATGCATTTCACCAGATCTTTAAGGTGCACAAGAGAATCAACCGGAAATAGCTGTCTTCATTGGGCATGATTTACATTAATGTTTTTACTCAAATCACAGTTTTTCCACGATTGCAATGGACTTTCACATTAATTATTGTTTCAGCATAACGTGGAGACCACCATTAATATATATCAGAAATTATTTCATCTTTCAATTTAAGGCAAAGCAAGTAGGTGTTTCATTTGGCCGACCCTCTGATGTATGAACTTGTGAGTATACTAACTAAAGATGTGTCTCTCTAATACATTCAAAATCTACTGTCTCCGACAGCAGTGTTTCGTTTTATCTTAAATATGACAAAATGTTTCATTTAAGATAAAAAAAAAACAACAACAAACAACAACAACAACAAAACCCAAATCGCTGCTCTTTTAAAAATATGACATTGTGTTGGATGTCATTTCATTCCGTTTACAACAGAATATTCTATAGATGCTATCGAAATGGATTTGCTTTTAAATGTTCTCATTCATTATCTCCTGACGAGCGACGAGGTGGCATATAACTGTTTAACGAGTCATAAGGACCATTTCCCGTTATCCTGTACACCATTAGCTTAAAAGGAGATTTTTCATAATGTTGGATATTTTTCATTTAACAATCCGTTCTATAAACGACCTTCGATGGCATATTTTTAATATAACTTGTCAACAACCTCTTTATTTATGAATTTCAAAATAATATTTCATGTACAACAGAGACGATGCAAGGGTAGTTATGTTTACTTGTCGTAACTAACATATGTACTGCTCACTACAATGTAAGTTTCACTAACAGAGTAATCAACATTCCACTAAATACAACTACAAAAAGCACTGCGGACATTGGTGATTGACTGACCACATTTTAAGAACCTGTGCTTCAAAATGGTGTGTAACTTCAGTCCCTCTCATTGGAACTGATCTATAATATTGCAGTTATTATGTATGCGAAAAGCCATCTCGATAAACAACAAACAGAAAACATCATACTTACAAGTATCTTCAATTTGGCTGAACACACATTATTACTCAACCGTGGTGAGATCACTCATTAGATAACAATGAGTTGGTTACACACATGTGTGATACCACCGCCTTCTGTCGTAACGCCACAATCGGCGCGTGACGTCATAGTCGTTTTTGGTTGACGTCACACTGTTAGCCGCACGACTGCAACAGCGGGTTACCTATTTGCAATTCAGCGCCATTTACATCATTGAGTAATAAATACAATACTAAACGATTTCCCGTTTGATAACATGTTTATGAAACTCGAGAATGGCATCGGTATTTAACTCGCTTTCGCTCGTTAAAATACCAAACCATTCACTCGTTTCATAAGCATGTTATCAAACGGGACATCGTTTAGTATTCTATATGTATTTATTTAATCAGTAGCTGACATGTACATGATCTCTGCTGATATCTCGCTGAGTTGTTCTCACTACTCGTACAGAGCCTCGTTGCAAACCAGCTGCAGATGGTTTCCATGTACCGCAATAATATGATTTAAACATACTTTAAATTTATTCATGGAAACATACAATTCATGAATTAATTGGCCAACAAACTCCGAAGAACTTTTCTTAAAGGCCGCTCCATTATGCATTTACTTGGCGAGGAAATACAAACGATGTAACAGCAATACATATTAAACATCTTAACCTCTTCAATAATGGTAATGCATGGATATCACTTTGTTCGTGTGGCAGTCAATATGATATATGATATATGATATATGATATATGATATATGATATATGATATATGATAATGACTCAGTGCTGATTTACTCTTCCATAATGGTAATGCATGGATATCACTTTGTTCGTGTGGCAGTCAATATGATATATGATATATGATATATGATAAATGATATATGATATATGATATATGATATATGATAAATGATATATGATATATGATATATGATATATGATAATGACTCAGTGCTGATTTACTCTTCCATAATGGTAATGCATGGATATCACTTTGTTCGTGTGGCATATGATATATGATATATGATATATGATAAATGATATATGATATATGATATATGATATATGATAAATGATAAACGATATATGATATATGATATATGATATATGATATATGATAAATGATAAATGACAAATGATATATGATAATGACTCAGTACTGATTTATTCAGGGCAACGAGGCCTGCAATACTAAAATGAAGAATTTGAAGAAAACAAATGTCAAATGATCAGATTTCACAATGTATTAATAAATAGATTTTAATAGTACATCTACGTAGTAGTGTGTTGATACTAAATCCCTTTATATGAATAAAGATGTTTGTCTTAATTCTATGTATTTATTGCATTTTCGATTGGGTGACCAAACGAGCAAGAGGGGCTGTCAAGGATATGGTTGTTAAACTTAACGGCATTCAGATGACAACAACAGAGCCTGAGACGAGAGTGAATACCTTGATAAATTTAATAATGTCCCGTCATGTGCATTGCAAACTGGTTCGAGACTCGTTATATGGACTTTTTTAATCGTCACTTTCACTCGTCTTCAACATCAAGTATGCACATATTACAGACCTCATAATATATATGTTAGTCAACTAAAGTATCAAATTCAATAATAAAGATATTCATGGAGAAATATATATCTACATGTAACTCATTAAATATATATTTGTCACTGCTTTGTTTTCAAGATGATCAACTCATTACCGGTAATTGTACTGAGAGCAATGTTAGAAACATCCAGAAGATGCTAAATTGAAGAAATTTCATATATAACTCAATCTTTACATTATTATTTATATTTAAAATGTAATATTTTTAAAAATTCGAATTATCAGAAAATAATCGAATAGAAAATAAACATGTGTGTTACAGTGTACATGTAGATCACCGACGAATATGTTCAGTGCACATACACATAGGGTCAATGTTCTACCGGTCTGGTAACGTTCTTCAGAAAGTTAAAGCGGTTAGAAGGGTAGGGGTAAACGTTGAACCTATACAGTGCATGTAGGGCGATCCATAGTCCTTAAAGGGACATCCATTGTGTTGTTTGCGGTCACATATGCTAAACGTTATAAATTATGTTATGTTATCGGGAAGTACTGATTGTTGCCGAAAATAGCCATTTTGATCTTAGTCCACTTTGTATATTGACGATATGAAGGTAAAAGTAGTGATTTCTGATCGAAAACCGGACAATGTACCGCGTGTGGCGCGCGCCAATGAGTCAAACATAATTTTGGAATCGTATTTATAACAGACAAACTGATAAATTTGGGTTGATCATGTTTAATAGGTCAAATAACTACTGTGCATGTAAATGAGACGTGTAGTTTCGGTTTCTGCACATGCATATTAATGATGTTACTATATTTTAATTGGAAACTAGTAATTATTATATATTTTGTGATTCTGGATGAATATGCAAGCCGAGTGAATTTATTTGCACTGTAAACAGCACAAATGGTGAGTCTGAACGTATTAAAGCCAAATAAAATTTTATGAAACACAATGGATGCACCTTTAATTTTGTAAGAGCCGAGGCAAGTCTATAACGAAGCAAGTCTACAGAGCTCAGTATATGGAATTGAATACATCTCAGGGTACTTTATATTTTAGTTTCATTTTGTTGAATTTAAAACAAAACTTTTAAATAATTCATTTCAGATGTTTCAATGTTAGATTTGGCGAGTTCGTGTAAACGTCTTACCAGTCAGGTAACATCTATACGAAGGTTGAACCGCTGAGTAAGGATTTGGTAATGTGTACCAGTAAATTGATCATGGTTCAACGTTTAACTGGAAGAAGGTCAATAATCTCAGAGGTTTAAAGTGTAAGATTGATGTGGTAAATTCAAATAGACCCAGGCCCACCCCCATATTTAACGTGTGGGTGGTCGACGGCTGAATCATAATGAGTGGAAAATATATATATTTTAAATTATAATTTCTTTTCTGGTTCAAACACGGGGAAATTGGATGTTGGTAAATTGGATGTTGGTAATAGGTTTGCTAGAAGAAATGAGCAGGAGTTGCTATGCATAAAGCTACTCGAGAAGCCACATGTAACATGAACTGAGAGTAAGCACTGACGCTAACAAGACATATAAAACCCGCCTGTCAATCTCAAGCAACAACATTACGTCTTCAATGAGAAGAATTTTTGTCAGAATTGAATAGAATTCCATGCGTTCAAGATTAAAGAAGCGACCTGCCATGGTTATATTTGGCGTGTGATATATATGCGCGAACGGAATCTGACCCAGTTTCAGACGAACAGCTGTTCGGTGACCTCAATTTAGCTCATATTAACTTCCGGGCTAAAGGGCTCCGTTTTATTAGCCCACTGAGTGTCGCAAATCAAACGCCGAGTATAACCAACGTACTCCTCGACTTAGCGAGAAGGACTAGCTCTGACGAGCATTGTAAACAGTAGTTTCATTTAAAAAACGAGAGTTATAAATTCAATTTTATGAATACAGACGTGTATGTTGTTTATATTTATGTTGTTTCTTTCACGGAAAAAATAAATTAAAAGAGCTGATAGCTAGCGTCACTCGAGTCGATATGCGATATTAATTATAAAATTCAAAGCGCATGCGTCGACTCGACCATCGAGTTCATAGACTACCACCGAGTAGCCTCCTTGTCTCCAATTCTGACAGACGCAAATTATCTTTATAGCATCTTGACCATATCTTGACAAACTATATTCAATAAAGATGACCTGTAATCTCATTAGCACTGGTAATATTATTTATTTATCGTTGATTCGATGTACTCATCTAAGACTTTTAATGTATTACTTACAATCTCATTTAAATAAGACTCATACCTCGTTCGTCAATCAAAGTACGACCCAGGCGACCTTCACTGTGAACTTTAACCCTGAAACATGTCAGCCAATCAGAGGCCTTACTAGATACGACATTGAATGTGGTGTTTCGTATGTCAGTCGGTCAGAAGCTTTCCAAGCCTCATCGTTGATTGGTTGGAGTGAAGGTGAGGTGAAGGTCACCTGACATGATCTCTATCGCGCAGTGTTCAGATCGGAAACACAACATATAACAATTTATTACTCACCCGTATAAGATATCGCAGTTTAATAAATCTACCGTGTTATTACACTTAGTGTAATAATATCGCTTGCTGCCGATTGACGTTACGTCATAATGGCAAAAATATGACGTCACAATGTCAACGCCGCGGTCGCAATGGAGTGTGTTCCATTTATGGACGAGTTTATGGAATTAAGTGGCATTTAAATCAGTGAGTAATAAATAAAATACTAAACTCGTTTCCGTTTAATAACATATTTATGAAGCTCGTGAGATGGTATTTGTATTTAACTCGCTTTCGCTCGTTAAATACAAACCACTCACTCGTTTCATAAATATGTTATTAAATGGGACGTCGTTTAGTATTCGTTATATACCTTCAATCTGATTTAAATAAGATCGTAATTCTTTAGAGAGTAATTCAAAATGTAAATTTCATTCGTTATTTTACCAAATTACTATCGTGACGTGGAGCGGGATAGCGCAGTGGTTAAGGCGTTCGGATCGCGTCAATTTGTCAGCTGTAGAGAACCGTTCTGCACGCAGCATAAGGTTTGAGTGCAATGCAACACTGAATGTCAGCGCAGTACCACCCATGGTTCGCCACCCATGGTTCGCCGATGCTCCAGGTTTCACCGCAAAGCATAGCCACCATGGCGTTGCTGGCTTTTCCCCTCCATTAATATTAGCATTCTGTGACATAAGTGAAATACTCTTGAAAGCGGCTTTAAACCCCAACTCACCCGACAAACTCACCAAACTATCGTGACTTCACCTAAAGGTTCTTCACTGGTAATGGAGAGAAATGTAAATATGTTACTGTTTTTAAACATTAAAAAAATAACAGCAATATGTCGAGCACAATAAGTCAGTCATCCAGACCCTATTTTTCATAATAACCTCGGCAAGAACACTTCGTATCAGCCCAATACAACGGACCTCGGGCCTGTAATTAATACTTAATTAATAACGTTATATTATTAATTAACTATCAATCTTATGGCACGTATACGGTATTTACGGCCTAGACCATAGACTTCGTCTCGGGCCAATACAACGGACCTCGGGTCTGTAACTGGGCCAATACGGAAAAACTTAATTGATAACGTTATAATATATGTCTGCTACATGTTAGGTTTTGATATTCGATCATAATCACGGCTTAACATAATATCGTGTCACTATACTGAATAGTTTGCTACTAACAATGGGAAAAAAAGCGTCAGTTTTGAAGAAAATCTATCCAAATTTGATTGAAATGCGTCTATAACGGAAGAAACCGCTTGTGGGTTTGTTTAAAAAAAGGAGGCGTTTCCTTCCGTCATGGAGGCGTTTCTATCAAATTTAGATGGATTTTTCTTCAAAATTGACGCATTTCCCTCCACTACCTTGGGGGCCTGACCCTTGGTCACTTTAGTATGGTATCCAACTAAACTGTCAGGCAAAAGAAAGTACACACCTCATTTGGTTTCGATTTATTCAATATTTTAAAAGAAATGAAATTCATTTGATTATGGCAAGATACAATAACAATTTTTCAGTTGTTTTAATGAATAAATTTGTGATTGGTTATTTTTTTGTTGAAATATATTTTGTTAATATTGACCCGGGTAAGAAATGAAATTTACATCAACATGACCCCTACTATGTTTAAAATGTTGTACACGTGTACAGAATGAGGCACATTTATTGATTTTCACACATAATATGCCTTCTATATCGATTTTTATATTTAAAATTTTCATTTTTAAAAGCAATTAAAAACGACGTAGAAGTATTCTTTGACCGATGACCAAAGGCCTCAACTTTTCACTTTTATAGCACGACGTCGAAAATATTTGTAATTGAAATTATCATACATATGATCAAACCAACCGAAGTGTATACTTTCTTTTGCCTGGTAGTTTACAAAAACTACATGTCCCTGTTAGTAACGATACAATAAAACACGATACAATAAATGCATTAAAACTAAAGTCACAACAAACCACATATATTCTTCAAAATAATGTTTTATGAATGTAAAAATATAAACTGAAAATACATTATGAAAAAAAATTGGAAATACATAATATATACACCAAAATCAATAAAAACAAAATTAAATGTCTCGTGCTACATAGCAAAAATTCAACCAAGTGAGACTGCCTCTGTTCAAATTTACAAGCATTTACATATATACCATGGTCCGTTTTGTATAACAATGTTAATGTATGGAATAAACAAACTGCTTTAAAAAAAATGATTTATGCGATGTCGTAGGCTTTAAAAGAGCTAATATAGTGTTTATTTTATTAAAATCTTTTCCATAGTGTAAGTTCATGTTTGATATATTGCTTATATCATAAATAGAGATTATTACCCGAGAAAGTGTGTCATATGACTTTTACGAAACGCGTGTGAAATTGTATATTGCCCGAGCGAGAGCGAGGGTTATACATAAATTTGCACGAGTTTCGTAAAAGCCATATGGCATACTTTCGAGTGTAATAATTTCTTTATTACCCATTCTATTCCATATGATTCGCGTAAAAACAGTCAAAAGGCGGCCCACTTCTCTTGCGACGGCAAGCTACAGTGACGTAAGGAACAATCGTCTTATGACGTCACAGACGACAAAATACGGGATGTCGCGGTGAAACAATGGTTGCTAGGCAAACGTGATATGTGCACATGTGCTCGTATTAAAAATATTAACTCGATTTCTTTCAATCTTATGGGTAATAATATCATAAATTAAACTCATGATCACTGCAATTGACGTGAATAGCAAAAATCCACAGGAACAATTAGTATATGTGAAATTCTACCACACTGCAATATTTAAACAACGTGATGCGATAAAGTGATGAAACAACGTCTCACGTAAAGCTTAATTCTTTTACTATTTAATATAATTTTTATTTCATTTTTATTTCATTTTTCTGTTCCAAGTGACCAATATTGGAAATAAAAGGTCGTTTGCTATATCTACGCTAATGTCTGAAATAGCAATAAAAGTGACGGATTAAAAACGTATCAATTTCAACAATCAAACATCTTAACTGTAACAGTGCCCAATGAAGGTTTGGGAACATCGTTTAAACAGAAAAATTCATTGAAAAAAGGCACTTGAGTGTCTTGACCAAATCTAACATAACCAGTCTGTAATGCGTGTATCGGTGCAGGGACTCAACCCTTCAAACTCTCAGATTATCAATACCAGGATCACCAATCCTATGATGAACCGCGCCCATTGTTGCAGAACTCTAAGAGGTCATCTGATTTAAGCGGAGGAACACAGTAGAAAACGTGTATTACAAACTAGTTATAATTTAGTCCGACTAACCTCGATGGTTACATAGAATTACTACACGAGCAAGTGTGGAATACGATTTTCACGAACGAGTGAATTTTACATTATCCAAACATACAATTCGAGTATTACAGCAGTACAGCATTATTCCCAGGGTTATAATTTCTTCAAAACCCTTTTCAATACACATATATCAGATAAAAGTACTCAGAAAATGACCGGCTTTCCCATAATTGTCTTCCTGATCACATGTTTCTCATGCCATTGACGACATTTGAGATCTCGTGCAGAAATCAGTGGATGCAGTTTGCAAACGTGCAGATACAACACATATGACACCGGTTCTGTAACACCATATAGTTAAAACGTAGGGATATATCCCATCATGAACGTTCAACTTCATTTACAGAACTCGTATAAAAGTTGTCCAAAGTTTTAATACTCCTGAAAATTACCTTAGATATTAAGACATAAGGCAAAATCGGATACCTACAATTTACATCGAGTAATGAGTTCGATGATTTCACACGGCATCTCTGATGGTTCTATTTGATTATTTCATTCTAACAGTAAGTGGTGATTCACTTGACAAACAGGGTGTATATTATCACCACACCGCAACACTCGCAGTCAGGAGATGGCAATTCCAGTGAACCCTTTAGTTCAATAGAGATATCAC
Organism: Gibbula magus; assembly: GCA_936450465.1. Lineage (NCBI taxonomy): Eukaryota > Metazoa > Mollusca > Gastropoda > Trochida > Trochidae > Gibbula > Gibbula magus. The sequence goes on from OW388300.1 coordinate 31,100,083, forward strand.
TGTTTTTAATGAATAAGATACCTTATTCTGCTGATGCAAATTGGTTAGTAAGGCCTAGTTACACGAAGAGGGTCATATTGTATTTAATAATTTGCCGGCGCTCGGCAACAGTCTTTACCAGCAGTCATATTGAACTTGACGGACGGTCGAGAGGTCAAGGTCATGTACTGAGAACTGACCGGCGCCTGTTTCTTATTCCTGCACAGAATCAAATCAACAAACTGCATACGGAACCTTCTGGCGCTGAACGAGTACAGGTAGAAGTTGATTGCATGAGTTGAATCGCACAGAACGTAGGCAATTGTATCGATAAGGTACAGCGTAGCTCCTTTCATCGACTCGTTGTTCGCTTTCTGGTAGGGTGACATGATTAGCATCACACAACGTGGTGTAGTGAGTACGACAAGTCCGACGGCAGCAGCAACCAACATCAACGTCGTTTGACGTTGACGGTCGAGCGTTATAGAGTTACCGTTCTTGGACCCGCTCCGGGTAATTATCTGGTGGACCCGGCTGGAACGTATGATGCCCGTGACTATGAGCACGTTAAATATGATGAGCAAGACACATGGGAGAAGGGCATAGAGAATGATGTTGAGCCAGAACCAGACATCCACGAAGAAGTCCATGTACTTATCCTTGATTATACAGTAGGAGTACTTGTTGATTACGTCGTAGTCGTAATCCATTGTCCAGAACAGATGCAGGAATATTGCAACCAAGGTGGCGGCAATTATCACAACAGCCAGTATTGACTTCTTAAACGTCCACACCTGTCCCAGTTTAAAGGGGTACCACACAGCTGCAAACCTCTCCACTGACATGGCCACCAAAAGCCAGTTTGCAAATGTGATTAAAAAGTTGCCTAAAAATCCCAAAAATTTGCATCCAATAGGGCCAATCTGAACACCATGATCTGTTAGCACGAACATGAGAAGCTTGTTCACAATAGCAAGGTTATCCACAATGGCGAGAAGAGCTATGTAGATAGTTAACGATCGAGCTGGGGACATTTTGATTATTGTTATTATTGTGGAACAGTTTGCGGGGAATCCAATTGCAAGTATAACCCAGAGATAATAGGTCTCAATGTTGAAGGCGATATCGTCCAACTGTCGCCAGTTCTCACGCCGTGTGATGTTAGTCGCCGTGACGCTTGCGTTATTTGATGTCGAGTTGGCGTTATTTACGTACTCGGGATCATTGTTTAATAAACCTAGTACAGGCTTCAATGTGGAAACAGCTGGGGCCGTACTGCTATCCATCTTTTTCAATATTGTCAGGCTGATCCGATGATAAAATCAGTTATATGACATTCATTGTCGACATTGACAAAACACCATTATTCTTTAAAAAATCAATCCGACACATCCAGTATCAATCCTTAGTTTGATTTAGCATGTCAAGTTCCAGCAAAATGGACACGATATCAATAAATAGAACACATATAATCCAACCAAGATAGAAGGTCACTCTACAAGATTGGATCCCCTGTGGGAAGGCTTCGTGACTAAAGACGACTGTTGACTAGGGAATCTGCCTTTAGTAGTGTATTTCCATATTGAATGTCTGCCTCACAGTAGTACAGTAGAAACACAGTAGACGTTTTTGGATCGGATATAATTAGGCATATCTGTGTCAGATCCGGTACAAAATCACCATTGATTCCCTATTCCCCCATTATCTTGCAAATAGAGGTTCAAGTGACACACCAGCTTACTCTTGTTACATCTATAGAAAGTAATTAAGCTTCCTCAGAAACAGTTCCAATAAATGTCCAGTTTTATAACATATTGCTTCGGGAAAATAGTATTTCAAAAATAAAACTTGTATACAGCATACATGTATGATCAGTCACATGAACGCCCATTAATTAATCTCCTCTTACTTGCTTCCTGTTTGATGATTTCCAGGCTTATTTGGCGAACATAAGATATTCCTACCAATGTTCTTATTGCACTCCATGCATAAGTGGAAGTTTGTTACAACTTAAGCAGTTGATTGATGACCAAGATGAAGATAGTCACTGTCTATACCCAATGGAATGCTGGGAATCAATTCGCTCAATGCAACGATGAACGTCTGGTTTACAGCTCACGCATGGACAATTCCGCACCAAAGACCATCATTCGTCTTCTATAGGATAAGGTCGACTGCGTCCTCAAGGGTGTGATGGTTGCTGGTTCCGGGGAAAGGTTAGACCTCAAATAGATGGTGCATCTTTTCTAATGAAGATATTTTCTGTGAATAGAATTACTTCAAGTGAGTGTATGTACATAATCAATATGATTGACAATGCATAAGTGTCATAACATAATATCAAAATGAAGATAAATGTATTTGAAAATGTAAATAATCGATATGACTGACAATGCACAAGTGTCGTAAAATAAATACATGTATTGGAAATGTGCATAATCGATATGATTGACAATGCATAAGTGTCATAAAATCATTTTAAAATGAAGATAAATTTATTGGAAAATATAAATATTCGATATGACTTACAATGCACAAGTGTCGTAAAATGGATAAATGTATTGGAAATGTACATAATCGATATGACTGACAATGCATGAAGTGTCGTAATGAAGATACGTTATAATCGAATTGAATTCCTTTACAGCTGTAGACGAAAAACATGATTAATATTTGAGAGAGAAGAGTTTTATGTGTTCCATACAATTTTATGTTTATATGTATTTAAGCTAGATAGAAATAGAATATCTCATAAATAATGCATTAAATGAAAATAATAACTTTTACATTAGAATTAGTATTAGAATAAAAGGGACTTATCGTGAGAAATAATGACCACTTAAAACAGACATAAAATATATTAATAAAATTCCAACAAGTATAAGCACGTAACATAAGTATCAATTAACTTACTTCACCAAATGAGGTTTTCTACATATCATTTAAAAACCATATAGGAACAGAAGAAAATTATATTTCCATAAATCATAAAATATAACATAAATAACATGCAGTACATAATTATCTTGATTGAGAAAAGACTGAACACAGTTCTAGCAAGAGGTAAGAAACTTGGAGTCGCATGTGATTGCATGATTAAGATGACAACAAATTTTTTCGTATTGTCTATTAGAGGATATTGAGGGAAATATATCTTTTCATTATTAAACAGTTTATATCAAACACTCACAAGAAGATAAAAAGAACTCCTCACAAAACAATTGATATTTCAAAGTTACACAAATTCCGCTTTAAGAGATACATGTTTTGGAGAAAAGAAAGAAAATGGTTAGGGAAAATCTACTTACAAAGTGTCATAAAGTGTGCTGATAAACTCCAGCTGATCCGAAGAAGTAATGAGGCAACGGATCAATGCGCAGATCATCTGTGACAGTAATCTGTGAATCTGATTCTGCTCTCTAATCCGTTTAACAGCTGAGACAGTTTCACCGTGTATCACAGCAGAAGTGCGAAAGCATCACAAGACGAAGGCTCTCTGAGATAGTAGGTCCATAAAGTCTGCGTTTCACAGTAGAAGTCAGAATAAAAACACGAGTCTGTAATCTGTAATTTGTAAAGTCCGAGCTTATCCTTTCAACAAATGGTAAAGTTCCCGCGCGTGTCACAGCACAAGTGGAAAGGTACCACCAGAGCGTCGTGCGAGTAGGACCTTAAGTTCCTCCGCGTTCACTTAGAATGGGAAAGCAACACAAGACACTGGTTATACGAGTGACAAGACCATGTGAGAATAAGCCCACTCACAAGAGAGACTGCTGCGCTCAGAGCCATGCCACCTGTTCCAGCGATTGGCTGACTTACACGCTGAGTCGGGCACCAGGGAGTCGACTTAGTGCGAGGATCAAACGCTCCAATCACATTCCTGCATTTCAACTAATTGTTAATGGAGACAGCCTATGAGTCTATAAAACTACAATTTTAAGTGTTCCATCACTTGAATGCGTTGATTCTTGATACGAAAAATGTGACTTAAAGTCCTGAAATGTGACACTCTCTGTTGATGTCCTATCCCTGTGTAGATATTAAAAGTAATTACAAGTTGATGTTATAGTCCTAAGTCCTTCCGTATTGGGAGTATTGGTTTTCAAAGTGTTAAGACATTCAAATACCAAGGAGATAGAACTATAGTTAAGCCTAAAAGACACTGTAATTGTACAAACATTTAAACCGCGTTTTACAGAGAGGTAAAGATACTAAATAATACTACTATAAATAATTATATTCATAATGACGAACTGAAAATCAAAGCAGAAAATGTTCTTATTATTGATATATAAATATACATACAAAATACAAAATACAAATACAAAATACAAATACACTATTGCTGAATAGTTCAAACGCTCAAGAACTTAAAATCTTGCCATGTTTATATTTTATGCATTTGTATATAGAACGCATTGTATATATTAAATGTGTTTGCAATGTTTTGCAATGTATATGATGTACTGTAGGCTTGAGGCCTTCTAAGTACCTTAATAGAAAGCTGAATGATAAAAGTAAAGAGAGTAGAATGTCTCCGTGTTACATTATATAAATAAGGATCAAAATGACTGAATATGAAATAACCCGGTCGACATTATCAAATGACTTGTTACAACACAGACTGACTCTTGTAAACAAATATCGAACCGTCTGATATCGAGCGAGAGGAGGCGGTAATGACTTACACACTATGTTCCACGTGTAGGGTCAGGTCCATTTAAACAAAATTCAGTTCAAACTTGTCCAACCCTCAGGTCTCATATATATCTTTATATATATACAGATGCATCTCGAAAGTTTGTTCACCTACGTGCGTATCTTAGTGTAAATTTAAATTAGCTTTTATTGTGATGTGAACGAAATGAGATCAATTACAATTACAAATAATTATCCGATATCAATGTGTAATAATTCTCAAACTGACCATGTCATCGTAAGGTCAGTGGTCAAGTTTCCAAACTTTTGCATAATGAAATAGATGGAAGGGGTCAAATGGAAAATTCGTATTTCTTAATTTTGGAATAAAAGTTCCAATGGTGATTAAATGTGTAAAAATTACATTGAATTAGAAAAGGGTAAATACATGATCAATGTTTGATGACGTTGATCCTTACTGGGTATTTGAAATAAAAGCTGTTGTTTTGGAAATGTTGACCCTGTATCACTTCACAGAGCTGCCAAAAGTGTCTTTTTCCGATGCAAAATTATCTGTTTCGTTTTCACTTTCAATGCTTTTAAGACATCCCGTATTACTTGACATTTGATCTACGAAACAATAGTAGGTGAACAAACTTTTGGGATGCAGCTGTACAATTAGTATTACGAACCAAGAGCGTACGGCGTGAATAGTCTGTGACGATGGTACCTCCAACAGGCTGTCTAACCTGCAGGTTCTCTTATGCTGAGCAGGATTACCAATACGGAAATACTTAATTAATAACATTCAACAATGAATCAAGAGCGTACAACACTTGAAGTCTGTGACAGGGGTACGTACAAGACCACAATCGTCACCTATCTGAACCTGCGGTTTGGTGCATATATTGTATAGATTTACCTTTGTAAGGTCCAACTCACATCATCTCGCTCGGGGTCAATAGTTATCCTCCGTTATACCAGGAACAGGGAGATTTTCTGGATAACAACTTCTTTCATGTGAAAACTCGACGTTTCGGAGTACATTTTTACTTCCTCCTTAAACAGGAATATTTTCTGCATAACATCTTCTTTAATGTGAAAAATCGTCGTTTCGGAGTACATTTTTACTTCTTCCTTAAACAGGAATATTTTCTGCATAAAAACTTCTTTAATGTGAAAAATCGACGTTTCGGAGTACATGCTTACCTCTTCCCAAAAACAGGAAGATGTTCTGGATAACGACTTCATGTTAAAATACACGACGTTTCAGTGTACATGCTTATTGTTTCCTAACTGCATTTCAAAGACTCAGTTTGATATAGGTCTCTGAATATACAAGGGATTATGGTTTAACTGTCAATATATTACATCTATACCCTAGGTACTGGTTATTTCATAAGAGTCGACATTTTGGGTCAATACCGAAAACTGGGCCAATACAGGACAACGATAACCCTTACGAGACTCTGAGCATGCGTAGTCCTACCTTAATTTGGTGAAAGACTGAAGTTATCGTTTCAAAACTTTGGCTACTGCTATCTGTTTATCATTCTTTTGTTATAACAATGTTTTGAGTGAGTGAGTTGGGGGTTAACGCCGCTTTCAAGAGTATTTCACTTATACTTTAATGTAAAAACTTCTACCCCAAAACAATTTTAAAATAGTAATTTCAGCACCTCGTGTATGTTTGCACAGACATAACACTAATAAGTATCATACCCTTGTGAATGGAATTTTGAGTACTTCTTAATGAAATATATTGTTTATCCAAAGACAATACAATACTTCCAGCAACATATTTTAGCCGTACCGACTCTTTAGCATGGCAAAACAAACCAACAATTATTGATTAGCAAGCGCGTGGCATTTAATACGGCCGAGACTATATTGGTGCGTTTGATTTGAGGACTTGAGAGTCGAGTTTTCAAATCAAACGATTGTTCTTGGCCAACTCGAGGTGAGGTGAGATGAGTTGGGGTTTAACGCCGCTTTCAATAGTATTTCCTTTACATCGAGGCTGCTAGTATTATGGCAGGGAGAAAGCCCGCAACGCCATGTGGCTATGGAATGCGGTGAAACCTAGCGAACCATGGGTGGTACTACGCTGAAATCCAGTGTAGCATTGAACCCAAACCTTACTGCGTGTAGAACAGTTCTCTACTGCAGACAAAGTTGCCGTGCCCCTGATGGGATTCGAACCCCGGACCGAAATGATTGAAATGAGCTTTCTATTTTTATGCAAAAAATTTGAAACATTGTCAAGTAAGTCAAGTAAGTAGGTCTTTCCGTATTGGACAATAAACCAGACCTCGGATCCGTACCTAGGTAAATACGGAAATACTGAATCATTAAGATTATATGATTGACGATCGCGAAGTAAACACTTCAGTGGAGTATTCAGGCGTGGAGGTTTCATAAATGATATTTATGGCAGAATAGAATTACTTGATTATTGACCTTAATGGTGTTATCTATAAAGCTTCGACAAGTTAATTAACGACAATAGGACGTGTTGGCTTCATAATTAATATTGATTCGTGAGCAGGATTAGTGGTTTATTGAAGAAATAACATGTGTAATATTGGTATTTGCGGTCTTGTCACATTGTGCACGTATTAACAATTCAACCGTTACCGTCAATGATCAATGTTTTGATTCTACAACAATTATTGTCAAAGCAATGTGCTATTTTGAGTATGGAACACACACTGTACATTAGTTCTATATCTGCTATATGGGATAAAGTACTATTGTTGATCTAAAATGGAGCAATAGCAAATAGCTGTATCAAGGTTTGTCATATTTATAACTTCACCGTTAATAAATGTTGGTAACACTTTTTGAGACTCATTGCACAGAGCATCCAATCATTGACACATCCTGGTTCTGAAGTCCTCTTACGCTGCGCCTTCTTTAGCGCAGCGTAACATACGCTTTAGACTATAAGCTAAACATATGTTTTGTTATAAAAAATGAGCTAAGAGGGCCCTTAGAACTTAGAGAGCTTTGTGAAAAAGGTCAAATCAGTTATAGTTTCAGTAAGTAAATTGGTTATGGAAATGTAAAAATATTTGAATGATTTTAATAATTGATAGAATTCAGTTGGTTCTTTCATAACATGGTTGTTTATTTCGGAAGAAATGTTTGGCTAAATTCATAAAAACTGATTACGATGGGTTTATTGATGTATCACGCATTTTAGCCAGAATAATCACACACATACACACACGCACACACTTACTCTCTCTCTAGTACATGACGAACATTTATGTCATATTTGCAAGACACAACGTGTTTATAAATAATGATTTCCTTGTATCATTCTAGGGCATAATATTGTTACAGAAACACTTAAACGATCTTGTTTCGCCGTGACGTGTTCGTTAACGAGACAGACGCACGTTTATCGGAACCTAGGGCAATGATTAAAACAGAACTGTCATCTTTTGGTACAAACAAGCCTACATATGCTCCCAGAGCCGTGATGATGGATTCATGGGATGTATTGACGAGACATTTGTGTTTGTACTTAGTGTGTGAACATTGTAAATACTCCTACATACATAATTTACTGGGTATTATACATTTCTCTCGGGGGCAATAAAGAATATCGCCTGATGTAGCTAGCAATATCATATATAAATACATGGTAACACTGACACATACATGTATTATTTATGCAGATAAAGTGTCAGAAGACATACATCACTAACATACACAATCTTGCTCCAGAAATGTGTTCAATCTTCTTTAAAAGCGCCACGTAAATGACAAAGAACGCTTCACTCCCGGAACCTGTTATTTTTTTTAACATAGTTGAATTGATATAAAATAATGTTTCTTTTTTTTGTAACTGAACATTTTCAAACGAGAAAATACAAAATCCTTGAGTATCCAACAATTTCAATAAATTATATATTTGCTAAGTTATGAATACACTTAGGTCGTGTTTAAATAATCATTTTTCATCATGCATTATCATTTCGTTTGTCCTGCTCCATGACTTTGTTTAAACTAAGAGATTTTTAAAGGGGCAGTATCACGTTTTTCGTAAAAAACAAAATTTCGAATTTCCCATTTATAATGATAGTTTATGTCATATATATTTACTTTAGAGGGTAAAACATCTTCTTACACAAACCAATTATCCGTAGTGGGAATAACGATGTTGCCTTTAAAGCAAAAATTGCATGGCGGCCATTTTATTGTTAAGACTTTTTATTATTTTGAATGACAAACACGATTCCCATGGCTTTATAGAACCATGTACATTCATTTTTAACTTGATTTTCCGAAGAGAGAACGGTGTTTTACTATTGGAAACATTATTTTTTCAAAAACATTTCATTGACTTATTTCAGCGAAAAAACGTGCTACTGCCCCTTTAAAGTCTAGCTTCTCCTTTACCAAGTCTAGCCTCATATCAATGTTCACCAAAACCTAAATACATAGCATCTGGAGAAGATAAAATACCATTTAGAAACTAAATGGACCTAACTATGGGTTTGCCACTTCATTAGCAAATAATAATGAATGTACTCAGTCTGACTTAAAGCTTGAACCTTCCATTGCATGTTAATGATGCATAACGGAAAGTTCCTGTAAGGACAGTGCTGTCTTTATAGAGGGCTCTGTTATCGGGATCGGCGGTTTTGAAGTAAGCATTTATTGATTCCATCCCCAGTAAACAAAAACACGGCTGATCATGAGTCTCTAAGTTCTTAATACTCCTCTTTGATCAAGATTTATTTTCAAACGTTGCTTGATTCATGATTCATAACTTCATATTCTTGTAAACGTGTCATTACGTACTAGATATGTTATGAAACAAGTTCATCTTTGGGTTTTCTGTGGTTATTAACTGTGGTCGGTGAAGCACATCATGATTTTATACTTGGTGACATGTTAGTGTTCTTGTAATACAGAGCACATTGGAAGCATACAACTCCGACGAAAAAGCATCAAAAATACATTTTTTTCTATTCTATGACTGTAGCTATTCATAAAGGACATACCCTACGCATAAAAAAACGTTTACTGCGCATAACTGCCGATATTAATTTTCAGGGATAAAAAGTGCGTTATTTTTGCGTGGTGACCCCCATTTTTGTCTTCGAATTTGAGTTCCATATATTGTCAAGTTCATATTTTGAAAGTTTTGAGAAATTCTAAATTCTGAAAATACATTTTTGAAGATAATTCATTGAAATTTTAGGTAAAAAATAAAAATTAATAGACACACTAAGTTGAAAAAAATAATTTCAAATTTCATTTTTCAAAATTATTTTTGGATAAACTTTGAATTATCATTTATATGTTATATGTTATATGAATTACAATTTTGCATTTGTTTTAAACAATCATAAAATTTTGCTGAAAAGATGGAATTGTTGATTTTCAGGCTTTTCAATAAAAGAGGACATTTTTGGACACAATTTTACTCGAAAACGAGCATGGTGACCCCCATATTTTATTTAATTTTTGAAATCAGCACAATCAGTTTTAGATATATGCTAATTTTCAGAAAAATCTAAATATTTTTATTTCTGGGTAGGGTATGTCCTTATATAAGTTGTAACTACAGCTATTCCTTCCACAGAATCATACAGGGAGTGAGTGTAAGGCATAGCGTGACGGGGAAACTGTAGTAACTGATGGCACGATATGAGCCTTTAAACACATGTCAAGACTATCAAGTTCGTGTAACAACAACTTAAGACAGAAATGAGTTATTTGAGAGATATTGTAGAAGTTGGTTATACACGCCTGACGAGTCTTTAGGGATATTATCCCTGCGTATTTCACTTAGACATGGAGGTGAAACGTCGTTATGTGCAGTGAATAAATAATAGCCATAAAAATGTCCTATCCAAAATACATTATCATGTTGAGAGGTTTCCTACAAGTTAGAAGTACAGACACCGAAACGTTGCCCCTGTGACACATAGAGAAATGGATATCCACAGATACAAGTCGTTAACAAATGCCATAATACTATATTTGTTGCAAGACCAGTAACAATATATTGTAATGGCATCCGCAATCATTTTGAATTACACCGCTAGGGAAAGTAATGTCCATTGTTCTGAGGAGTTGTTTTACTTCATAACTGACCTAACCTCTCTTATCTTCATGTGTTGAGATAGGTTTCTTTGGTAATGCACACGTCCGAGGTGTTAATTTGGAGGTGGTTATGTATATTTGCCCTTACGAAATTAACTCTCGGGAAGATATCACAAACCATCGGCTTCGCCTCGGACTTGATATTCCCTCGAACATTATACTTTGACAATGTTCGAATATTGCCTCTCGGTTTCGCCTATAGTCAATATTCGGAAATCCCCAATGAAATTGTAGAATCAACCTCAACATAACTACCTCCATCGATATTAACCTCAACAAATGCAAATTACAGTCTGTACATGGCCTCTTAACATAAGTTTGAACATATTTCGCTGATCTTCCTTTGGAGATTATTTGAACGGGATCATGTCATGCAAGTGAACTAGTTCAAATGCGCCAGTACGGACTCTACATTGAAGGATTCAATTCAATTCTTTTATTTCGATGTGTAGGCCATCGGTCCATGTACAATGCATGTAAACATTACAATTCTAGACAAAATAGCAGACAATAAAACTTTACAAATAAATTCATTAACTATGATGAATTAACATATTCTATTTGAGCAAGCGCTTCTCGTATGTAATTAAAACAGTTAACAGGGGTGTTTCTACAATTACTTGCTAATACACTATGATATTCAGCAACCACATTTACCAGACCCATACATTAACACAGGTTTAATCTTACTATCGAATAACTTGAACATGAGCTTTACATGAACAGTAGGACATTTTATGAACACAGACTTCAAATCTGAAACATTTTGTCCACGACAATCTAGTTGAAATAGAACGTCTATATCAATATAATACGTTGACGTTTTAAAGGGGCAGTAGCACGTTTTTTCGCTGAAATAAGTTGATGAAATGTATTTGAAAAATAATTTCACCATTAGTAAAACATCCTTCTCTCTTCGGAAAATAAAGTTTAAAATGAGTGTACATGTTTCGGTAAAGCCATGGAAATCGTCTTTGTAATACAAAATTATAAATTGTGTTCACAATAAAATGGCCGCCATGCAATTTTTGCTTTATACGCAACATAGTTTTTACTACTACAGATAATTGGCTTGTGTAATAAGATGTTTTACCCTCTAAAGTTTATTTAAATTACATAAACTATCATTATGAATGGGAAATTTGAAAAATTAAATTTTGCAAAAAACGTGCTACTGCCCCTTTAACGTGGACACCGTTATAAACCACTTTTCATATGAACGAAGAATACTGCAATTACCAAACACTAGCACCTCTGCCCACACTAACCTCTAAACTCCAAGAGCTACAATACTTATGCAATACATCGATTTCTGTGCATTTAATGTGAGCCATACATTTTTAAAAGTTCTTGTATTTCTATATTTTGACATTTTCATCTTACTTGATTACGGTCATGTACCACGCTGTAGATCTACCGTCAAGGAACATTGGTGTGTTTTCTGTTCCACGCCATGTGTTCTCAAAGAGGTGTGCACAGCTGCAACAAAGCAGGTGAAATGGAGTCAATAAATATTGAAACATTACCACAATCAAATCAATAGTAAAATCAAGCCGTGCACTTCATAATACATAACGCCCAATGACATAGACCATTGCCTTGCCTAATGACTGTGTAACATAAGAGTCTTAAATACAGTCTAATCCATATGCAGCACGTCTACATAAATGAATACTGTACACCTGTACTGAATTTTATTAATTAACTCTCAATGTTATGGTTCTTTTATGGTATATGGTAGACCATATGATTCGACAACTGGGCCAATACGAGAAAAACCGGGCCAATACGAGACAAACTGGGCCAATATGAGTCTGAGCATGCGCAGTTGCACATTTGGTGAAATCCAGAAGCTGTTGCTTCACAACTTTGATCCGTGCTATTTGTTCAGCAATCTTGTTTATATGATTATTTTAATATAAATGAGATCTTAAGTGTTGTGCAAATAGAATGAAAAGAAGTTAATTAATGAAATTGTCATTAATTAAGTATTTCCGTTTTGGCCGAGTTACAGGTCCTCGGTCCGTTGGATTGGCCCTCGACTTCGTCTCGGGCCAATCCAACGGACCGAGGACCTGTAACTGGGCCAAAACGGAAATACTTAATTAATGACACTATAATATGATAATAAAATATATAAGGATGAATGTACAGTAATTATTAAAATCTATAGACTAAACTTTAGTCTACAGATACCGTATCACTCACCCATGGAGATTATCACTTTTTCGCTTACAGTACCAATATATTTCTTTTAGACGTCTATTTGGCAATGGATTGATCTACTTGCATTTACAGAGGAGTTATTTGAAACGTTCTTTCAGCATGTTGAAAATATGACTTAGTTTCCATGACTATCAGTTTCAAATAAACTGTACTGTGTTTACTGTAATGCCTATCTGTGTACAATACACTCTCTCCAAACCGACTTGCTTCTAATTTGACGATCTCGCTAAACCGACTTTACATCAATAGTTCCTGTGTTCTTGTCATATTAAACAATATCCCTTGACCATCATTTCTCTAATAATATCACATACGATGACGATTTAGAGAGAGTAAATTGTATCTGTAATCTCTGTCCTTTTTTAATTATTCTTGGAATCCTTAATCTGATTGGTTCGATTTTAGATTTATTTTCTTACCAGGTGGTCACCATCGGCCTTATGTACCCTTTGCACACTGTATTGCTTCCAGAGACTAATAAACGAAGAACGTTTCATAGTCATATGTTGGATTTTCAGTGTTGAATTTCGAAAACATACGTTGACGGTGATAAATTATTATATCAAATACAATGTTAGATATTCCGCTCGCTCAGTGAACCCATGATCTCTAATCTTTAATTGGAGTGTTAAATCGGACTTGTTTGAATATCGTTTATCACACAGTGTACCTTTTAGGCATGGCATAGAGTGCAACTACCTCCCTTATGACACATTTGCATTTATCTGAATTAAACGTGCTTCATTTTAATAAATGTATAGTACAGCAGTGAATTGAGGTACATTGTCAAATACCAGCTCTTGTATATGTAATATACTTCAGTGTAATGTATCGCTAGACAGATATGACTTTTTTGCGTGTTCATGTTTATGACGCCAGGACACAAGGTTGACATTGTCAAGTACCATCACTATTGCAATAACTAACAGGAAGATATGTCCTTACACTATTGCTTCTTTCTCTCATAGAAGTTCATGTAAACGAGTCCGTGAACAAATACATTTTATGAAAACTCGTTAACATTTTCAGCTATTACTCATCATTGATATTTCAATGTACACTGTAGTTTTAGAAATGAACGTACTGTCACCCACCACGTTGTGTTATTAGTGTATATTTTGTCACGGGGCTCAATAACATAACTGAAGTGGGACCAACTCTACCGGACAATGTATTAATAAACTAACACTATGATCAAGCATTACAAGACAAATGAATAAGAAGTAAACAATTGTGTTTATTGCAGAATCAACAATCCAGTGGTGGAATCCATTTGCCGGGTCCTTCCGGATTCTCCCAAATATTGGCGGATCATGAAGAATCCTCAAGAATCCGCGGATTCCACAATTTTTGCCCTGTGATAGAGACACTGCTAATCAGCTCTAATAAAAATAACCCAGTATGATGTATAGCGTTAAACGAGAGTAGCAAACAGTGACTACTTTTACTCTTTCACGATGTCATCACTTGTATATAACCAAACACGCCCTCAATTAATATGTTCTATCTTTATGCAGCAACGTTCCATCAAGGAATGTCATAATCTTGATAAGATGGCCGTCTAACGTATGACTTCGTCAACAGTTTTTAGTGCAATTAAATTTTAACTTTTTCTATTAAAAAGTTTTGATTCACTAAATACATCTCAATTACGGACCAAGCGTCTAGAATTATATCCATGTACTTAAACTGAATATCACATAGCAGGAAGGATATTTATTTTATATTTATGATGATTGATCAAGCATGGATTTTTATATCCAATTATATGAAATAATCCCTATTTCGTTAACAAATTTTGAGAATCATGAATAGAAGCGTCTCTCACAATATAATGTAACACAGTAGATTTGATAAGAAACATGTGGTTGAAGTCTTTCTAGATATCGTACATTGTTTTCATATACATCCATATGACCTGAAAACAAAATTGGTTCGAACATACCTCATATTTCTAATTGCATTTTTATACTCATGGTCGAAATGTATTCAGATGTCACTTTCTCTAATTTTAAACAGATTTATATGATAAGTTAACCTAGATATGTATGTATGTATGTATGTATGTATGTAATACTATGTATGTATGTATGTATGTATGTGTGTGTGTGTATGTATGTATGTATGTATGTATGTATGTATGTGTGTGTGTGTATGTATGTATGTATGTATGCATGCATGCATGCATGTATGTATGTATGTATGTATGTATGTATGTATGTATGTATGCATATAAATGCATGATAATAAATTAAAAGTAATACACATCAGATGTCAATCATACAATGTTATTTTCACGTCAGAATTGTTAGTGTAACATAATGAGATTTAATTGAACACTATTTGTAAAAACGCTTTGTCCAATCTGATAGTCTATACATGGTAAACAAAGATGTATGTTGAAATGCATTACAATATGAAGCATTGACTTTATACTGAGCATAACTGTCTGTCTATATAATATACAAGAAATGTAAAGTCTCATAATATTTAAAATACACATAGCAAATAATCATTATATCTCCAAATAACATGGCGTGGTAATGTAGAAATAAGAAATTAAATCAAGATTTTCAAAACATTTGAAGACAATAAAAATCATAAAACAACAAATGAAAACCTCTCATTTAGAAAACTGTATAACTTATCACGTTAAGCTTCCGGCAGGGTTCGGTCCCTCTTTCTGCTGTAGAGAGCCGTTATACTAGCAATAAGGTTTGGGTGCAATGCTCCGCTGATTTTCAGTGAAGTACCACTGAAGGTTCGCTAGTTCCAACTGTCGCTCGTATGTTACACAGCAATGCAAAGTCACAATGGTTTTGCGGGTTTTCTCTCTGCAATAATACTAGGCCCCCATAGAATAAGGGAAATACTATTGGAAGCAGTGTAAAGCCCCAAATTACCAAATAAAACTCACCTCACTATGGCAACCCCCACTTTCTGTTCTTTGCAGTGTTTTGGTTCCTATCTGTACATTATCAATTGCTTTCCTCCTCTTTGTCCTCTGTCATCCTTTTAATGTCTAATTGTTTATTTTACAACCACAGAAATCGGATATTCTTCGAAGATTAGTCAGTAAAAGTCGACCTGAAAAAGTTCCGTTTATCTCTCTCCCGATTTCATTGCTCTTCCCGTGAATTATTTATTGAAAGCAGGGTATATCAAGGTAAAACAGTATATCTAAATTATGAACTATAATGCTATAGAGAATGACTAAATTATTCAATATCCTGCTCATCTGCTTATAAGATTTTATGAATGAGTGCCTAATATCATATTGTTTATCACCATCCAAGTAAACGTCAATTAATAGCACTGTTGACAGATAAGTCAATTATGAAACAATAAATGCTATAGAGAATGAATATATTATTCAATTTCCTGATCATTTGCTTATACGAGTTTATAAACAAGTACCTAAAATCATATTTTTTATCACCATCCAAGCGAACCACAATTTATAGCTTTGTTGACGGATACTAACAAATTATTACTACATAATCTTATAATATACATATATTTCGCTATGTAAATGACTCACATGTACTGCAAATGCACTAGAGAGATAGTGGTCTTTTCATTACTGAGAATAAAGATTAGATATCAGTCCATCTCGACACATCTTTGTTTACGTTCATGCGAGCCTTGTGGTCGCCATCCTCGATAATCCAGCGCTATTGTTCCGATAAATCTACTTGTGTGTAGATTTATCGGAACAATAGCGCTGGATTATCGAGGATGGGTGGTCACTCATTTAATATATATTTCTATTATATGCATGTTATTGTTGACTACAGAATTACCACATGTATACCTTATGTGACTTATGACCGCCTGGACATGATCGTACGTTCAACAGATTATATGCTTGAATCCGTCTAGGTTTTTAAGCACACCACTGTAAAGAAAACTTATAGAGTTAAACAGATGATAAAAATGATACAATAATATGCGTCATCATAACCTCTTTATTCATACTAATGACATTAATATAGAAGGGTTTTATTACTTTGTCTTTTGAAATTTTACTTCTCTTCAGTGTGTAATTTTGCAAAATTCTGTGATCAAATTTACAAATTACAATATTTCCTCTTGAAATGTTACAGATATAAGACAAAAGAAACCTACAAATGTCCAAAACAGTCAAAAGCAAAATACCACTAACGTTGATTTAATGATAATGTAATCGATAAGTACATATATTGTAAAGATTTAAGTGAACAAAATAAATAAATAGAAATAAGGTATATAAAATAACTGCTCAAAATATTCTACCTTCTTGGACTTCGTTTTGACGCATTATTGCTGGAGGCGTAATAAATTATGTTACCAGTTTATTTAATTTCCAAAAACAATATTAAAAAGTTGCATTTCACTTTCTCATCTTGCCTAGTTTAGATAAGTAGACTTCAAAGCTACGATACATTTTTAAAATGAGTTAAGTACGTTATGTAATTATTATCTTATTTCATTTATATTGTTTAACATATTTAAATGACATCATTTATGTCACTTCTTTGCATGTGTCACTAAAGTGTCTCTAAACATTTTGCTAAATTGTATGAATTCCTTTTCATGTACGAGATGAGGAGTAATAAACAAATACTCTCTCAACTTTGTTTCCGAAGAGTTTATCACTACCGGATTGAAATATATTGCATAGTTTTTCTAGCCTTTCTTTTGAATTGTAGTTTACGTGTGTGACAATTGTTAAAAGCATTTGAGTGACACACACAATATAATTGGAGACAGGCGTTCAACATTAGGCATATGTCATGGTTATAATGATTTGACACTGGATACCATGGAATATGGACAGATCAACAGACTGTAGTGGGCAAGTATATTTGCAGGTTTTCAGTGTTACATGTGAGATGTAATCAAAAGAGAAGTTGAGAGACACATAAATAGCCTAAAAAGAAGTAGTAAATTGACAGTGCGAGACACGAAATTAAGATCGCAGACAAACCTCTCACACACTATATATATGCCATACTGATTAAATATCTGATGTGTCACTTAATAAATTCCTTAAAACTTATGCCATCATTAGAAATACTTGCCATTTAGATATTTGGGATAACACTACCTTCAATACTACAAATTCTTGTACTTTTTCGGGCCGAGTCCCATGCGGGATTCGAACCCACGCCCTCAGAGTAAGGCAACTATCGCCAGTATTGACTGTACCAACAGCTTACCACACGACCATTTCGCCTCGTTATTAGATGCCATCATGTCTAACTGGTTCTAGATTTGATACCAAATATCACTGAATAAGTAAAGCTTTTAACACAAAACTACAGGAGTCAGTGAAAATGACATTATATTTGCAATAATGTTAGTAATATAAACATGCGAATAAAATATATCCAACATAGATTGTTCTGTAAGATGTTATTTTAAGTTGTAGATGTATCACCTTTAATTAAATTAAGTTACATTTTCGATTCCAATATCCAAGTTCCAACATACCTGGATACTGTATACAAGTGTGATTACATTTAAATGTTTACGTGGGGAGGAATGTCGATGATTTTAATGTAATTGTTTCTTGCTTCATTTCAGTGTGACACTAATATGAAATATAATCCTTACAGATGAGATTAGGACATATTAGATCCAAATAATGTCAACCAAAAAGGAACGAAAAAGTGACAGTGAGTGAAATGAAATGTAAAAATGTATTGCAGCTGGGAATAGCTTCCCGTAGACTGTATGAATGGTTGTTACAATGGATATATTAAAATACTGGTCTCTCATAGTCTCATGTCAAATATAAACCTCACATGTCATATTTTTTTTATCATTGTTGAGGTTACTCGTTTCTCAGGTAAACATCCTTTCAATACCATACATAATACCCTGGGTAAAGAAGAAGTATAATTAGCTGAAATTTCACACGTGACAAGATGGGATTCGAACCTGCATCCCGTAGCACCTTAAACTGGACACTTTACCATGGGACCACGACGAACCTGGCAATAAAGCGATTAATGTCTGTATCTGTGGTCACATTTCCTCTACCCCAATATAACGATAATAAGGGAGACATAAATGTTGTAGTGCGTTGGATGCACAGCTTTTCGCTGAAGTCGAACAGTGATTTGTAACCGATTGAGAAAATTTTGTGTCTTTTCTTTATGATAAATATAACATTCTCCCTCGGTTTTGGTTCTCTCTCTCCCTCATGTTTACGTTTTCAACCAAAACATCGGGAAGGCGTCATAACACAAACCAGGGCTCCGTTCCATAACAGCGAGCGCTTATAATCGATGATTGATCGCTCAATGTAGTGCTCAAGTAGCGCTCAAGTAGCGCTCAAGTAGCGCTCATTCTCTCTTGAACGACACGGTGCAATTTCCCGGAAGTTTGCTCGCCTTGCTCCGTAGCGCTACATTGAGCAATCGCTTTGAGCGACGACTTTGAAAACTCTCGTGAACACGGCCCTGGTAAAGCAGATACCATAAACTCATTTTATGGTCTCTGGGTTGAGACACAAAATATTTGTGGCCTGGATCTCATATTATATTATGTCTCTGGTCACATTAAACTCAGTCCAAACTGCACTCAGTTTAAAATGGTACTTGAACACTGGATATACGCTCGCGAGGAGGACCTATACTAGCATAGAATGTACGATTCCTTCTTTTTGATAATACTCTGACATTGCGCTTTGAGCATGCTCAGCTTTGAATAACGCTAATATGCATTTGGACTAGAATTATTATCATTATAAAAATATTTTACATTATTTCGTTGATTTATTCTAGCGATTAAATTCTAAAGGTCAGTAGGAAACTACAATTTGTGACTATAATAATTGCCGCTATATGGTAAACATAGATCAAAGTGACTGTCATATTTCGAGAAGATGTTTATGTAGACTCTTTTTCAATAGGCCCCCCTCTCTGGTTTTACACAGTTCCATCAGTCATTTGTTTTGATATTTGAAGCGCAATCTGTAACAAACCTTTGAATCAAGTTTAAGTTTGCAAATGATATTTAGAGTGTTTTCTAAACAAGATTTGTAGCGATAGTAAAAGTTTATCAAGTTATAGGCTATTGTCACAAGACTCAAATCTCGCGTGACTCGCTTTTTTATACCCCAGGTTACATTTTTACAACTTTTTATATGAACTTCATCAACAGGTTTCTCTGTGTATAGTTGTATTCATATACATGACCGGGGATGTAGCTCAGTTGGTAGAGTGTCCGCTCATCACCCGGTAGGTCGGGGTTCGATTCCCGGTCGCATCATACCAAAAGACGTTAAAAGATGGGAGTTGTTGCTGCCTTGCTTGACACTCAGCATTATAAGGACAGAACAACGCTTTAACTGGCGCTGCACTGTGGCTGCCGGGTGCTATTTGCACACAACAAATTTCCATTGTACATTGTATTACGGACAATAAAGAGTTATTATTATTATTATAAAAATTGAATTGTATGTTTGAACTTTCTAAATTATGTTTTCAAAGATTCTGAGACACTGAAACATAATACCATTCATCAGAAGTTTGTCAAGTTTTGTTACTGCATCTCTTGTTACGAATGTAACTGCAAAGAAACATTTTAAACTGCTAACATCTTAGAACTTTAGCCAAATAACATACGATATGCATTATGAACACTTTTATTTTTTCCAAAACGTTTGTTATAAATTGTTATAAATGTGAAAAAAATAGTTAGAAATGTATTGTTTATCTCCAAAAAGAGACTGTAATGAGTTGTTAATCCACACTTGGGGAGTATTTAGCTCTTGTAGGGGAACAGAGTAAATTTTCTTTTTTAAATGGTAAAATTGCACAATGACTTATCAACATTTCATTCGAACTTCACGAAGATTTCTATGCTCTATGCTATAGTTAAGTGGTGCTCACATTTATATTTATGTCTCTGTAAAAAAAAATGAAAAAGATTAATATTGTTTCTAGGGCATCGACGCATCACTTTCACTTGTGTGCGTGACAACCTTTTATTTTCTTTCCAAATCCATTTGTCCAACAAATATATGGGTCCGTAAAAAATGGCGTGCTTCCGTTTTTAACACTTCCGTACTATATTTTGATGAAGAAAATAGAATGTACTCCTTCCTTTTCATGATCAGTTTTTCCAACAAAAAATAGATAAAAGTCCCATGGCAATCTTCCTTCCGCTTACACAAGGCGTAATCAGATGATCGCTAAGTGTTGTATTGTAGATGGTGCGGCAACAATAGCTGATCCAGGACCTTTATTGAAAAAGAAAAAAATGGAAATTATGCATCTGTTAATAGTTTTCATCACAACTTGTTTGTTACACGCGAAATAAGTAAGTATGGCCACCCGTTGTACATGTGTGTCGTTAAATCACTCTCTCTAGTGTAGTTACTTATATAAACTCTGCTTTGACAAAGCCCTAGCAAAATTTTATTTAAAAAACTGCCTCGATTAACCTTTACATAATCTCATAAAGTTCATTGTTGCTATTATAATTCATTAGTGTACATGTCATATTGCAGATCGCAGAATTAATTCGTTCAGTTCATTCCTGGCGATTAGAATAACTATACCGATTCAAAATCTACAGACTGACAGATACGATACGATAAGATACGATACGATACGATGGGATGGGATGGGATGGGATTGGATGGGATTGGATGGGATTGGATGGGATGGGATGGGAAGGGCAGGGCAGGGCAGGGCAGGGCAGGGCAGGGCAGGGCAGGGCAGGGCAGGGCAGGGCAGGGCAGGGCAATGCAATGCAGTGCAGTGCAATGCCATGCGATGCGATGCAATGCAATGCAATGCAATGCAATGCAATGCAAGACAAGGCAAGGCAAGGCAAGGCAAGGCAAGGCAAGGTAAGGTAAGGTAAGAAGACGTCATCCCGACAAGGGTGTTATGTCTACATTACGTACGTCATTCACATTTATGACTGACATTTCAGCTGTGCAATTCATTGAAATGTTGCATTTGCAATTACAAGTATCTCTAAACAACAACAAAAGCTCATTATACACACTCACAAAACATCTACAAGAGGATTACATATCTCTTATACATACACGTGACGTGAAAAGGTTGTCATTGTTTTAATGAATCTACAATGTATTGTGAATATATTCAATGATGTTTTTTTCTGTATTCTGGAGCGGTTTTCGGATAAGCTATTACAACTTAACGATCAATACAATTTTGGATGAAATAACAATGTTTAAGCCATAACGTTGTCTTGTTATTGTTGATGGGTTACCGGAAGCTTCTTGTGAGGTGAGACTCTAATAAAACATCTGTCTGTCTGTCTGTCTGCATACATGCTGCAGGTGACTTCACCGTGAATGTTAAAGGTACATCCATTGCGTTGTTGTGGGTCACATATGCCGAACGTTATAAATGGTTTTAATCTTTCGAGAAGTACTGACTATTACCGAAAATTGCCATTTTGATGATAGTCAGTTAAGTATATTGACGATATAAAGGTAAAAGTGTCGATTTTTTTATCGAAAATCGGACAATGCAATGCGTGTGGCGCGCGTCAATTGGTCAAACGTATTTTTTAAAACTTATTTTCACCATACAAACAGATAACTTTGGGTTGATAGTGTTTAATAGGTCATATAACTACTGTGCATGTAAATGGGACGTGTAGTTTCTGTTTCTGTACTGTGTAATGATGTTTCTCAATTTTAATTTAAAACTAGTAATTATGATATAATTAGCTATTGGGGGTGAATATGCAAGTTGAGTGAAATTATTTGAACTGAAATTAGCACATATCGTATGTTGGCACGAATTTCAACCGAATAAAAATTATGAAACACAATGGTTGTATCTTTAACCCATTTAATGACCTTTAAAAGCTGTTTAGGTAGATTAGGACACCTGTTGCTATTTTTTCACTTAGGGTCTCATGGTCTCATCGTCTCATTACGACGTTGAAGAACATATTGAAATGGAATACATGAGACAATCCATATTTCTGGTTACCAACTTATATTTTCGTGAACAAAGAACACGTTTAGAAAGTATATGTTATTAGGTATGGTTATTCTTATTATGTATCATTTTTATTGAGTTGACAAACAAGTTTTCTGCCTACTCAAGTCCATGGCAAGGCATGCTTAACTAAATGGATATACCGGTATTCTATATATCGTAATGTAAGTCCCAAGATACTACGAATTGTTTATTTATGACGTCGCTACTTGGTTAAAAATGTAAAACTTTCCTCAAGACACCAATATCTGCCACCATGTGTGGATTTGCTTGTTCTGTCAAACAGTAGTTGCCATTTACGTAGCCGTACACGTAGCCGTACACGTAGCCGTACACGTAGCCGTACACTGTAAACTGAACAGTCGCATGAATGGTGACCTTTACTGAATGATATATATCTATCTTGTCCGTACCATTTTACCAATTCCTTTTACATAAAATCACAAAACATGCAATATATTATCTGGATTCTTCATCCATATTATATTTAGCTCATAAAATATTTCCCGAATAAGTGCCATGTGTAGAACAAATACCACCAGTTGATGATTAAAACAAAAGATAAGCGCCGGGTTTTCAATAAGCGCAATTCCCCGATACGCCTCCTTCAACCGCAACTTCTCCAATAATCGCCGCGTCTCCGTGTTTCTTGACATGTCATTTAAATGTGTAAACAAGTTAAAACAACCTCATTAAATGTAAGTTGTATAGATAAACATCACCGTTGACATGTCTTTTCTTTCGGTAACTTTTGTCTCGTGTTTTTATATTAACGTCACTGTGTACCCTTACGAACACGTTGCTTATTAGCTCTGTTCTAGTCATGATGGATTTGTTGATTATTCATCATTCATCGTTCGTTTTATCAACGAATAAAATAATGCAGGCAGTATCAAAGTTCATATTTAGCAAATCAAATTACTTAAACCCCATTTCGAGGTGGATAATAATCCGACTAACGGGCCATTACGCAGCATGGTCCTTGTCAACGTGACCCCAATACAGCCACAATCACAAGAACCTCTTAACATCTTAAGGGATTATTCAACAATGGTGGTATGGGGTGGTCGATGATAATCTTGGTAGAGTTATTTTTTTCTTTGACTATTTTTAATGTCAACATTACCATCTATCCTCAAACATAAGTTGCCCGACGTTGAGGTGTGTTATTCAACATACATCTCCAATCAGATTCAACAGTTATCATCGCTGATGGAGTATTAGCTACGCATGCGCTTTATGATTCTATGTTACTGGTAACTAAAGGTGTTGCATAACTTATGAAACAAAGTAACTGAAGATAAGAGTATTCATCGTCTTCCTGTGGTCTAAGATTGATTATGAAGGAACATGTACATTATGCGCTTCAAATGTAATAGGAGATGAGTATCATTATATATTCCGCTGTGATTTTTTCAACAAATTAAGGGAAAAGTTTATTGTAAAAAAAAAAGTTGCAAAGCCTTCAACATTTAATATGACTTCTTTATTTCAAACCAAAAATGTCATACTCTAATGAAATTGTCCGTATTCTGCCGCCATGTTTTAAGTAAATTTAGATAATGCGTTGTCCATATATTCATATTATATCAACTCTTGGAAACCTCATTATGCTGCCTTGTAGCCTTGAGTGAATAAAGTTTCTTTCTTTCTAGAAACAGAACATAGTAAGTTATATTCAGAATGTATTCAGTTATGGTTCTAAAGTAATACATTGCCTATCGTATCACTGTGTCACCGGGTTAATATGCACACCGGGTTAATGTTCAATGTAATTAACGTGACAGCTGAATATATATTGCTTTTTGTCACTTGATAAATAGAGATTATTACCTGAGGAAGTGTGTCATATGACTTTTACGAAACGAGTGTGAATTTTTGTATTGCCCGAGCGAGAGCGAGGGTTTTACATAAATTTGTTTCGTAAAAGTCATATGGCACACTTTCGAGTGTAATTATTTCTTTATTACCCATTCTATTCCATTTTATTCGCGTAAAATTAGCCAGGAAATGGCCCACTTCCTTTGCGACGGCAAGCTACAGTGACGTCACGAACAATCGTTTTATGACGTCACAGACAACGAAATACGGGAAGCCGCGGTAAAACAATCGTTGCTAGGCAAACGTGATATGTGAACATGTGCTCATATCAATAATATTAACTCGTTTATTTTTAACCATATGGGTAATAAGAAGACGTATGGCACAATTACCATATCAAGTTAATTAATAGAGACTGACCTGGTACTTGAAGGATTTAGGAATGCTAAAAGTTAAATTTTTGATTTATTTTTTTTAATAACCAGAGTGCTACTTACTTGTATGATGAATATAGATTTTTGACAAATCTTATATGTGTTTTATTCCATTACAAATCTCCTTATGAATCGTGCCTCAATGACAAAATTGTCTGATGAAAAAAAACCTGAAAAATTGTTTATGTCTTTCAGAAAGCCAGTTATAAATGATTCATATCCTGTGAATGATTTATATAACACGTGTTGATACTGTATATGCATAAATAACTTTTCCTTGTCTTTCGATATGCAATATCTCACAACAAATTGATGTACCTTATTGCCAGATGAATTTGAGTTGTTCATATATTTCTTCATTTGGTTTCATTTAATAATGTGCACATCGGAATACTAAAATTAAAACATTATCAAAGACATTGTATTCGTTATTCATTTTTTTATATTCATATTCATTTGAATCATGTTCTCCAAAAACTGATTCAGTTTCAAAATCATCTCTTGCTTATTGATGAACGAACGTTTGTGAATGAAATAACGAAATATGTATTCTTATCAATGCATGTTCATTTGTAACATGTTATTTTAGGTATTTCAGCCTTCGCTGTAATTAAAATATTCTTATTGTACAGCTGCATGCAAAAAGTTTGTTCACCTATCTGTGTAATTCAATGGAAATATCATGTAATTTGGAGTGTCTTTGAAGAATCGTATACGCGCGAAAAATAAACCGATCACTTTGCATGTTTGCATTCTAGAAGACAGTTAAGTGTTCAATAACATAACTCATTTGATGCCTCATAGTAAACGGTTACAGTTTGGGCAGCTCTTTGAAGTGACCAGGGGTAAATAATTTCAAAACTTTTTATTTTCTTCTGTAAAGACCTCAGTAAGTGATCAACTGGGTCCAACACACATAACATATTTTCTCTTTTACTCATTCAATGTATTTGTGATGAAACTATTCTCATTTTGTTGAATGAATTATATTGGAATTTTCAAACTTTGACTCCTCCTGTCTATTTCATTATGCCAAATTTCATAAACATGAACAACTGAGAATGATTATTTTACTTTAACATGTGATGCAGTTTGATTGATATTACTGTGACCGTCAATATACATGATATGTGCACTAAGATACACATGTAGGTGAACAAACTTTCGGTACGCAGCTGTACATACGTATTCTCCAGTTGATAAAATCCTTATGTAACTAAAAGTAAACTGTTGGAGAGTATATGTTCTTTAGCTCGGCTTATGTATTTAGGTCACGTGACGTTATATTTTTTTTATCTCAGATTGTGACATCAATTCAGGAGATTACGTGTTCTCCTCATCTCCTAAGTGAGGGATCAAATACCTACCTTCCTGCAAACACAAGTCATTATCCAAGTGTATTTGGTTCACTCCCGTTATCACCACTCAAATAAGTTGTAAGCTTAAGGATACAGAATTGACCTGAATTACTGGGAGAATGTACATCAGCCCAGTACATTATACGGTATGGGGGTGCTCAAGTTTCTGTTTGTGCTGCTTAGTATTCAAACTGGGAGTAGTCATAAGGCCTCTCCAAAAAAGAATTTGTTTCTGGTTTCCGCCTGCATCAGTTTCAAACCTACGCCTCAGGTCTTTTTTTTAGGTTTTCAAAAGTAAGGGGCAGATAACTGTAATTTTTTAGCCTCAGAAAACATTGGACGCAGAAAATGTCACTCGTTTCTGTTGAGATAGAGTGTAGGGGTGAGATTATTGACTATTTGGAATAGTAACACATATTTAAGAAGGTCTGTGCTTTATTTATATAAATAACTGCATAAATTGTGTTTGTTTAACTCTTCATTCCATCGCATCCTCGTAAAAGCAGCCTGTAAAGACCAGAAACATTTTTTATTTAATTGTTGGGCCTAATGGGAGCAGTCATAATGGGAAGATAGCGTTTATTACACATAGAAAGAGATACAGCGATTTAATGAACCCGGCTATACTTAGAACTATACCAAAAACAATTTGACATTTTAGCACTTTATATGAGTGAATCCAATTGTACGTTAACCATTTCTGCGAATGTAACGAACTCGTACTAGTTTCCGTATATAATTTTAGTTCATTACTACACCTCACGACCCATTATAGTCACAATTTCATACCAGAACAAATGAAAATACAAATTTGTGTAGTGTGATCATAACGGACCAGTAACTGTAATCACAATGTTAAAATTTGTTAAATATCAACATTGTTTACATAAACTAAACTGCATGTGGTAGAACTTTTGGATTAAACACCATTCATATGCTATTATAACTTCGAACTGATATGAAATCAGAATTGTAGCAAACATGAAGACATGTAGATTGTTAACTTGCAAAGTGTAACATGTCGTTCACAACCATGCAAGTCTCAAAAAGACCAAGTCCAAGGATGCAAACCTATTATTTTGTATTACAAAAACGATTCCCATGGCTTTACCGAAACATTTACATTCATTTTCAACTTTATTTTCCAAAAGGGAGAAGGATGTTTTACTATTGGTGAAATTATTTTTCAAATACATTTCATCAACTTATTTGAGCGAAAAAACGTGCTACTGCCCCTTTAAATCATGAGAGTTGTTACATCCTTAATGGCTTTTAGAAAGTAGGGTAGAAAACACGTTAACTATTAACATGAGCTGCCAGGATCATACAGCTAGGGTTTTCGATAATGTTTTTGATATATATTCCCGCTATAAAGTAGCCTCGCTTCCACAGGCATCGTCAACGTCAGCCGCAAGTTTCATATTGTGTTAGTCAATGGAAGGGGATCTCTGCAAAAAATGAAGACATGTTGACTTGTAACTTGTAAAATGTAAAATGTAGTTATCAACCATGCAAGTCTCGAAAACAGAAGTCCAAGGATGCAAACCTCACATTTTCATTCTGTCAATCTTAGCTTTCCGTTCACAACTTTACAAAGTTGAAATGTAATTCTAGAAATGTCAAAGTCGAAAAGTCAACTTGTCATTTTTAATTATTTAATCTAAATATTATACTCTTAAAATTCATCCCTCTACCACTTATCAAATTTGATTCGACTCTTTGTGACGTTATACCTGATTGAGTGTATGACGTCAGTGTATTCTAACGCAAAACGGTTCGCTCTCGGCTTATCGCGGTCCTGCAGTTCATAGATAATGTGCCACTTGAAATATGTAATAAGATATGTTTTCTTTGACTGAAACAAGGATAATAACTGTTTGAAGCGAACCCAAACAACATACACACTGACCACGATGACTCCTGTCATGGTCAGCTGCTGTAGTTTCACTGTTTAAAATACTGGTCCAAATTAGAATTATTTCCGAAACAGATACAACAGATTATATTGTGTAAATGTAGAAGGAAAACATGATGGAAACCACAAAGCGAAGATTTACGCATGCTTATTTTATAGTTTGGCCTGGAATGTTACGTCATCATGTATCCAAACGCGGTAAATCACCTTTGACTAAAACCGTGTTCGAACCACCGTTCGACGATAAAATAAACCAATCAAAATCGAGGATTTTAAAATGTCATGGTAGAATTAATTTTTGTGTTTGTATTGTAATGATATGATAATATCAGAGTATCTCACCAATTGTCTTCTAAAAACAAATATAACAACAAGAGTTGATTAAAGTTAAAATATTCGAGGCTTGCCATTAACTAATGATGTAAAAGGATTATGACGATTTGATTGTAACGTTACTTACCATGTAGATATCGCTTGTAGATATCGTATGATCTCACCCAAGCATATTTCCTGTGGGAGCCAGTTTTGAATGAAAAAAGAGGATTGTTCATGAAACATTCGATTCACCGAAAATTCATTTACGTGATTACATTTTATGAAAACATACTGGGAACTTTCTGGTTCAGATGTACAGAAAGAACAAACATTTGAATAACTTATTTTCATTTTCAATAGCTCCCTTCTTGTGAAGATTGCTCTATTTATAAATATATACTGAACATCTAAAAAGGTCACACTCTTAGTACAGTTTCTGTACTTTTCAACACTCTAATCTATGAAATATGAATATAGAGAAGTCCATTCTGCAACTTTGAGCCTGTGTAGTGTATCTCCTTGACAACACATTAATGGAATCAACATATCAATTCTTTTAACTTTATAAATTAATAATATGACATATATTTCTACTACAATGAGTTTGTTACACTTATAACTGACTAACAAATATATTAAATAGACATATCTTAAAAGAGGAGACATATCTTTGTACAACATAAATTACCTGAACTATAATCTAAATATTATTTTTTCATATATGAGTTAAAAAAATACATTTTTAATTTCTTGAAAACAATGCGCATGTCAATGTATTCATGAATGAGCATTTTTGTAAAATACACTGACGGGTAAAAGAAAGTATATCACTCAGTTGTATTTATCTTATGTACAATTTTCAAAGACAAATATCTCAAGTTTTCGACGTCGTATTCAAAAACTGACTTTTTTGGGAAATTAATCCAAAACGTTGAATCAGTCAAAGAATACCTCTACGCGATTTATAAAAAAATTATCAAAATTTGAAAATTAAATTTTGAAATTCCCCCAAATTAATTTTGATAAAACACAACTGGTATGTGACATATAACACATACTCTGTGTGAAAATCAATAAATGTGCCTCGTCCTGCACACATTTACAACATTTTGAACATGGTAGGGGTCATGTTGGTGTAATTTTAATGTCTTACCCCTGTCTTCTTTAAATAATGATATTTCACCTAAAAAATAATACAGTCACCAATTAAGTCATTCAAACTACTGCCGAAGGGTGTTATTGTATCGTGCCAAATTCAAATGCATCTCATTTCCTTGACATATTGAATTAATCGAAACATCATATCCTGTAAAAGTTGCAGTCGATTCAATATTTAAATTCAACAATGCAATTATATTTTTGAAATTATCAGTGATACAATTCTATCAGTAGAGAACTATTGTCAGTTTTCATTCTTTATTCAAAATTATTTTCATATTTTGGCAAGGAGAAGTTGAATGTGCATTGTTTAAAGTGTGAAACAAGTTATCTAGGCTTATGATTTACATTTCATGATTGAATGCAGTAATTTGTGTCTTTGTATATAATTAATTGACATATTAATCATAGACAAATGTATTTCTTTCCCACAACAATATTAACACACTTTTGACTAATTAAATGAAAATAGATGAATAAACGTATTCAAAACCAAAATATAATTCAAACTAGTTGAGAAAATTTTGTAAAAGAATAAAAGAGAGAAATTAAAATCAGCTAAATAACACTTTCCCCTTGATCATTTTGTTGTTGTTGAGTATTTGTACTCAGAACACTTTTCAGATATACTTAAAGTGCCATGCAGGTTTTTTTTAGTTTTTAAAGAAGCATGTTAAGTAAATTTTGTTCCCTGATAATTGCTGTGTGTTTCATTTTAAATGTTTTAGAATTAATAATAAAGTTATCAACACTGGCTTATGTATTTCCTTCATTTTCTTCCCAACTAACCTTTCCTTCCAATATCAGGATTGCCTTATTCAAAACAATGGAAATTCATTTCTAAAAACAGAAGACTTTACTGAATACACGTAAAATAGGAGTATAAAAAAATTAAGTGAATGTTGACATGTATGGTTGAACTGAAAGGAGATAATGTGTAAATGAACCCTGCTGTGGATACAATACCTTGTAACAGTTTTACTTAAACAGGCAAACCGTTTACAAGCCAGTGAACAAAGCCTAATTAAATATATTTCTTATATTATCGAACTTTGCAGTTTAAGATAGTTTAAATAAAAATAGAAAAAATAAAAATAAAAATGAAAAATAAAAATAGAAAAGAACAACATGTGCAGTGCATGTTTAAAATTAAAGTCTTTTTCAGATCACAGACGCTTAGCTTAGCCTTCAATAGTACCACATCATGCATGTGTCACCACGCACAGGAAATGTAATTAAGTATTTATTTTATGGTTCTAACGTGCTCTTTTAATCTAACTTCAAACTACAAACTTTTCAAACATGTGACAGCAACATGTGATAGCAGTATCACACATAAACGGTGACGAAGTAGGTTATTTTGTATAAATTCCGAAATATGTACGTTAACCATTTCTACTGTCAATTCCGTGTTTATCAGAACCGGTCACATGACCTTGTTTAAGCCAACATGCAAAAGCATATCGCTTAAATTTCATAGTTTTAAATACTGAACTAATATAAAAAAAACAACAACACGATATCTTCTTTTTGACAGATAATTGCTTTGAAATTTAATTTTTTGTTGTTGAGACCATGCATTGATGCAACGTTTAGATGAACACAATGTATATCCATAAGATGAAAAAAAACTGGATCATAAAAAGTTTTCTTTGAAGTTGAAATTATTTAAAAGTTAAAAACTTTTGTTATTCCATGGTTGTAAAGGTCATTTCTTGGAGGGGGTTTATTCACATATTATAGCATAGAGTTCATATGCAACAAATGTTCACTGGATATTCCAAGATTGTATAGGTAATTTCTTGGAGGGATGTTTGTTCACATATCATAAAGTTCGTATGCGACAGGTATTCACTAGATATTCCAAGATTGTATGGGTTATTTCTTGGAGGTAGGGGAGACCGGGGCACATTGGGCCAAAAAACACTATTTCCCCGTTTTTTCGTAACCTACATGTATGAACACAAGAAACATGACACTTTGCATATTTACAGCATCCTTCATTGTCAAAATACAAAAATGTGGAACAACGAAATATATAAACAAATTTATAGTAAAGACAAGAAATAAAAAAAGTGAAAAATGCTGTCCCAACCTGCCCCACCCTGGGGCACTTTGGGACATGAACCTGGGCACTTTTGAGACCTAAGGGAGACAATCGAAGATGGTATTACATTTGATAGTTTTTCTTTAGTTCTTGATACTATGATTGTCCGTTATTGGAGTCAGTAATGCAAAAACCCCGGCATAAATGCTTCTTAACAGCCCATGTTTAAAGGTTTGTCCGCTATTTTACGTATATGGTTATCATTCATCTAATATTATAAGTATAGAAAGCTGACAAAGCCGTCGGGTCAAGGTTGTGTAGATACAATGTATACCTATACAATTATAATAAGTACATTAATTCTGATGTTTAGGTCTTGTGAACTAATTGATAATCAGAGTACTTAATTATCTGCTATAAGAACCCTTTATTCATTCCCTGTTGATGCTATCTAATAGGGTTGTAACAATACATCGAACTATCGATGTATCGCAATAGTTGGCTTGGCAATAGTACTGTATCGATAGTATATACAAAAACACTATCGCTATCGCAATAGTAAGGTTAACTATCGACACTATCGAAACTATTAAATTTCCCTTAATTATGAATGATTTGCACAAGCCTCACTGCATTTGTTTGAAGATTTTTCATTTTAGAATGTCAAAAGTGAATAACTAGAGATAGGAAATAGCAAAATGACAAACAGTCGTTTCATTTATGATTTCTTTACTGATTTTGGTTCAATAGTCCTTACATCAATTAAACATTTCTACTAAAACCTATAAGAAATCTAGCTGATTATTGCGTATTTGTACAAAAAACACTATCGCAATAGTTATTGCAATAGTGAGTTACAATAATCTATCGCTATCGCAATAGTTAGTGGCAATAGACTATCGCTATCGCAATAGTCTCTTTGGGTCAATAGTCAGTCCTACTATCTAACATAGACATGTCACTAGAAACAACAGCATGGGATATACATGTAGTGAGTGAGTTATCATTAACCCTGCTTGGGCAATATTGCAGACATTAGCGGCGACCAATGGATAAAGATCCTTTTTTATATTAAAGAATGGCACTAAGGTTAACCTTAGTGTTAAGGTTGTTTTGTGATACGATCCTGGTCAGTACAATTCGTTATGGCAGATATCTACAAAGCAAATTGTAATTCTAAAGTCGGTTACAAAAAGCATAACAATGACATTAGATGAGGTTTAAGGTCCAACAATTAGTAAACGGATATTATGAATTGTTTAAAATACACTGGTACATGTATATGTTGAATTTGCATAACGGATAGTCGGCGATAGAACGCACACTTTAAGCGACAGCACGGCTAATACACTTTAGTACACATATTGATAGGATAAGATACACATGTAAGGCTCTTAAACTTTTAGCTGATACTGTTAATGATATATTCCGCAGACGTCAGTTACATTCTTAATTTATTTTACCTACACATTATTTTATTACATATTTTTAATTATTATTATTTATCATCTCTGTTGTATATATCATAGTTCATGTATTTTAATAGTGTCTCGTAAGCCAATATTATGGCTGGGTGATATGTTATATCCAATATGTTTTACAATTGATATTTTACCTGTAACATATCATGTGACACTTAAATACAATATTTCTGTCTGTCTGTCTGTCTGTCTGTCTGTCTGTAACGTGTCGAACTTATATAAAAATTACATTTTGAATAGCATTTCAATTCTTTATTCTCTATATTTCCACCGACGAGGGAACAAGAGCACTTTTATGGTATATAACAATTTAATAAATACAATATGTGATGGTCAGTTTACAGCATTATTTTCATTTCAGATTTTACAGTCACGATACATTTGAACAATCCTTTTAGTATAAAATGTTTTTGGTACATTTCATTTTATCAATATTCGGGAAGGAACATTAATATTCATTGTATATACACGGTTCTGACATTGGCAAAAGCTTAAAAGGAGGGTTCTATCGGGGTATTTTTTGTGGAATGAAATTCGGGAGGATATTCCTGTTTACACATATATGTTATTAATACATGATTAAAACACCGTTAAATTGAAAGATACTAATGAAGGTAACATTTTAATGACTTTATATTTCACAACTTGATAAACACAGGTGCATATTTGTTGAAAAATAAAACAATGACAACTGAAGCCATTCATCGGTGCTGCGAGTTGGGAAAACAGTAACTTGTTTATTAGTTTTATTACATGTTATGTGTTACTATGTGAATACTCTATCGGTGTATGTCTTCAGTTATCAAACAGTTGCAAAATTGGGTACAATAAGGCATGTTTTCATTTCACGTAATGCAAAATATCCAAGATGGCGACAGAACCCTCCAATTTAAATAAATAGTGGAATTCGTCTGCTATTGATGAGGAGTTACAGAGAGGGCAATTTCTGTTTTCGCTTGTGATGCCTTTCTAGTGGCAGGTTTCAACCGGTAAATAGTGGTTACTTTCCGAATAGCAATTTAGGGTGACTATAGATTTACATGTAGAAGGTAAAATGTATGGTTCAAAAGATATTGAGTGTTTAATAAATTTATAACAGTATCAAAGATATTTTTGTTTTTCCAGACAAGTAAAATATTCGCACGTTGACGTTTCCAGTGTAATTTAGTTACTGATATAGGTACATGTTCCTGACATGATTCCGCTTGTCCTGCATCCTCGTTGATCGAGTATATGTCAGTACAATGTGTCATCTGTATCAATCTTATATCAAAGGCGACTGTTCTAAGCTGATGACTGAATGATAAGGTGTAATCACTAACCAATTTATTCGTTGATAAATATGTTATGTATTCGTTAAACAAGCTGCTGATTGTACTTCCACCATTATATGTAAATCCTTGTTTCTGGTTTATTTTATCGTGGATACCGCTTTTAAATACATGATGACATAACACTATAGGCCAAACTATGCCATTGAAATAAATACGTGTTAATCAGTTACCTTCGCTTTGCGATTTGCATCATGTTTTCATTCAACGCAATTTAATCTTTGGGAAATAACTCTAATGTGGACCGATGTTTTGAACCTGAATCACATCCTTATTATGCTTTTTTTCTGTGAATAAATCATACTGATTTCAGGTGACAGACTGAATGCACAACCGTGATAAGCCGAAAGCGTTCGAAGACAACGACCTCATCAGCTCAATCAGTTATTACGTCACAAGGAATGGTCATGTCAAATCAACAATGGTTCGGCTCAGAAATCATATAAATTGGTATGGAATCTACGTTACAATCACAAAAAGTTGAAAATATAGTAGGTTTTTCTCCTTATTTGAAAATTTGGTTAGTAGTTATGTAATGTTTTCTTTAAATATAACATTTCTGCCGATGGAACCATTTGTTTCGTACAGAACCCTCTAAGGAGATTATAGAATGGTTTATAGATGAAATGGTGAATAGAATTAATAGGTTTGTAAATTTTTTGGACTTGCCACATACACTGACGATCAAAAGAAAGTTGTCACCATAAAATTTTGAATATTTCCAAAATGGATTCAAACCTAGGTTTTTTACTTTCAGGAGCAGTTCACACAAACGCAACACACTCATTTCCAAAGAACCAAGCTCATGCATTTGTTAATATCCGTGCTGCGTCCCAAAAGTCAAAACCACGTTTTTTTCATTTCCATGGAATTTTCATGCACATAACTCCATATAAACCCGTAACAATGGTCACTTGCTATCGCATCAACCGAAAAAGCACTAAAGCAATGCCACGTTTGACTGCTAAAGAGAGGGAGAGGGCCATTGGCATGGCCATGATGGGGACGGAAAAGTCAACAATAGCAAGAAGACTTGGTTGTTCACGCCAATGCATAACTAAGTTATTTCAGCGGTTCCAGCAGACTGGCACAACACGTGACCGACCCCGGAGTGGCAGACCACGTGTCACAACCCGCAGGGAAGACCGTTTCCTTAGAACTTTACATCTTCGTAATCGGTTCCTGACAGTGACGCAATCAGCAGCAACAGCGCTTGGTCGTCGTGTGAGTCGACACACTGTGAGGAGACGATTACTTCATGCTCGAATCAGGGCTTACCGACCTCTTCGTGGGATGGCACTGACCCTCGAACATCGCCTCGCCAGACTTCGACGTGTGACGTGTATTGCGTTGGCAGCGACGCGAATGGCAACGCGTTCTCTTTACTGACGGGATCATCTTGGTAGAGAGTTAAGGAACCGTCCAAACCAACCAACTACTATTCGAGAACTTGAAAATGCCCTACAAGAAACGTGGCACGGATACCTGATTACGTCATCAGAAGATTGACGTCATCCATGAGAAGACGATGTGACGCTTGTGTTCGTGCCAGGGGAGGACATACAAGGTACTAATGGGATATGTACACTTGTCAGTACTAGGAATCGCCGATTCATGTGCCATAGACGTTTTCCAAAGTTGTGTGGAAAATGATATTTTGGACCCCCAGTGGTCTTCAGAGACTGTAAATATTTAAGTTGCACTGCCACCAATTCGATTCTTTGCATGGATAACCACACATTAACGCAGTAAAAATATTTAATAACATCAAACTTGTATCTGTTGTCGTTTATCTTTTAGAGTCAATTGAAGTGGGTGACAACTTTCTTTTGATCGTCAGTTTATAACGGAATTTAATTTTTTTTAATTCTGTTTCATCCGTATTTACTGAAATGAATTGACTAGAACCAATTTTATTCTCAGGAGCTATACATTGATCGCAACAAGATTAGAATCGTTCAATTTGTTGAGAAAAATCTTCAGTATCTTCACTTCCATTTTTACTGTATAAAGAAGTATCAAATTGCAGTATCACGCTTCAACTGGTATAACGTCTAGTGGGAGGAGACATGTAGATCAAATCTGTGATTGAAACTATAATAATATAATATATATAACATAAACCTTTCCGATGATAAAGTTGAAACATGTCGGAGGAAATCGGCGTTAGTTATTCTTTCAACTGCCATTTGAAAATATATATGGATGAGATAATGTATATCGTTTACAATCCTAGCATTGTGACGTTTTTCAGTGTATGACACCATGCAACTGTGATGCCATCAATTTTTTGGAGACATGAACTTGATGACGTCAGGATACTGTGGTGAAAACATTACACATATTTGCGCAAGATATGTCTTGGTCTTCATTTTATGAATAATTTGAAACAAATGTTGAACATTTTCGAAAGAGAATAAACGGACATACACGAGACATGACATGGGTTAGAGATAGACAAGACGACATACGTTGATACACATTCATATTGTCATTAAGAGAGGAATGTCTGAAAGGTTACTTATAGTACAATAATCAAAAAGAAGAAAAAAGAAGGGGGAATAATGCCTGCATAGGGCTGTAGAAAAAAAAAGATATTTAACATATTTACAAATATTTACAACATATTCAATATTATATGTAATAGATATTTATTTTTGTGAATACCATATTTAATCTCTAGTAGATATTTGGACAATGTACTTTTTCTATTGGACATTGTCTGATTTTCTTTAGTTTCAATACACAGAGTTGTGACTGTCACGGGCTCAAAATCTCAAATGTAGGGAACTTAATCTACCCTGTCTGTGCATTAAAGGGGCTGTAGCACGTTTTTGGCCAATTTTATACATCTCATCAATTTATTTAAGCTAAAAGTCGTGCTACCGCCCCTTTAAACTAGCTATAAAGTCATACAGGAAGGTCAATTGATTAGTTGTCGAGTGTCTGATTTCTTTAGTTTCAATACACAGTGGTGACAGTCACGGGGCTCAAGAACCCAAATGAAGTGAACTTAATCTAAACTATCTGTATTTTAAACTAACTAACCAAAAGGTCGGACATAAAGCCAAAACAAGTGAATAAGAAACAAACACTAGTGTTATAGGAGAATCAACAATCGATTAAGGATACCAGGAAAGATGACGCACATTCGTGAATATACTACCTGACAAAAGAACAGCTTAATCAGCTCTGATACACAACCACAGACAGACACATCTACGTCGCCGACTCAAAATGAAGCTAATTGTCACTCCAACAGATTAGATACAGGAAATCCATCAAAGGCACTAAATAACTATATACATGTAAACCTAAGCTAAACGGGGGAAAACTGACGAATATACACGCACCGCAATTAAAAGAACATAATACCAAATAAAACAATCTAATAAAGATCAATACACGAGTGATTAAATACGATGACCTACATGTAGATAGGTAAGGATATAAACGTATTAAAATAAAGGAGGGAAAACACTACGGCATTTAACAGAAACTCGAAAATAGACAAAGTGAATAATAGTTACCAAAACAACCAGCAGAGTCCCCAGTTCTAAGTTATGTTCCCCGTCGAATGTGACTAATTTACTCACTAGCAGAACGCCAGTCGCCATCTAAGGTACCTGTTATACAAGAAAAATGGGTACTAGCTAGATATGAGGTTAACGAAAGCCACTGAGAAAGCCAATAACTGGGACTAGGTCAAGCCTTACTGAACTGGAGCTCCTTTCACAAATCACTAAGCTGATCGTAAGTCAAGTAACCTTAGTGCAATGTTAAAGAACCTTAACCGGAGTTAAGGTTGCTTTGTGAAAGGAGTCCCAGGACATCGTTTGTTTTTAAATAACAAAGGGCTAACTTAATAACAAATATGGCTACGTAAAACACATTAAATTGATATACATGTATCTCAATCTTTGCTAAAGAACATACAAGGAAATACAACATTGATATTGAAACACAATTTTGGCATGACATAAGGGGAAATCACATAGGAAAATTTGCAGAACAATGTGCGTGCCAAACTGGTCAAACGTTTGTTAAATGAGATAATAATGCTTTTATTGAGAGGCGGGAGAAAAAGTTCACACAAACATTCGTGACAGTGACCTATTAGCTTCCCCAGAAAAGGGCCAGTTAATTTAGTAGTTCAAACTGTATTTTAGTCTTGATTGATACATAGGCCTATATCGTCATCTCTTATTTATGCGTTTCATTAATGTGTGTTTGATTAAGGAAGAGCTTAACCATGGTTGGAAATATTTTATTGTATGTGTTTTATTTTATTTATATGATATAGTTTCCAATGTACAATAATTATTGACTTTTTGTTATTCTGGACTATACTGATATGTTCAAAACGGTGTATCAATAGTTATCATCAGACATTTGATAGCCTTAATTTGTCATTAAGGAAATTTGAAATTTCCAAGTCATATAGTTTTTTTGTACCAGAAATGATTTCGGACAGACGCACATAATAATGATAATGGATACTCAGACTACCCAAGTTGAATGCATGTTCAATGCGCTTCACATTATTACCCTGACGGAATTGTACTTTCGAAGCTGCCGATAGTGCTAAACTCGCTTTCAGGTACCCTATTATACAGCTGGGTAGACTGAGTGCAATGTGGGTGAAGTGCCCTGCCCAGGGACACAACACAGATCCATCCGGATTCGAACCCGGGCCTTTGACGTGAGAGGCAAGCACGCTGACTACTACGCCTCTGTTCTTCACTAGTATGGGTATAGTTATCTACCGTATTTATGTTACATCACGTGATGATTTCAGAACATTGACCTTACATATCTGATGTGAAACAACAAAATATTGACAAAACATGGTTACGATTTAAAAATCATTTAAGTTACGAAATCACGAGATATGCATGTTTTTTCCTCATAAATAATGCAACCGTTGTATAATATGATTTCAAACTTCAACATCAAAAGGAATTTAAAATGATTAAACTACATTGAACTTTTTAAAAAAGTCATGAACATACCAAATTGCAAAAATCCTACAAAACATTGAAGTAAAATACAGGACACATGTAGAACAAACCATCTAGCATATCTGGACTATTCTGACACTGAAGCTGTCACAAATATAGCTGTTTCTTGTCATCTTCAATTTTAAATTATGCTTTAAAAGAGGAGAATTTTGAGAGAACGTTGATCTTCGATAATATATATTTTTTACATTACGTAAATCAAGTTTCATCATGACCTCAACGTTAAATACGGGAACGTAATCGAGACCAGAGACATTCTTATCATCACATTTCAAATATAAAGATTTTACAGTACAACCGCACTACACATACCATGCAGCAACATTGCAAATAATATTTGTGTCTTGTTAGCGGCATCAGTCATTTCAACCAATATATAACAATATGTGTGCACATGAAACAAACATGCATGAAAAACTGCATATTATATTTTTTAAGGTTATAACATGTCATGTTTCATACCATACCCCATATCAGCCTGAGACCCCCATATCAGCCCGAGGGCCGCAGGCCAGAGGGCTGATATTGGTCGAGGGCTGATATTGGGTATGGTATGGAAAATGACATGTTGTAACCTTTTTATCATATATCATACTTTTTTCTAAAACATGACAAAATATTTACAGAAATAATAATAATTTGATGTTATGCGAAAATTTATACTCTGGGGGTAATTTTTCTTTTAAAATTATGTGAGTCGTGCCTCCTATTCAAAATAAAAGTATATTTAATTTAATAAATTAAAAGCGTCAACAACATCCTTGTTTGGAGGGTACTCTGAAAGGATTCAAATGAACTAAATACTCTGACACTGCATCGCTTGTGACTATACTGTGTTCACGCATGTAAGCAAAGGGAGATCACTCTGACCTAACGTCATCCGGGCTGATATTGATATGGATTTGCGGACCGGGCTGATATGGCTGATATGGATTTGCGGACCGGGCAGCGATATTGGTGTGGTGTTCTGACCTCTATCACATATACAAAACAGCCCATATCATTGATAGATATATGATAAAATAATTTATTACATACGTTCTGAATATCGTTATGAGATAATGTTGGTTATTTGAAACAAGTGTTGTGTAACCAGTTGAAAGTTATTCAACGAGTGTTGCGTAACCAAAACAAGTTATTCAACGATAGTGACCATAATACTTTCGCAATCAGCTGATCGAGTACAACCGAACCCACTCGACACTTCCGTTTTTCAGTTCATCATAAAAATTATGTTTTTCCTGTACGTATTTCTGGCTATTAATAAACTTGCATCATAGCAAAAATAGAGAATTCGGGTTCCGATCTCGAATATTTTATAATTAGATGGCAATAACATTTTGCTTCAATTTAGTCTAGGAAGAGTTATGTCCCTTTTGTTTACAACGGCCGTGTTTTTGTCAACACGAATTTCGTGTTTTAGGAGTAAAATCATAAGTATATAAATGACTGCCATACACAATCAGTTCTTGTTATGACCAACGTCCAGGTATACACGTATGAAGTTCAAAATAAGAAACGTTCAGCAAAGACGGTTGTATGAAAACAACCGGTCAAGGAATGACGGTGTTTGCTGTTAAAGTGCTTCTTGATATCCTGTTTTAGGACATGGATGACGACAAACATTGTGATAACGATTGTGTTAATACAATATTTTATGTAGATGCGAGCTAGAGCATAACGGAAATCGGGACTACATTTTTTACTGTTTTACTCCACCTAGATCAATTACCCAGTATTAGTGTTATTACGCGGTATTGTCGCGCATAGAATGATGCTTGTCTCAAGTGAATATCAAGTTTCGTATGAAAAAATATTCCAAGTCAATATTTATAAATGTTGTGATTTATTCACTCGCTTTCGCAACATTTCAAAATTTCTCTTTTGAATATTTTCGATATTCAACACTCACTCGTTATGCAATCTCTATATAACCATATCATGACTTTGTTCAATTAGAACTGAGCATAGTTGTTCCCTATGGTAAGGTACAGCGACGGAAATGCTTATAACATGAATTTTAGCCAATTAACCATTGATGTTTTTTTTGACTAGATACGATCCATTTACTGCTTATATTAAAATGCAGACGATTCCACAGGCATGCTGGCTGCTGTTACATTAATATTAATATAAACATAGACAATTCTAAAGTGTCTACATCAGCTAGGTGACAAGGTGAATTAATGACATATAATGTATATATTATCACCATAACTGATTTCGTTTCATTACAATATTTAGACAGAATAAAATGTGAAGGTGTCCGTGTGTGAAACCAACGAACTGTGCAATGGCGATCACACTAACGAATGGGGTTAGATCTTGTAGATACTCTGAAAATAAGAATACAAATTCTAAAAATTGCATGAAATGCATATACAGTGTATGTCAATATTCAACAGAGATTTGGAAGACCTTTACTCTTGTCAAATGAAATGAAGCTTTTTTTAAAGTAAACAATACTCGATATTTAAATTCAAGCAACCGTATTCGGCTATGCAGTTATGAAGTCTCTCAACAGAATCTTAGGCCAATCCATTTCGTGTAAAGTGCAGATTTTTTTTTCAATCCTGATAAGCAGGTGCTAAAGGTTAGATTACATTACGTCAATCACTGCTATTATAATTAATATGAATGTCCTGCTTTCTAAAAAAGAAAGTTAAAGAAGTGAAATTATAATTAGCATTTACAATTTCAATCTTAAAAAAATCTTCGAAAGTTTAAAAAAAGTTCGCTTCCAATCATCTCACAGAACATACAAACCTGAGAATGCAATCAATGAAGAAAACACAAGCCTTAATGTTGTAATGTACACGGCCAAAATGTGCTGCAACCCTAATTATTTCCAAGTCAAATATAGGACGTTGGTTATGTTGGGATACATTTACTGAATTCATCACTCTTAACAGAGAAAAAATTCTTCTTTTGAAACTAATTTATTTGAAGAAAAATAATTCACGTGGACTTTTTAAACATGATTTAATGTGAGATGGTACTGAAGTTTAACAAGAAATACATATTTTGTTCGAATGTCAAAGTTACGTCATAAACGTTAGGTTTTAATCACAAACAACAATGTTGTTGCACATAAAACTTCTTTATTAAGCAAGTAACAAGGAAATAACCCATTATTAATTGTTCATCATTTGTTAACAATCAGTGACAAAAAGGCGACAACTATATTTGGAATTAAATTTGGGACTCTTTTTTGTTCAATGCGTAGTTTCAAGTCATCTCTTTCTTTAAGAAATGATAATACTGTGAATGATGTTCAGATATCGTCGATAGACAACTTTTAATGAATTTATCCTTTTTCAAAATGTGTGGCTTTGAAGGTTCACTGCTTTAACTAGTAACTTAGTCAGCTAGTAAAAATGTATTTTCCAGACTTGAAAGAATGATATATCTCACATAACAGTAATCAAAATAGACTTTAGTTTTCCTTGGTATATCAGCTAAAAATTTTCCTTGAGGAGGAATTTTATAAATTCAAATATCAAGAAGCTGTGAAATGGTTTTTTGATTGTCATCTTCTAGACAATATCTCTTATCATATAATAATATTAGTTTTTCATAAATATATTTATACATACATGATATGTTTTGTTGGTGAAATACCGTGGTAGTGCAACCATCGTTTTAC
The DNA here is from genome assembly GCA_936450465.1 of Gibbula magus. NCBI lineage: Eukaryota > Metazoa > Mollusca > Gastropoda > Trochida > Trochidae > Gibbula > Gibbula magus. Next base: position 31,143,562 of record OW388300.1, read on the forward strand.
CGTTTCTAGTGTTTAGTTGTGTATATTATAACATCATGTAATGAATGAAAGAATGAAACTTGTTTTGTATTAATTCATCGCTATTCATACATCGTACATAATATTTATTCATACATATACTTGATTGAACAGTATAATGTCCCAAAATCTTACATTGAAAACCATGTTTTCACACTGTGGCATATTACATCAGATCCAGTTGTATTACGTGCATGTACATGTACATAACTCTCATCAACATCAAAGGTATAAAATAACCGAAACAGCTACATGTGAGTAAAATCAATGATTGTAGGTAAGTAGCCCCCGATATGTTTCAAAATTTTACTTATGGCTTTTTCAGTCATGGTTGTGACTGGCATTTTTGTAAATACTTGTGAGCTTACAATAACTAGTGTTTCAATTTGAATCCGATCTATAGCAGAATAGCATGTCATCTGATGATAATGCCATGTGATACCGTTCTCCATATCCTTGGTCGTTGTTATAATGTCATCATGTTGGTATTGCCATTACAATCAAGTTTAGATTTTATTTTCCAAAGTGTAATTTTTTATATAAATATATACTGCTTACGCTCATTTGAATTATTAGTAGAATTATTAGATGCTTTAACGGAATACCACATTTCCTATTTCCGTGACTCTACTTGTAATGTTAACTTAATGGGAGATAGGTTTGTAAAATAAATGTAAGCATGTGAACAACTGTAAAATGTGATTTGCTTTGTCCATCTGCGTGATGGGGATTTCGTACAGGAATGTTTCACCTAATTGAGCAACTAACTGGCTTCATTTCCACATAAACACACAGTAGTTATATTTAACCCGGTAATTGGCCGTGAGCGTCTCTTGCTGTGAGAACGTCAGCCATTTCTTAGGTTTATTCCAATGTTTTGGACACACCTATCTGACAAAGGAACAGCTTAATGAACTCTGATACACAACCACAGACAGACACATGTACGTCGTCAAATAACACAAAATGAAGCTAAGCTAATGAAGCTGGAGGTCAGTTTGTGGCAGGGTGAGATGAAAGTGTTCCTTCTGTTTGGCTAGTGGGATTTCCCTTTAGCTCAACTGGTAGAGCGTGGGACTGTCACCTTGAGGTCCCGGGTTCGATTCCCACTGGAGGTGATCTCACAATCACTTCTGTTACGTACTAAATAGTAACCTACCCCTAGGTTGATATGTTAAATATTTTACCTCGAGCGGTAGCGAGAGGTTAAATATTTAACATACCAACCGTAGGGGTAGGTTACTATTTGTCATACACACAGAGGAATAAAGGGTCAATTGTACAAATACTGTTTTGATCTTTATTGTTAGTATTTCAGTTCATTCAACCAGTTATACTATTTTGCCTACTAAATAACATGGACCCTCAATGTACAACCTCACGAGCAGAACATGGCAAGAAGAACGCTATGTACGTGCAAAGTAAAATGCACGAGGTTTTCCGAGTTTGACTGCTGTCAAGCTTTCCGCATTATCCAATCAGCAAACAATGACACTCTGACGTGCGCACACGTGTAAGAAAGCACGTGCTATTCATAATTCACTTGAGCGACTGGATGGTCGGACTGGTTTCGGCTGTGATACAATATGGCGAACACGTGCTTGTCGGAATACTCTAATTTACAACGAAGCAAACATATGTATAATAATTGTGCGCTCAGTTTCGGATGATGATTACTGGTAAATGTTGAAAAGAGGAATGTGTAAATTAAATGTGTTCTTTGAGCAATGAAATGCTCAATTACATAGACAATCAACAATTGCAATAACCCGTTTGTCTTGTTCCTGTATGCTACACTTGGATTCTTTAAATCTAAAAAAGGATCAGCAACGCCACATCTCTAGAAGTAGAAGACCGACACCAGGCCTGCATATTTTATCGGAGCGCTATTCTACTCAAATCGGCCGAGTTGCAGGTAAATACTTTCATTACATCAAATGCATCGACTTCTTCATAGTTAAACGCACTGTAGCACGTTTTTGGCATTTTTACATATTCATATTTGATATTTATAATAAAAGTTTATGTAGTATAAAAGGAGTCCATGCCATGATCTGATTAACCGTAGAAAACGGTGTGACGTATAAAATAAAAATTGCTAGCGGCCATTTTAGTGTAAACACCTTTTAATAATTCAAGAATGAGGAAAAGGTTTTGTGTTTCTTAACCAAACCGTTAGACATGAGCTGAAAAGGCTGAGCATTTGGATGTCTGTATTACATTAAAATTAACATTTCTCATTCAATTTGGTGCGGTTTTATGATTGACAAGATACTTTTTTTCTCGCAACGTAATGCGGGATATGTTGGGCAAGAGAAAACATGTTATTAAAGGTATTATTTCATATATGTTTTGCACAGCTATGTAAGCTGCATTGATTCGGATTTCATTGAATTAAGTTCTATTCTGCAGGTATTGGACACTTTGGATGAAAACCAGGTTGAAACAGAGTCGGTTTCCTGACATCTCTCAAGGAATACAAAGAACTACCCTTACAACATATCAATTATCATCGCGTCTGTGTTTGAAGACCTGGTTATTGTTGTTCTTCATGACATTGAATTCGTTTGTGTAAATGCACTTTTTTGTTAAAAGAATAAATCTTTGAACACTTGTCCTGTTCTTCCTCCTAACCATTCGTTAGATTAATCGGCAATGTCGATACTAACATATTAACCTAGGGAAATATCAGATATCAACCTTTCATGACGTCACATAACCTCAAACATCTTTACGGAAGTGTTTTTAAAAAGATTACTCGAGGCGAAGCAGAGAGTAATATTTTAAAAACACTGACGTGTTTTTAACCGAGGAAGGATACTGAAGGTCGAGGCGAAGCCGAGATTTTCAGTATCCGGACGAGGATACATTCTTGCAGCTATGACGTCATCAGAGGTTGAATATTTCATAACTCCCTAGGTCGATATGTACATATCAACCTCCGATGACGTTATGCCAGGTTGATATGGATTATAAACAGTCATCCGTTTCAATGGCCATATCACCCCTAGGTGTGTATATATAGAGAACACATGTAATGATGCGATGACAAGTAAGATACAATTACAAAACATATAGATGTAAGATAATACTTTATTGCCCAAAACGATAGGATATAAGATAGAATGGTATCATAAGGCCAACGGGGTTTCATTTCCAATAAATCAAGGAACATTATCATAATTCCCTGTTTATTTGGAAATGAATTTCTATTAAACACATGCCTATGCTGTAATCTATATCCCTGTTTTGATACCATTCCGTTTTGACTATCAAGCGCATTTAGTGGTATTAAGAAAACTTACCTTCGTCTGTGATACTAATGAATGGAACCTCTCCGCACATATACCACTGTGTACACTGAATCCCAATACAAATCAAAACAATCAGAAGGTTAGCACTAGGTTTTACGAAATGTGTCAAGGTACAAGGTACTTAATAGTCTGCTCACATTTTTTCAATATTCTTTATTAATTTAGAAAAGACACAAGCAATCAACCTTAATATATGTCTCTTCCAATTTAACCGTGATTATATCCCGTGACCCTTTTTCAATTGTCAAGTTATCCTACAGTTTATCATCTTCCCACGGCCAGGTGAAAATGTATCGAGATCTCTCCATTTTTTACCTTGCCTTCAACCTAGGCAGAGGTGGTGAATCGAATCAGCGACACCTATTGTGATCGTTACGTCCCTTACCATCTGCTAACATACAGCCAAATAAATCGCAGTTTACATTCGAAACGAATTCAAAATATGCGACTATCAACACAGTCACAGAGGCAATACAACTGTCGTCTGATTGGCTTATCCGATTAGCCTGCAGTACGTTAACATCTTAGCACTGAAAATGCGAGGGTTGAGGTCAAGGGCGGAAGGAGAGGATATGGATATCTTTTCGTTACGCCTGTGACGTTGTGAAGATTACAGTTTATATCTCATAACACTTCTATTGGTCAATCTAGCACTCATTTGATATCTCGTAATATGTTAAACAAAGCGGCACATTAGGCAATGGATTTGAGAGGCGAATACCTAATACTTTCTGTAAATCCTTCTCACATCTGTCTACTGTTCTGTCAATGCTATTGTTATTCGCAGCCAGTCTGATAAATGATGCTTGATGTTCCGGTAAAGAGACCTTTGTCAATGTCATATAAAGGCAGTATCTACTTTCCTTCCTGAATATCGTTTGAGATACCAAATCAGCATGCGACAAATTGGTTTTCCAATACACTGGTTTATGGCTATAGCTGTCAGTGTCAGGTACACTGCATATTTGATTCCGGAAAATTAATGCTTGTTTATGGAGTTTAACTTTAGAAAATGTATGCATTAAAAGGATGAAACAGTCATTATAAACAGATGACACACTTGAATACAGTTTATAAATGTAGATTTGTAGAAATGTACATGTCAATACTTTTTTGGAATAAAATATACGTTAAAACGTTTTACCCTAGTAAGCACACTCGATGACTTGAGAGTTTTATAAATGATTCATTTGACTTGCATATATGGTTTGCAAAATTAACAAACTTGATTTCCACAGCATAAGAGAAACCATCAGGGACGTGTTCAAGAGGGGCTTCAAAGTTATCGCTCAATGAGCGATTACTTTTAAACCTCTCTTGAACGCGATTGCTCTATGAAGCGCTACGTAGCAACGCGAGCGGACTAAGAGGTTTTCCACTGTGTCGTTCAGGAGAGAATGAGCGCTAGTTGAGCGCTTATCGAGGGGTGCTGCTTGTTAAAGAAACGTATCATTTAACTGGTTAATTATAGTGACCATATAAAGGTGAACAGTCCTGATATTTATACCGAGAAACAGAATATGTACCATGACTAAAGTGGGTAATTAGTCACACATACTTATGGAAACTTACCTAAATGAGATAAAAAATAAAATAAAACGGGACGTGTAATTTCAGCTTCTGCATAAGGCCAATGATCGATCTTCAATGAAACAAGTTAATTTAATATATTTGGCATTTGAGGATTTAAGTCATAGTGAGATGATTTGAACTTTAATCAGCAGATATGACATATCACAAACAAATAAATAATATTTTTAAAAAAACCTGTAATTCAGATTAAAGGAGCCAAAAGATGTCACTTACAATTTGACTCGGAGCGAGTTCATCCACAAACTACATTTAAATTACAGGGGGTAGTGACTTATATGTTCATTATGTTTGGGACATCCGGCAACTCACACATTGCTTATATCCTTTAGATAAATTTGTTGAATTCTGATTGTCAATAGCTAATGCATACGAAACCATGTACGTGGATTTGCCGGGGTGTACAATCCGTATGACCCGCGAAGACAGGTCATGTGACTAACTACACAGGTGACCTTGACCTTAGATGGAATGCGGAAGTTTAACGGTTGCTCGACTCGGAATTTCAGAATCGAAACTTACCTCAACAAACATAAGTGCGGTAATTTCAACCTATATAAAAATAACTATTTTGTTTGTGTCAATAAATTAATTCACTAAAAACATGTGTCTCTCTAATATTCTTCAGGTAATAATAAATTCAAAATCGATAATTTCTTAGCCGCAGAGTTATCTTCCATGATATGGAGCGGTAAACTCTTTACAGTGTTTTTGCTGTTTCACAGTGTGCGGAGTTTTTATCACAGAGGGAAATAGCTATGCAGCCTATATATTTTATCGGAAATGTGTGAAATAAGTACAAATAATAGATCTAAAGAGTAATAAATTCGTTACACGGTGTTTTGACAGGGTGTACGGGACTGTAAGACCCTTGTATATTCCGCATTTCCTTCGGCTGCTCCTCAGGAAAATACGGAATATACACGTGTCTTACAGTCCCGGACAACCTGTCAAAACACCGTGTAACTAATATTGTACCTGTTGAATACAGACTATACGATCAATCAATGAGATTCACGCACTATATGGGATTCTAACATGCTACAGTGACATTGTGAAAGAGATCTTAATCAAAATTCTCTTTGACTACAATGGTGATTTAATGTTTTTCAACCTTATGATAAACATCTTTATCATATGGTATCGACATAACATTCTACCTTTACCAGTCAAATTAAGCGCAGCTTCTACTCTTCCATATACTCCAATTGGATACTAATCAGTGATGCAGCCCCGCTTTAAATCAGCAAAAATGGTAGTACGAAAATGTATTTCATTATCTTTGATATGTTCTATTAGAACCAAAATCCATTATCTTCCACTTTATCAATGTCTCCTGTCTATCAACAAGACCAATCAATAGTAGTCTAATAGGAAATCGTCTTATTTTAGATGAACCTGACATTTCCGGTCTTCAGGTGATGCGCCTTTGACAACAGTAGTTCACCGACTACACATTAATTGAACATGGTTCACAAAAGACAATTTAAAAAACAAATTTTCGCCACTACAAATTTATTCAATATGACTTACGAGAGACATTTTAGGAATCAAATTTCAATACATATTTTTATTATCCTTTGTGTATATTTGTTGTTATATAAACTTATTTACAAGATGATCGGAATACTGAATCTAAAAGTACATGGTCAATTATCACATCCAACGATCTCTTATTTTGGTTGCATGTAAAGGAAAATCTAGTTTACTAGCTGAACCTCATTATCGAATTCGATTGGTGTATATCAACAAGACTTATCACTCTAAGTGTTCCCGCTTGATGAATCCTCCAATAATGTTGGTTAATATCAAATTGCTTTTGGAGACGCAGTTAATTACGTTCCAATGGTAATACTCTGACAACTCGTATTTCACATTGGAACTGTTTATATATGAGAGGAATCAAGTACGAAACTGAGTTCGTGTCTTACCTTTGAGAGAACATAGGATGGTTCATGAACTATTTCAACAATGTGCCTTTAAATTAAATTCATTGATATTCGAATTCTTTCCGAGCATGAAAGTTCCGTCGTAGCCTGTCAGAATTATTTTTAAATTTATTTGTAAAGATATTCGTTTTTGCAGACTTCAAATGGAAATCAAATGTTACAATGTTACAATTTTACTCTGTCGTATTTGCATGTGTGTTGAAGTCTCCAAGTAATTTAATATTTCTTTCTTCGAAAAGTTTAATGAGTCATCGTCTGATTTATCAATCAGTAAAATTTTTAAATGTAATGCCCATATTCCTCTTAATTAATATCATATATATCCATATATTGGGCACAAGTTATTCAACTTAGAAAAGCCCTCTCTGATTTTTCCTCAATAGTATAACAATATCAACATGTATATGTTTAATTAGAACATATCATTGTTGTTCCTTATGGTACGGTACAGTGAACGAAATTATTAAACCATGCATTTTAGTATTGTTTCCTTACATACATACTCCCTTTAATCATTGGTGTCTTTGTAAATCTGTCATCTAAATACGTCCATTTACTGCTTAAAATACAGGCCATTCAGCTAACCATGCATGCTACTTATACCTTAGTATCAATATAAACGTAGCCAATTTATGATGTCTTCATCATTTACGCGACATGGTCAAATCAACGACATTGCAAGACCTGCATCTATTGAATATATTATCACCATAATAAATTGCATCTCATCACAATACTGAGACTAAATTGTAGGTGTCATTTTGTAAAACTGTAAAGCTGTGCAAATATGTTAGATGTGGTACATTCTCTGTAAAGACAAATTAAAATTCAGGAAATACAAAAACAGTGACATGATATAATATAGAGCATCTATTTTGGTCATTCCATGTGAATTAATAAGTTGTGTTTTCTCCTAGTATGTTGCTGTTCACATAACAGGGAGATCTTGTCTTATGACGTTTTGAGAACGAATATTATTTTTTTTTTCATTTCCTGGGAGATAGCGATGATTATAAAAAAAATTGCATGAATTTCGCAAACATCATTTAACACCCTTTCAAGTGTAATAAGTCATTTACTACCCACTATATTCCATTTAAATTGTATAATAAAAACAAGGAAAAGGCCCTATTCCCTGGATGATCTGCAGCGGTGACATGATGGGCAAGCGTTTTATGTTGATCCTGATGTAAAGATTGAAACAAATGTTAGATTTTGAAGACACTCACGTCAGATACAATGAAACTTTTTAAAAGTTAATAATATGCCATATTGAAACTCAATAAGTTCACATACACGTTCAGTGATGCGGTATTGCAATCCCTCATTAAGTCAAAGGCCATCGCTTTCCTGGTAAGAGCAGATCAGTATTTCAATCCTGTTATTAACCATGTGTAGTTGTTAATTACGATATGATGACTTTTTCTCAAGGTCAGGTGACATTACGTCAATCACTGCTATTACGATGAATATGAATGTTAATTGCATGTCCTGCTTCCACCAAAAACAATTTAAAGAAGTGAAACTACAATTAGCTTTTGCAATTTAAATCTTTAAAATACTGTGAGAGTTGAAATTAAGTTCTGATATACTCACATCATTGAACATAAAAACCTGAGAATAGAGAAATGGATCAATCAATCAGTAAATTGCGAAACGTATACAATAACAGATACAGCTACATGTATAATCAACAATTGTAGTTAAGAAGCCTCTGACGTGTTTCGGAAATTAACTAACAGTTTCTTTAGTTTGTATCTATCTACTTTTTGTGACAAGAAAATCCATTTTCATTAAAGGGGCAGTAGCACGGTGTAGTAACGGTGTTGCGTATAAAGCAAAAATTGCATGGCGGCCATTTTATCGTGAACACAATTTATTATTTCGAATTGCAAAAACGATCCCTATGGCTTTACGGAACCATGTACACTCATTTTTAAACTTGATTTTCCGAAGAGAGAAGGGTGGTTTACTATTGGTGATATTATTTTTCAAATACATTTCATCAACTTATTTCATTGAAAAAAACGTGCTACTGTCCCTTTAAAGTGTCAGTTTTCATATCAGAATGCATTTGGTCCTCTGATCTTGAATAATTAGCTCATTTTTTATGCATTTTTTCTCTGAAACTGTTATTGGTCAGGGGATCTCGAAGCATGAGTTTATTTTAAAATAGTATTACACGAGTTTAGTTTACTTTCCTGTATATTTCGAATGTGTCATATTGATGTTGCCACGGAATTTGAAAACCACAGGTAACATATTAAATGTTTTCACAAACTGATGTTATCCTATCCAGATAGATAGGTAACATACTTAGCTGTGTTAATAACTGTGTATCTTGTGCAGCCCTTTTGTGAAACATTAATAGATCAAAAGAATTTTAATAAAATAATTTCTATTTTCTTCACTCCACATGTAATGACTATATTTTTAGGAGAGAACCTTTCTAGAAAGTGTAATTATATGAACAACTATATATCATGACAGACAGAAAGATGATTTATTTCAGTCTCATGTGTAATGCCTATGTAGCATATTGGTGCTTCGACGGAATACCCCAGGTCCTTTTTTTAAGGCTCTACGTGAAATGGCGACCTTAATAGGGGATAGATTTGTAAAGATAAATGTAAGTATGTGAACAACTGTAAAAGCTTTAGCTTTGTTTTGTCAATCTGCGTGATTGGGATTTTTAATAGCAATACATCAGCTAATTGAGCAACGTACTGGCTTCATTTCCAACAAAACACGCAGTAGTTATGTTTAACCCGCTAATTGGCTGTGAGCGTTCCTTTCTGTGGGAACATCAGCCACTTCTTAGGTTAACTCTATTGTTCTGAACTCCTGTACAAAATGACAATCGACATTATTGATAAAACGGCCCCCACTTGTATATGGGTGAATAACGATGTATGATATAGAGTTCTTCTAGCAGATTGTATCATCTGACACTGGATAGAGAACACATGACATGATAAGATGACGAGTAAGAAGCAAATACAAATGATATACAATGTAGATGTAAGATAATACTTTATTTCACCAAATGAAATTGTAGAAAATAAAATGGTATCAACAGAGGGAAGTAGATTACAACACAGGCATATGCGTTCAGTAAAGTTTCATTTCCAATTAATCAAGGAAAAATATCTCAATTCCCTGATTACTTGGAAATGAATTTTACTGAACGCATATGCCTCGTATATCCCTGTTTCAATACAATTCCATTTTGACTATAAAAAGCATTTTAGTGTCATCGAAATAACTTACCTTCGTCTGCATTTCAACTGAATATAACCTTGTGCGCACATATACTGCACACTGTTTACATTGAATCCGAATAAAGATCAATACAATTAACAGGAGAGCACAAGGTTCTACGACAAAGTACAAGATTTTTAAAGACTTATATCTCCCCTAACATTGATTAAACATACTTCATTCATTCAGAATATGATACAAGTAATGACCCATAAAACAGGTCAATCCAATTGTTTATCTAGGCTCATTTTAAAACTCATAACGCTCCCAAATATTAGCTTAGACCACATTTTATATCTCATAACACTTCCAATTGTCAATCTAACCTTCATTTTATATCTCATAACACGTCGACGAAAGGGATTCATTTCGAATAAACAACACTGTTTTGCAATTAGGCAGTGAATATGAGCCAAGAATACGTGACACTTTCTGTAAATCCTTCTCACACGTGTCTACTGTTCCGTCAATGATATTATGATTCGCAGCAAGGCTGATAAATGATACTGGATGTTCCAGTAAACAGACCATTGTCCTGTCACATAAAGGCAATATCTACTTTCCTTCCTGAATATCGTTTTCAAATAACCAATAAGCACGTGAAAAATTGGTTTCCAATTCATTGGGTTATGGAGATCTCATTATCGAGCACACCCAATATGATATTCCAGAAAATAAATGCTTGTTTATTTTTGTAAATTTTAAATATGTATAAACTAAAAGGGCAATAGATACTGGGAATTTCAAGATAAATGATTTTTCATGGGTTAAACTTTCAATACAGTAATGTTCATCTATGAATAATGATTAGTGTTATGAAATAGAATGATATCTCACACTTAATGTCATCAAACATTTATTAAATGACAACTCTATTCTCGTCTCAATGTCTAGACTATTATCAAGCAGTACTTTGTGTAAATTATACATTAAAAAGTATTGGTCAGTCAATATAAAAAGATGAAGACATGTTTGAATACAGTTATAGATATAGATTTGGACATGATCAACAGTTATATGAATAGAATATATGTTGAAAGGTTTTGATCTCCTTAAGCTTAAACCTATGAAATATAATGATGGTTAAAATAGTAAATATTAACATATGAAGCCATATATGAATACAGTTTTAAACTGTCAATTGGACATCATCAGTCTACCATGCCCTAGCAGTAGTCGTTGATTGTCAGTCTTCAACAGCCGGTCATTAACGAATTGAAATGAGAGTTAAACAAATGATTCATTTGACTTGCATATGTAGCTTGCTAAATAAACAAACTTTATTTCCATAACATCAGTGAAACCGTCAGATGTTCCCTAGTTGTACTCGAAACCCTCACGAAATTGTTAGTTGATGGACTTCAGAGGATGTGTTGTCTACAGAGGGTCTGTTGTTGAAGTCAGTGCACGATTGTCACTGATAACAATGCACTGCTGATTAGTTTAATGATACATTATGTGTTACTTTGTGTATATTCTGGCAATGCATATGTTTGACTGATGCACATTAGAATTAGTGAAAATACAAAGTTTTTCATTTCAGGTTATGCATAAAAAGCAAGATGGCGGATAGTCGGTGATAGAACTCATACTTTAACCAACAGCACAGTTGATACTCTTAAGTACAAATAAGATCATCGAAACTATAATGGCCTACTTGCTTCACCATGCTTACAATTCACTAGTTTACTCATTCAAGTGATCTAATCGCATCCTTATTATGCCTTTTGCTGTGAAATAAAACATACTGATTTCAGGTGACACACTGACTGCACAACCGTGATAAGCCGAGAGCGTTCTAATACAATGACGTCATAAGCTAAAGCAGTTATTATGTCACGAGGAATTGCCATGTCAATTCAACAATGGTTCGGCTCAGAAAGATATGAACTGGTACGGCACAATCACAAAAAGTTGTATACACAGTAGGTTTATCTCCGTTTTCATGTGTTAAGTTATATGTGTGTTTGAACATTAAAAGTACAGGATCGATTTGGAAATGGCATCAGAGCATTGTGCATTTAATATATATAAGAAGGATATGTTTGATTTAGCATTATTGAGATAAATATATAAAATGTGGTGAAATTTTGGTTGTTAATAACTGAAATGTTGTTATATCTAACAGCTCTGCCGATGGAATCATTTTTTTCCGTACAGAACCCTCTAAGGAGATTATAGAATGGTTTATAGATGAAACGGTGAATAGAATTAATAGGTTTGTAATTTTTTTAGACTTGCCACATATAATGGAATTTCTTCTTTTATTCTGTTTCATCCGTATTTACTGAAATAAATTGACTGGAACCAATTTAATCCCAGGGGCTATAAATTGACTGCAACAAGGTTAGAATCGTTCAATTTGTTGGAAAAAATCATCAGTATCTTCATTTTCATTCTCACTGTTGAAAGAAGTATCAAATTGCAGTATCACGCTTCAACTGGTATTACGTCTAGTGGAAGGAGACATGTAGATCAAACCTGTGATCGAATCTATAATAATATAATATATATTTCTGAGATTAGTCTAATATTACTGTCAATATCATCTACAATATCCTTTATGTATCATTCATTTATGCCAGACTTTGTCAAATACTTTGCTAACATAACACAATACCGCTCTTACGTCATTCCTATTGTATAATGACTTAGCTATAAAATCATATATCAAGGTCAACTGATTAGTTGTCGAGTGTCTGATTTCTTTAGTTTCAATAGACAGAGTGGTGACTGTCACGGGGCTCAAGGACCCAAATGAAGTGAACTTAATCTAAACTATCTGTATTTTAAACTAACTTAATAAAAGATCAGACATACAGCCAAAACACGTGAATAGGAAACAAACAAATTATAGCAGAATCAACAATCGATTAAGAATATCAGGAAAGATGACGCACATTCGTGAATAAACTACCTGACAAAGGAACAGCTTAATCATCTGTGATACACAACCACAGACAGACACATCTGCGTCGCCAAATCAAAATGAAGCTAATTGTCACTCCAACAGATTAGATACAGGAAATCAATCAAAGGCGCTAAATAGCTATATACGTATGGAAAAAGGGACAACGGACAGATATATATGAATATGTACCGCACAGGTGAAGATAACTCTGGAGATTCATCAAATTAGAAGAACACCATACTAAGAAATTCAATTATCCTATAAAGATCAAACCATGAGTGATTAAGTACGATAGCATGGCTCATGGTTACAGTTCGAGGTGGAACTACCACAAATACTGGGGAGCTTTGAATGAAAAATATGTTGCCATGAAGAAGCCATCCAGTGCTGGGTCTTTCTACTACAACTACAATGGATTCCACAGGATTGTACTTAGATTGTAGATTCTGTCTGCAACGTCTTATATGTAGGGTGTTGGGGATGATATGGTTGTCTATTCCTGTGACACCTATTTATACTGGGTGCACGATTCGTGCCCATTGCTGAATGGTTCGGCCATGTGATTGAAATAGACTTTGGCAGTGCACGAGACTGAGTACTGGAAATCCGTGAAACATCGTTGTATAAATATAAGCGGTTATACTGGTAAGATGTTATTGTTGCCATTAGCACGGGAGGATACTCACGAATGTTGTCAATTGCCTAAAATTGCGTGACAATTGCCTGAAATGCTCAATTTAGTCATTGCTAGTCTTGCCTTTATCGTGACACAAGAAAACTTTGCACGCATTACACGACACCACAGGAATTAGATACGAACAAGTTCAGACAAGTTCACGAAAATATTGCGCAATTTGGTTATTTCTTTACGCATTGGTACGAGTTATTCACGCTGGTTTGCGATGAAGATACGCATTGCCACATATGAACGCGGATTCGAAAATCGTGCAAGTGTAAAAGGCCCCTTGAGACTAAATTGTGAAGGTGTCGATGTGTGAAACTGTCGAGCTGTACAAAGGTTTTACACTAATTAATGATGTTAGATCTTGTAGATCGATTTTCTGTAACTAATAATATAAATATCTATAAATTACATAAAATATTAAGATGTCAATATTCAAGGCTGACTTAACAGAATAGAGAGTATCTATTTGAGGCATCCGAGGTGATTAGACCTTAAACAAATGTTTCTGGTCTTCACAGGCTGACAAAAATGATGCGATGACACGATTTTTAAATTTTTTTGGAATGAAGAGTTGAACAAACAAAAATTATACAATTATTTTATCAACTGTTTAATGTTGTCCAAGATTCTGATACATGCACAGATTTGAAAGAAACTATGTCACTGATTATGTATCACCATTTGGTACATACCAGTATATACATGCCAATTTAACGATTTTATCTTTACATCCTTATAAAGTTCCTCACGTTAGACTTGAAAGACAGTCAGATCAAACGAAGCTTTTTTTTAAAGTAAACAACACTCGGTATTGAAATCCAAGCTACTGTATTCGTTTATGTGGTTATGTAATCCCTCAAACAAAATCTAAGGCACATTCATTTCGTGTCAGGTGCAGATCTTTCTTTCAATACTGTGATTAAGCAGGTGAAGATGTTAATTACGATATGATACTTTTTCTCAAGGTTAGATGACATTACGTCAATCACTGCTATTATAATGAGTATGAATGTTCATTGCATGTCTTGTTTTCTTAAAATAATTTTAGAGAAGTTGAATTTTAATTAGTATTGCAATTTAAATAATTTAAAAAATCTGTGAAAAGTATAATCAAGTCCGGATCCAATCATCTCAAAGCAAATACAAACCTGAGAATGCAATCAATGGAGAAAATACAAGCGTTAATGTCATCATATACACAGCAGAAATGTGCTGCAGCCCCAATTATTTCTTACACAAATATAGGACTGTGGCTATGTTAAGATACATTGATTGAATTCGTAACTTTTAACAGAAAAGTTCGTCATTTGTAACTTTTAAAAAGTTAATCATGAGGACATTTTAAAGGGGCTGTGGCACGTTCTTTGCAAAATTTATTTTTTCAAATTTCCTTTTTATAATGATAGTTTGTGTCATTTAAATTTACTCTAGAGGGTAAAACATCTTATTGCACAAACCAATTATCCACAGCAGTAATAATGGTGTTGCGTATTAAGCAATGGCCGCCAGACAATTCAAAATTAAAAAACAATTCCCATCGCTCTGCTGACCCATGTACACTCATTTTAAACTTGATTTCCAGAAGTTTAATTGTTTGGTGAATTTTTTTTTTCAAATTCATCGACTTCTTTGAGCGAAAACAAACGTGTTAATGCGTCTTTAAGAAAAGTGATGTTTTACAAGAACTAATATTGTTCGTGTGTCAACAGTTTATGATAAGCTCTAGGTTTTAGTTGTCAACAACCACAATGCAAGTGCGAAGTTGATTTAACACATTAAAGAAGCTTTTACAATTCATGTATTAGGAAAACTTTTTATCCTTTGTCAAGAATTAGTAACAAGAATTCTAAAATCCTACGTTTTATTTAAATTCATTTTTGACTGTTTGCTTCAATCTCTTATTAAAATATTATCTTTGTTGAAGATAAGGTTTGTGGCTTTGAAGTGTCGTACTGGTTATCTAGTTACTTGCGATAAATGCTGTTCCTAAAAATGTCTTATGGAAGAATGGAAGATGATATTACTCACATTACAGCAACCAATACCTTGGTGTTCCTGCATAACCAAATCACCAGGATTTTATCAATACAATATCCATAAGTAACTTTTTGATGATTGAACTTGTCTTTCTTAACCTGAATAATCATATCTCTTATTATATAATACAATGACTGTTGTATTACACATCTAATAACACAATTTTTACTGGCGAAAAACTTTGGCGTGCAACACTTGTTTAACTGTTTCTGTTTTATAAGTTGTGCATATTGTAAAATCATATAATGAATGAAAGAATAAAACTCGGTTTTGTGTTTTCATTACTCTTCATTAATTTCTGTAGTAGTCATACATTGTGATCACCAGTTTGTTAAAAGGTACATTAACAAAGTCATTCAAACTCAGTCTCCATGTTAGTTATCAAAGCAAAATGAAGATACATCCATTATAAATATATATTGTATTCGATTGGCCAGAATAATGCCCCTAAGTCTTACATTAAAAGTCGTGTTTTTACTAATACTTTACACTAACTTTCAAAGTTTTAAATAACTGGTGTTTCCAGGTGAAGGCGAATCCGAGCTATAGCAGGATGGCTGATGCCTGATGATAGTCCACGTGATCCTAAGCTTCCTTGACGTCATTGTTCATTGCTTTGGTGTCATAATGATGGTATGGCCGTCACAGGTTTTGGGGTTTTGTTCCATAGTGTCAGTTTTTTTTATCAAAATGTTTTTGCTCATCTGATCTCGGATTATAAGCTTATTTTTCAGAGTGTGATGTTTATATTAAAATGTTGTTACCTATTTGACCTTGAAGCATTAGCTCTTTTTAAACTTGCATTACACAAGATTAGTTGTTTTCTCTCTACATTTTGTTTGTGTCGTATTGATGTAGCCAAAGTTGAAAACCACAGTTGATAGACTTCCATTTTCACAAAATGATGTTATCCTGTCCGGGAGATAGAAAAGTAAAATATGTAACTATGTGAACTCTCGATGCTGTGCAGCCCGTTTGTGTTATTAGTAAAAAACACATTCTAGAATACATCATTCATAGTAGAAGAACTTTTAAATGAGTAATCATATATGTCTTTGAACAACTGTATATCATGTGCAGCGTCTATATGGCATGTTGATGCATCCACGGATAACCACAGTTCCTATTTTCGAGGCTCTACATGTAATGTGATTCTTAATTGTAAATAGGTTCGTTAAATTAACGAACAACTGTAAAAGCTTGTATTTTGCTTTGTTGATCTGCGTGATTGGGATTTTGCTCACATAAATAGTTCACCTAAATGAGCAACTAACTGGCTTCATTTCAATAGAAACATACAGTAGTTACATTTAACCCGGTAATTAGCTGTGAGCGACATTTGTGGTGAGAAAGTCAGCCACTTCTCAGGCTAACTCTGTTGTTTTGGACTCCTGCAGAGAATTACCTTCAGCCGTATTGATGACAATTAGCAGGACAGCGCAAGGTTCTATGTAATGAGTCAAAGTACAGTATTTTTTAATAATGTTATCTCAGCCCTAACATTGTTTAAATATACTGTATTCACTCAGGATAGAAGACAAGTAATGAACCATAAAACAGGCCAATCCAAATGTCAATTCATGCTACATCTCACAACGCGCCAAATAGTTAGGTTAGACACATTTTATATCATCTCATATCACTTCCAATTGTCAATCTAACCTTCATTTTATATCTCATAACACGTCGACGAAAGGGACACATTACAAATAAACAACACTATTAGTAATTAGGCAATGAACAAGAGACACAAACTACATGATACTTTCTGTAAATCCTTCTCACACCTGTCTACTGTTCCGTCAATGCCATTGTTATTCGCAACCAGATAAATGATACTGGATGTTTCAGTAAAGAGACCATTATCCAGTAACGATACTATTGTTCGTGTCACATAAAGGCAATATCTACTTTCCTTCCCGAAAATCGTTTCCAGATATCAAATCAGCACGTGACAAAATTGGTTTCCCAATGCACTGCTTTATGGCTGCTATTAGCGAGCTCTTGTCAAGTACACTCCATATGTAATGTACAGAACAGTTCTCTCTTCAAAGTTGCCCAGCCCCTGGCGGACTTCGAAACCCCGGACATACTGATCCACAACCAAACGAGTTAACCACATGCTAACCATTCCCGCCCCCGTCTCATTTGAAAGGAAAACGAACTGGAGACAAATGCCATGTTGCAATCTACATCCTTGTTTTGATACCATTTTATTTGGACTATCAAATACATTTAATTTTATTAAGAAAGATCCGCTTCATTTGTGATACAAATGAATGTAACATCCACCACACATATATACGGACTGAAAAAAATGAATCCCGATACATATCAAAACTATTAGCAGAATAGCACGAGCAGCTATGAAATATGTCAATAACAAAAAAAATTAATAGTCAATGCTCCTCTTACATTATGTAAACATACGTTATTCATTCAAAATAAGGTACAATTAAGCAACCTTAAACCATCTTCTTATTGTCAAGCTAAACCTCATTTTATATCTCATAACACTTTCAATTGTCAATCTAGCCCTCATGTATATCTCATAAGGGACACATTTCGAATATAGGCCTACACTATTTTGCATTTAGGCAATAAACACGAGACACGAATACCTAATACTTGCTGTAAATCATTCTCACATACAGTGTATTTACTGTTCAGCCGATGCTATTGTTAGTCGTAGCCAATCTGATTGATAGTGCTGATGTTCCAGTAATGAGACCATTGTCCTGTCACAAAAAGCAGGCAATATCTAGTGTCCTTCCTCAATGTCGTTTTCAGATATCAAATCAGCAAGTGAGTTAATTGATTGTCCAAGTCACTGGTTTTATGACTAGAGATATCGTATACAACATATGTAATTCCAGAAAATAAATGATTCTTTATGTAGTTGACCTTTAGGAAAATTTACACATTTAAAGATTATAAATAATGCGAATTTCAACATAAATGATTGTTCATGGGCTTAAGTTATAATTATAACGGTATAGTTCATCTATGATCTGGAAAATATGTAGATATTTAATAATAATGAATAGTGTTATAAACAAAGTATGATATCTCACACTTTCAGGCATTACTGCGCACCAATTGTTTTAAAATATAAATACTGCACGGATAATGCACATCTCTCAATATTACATACGATCTTCCCTCAGGTAATGTATTTTATTAGTTATCTGGAAAATATGTATGTATTCAGGTTTTAAAGTTAAGCTACACGCCATGCAAGTTATTGTCAGTTAACACTGTCAATATAAACAGATATAGACATGTTTGAATACAGTTATAAATATAGATTTGGACATGGTCAACAGTTTTGTGAATAAAACATATGTTGAAAGGTTTTGGTCGCCTTAAGCTAACATCTATGAAATATAATGTCGTTTAAAACAATCAATATTAACAGATGTAGACATATATGAACACAGTTTTAAAATGTTGATATGACATGGCCAGTCTACCATGTCCTAGTAATCAGTATCCGTCACTTGATTGTGAGTCTCCACAGCCGGTCATTAATGAGGTGAAATGAGAGTTAAACAATTGATTCATTTGACTTGCATATGTATTTTGCTAAATCAAAAAACTTTATTTCCATAACATCAGTGAAACCGCCAGATGTTCTCTAGTTTTAATAGTGGCTCAACTCGATACGCTCACGAAATTGCTTTAGTAGGTGGATTGTATAGAGACCGTGTTCTCTACATAGAGTCTGTTGTCGTTGGGGTCACATATGGCAAACGTTGTCAAAGTGTCATTTTATCGAGAACAGCTGATGGAGTGTGAAAAGTAAAATTTATTTGGTAATTGATAGTGATAATATATAGATGGACAGTCGTGTTTCTATCGAGAAATTTGGTCAAACACATTTCTAAAAACCTATCTGTATAAGATAAAAAAAAGAAATAGGACGTGTAATTTCAACTTCTGCACCTGTATTGGGCCCTTGGTCAATTTTTATTGATAAGACGTTAATACCATTAATGTTGCATTCGGAAATGAAAGTCATAGTGACATGATTTGAAAATTAATCAGAACATATTGTATTTGTGACGTATCACAACCTAATACAAAATATGAAAAGAGCTCTATTTCACTTCAAAGGGGACAATGGTTGTTAATTACAATTAGACTGGGACGGTGTTCACTCACTAATTATGTTGGAATTATAGATGATAGTAACGTATCTGTATTCATAACGTTTAGGACATCCCACAACTCACGTATTGCTTATTGTACCTTATTGGTAAATAATACAATATATCAGATCAATAAATGGGTTTAATGCACAATATGAAATTCTAACATGCTTCAGTGACATTGTGAATGTGATCTTAATCATAATTCACTTTTGCTATGAAGCATGATTTAAAGTTTTCAACATTATGATAATCGTTTAATTATATGGAATGGACATACCATTCTTCCATTATCAGTCAAATTAAGGACAGGTTCTATGCTTCTTTATATTCACATTGGATACATAATTGATGTATAGCCATCAGAAATATAAGAGGGTGACTCAGAGAGGTCGTTGTATGTTTGGGTGTTGTTGAAATAGATATGTATAAACATTATATTTGATATCACATCAGAGAAAGGGCAACAGACCGATGTGTCAAAGACTGATATTGTGTGTGAAATGTCATATATTTTAAAAATCATATCTAAATACTGTGTTCAAAGATCAGAACAATGAAGTAAGAACATAACCAGAATACAATTTGCATTTTTTTGCAAAATATCTACATTTTCAATACGATTATATCTGCCTTAATATATGTTAAGCAATTATATGAGTATGTCCCTTTCATGATTTATTTATTTGGAGGAGATAAAATTATGTTTCTTAATCTACGCTGCCTTTGACATTATCCTGAAAGGAAAATGCTTATCACCTGGACTGATATTATTACAGTTAAATAGTCTCGGACTGGGGAGTATTATGGGTGCTGTGTTATGACAGTATATCATTGACAGCTTTAAGCAGGTGACATTCGATTAAAAGAACATATAAATTTCATGGCAATACTTCTGTCAACAGACACTATCATATTATGAGACTTTCTCATTTCATCCAATAATCAGCATGGGCATATTACTATGAGGTTCAACATTACCGTCCACACATCCCCACTTTAAATCAGTAAAACACGGTAGTTTGAGTCGTATCAAAGTCAAATAAATGTTGATTAAAGATATTGAAATGTTGAGTGAATATAACACAGACATATTACCAATTATTTTATCTTCTTTGATAGTTTCTAAAAGAAACCGAGGACCCAAAATCCCTTATCTTCCACTCTAGCAATGACTTATGTCTATCAAGAAGATAAATCAATAGTGAGCCTAGTAGGAAATAGCCTCAAACTTATAAACAGGATTAATATTAGATCTAAAAATACATAGTCAATAGGATATCAACAATTTCCATAATGATAATCGTATTATGGTTGCTTGAAGACAAATCTGATATCAAAGATTTTACTAGCTGAACCCTCAAGATCTACATGTAATTGGTTTGGTGTATATCAACAAGATATCACTCTAAGGGTTCACGTTTGATTGATCCTCAAATGATTTCGGTTAATATGAAATCGCTTATTGGGCATGCAGTTAATCATGTTCCAATGGTATTGCACTGACAATTCATATTTGACATTTGAAATGTTTATGTTTGTTTTGATACTATTTTATTTGGACTATCAAATACATTCAATTTTATTAAGAAAGATCCGCTTCATTTGTGATACAAATGAATGTAACATCCACCACACATATATACGGACTGAAACAAATTAATCCCGATACACATTGAACTTTTTAGCAGAATAGCACAAGTAGCTATGAAATAGGTCAAATTACAAGAAGTTTTACTATTCAATTCTCCTCTTACATTATGTAAACATACGTTATTCATTCAAAATAAGGTACAATTAAGCAACCTTAATACATCTTCTTATTGTCAAACTAAACCTCATTTTATATCTCATAACACTTTCAATTGTCAATCTAGTCCTCATGTATATCTCATAAGGGACACATTTCGAATATAGGCCTACACTATTTTGCAATTAGGCAAAACACACAAGACACGAATACGTAATACTTGCTGTTAATCCTTCACACATATCTACTGTTCCGATTTAGGTTAATATGAAATCGTTTATTGGGGATGCAGCTTATCATGTTCCAATGGTATTGCAGTGACAGCTCATATATGGCATTTGAAATGTTTACATATAAAATAGATTAAGTCAGGAATCAAGTACGAAACTGAGTCTGTGTCTTACTTTTAAAATTATAATGAAGGTGGTGCGCGAAGAAACTAGACTCAGGATTTGGTTCCTGGTGTATTAGAAATCTTGTTTGTATACCTTGTACATGCTTCTTATTGAGTCGATTGTTACATGACTTGTTTTTTTTTACTTATTTGTGTATAACAAATTGTATATACATGTTTCATCCTCTGATTCATCAATAAAAAAATGACTCCATGCAATGGCGAGTTTCCTTCAAATTAATTTAATGTATAACCTGTGTTAAATCACGTTGACACACTTACATTAATGGTATCATGAATGTGCAATATGTATTACAAAAAATTCCTTGTTTTGGATGGAGTGTAAATATTGATCATTCAAAGAAGTTTCATGATATCTTATTAATCGTATAAACATGTGTGATGTTTGTTCCGGGCATTGTGAAAGATGATGTCTTTAAAGTTGGTCTCTCAGACTTACAGATGCTTGGAGAGAAATAAGATGGAAACACTCTTCATGAAAACATCCAAATAGCTTGATAATTAAGCTAATTAAGTTGCAAAACCGTCAAACACAAAATACTATTGCCGGATTAAGTCGATTTTGAATGTGAGTGATGTGGTTAAATTTTTAAGATTTTATTCATCATGGGTATGATACTTAACTTTTTTGAAAAACATGATTGACATTTAACTTGGAAACATGGACATAGATTTATATTAACATATATTGTAAACATACTGTACCTTCGGTGTAATTTATTTACGCATCGTGGCAAAACAATAAGGCAATATTGTACATTTATATATCATCTAGAAAAGGGTTGTTATTCAGAAGCATTATCAGCTAATGGTTAAAATGTTACACATTAACGTTAGTTAGTCCCTTGAGGCATGGTGCATGGGTTATAACTCGTGGATCGGACCCTTTTGTAGCTACATTGTATATTCTGCGGCGTAGAATATAGGCATTGACATAACAGAAAGAAAGCATGTTCATCCTGTTGAAACCACAAATGATAGAATCAACTAAAACAAAGGGAATTTAAATCTAGCTGTAACACAATATTTTGTACAAACCTGATTAAATAATAATTTTCCTGTCAATTATGTTAGGATCAATATGTCCCAAAAATCATATTTATTTAAAACACATTATGATATCAAATCCCCCAATATGTTGAATAGAGTTGAATTAATGCATTTTGTAAAATCGTTGAAAAAGTAAGCATTTAAATAATTACCGTAGTTAAATCAGGGTATCAGGTACAAGTATATTTCGACAATCCAAATAAATGAACAATGTACATGTATTATCAGAGGATAAAGTATCACTTGTGTTAACAATGCTATAGATAAATACACAAAGTCACAATTATTCTTTGAAACCTGTTAGTGTTACTGTCTTTCATCTCATTACCTTTCGAAATACAGTCAGATTGTATGAAACTGATGTAGATTTTGCCGACTAAGCAGTCTCACATGTGCACTCGGGATGTAGTATAGACGGAATGTGACAATCACCTGCTTCATTCATGTCAATTATAGACAATCCTGTCAACTAATAAAACAGCGCCCACTTGAACAACGATGTAGGACATCGAATTCTTCTAGCAGACTGTATCATCTGACACTGGATAGAGAACACATGAAATGATAAGATAACGAGTTAGAAACAAATACAAACGAAATACAATGCATATGTTAGATAATTCTTTATTGCACCAAATGAAACAAACTAGTCAAAATATGCATATGCCTATGTTGTAATCTACATCCCTTTGATGCCACTCCATTTCAACTATCAAAATCACTTAGTGGTATTAAGAAAACTTACTGTCGTCTGTGATACAAATGGATGTAACCTTCCATGCATAGACTGTGTACATTGAATCCCATTAAAGATCAAAACAATAAGCAGAATAGCACGAGGAACAATTTAATGAGTACAAGATGTATGAATTGTATTCATTGAAACAGGCAATCAACCTTACAACAGGTACCTTTCAATTGTCAATCGAGCTCTTATTAGATATCCAATGACCCTCCCAATCCCAAGTAAGTCCACAGTTTACACTTCCAATTGTAAATCTAGCCCTCATTTTATACCTCATAAGATGTTGACCAAGGGACACATTTCGAATAACAACACTATATTGTCATCAGGCAGTAAACCTGAGACACAAACTACCTGATACTTTTTGTAACGTCTTCCTTCATCTGTCTACTGTTCCGTCAATGCTATTGTTATTCGCAGTCAATCTAATTAATACATGATACTGGATGTTTCAGTAAAGAGACCATTATCCGAGTCACATAAAGGCAGTATCTACTTTTCTTCCTGAATATCGTTTTTAGATATCAAATCAGCACGTGACAAAATTGATTTTCCAAATAACTTGTTTATGGTTAGACATGTCATGATCACGTACACAGCATATGTAATTACATAAAATAAATGATTGTTTACGGAATTGACGTTTAGGAAAATTTACAAGTTGATATGATATGATAATAAATAATGCGAATTTCAAAATAAATGAGTGTTAAGTTTCAAAACAGTATAGTTAATGATCTGGAAAATATGTAGATATCATTATAAAAGCTCTTAATAATGAATATTGTTATAACATAGTATGATATTCCAATATTAATGACATTAAACAATAATCAAATTACAACTCTATTCTCGTCTCAATGTTAGACATATATGAATACAGTTATAAATATAGAATTGGACATGGTCAACAGTTTTGTGAATAAAATATATGTTGAAAGGTTTTGGTCTCCTTAAGCTAAAACCTATGAAATATATTGTCGGTTAAAACAATCAATATTAACAGATGTAGACATATATGAACACAGTTTTAAAATGTTTATATGACATGGCCAGTCTACCATGCCCAAGTAATCATTATCCGTCACTTGATTGTTAGTCCCTAACAGCCGGTCATTAACGAAATGAAATGAGAGTTAAACAAATGATTCATTTGACTAGCATACTTTATTTCAATAACATCAGTGAAACCGTCAGGTGTTCCCTAGTTTTACTCGAAACCCTTACAAATTGTGTTGGTTGATGGACTTGTTGTCTACAGAAATTGTCTTGTGTTGGAGTCAGATATGGCAAACGTTATCAAAGTGTTATTGTATCGAAAACAGTTGAAGGTGGGTGAAAAGAATCATTTAACTGGTTAATGATATTGATGATATAAAGGCGAACATTCTTATTGTTTCTATCGAGAATGGAATATGTTCCATGGCTGACGTGGACCATGTGGTTAAAGGCACTTTTAGAAACGTATCTGTATTAGAAATAGATTAGAAATAGAATGTGTAATTTCAGTTTTTACACATGTTTGTTAACAAGTTACAACATTAATCAGAACATGTTGTATTTGAGACCTATCACAACCTAATAGAACACATGAAAAGTAATCTATTTCACTTTAAAGGGGCCAATGGCTGTTAATTGCAATTAGACTTGGACGGTGTTCACTCACTAATTATGTTGAAATTACAGGTGTCTTATACTTATAGTTATACTTGTATTCATAACGTTTGGGACATACAACAACTCATGTATTGCTTTTTGTACCTTATTGAATAAAAAGTACAATGTATTAGATCAATCAATGGGTTTCATGCACTACATTAAATTCTAACATGCTTCAGTGACTTTGTGAATATGATCTTAATCATAATTCAATTTGGCTACGAAGCATGATTTGATGTTTTTCAACGTTATGATAATCGTTCAATAGTAGTTATCTGACAAATCATTCTTCAATTATCAGTCAAATTAAGGGCAGCTTCTATTCTATGAATATATTCACTTTTGATACAGACTTGATGTATCGCTGATCGGTAATGTAGGAGGGTGACACAAAGGCATTGTTGAAGTGACTCATGGTAAAAAATGATTGACACCCTAAACAGAAATTGATTGTGGCAAATTAAATGGACAGACAATTAATACTGTTCGATATTACGGTATTTTCGAAATTAAATGGCACATGATGTAAACTAAATACTACTTGCGATGTATGTAATGCACGATTTAATGTATATTTGGGTTCAATAGAATTTTGTTTTAAAATGCAACTTTTCATTATTTATTAGAACTGAAATTAGAACACTCAAACATTGTAACAATATACCAATACCAAGATTTCAAGACACACGGAATGAACCCTTTTGAATAAATTTAATATGTCTTATATTCGTCTTTCTTTGGTATTTTTAAGTACAAGTGGAGAAGAAGCAAATGCTCAAGGACACTATTCACAAAGAGACATCAAGTAGAAACATGATTTACCAAAAAAATAATCGAAATTGACACGTTACGTTGTTAAATAACATTTCATTCCTATTACTATTTGGGGGTGTCATTACCATGAGTATATATAGACATTTTATTTCATCACATCAGAGTAAGGGCAACAGACTGATGGGTCATGGTTTGATATAAGGAGTGAAATTAAACATGTTATATTTCTTTAATCATATATACATGCTGTTTTCAAATGTCAGGAAAGATGTAAGAAAATGACAAGAATTTAACCAGAATTACGGCAAAAAAGCTACGTTTTCAATACGAGTATAACTACCTAGAACAAGCAAAACAGTGAGCGTGGCTCACTAATACCCTCGACTGTTAAAGTTTAATATTTTTAATTTACTTAAAGAGAGAGGTGTCTGCACACCTAAGGATTGATAAGCTATGAAATGTATTTGCTATGATTAAACTGTTTGTGAAAAGGGTAGGACAAGTCTCGATCTTCATGTAAAAAAGGTGGTTTAAGTAAAAATAGGAATAATAGTAACTTGAAAAGGTATGGATAACATTTGGATAATGGATAACTACTGCTATTACCACTGATTTCAACTTTATTTTGGAAATTAATCCATCATAATGATTCATTCGAGTGACTTTAAACAACAGGTACATGGAAGCACACCCCTGAAGGCACAGTGAGAGATATACAGCACTTTTATGGCTGAAAGGAAAGAAAATTTAACTTTTCCCAAAATATAACCAGTGGAAATATAAAATAGAGTAGAAGTAGCTTTTGATGATAGTAACATGAAAAAGAAAATGATGAAGTCAACAAATCACAACACAGAAGTAGCTTCATTCATTCTAGCTATGAATATGATGAAGTAAAAAAATATAAAACATCGCCAAAAATTCCAAAATTCACCAATTGGGTTAAACTTCGCACTGCACCTCTCCTAGTGGTGAAGAAGACATGTACCAAATTTGAAAAGGATGAGATGAATAGTTTTTCTGTAATCGATCGGACAAAAGTTATCTTCGGACGGAAGGACGGACGGACGGAATCATTGGTGTTACTATATATAAAAATGTAAAGCAGTTCTGTGAGGATGCCTCTTACATGATTTACTTACTCAAAAGAGAATATGTATCTGCATCTACGCTGCCTTTGGTATAATTCTGAGTTATGCAAAGGAGATAACGCAAATCTAAAGTCACCCGGACTGATATTGATAGAGTAAAGTATTCTTGGACGGGGGAGTAATATAGGTGATGTGCTTTGACGATATATCATTGAAATTTTTGAACAGGTGAAATTTGATCAAATGAAAAATGTCCAACTGGAACTGGTATCTCACGACGATCATTCTGTCAACAGGCAATGCCATATGGTGACACACTCTATTTCCAGCCGCTAAACAGCATGGGTAGATTACTCTGATATTCAAAATTACCATCGACGCATCCCCACTTTAAATCAGCAAAAATGGTAGTTTGAGTCGTCAAAACAATGCTAATCAAAGATATTCTATGTCTCATAGCTATTTTTATGTTTAGTTGGTAATAAAAAGCAAGTACGAACATTTATTTTAACTTGGATTTTTTCTAGGACCCACATTCGTTCTCAACCACTTTATCAGTGCTTCTGTATATCAAGAAGACCAATCAATAGTGAGCCTGATAGCAAATAGTCTCATTTCAGATGAACGTGGCACTTCCGGTCTTCAGGTGATGGACCTTTGACAACAGTAATTTACCGACAATGCATTATCAACATGATTTACAAGATAATTTAAAAACGCGATTTGTAACACACATTATTATTTGCTTGTAACTGCAGCCCCGCTTTAAATCAGCAAAAATGGTAGTACGAAAATGTATTTTCTTGGATATTTTCTATTAGAAACCAAGCACTCAAAATCCATTATCTTCCACTTTATCAATGTCTCCTGTCTCAAGAAGACCACTCAATAGTAGTCTGAAAGGAAATTGTCTTATTTTAGATGAACCTGACATTTCCGGTCTTCAGGTGATGAACCTTTGACAGCAGTATTTTACCAACCACACATTTATTCGAAATGGTTCACAAAAGACAATATAATAAAACAAATTTTCGCCACTCAGTTTCATTCATTATATTTGATGAGATTTGTAATGCATTTTTAAAATTTTCCTTAGATTATAACTGTCATTATATAAAACCTATATACAAGATGATCAGAATATTAAATTTAAGAAAACATGGTCAATATCATATAAAAAAATGTCCATAATGATAATCTTATTTTGGTTGCTTGAAGAGAAATCTGATATCAATGAGTTTACTTGGTGAACCCTCAATATCGAATTGGATTTGTGTATATCAACAAGACTTATCACTCTAAGTGTTCCCGTTTGATGCATCCTCTGATAATGTTAGTTGATATAAAATCGCTTATGGAGACGCAGTTAATCATGTTTCAATGGAACTGCACTGACAACTCGTATGTGACATTGGGTTTCCATATGAGAGTAGATTAAGTCAGGAATCAAGTAGGAAACAGAGTTGTCCTACTATTAAAAGTATATAGGAAGGTGGTGTAGGGGAAGAAACTGGAAGAGTGTGTTCCTATTGTGTCTATTGAATATCTTATATGTTTACCATGCACTTATATCTTATTGAGACGATTGTAACATGATTTGTATTTTTACTTATTTATGCATAACATATTGTATATACATGTTGAATCATCTGATTCATTAATTAAGAAAAATGTTTAATGTCGATGTTCCTCCAAATTAATATACTATAAAACCAAAACTTGTTTTAATCATGTTGCCACGCTTACATTATTGGCACCATGAATGTGCAATATGTATAATAAATACCTTGCAAGGAATTGAGTGTATATATTGAATATTTGAACAAGCGCCACGGACTCTGATAAATATTATATTGTAAACATGCATGGTTTTATTTCAAGATGATGGTGAACATGTCTTAAAGGGGCCGTAGCACGTTTTTTGCAAATTTTATTTTTTCCAATTTCCCACTTGTAATGATAGTTCGTGTCATTTATATTTATTTAAGAGGGCGAATCTTATAATACAAACCAATTATCCGTAGTGTTAATATCGGTGTTGCGTTTAAAGCCGAAATTGCATGGCGGCCATTTTATTGTGAACACATTTTAATATTTTGAATGACAAACAACGACTCCAATGGCTATACGGAACAATGTACATGAATTTTTTAACTTGATTTTCCAACGAGAGGAGGGTCTTATACCAAGGTTGACATAATTTTTCAAATACATATCATCAACTTACTTGAGCGAAAAAAACGTGCTACTGCCCCTTTAAAACTAGGTTCCTCAGACATTCAGGCGCTTGGAAAGAAATAAAGTGGAAACTCACTTTGAGAAAACGGTGTGATTAATATGCAGAAAAATTATCAGCTGAAGTTTAACAAATACTAATTTACTTAACTTGGCTTCTTGAGACATGGTGCATCTATCGTTCAGAAATGTCAATAGCTCCTGGATTAAAGAATATTGCCTTGTTGTAGATGCATTGTATGGTTTCGTAGTTTATTGGCATCGACATAACGTCAAGAAAGCATGTTCATCAATCATGTTGAAATCACAATAAAAGGATTCAACTGAAACAAAGGGAATTTAAATTTAGCCATAAGACAATACTTTTTTACAAATCTGATAAAATAACGTGTTTCATGTCAAATATGTTTGGAGCAATACGTCCAGAAGATAAATATTTATTTTAAAAAAATGATAATATCAAATCCCCGAACAAGCTAATGACATACGAATTAAATCAATGCATGCTAAACAAATCAATGTTTCACATGTTAAGTACTTTTGTAAACGCGTTGAAATAGTAAATATTTAGATATTAGCCATAGTTTAATCAAAGAAAAAATCTACCAGGTAACATAGTTCGACCGTCCAGATAAATATGTTATCAGAGGGTAAGGTTTCAATGATGTTAATTTAATATTGATTCAGAAAAAATGACAAAGTAACAGTTATTCTTGGAAACCTGTTTCTTTTGCTGCTGTTTATCTTATTACGTTTCGAAAGGACAATCTGTAAGAAACACAGGTGCACGTGGGTTGCATTATAGACAGAATGTGACTATCACATGCTTCATTGATGTCAATTATGGTAATGTGAGGGACTTTAATTCACAGATTTTGTTCATAATGTCATTCCTACCTGGCATCTAACACGACCCTAACATCATTAGTTTTCTATATCTATCTTCAGCGTTCAGGCAATGTTCATCTACATCAATCCTGAAACAATGGCCCTTTGGTTAATCTTTAGGGGTGACAGAGGACAAGATCAGTACAGTACCTTTGATCAATGTGGTTTAATGAGGGCAGTGCACAGGAAAAAAAAGTGATGGAATCCATTTGCTGGATCCTTCCTGATTCTCTCAAATTTTGGCGGATCCTGAAGAATCTGGAAGAATCCGGAAGGATCTTGCAAGCGGATTCCACCTCTTTTTGTCCTGTGGTGATGACCAATCTACAACAGGTAATGACGATACGAATGATATTGTGATTCAATCTAATCGTTGGAATAATGATAACTAATAAAGTTTAATGTATTGGTCAAAGCTGCTCTTCTAGGTTAGACGCATGCTACTGAAGTACTTTCATGTAATCATTTTTAAATCTTATATATCTAATATTATAAGATTAAATCACTGAATCAATGTAAGTTAAAAGCAACATTGTCAATAATTGATTAACCATAGCTATTATACGAAATACGTAGCTTTTCTGCTTTAGCAATAGGTTTGCAGTTTCAAAGTGATGAGCATACACCGAAGGGCAAAAGAAAGAGTACCATATTTTTTAATCCAACGCAAAATATTTATGTCAGATGACGTCAGTCTTCGATGTCTCTGATAACGATATCTTTTATAAGAGATATACAACATTTCATTCATTAGATTATTATAGTTAATATTTCATATCTGTTCAAACACACATGGCGTGCTGAAATTGCTATTTCAAAGGGGTTTTCTGGGCATAATATTTGGTATGCAGAGTATAATTTTATGAAAATAAGGACATTATCGTAGCATGAGATGTTGTCAGCATAATGTATTGTCTTGGTCTTAAATGTGGTCACGCATCATTACTGTACATAGAGCATCAAGCATCAAGTCAAAAACCCTTTGTCTAATCAAGGAGATTCGAATACAACAACTTCTTAAAACGTGTGTATTGCAGAAATTTGAACAGGTAATGTTTTGAAATTCAAAAATTAGTGTTTTTGGCTTCTGATATAACTATAATTTAGTGGTATGTATAGCTCACTGATTGAAATATCTTGTAGTTTGTATGGCGTCGTTTTTGTACACCTGTATGTATGTGTAAATCTGTTTTTCTCAACAAAAAAATGGATCAAGTTTCTGGGACGCTATTAAAAAACTGATGTAAATAAACCACAAATTACAAATGCATTTCCTTTGCTATATATTGTACTGTATATATAGTTCTACATGGTGAATTACGTGCCGAATCGTTAAGCATCAAATTTAAGGAGAAGATCTGTATTTACTTAACTAATACCATGTTTATCTTAGAAATGTAGATATTCCACGAGTGTCATCGACACGAGAGAAATGCAAATTTTCAATTTCACAATTTCAATAACGGTGTTGCGTATAAACCACAAATTGCATGGCGGCCATTTCAATATGAACACAATTAATTCCCATGGCTTTACCGAATCATGTATACTAATTTTTTATCTTGATTTTCTGAAGAGAGAATGGTGTTTTACTATTTGTGACATCATTTTTCAAATACATATCATCAACTTATTTGAGCGAAACACGTGCTACTGTTTTTTCTTAAATATATACCATGTTTATCTCATCACAGATCATGTTAAAATGAAGGAATTTCAATGGTTTTCCATTGCAAACTGACACTACGGCATAGTTATACTATAGTGACGATAAATTGTGAATTAGTTTAACTCATTTTAAAATACTACAAAGATAGGATTTGTATCATCAAAGGTTGCTTTCATGAATCTAACATTTTGCTCAATTATGTTCTCGTACAGGTGAATACGTGAACCATTATAACAGGGGATACTTATAACGTGATATCATTGTCTTTTCTATAGTATTTAGTGACTCAACATTTTGTTCACAATATCATAACAAGAATGGTGTTAATCGTTAAAGCATCTTTCCAGACTAAGCTTTGAGCTCTGTACAATAAAATGTTCAGGGATCAATTTCAATATCTACTTACGATTGCTTTATGAACATCATTTGAATGCTTACTGTGACATTGTGAGTTCGACTTTGCATATAAAACGCCCACTAATCAATGACACTATTACATGAACATGCATACTTCCGTACTTTCTTTGTGGTGTGCAAATGTTTTCTGGTCCGTTTTCTCAGTTGATCATGGCATTACTACTTACAACTTCCTATTATCTGGACGTGAGTAGGAAGATGAAAGCAGAGAACAATAGAATGTATTGCCAGTCTCATTAATGTTACCTTCTTGAAGAGGACAAGTTAAGGAAACACTGTAATGAAGCATCAGGTCTCTTCATATTGACTTCTGACTGCTCGATGCTTGTTTGAAGAGAAACTGGCTATTCTTGATTCGTTTTGGCGGCGTATACACCGGTCACGTGTCCGGCGTACGCCGTTCCTGGATCAGGCTCAGTTGAAACAAGTGTATCGGCGTACAGACAGGAAGACGTCATCATCTCTCAAACTAGTTTCAATATTCAATAAACATGTCATTCATATCAAACAAGTATTTTTTTTTAATTATTTCAAAACTTTGATTAATATTATATTAGCGTGTAATGCATTGTTTTAAAGAACCAGAATTTTTTAAAAATAAATCAGTCATTGTATTGTCAAAAGGAAATTCATTAAAAAATAATTATTGAATGTCGCAAGGTTAACATTTGTCCGCCATTATACGTCGCCTTCGCCGGTCATTTCAAACCGGCGCATTCGGAGTTCGCCTAAGGCGTGCGCTGGGTTCCAATCAAGTGATTCGCCGGTTACGCCACTTCCGGCGGCGTACGCCGGGTCCCGAATCAAGCATAGCTTTAGCTTTTGTTTTGGTACATTTGTTTTGGGCTTACGGACAGAAATGATAAAATAATTGACATGCAAATCCGTGGAGAGAAATACATAAACAGATTCAGAGTTAATCTTAATAAATACCTGAGTAGATATGACAGTGTTATTGGTTCCAGGAACTGTTATACATGTCTCAAGAGGTTATGGTTTACATGGACAACATATATTCAGATATAAGCAGATTCAGATTGAATGTAGCAAAATGACCGATAATGACGGTATATTTTAAGTATGTCCTATTACTGGCAGGTAACTTGGTTAGAGTGAGAGTTAAAGGTACATCCATTGTGTTGTTGGGGTCAGATATTCCAAATGTTATAAATGGTGTAACTTTATCGAGACATACCGACTGTTACCAAAAACTACCATTTTGATGATAGTCGACTCAGTATATTGACGATATGAAGGTAAAAGTAGTGATATCTGATCGAAAACCGGACAATGTACCGCGTGTGGCGCGCGGCAATGAGTCAAACGTAATTTTGGAATATTATTTATAACAGACAAAATGATAAATTTTAGTTGATCATCTTTACTATGTCATATAACTACTGTGCATGTAAATGGGACGTGTAGTTTCGGTCTCTGCACATGCATAATAATGTTACTATATTTCAATTGGAAACTATTAATAATGATATATTTGGTGATTGGAGATGAATATACAAGCCGAGTGATTTTATTTGAACTGTAAACAGCACATATGGTGAGTCGGAACGTATTAAAGTCTAATAAAATTGTATTAAATACAATGGATGCACCTTTATGTTTTTGTTTTGTAACAAATCTATTCACAATTTTGACAATGTTTGTGTTTTTAGCGGTTAAATATAATATTCAAGCATATATTCAGGCAATCATGACCTTGTTGCAGCCAAAGAGAATTAAACAACTTACAATTTCCTTTTATTTAACGTACAAAGCTAACCTAGGAGCCATGTGACATATCTGAAGTGTTGTCCCATTAGACACTGTTTAGTTAAAGTGTATGGATTACCTTTGACAAATGTGATAATACATAAAACGATCCCTTCATCTTCATTGATTTGAATGCTACCTTACATAACCCTCTCCTTGATGTGTTCCTGGAGATGTTTCACTGTACAGCAATCCATCAAAGACTACTGGTAGCTTTACAGTGTCATCTCTTTGGCATATTTGACTGTCACCGAGGTCCTCATTAAATCGATAATGACAAGATGTGTTGCTTGCTGTACCATCGGAACTATTGTAGTAACTCTGGCTAAAAGTCCAAATAATCTGCAAATGTATCACCCAGCGACTTTTCATCATAAAAACATATCTTCACTATGGTCTCTACTACTGCTGAACACGCTGCAATTTCATTTAACAATATCAACTTGTAGCACAGGTCAATTACTTTTCAAGATTAAATGAGAAGACGATATCCATTTACAATAGCCCCTAAAGCCTTGCTTTACTGTCTATCATTGGCAATAACCAAGCACTAATTCTACTTGGTCAATGCAGAACTGGATGAATAATTACATAAAGTGATCCTTTGGGCATAAGAATGTTGCCTTCAAGAAGCTAGAATCAATAGCAAAAGGAAAAGGGGAAACGTAAGACATTTCAGATGTGATTACAGAGGTTCGATTTCATTTAGTTATTCTCGCAGTCACCTGGTCATTGCTTCACATTTCCTCACGATCTCAGATTAATATAAATATACTCTCCTTAAAAGGAAACACATAGTGGATATGTTTTTTTGATAAACCTCGATCTTTGGATAAGCAATAATTTTAGAAAGTTAATTGTTTGAGATATTATTTTTATTGTGTTTTTGTACAAGAACACCACGTCAAAACGCAACCCACAAATTTTACCTTTATTTGAGAGTAAGAAATCAAAGATAGGCATGCAATCGGAGAGAACACGTAATGCACGTGATTTGCATGTAAAGTTTTTTGATCAAGTCATGTCAGTGAAGGGTATAAAAGGTCGAACACTGTTCTCGGTACATTCACCAGATTTAAGAGTTTTTTGATGGATTGACAATTGACAACAGAACATCGCAATTGGCCTTCTTGAAGCAAGACAGTCACAACTAACAGCAGTTGCTCATCGCATGAACACTCACCAAAGCACTATCTCTCGTTTATGGGATAGGTATCGCCAGCAGAATTCGGTGGCAGACAGGCCTAGAAGTGGTCGACCAAGAATAACAACTGAAGCAGGATCGATACATCCGGGTACACCACCTACGATATTGTACAGCTACAGCAACCACTACAGCTAGACAAATACCCGGATTGAGAAGGATTTCTGCGCAAATCGTGAGGAATAGACTTCGAGTCGCAGGACTTAGAGCAAGAAGATCCTACTTTGGCCCTGTGCTGCGTCAACAGCATCGACGACATCGGGTCCGCTGGTGTACCAATGTTCAGGCTTCGAACTTGGCTAATTGGCGGCGTATCTGGTTCAGTGATGAATCGAGATTTCTTTTGGAACGGTGCGATGGAAGGATGCGTGTATACAGACGTCGTCATGAACGTTTTGCCGACACTTGCGTCCCCCAGGTAGACATATTCGGCAGAGGGAGTGTGATGATGTGGGGGGCCATCTCCTACACCGGAAGGAGTCAATTGGTGTTGATCCAAGGCAATTTGACAGCACAACGCTACTGTGATGAAACTTTAATGCCACATGTCCTTCCTATTGTCCGCGGCCAGAGGGAGTTATTCCAACAGAACAACGCCAGGCCACATACAGCTCGTTTGACCACGACCTTTCTACAGAATGAGAACATCAATGTCCTTCCATGGCCCTCCAAATCCCCAGATTTGAACCCTATAGAGCATCGTTGGGATGCCCTAGACAAAGGAGTGCGGCAACGTAACCCACGACCACAGACACAACTTGCAAATGCACTAAGGACCGACTTATTCGCTTCATGCCCAGACGATGCCGTGCAGTTCTTGACTCTAATTGTGGACACACGAGGTACTGACGTCAACGCCACCAAACGCATTAATTTGACTCACTACCTGACTTTTCCCGAAGTCACTCTATGTCGTGATACATGTGAAATTGTGATGAAATCACTTGCTTTACCACCCCAATATATTGTAACAAAATAAAGAAAACAATTCTTTAACAATTCCTATATGCGTTTCTTTTTTTAGAGAGTATATATTTCAACACTGCTTTATTATGCACCAGTGGTTTTGAAACTAAAGGAGATCAATGATTTTAACATTATGTCCTTAATATATTTTCTGAATCTTGTATCACAACAAAGCTATACCATCTGTGGATCCTGCAAATCAAACCAGTGTAGCTTTATATTGCTTTGCTTGTCTATTGCGTGATGATTATTGCTATTATGTGATGTTCACAAAATGCAGTCAATTACCTGAAAGCAATATCCAAGAAGTAAATGATAATGTATAACTATTTGACACAGATAATGGTCTATTTACAGACCACTACACTAATCACTACAGTTTGACAGGCAATAGAGTTGTAAATGACTGACAGAATGAAGATGAGATGTGATTTATAGAGAACAGAAGCTGATTAAGTTTGATCTTGTTCTTTAGTGAACCGAAATGCAAACGCCCCTCACTATTGCTCACAAACTGTATGAATTAAGACTATGTTTTCTATTCCAACAGACAGTTTGTAGCTCTGCTTCAGTCAAATGTATTGCTCCTTGATTGAAATATATTGTATTGTGTATGGTGACGTTTCTTTGTCTGGTTAGTTTAGTATGTGCCTTGACTTCTCTAAAAAAAGATTTCCATTAACATTATTGATTTCAGATTAATGAGCTTTAAAGGGGCAGTAGCACGTTTTTTTCGCTCAAATAAATCAATGAAATGTATTTGAAAAATAATGTCACCAATAGTAGAACACCCTTCTCTATTCAGAAAGTTGAAAATGATTGTACATGGCTCAGTAAAGCCATGGGAATCGTTTTTTGTAATGCGAAATAATATAATGTGTTCACATTAAAATGGCCCCCATGCAATTTTTATTTTATAGGCGACACCGTTTTCACCACTACAGATAATTGGTTCGTGTTGTAAGATGTTTTACCCTCTTAATTTAATATAAATGACATAAACTATCATTATAAACGGGACATTTGGAAAAATAAAATTTGCAAAAAATCGTGCTACTGCCCCTTTAATGATCTCGGATAAAAAGGACCCAGCTTTTGCAGCAAAAATTAGTATGTGCTGGTTTGTTTCTGATCTCAATTTCAATGAGCTCCTTGGTTTCACATGATCTATTTGATATATATGTTTGAGGCTTGCATAATTTCAAATGCTAAACTAATGATACAACAATTAGAACCCGTACCATCAGTCATCAACTGCAAGCACTGACTGTACCAACAGCTCACCTATTCGG
This sequence comes from Gibbula magus, assembly GCA_936450465.1. Lineage (NCBI taxonomy): Eukaryota > Metazoa > Mollusca > Gastropoda > Trochida > Trochidae > Gibbula > Gibbula magus. The sequence goes on from OW388300.1 coordinate 31,181,400, forward strand.
TCACCGATACCTCGACCCTGATACCTCGACAGCCTCAAGAAACCACTCCTGAAAAAAATATCAAACAGCATTGTCATGTACTTTTAAATTTGCCTAGTTACTGTGTCCGTACTTGTCAGCGATTACAAGATTGTCTTTCTATTGCTAAGTTGTTCATTGCGTGACCAATATCAGTCTAAAGCTATACTGACAAATATCTGAAAGCAATATCCATTAGGTACATGAAGGACTTTAACCATTTGACACATATAATGGTTTCTTTAATGGCTTCACAGAAGTCATTGCAGTTTGGCAGGCAGCAGAAATTGAGATGACTAGAATGATGATGACAGATGATCTGATCACGACGAAATAACAGGCCATGTGTGTATCTATTATACTTAAACTTACTTCCTATAAATGTTTAGTATTGAATATCGTTGGTAAATCATTAAGTTTATTATCATATTAATAGATACTTTTTATTTTTGTAGGTTCTTGACGGAGTGTTATATACTAGTAAATTTAAATTTCACTTCATCTGTTTATTAAGTATACTTTCATGTAAGATATTGAGTGCTTCACATTTGCAGACGCATGGCCAATGTCATATGTTACATTAAATGCGTGTAATCTGTATTTACGTGTATTAATTGAGATTTTCAGTAAATGCATATAATTACTGTTCCACTCGGTAAATTACTAAAATAAATAATTACTAACATGTCTAGGATATAAACGTATTAACTGAATTTAAGAGTATATATATTCAAACACTTACTGGTCAAGTTAAGTAAATATGTGTAACAAGTTATAAAGTCAAATATCCTGTTCTTTAACTGAATTGAATTGAGATATAAAGCTTACTTGAGAATAAAAACAGAATCATCTGACATACCAATCTACTTTGCAATAATTGAAGAAACTTATGACATCGTAAAACGGGGACTTGTTGCAATGAATGTTATAGTGATGAATTGTCATACTACTTTTCAAATACCTGTAACAGAGTGTCCATGAATATCAGAGTAAATAATTTGACAACAAAATGATAAATTAAATTAACTCATTGAAGACAAATTGGACTGCTGACTTAAGTGGGTAACATATTTGTTGACCGATGTACAGGCATTTCTATTATCTTCAAATATCTTCTTATCCATGTATATTTTAAGCATGACGATTAACTAATGCATACAATACTTTGTGAAGAGGTGTATCTGTCTTGGTATACATGAATTGCTATATAATTTTTCGAGAAATGCTTTTTTGAGTTTTTCTAAAAAGTGAACGGTACATGATTTCCTACTTATGAAGTAGTAGGAGGATGAAGTAGTAAATTTTTTTTCAGACAATACCATATCGATTTTCTGTCACTGTTTTCTTTCAGAGGATTGCGTGGCTACATCGATATAATCAAATGTGCAAATGTCTATATATCTTGTTATGTAACGCCAGGAAACTTTATGGATCACAAACACCCTTTGTTATACACCATACACTGACAGGGATGACTACTAGCCTCTGCAGTTATACCGAGTAAAGTCTGATATCTTTATTCAATGTGTCTACATGTACATTGTATATAGAGAATCTCACCCAAGTGTCTTCTGATATCAAATATATCAACACGAGTTGACAAAAGTTACAAATAGATTCTATTCATCATCCAAAATCATTATTCTTAGTTTTTAATGAAAAATTAAAATATCTGAAAACAAAACTGCCATTTGGCTTCCAGTGCTGTGATGTCAAAGCATTGTGACGTCATCGTGGTTCTGACGTCATAGCATTGTGATGTTATTACTTGATGATGCAAAATCCTTGTGATGTCATGTAGCTGACGCCAGCAGGGCATTGTTCAAAATCTACTATCAAAACGATATCTCCAAGGCTTTTAACAAATTGAGCATGTTTTGCTGTTGGGTTTAAGTTACAATTAGTTCATTCGATTTGTTTTACTATTTACTTTAACACGACCTTTCTGATTGCATTTCATTTCTAAAAATGCTTGAGATAACATGTGCAAGACCATAGTGAATAGAGTCATTCGAAAGGTCTCTAACATTGTTTAAACAGAAAGGGACGGAGTTCGCAAACGCGTAAACCACTCTGATGTTAATACTAGTTGTTGAGGAAGCACACATTTACAATGTCTTCATTGTGATGAAATATGATGTTTGTCCTGTTGAAATTAGGGAAATGTGTGTGTTGCTTAGACTATGTGATATTCTTTAAATTTCAATTACATACGGCTTGTCTTGAAAACGAGTATGTATGTTAACTTAGATTTTAATTACACATTGAATGTGTTGTTTTACTCACATTTAAATAAAATTAAACGAATTAAAGGTGATTTTCATCTTATCATCTTTGAAATGATGAAGCTTCCATACCAAGGAGTTAAATATCAGTGACGCACGAGCTGCACATTGTTAAAGACATTGTATAAATCACAGAGTGCAGTCACGATAACCTAGACGATTGGTTGTGCCCTCTGCAGTATTTGGTGACAGTGATACATCGACCAGAGGAAATGTTATTTAATCCCCTGTAATACGGCAAAGAGGTGATTTTACATTGTAGTTTACGTGATATTGATCACTTATTATATTATGTATTATGTATATTAAAAAAAAATGTTTCCTTCTTGAAACACTTAGACATACCAGATTCTTAACAGTAACTCATAACCATGAGGAATAATTGGCATATATGAATTTAATATGGGAACAAGAACAGTATATTTTATTTCCGCGTGTCAGTGTTGAAATATTAAACACCCATAACTGACATTCTTCTTGCTTTAATTTTCAAAATCATGACAACTGAAATAACAATCCATAATTCATTTGCATGATAACAAAACTCAAAATTCATTGCTGCATCATTCTCCTTTTTTAATGGAAATACTTTTTTGCAACAAGATTACAACCGCGCCATACGGTTTGGAGAGATTATGCGAATTATTGGTTACATGGTATCGAAAGGCTACCTTGGTCTGCTAACAGTCTGGATATTAACCCTAACGGATATGTCTGGGATCATCTTAACCATGCCACCAGGCGACTGGACAATCCTGCACTTATGTTAACTATGTTCATGTAAAGCTTAATAGCCGATTAAATCTCCATTCCTTCAGAAATAATGGAGCCAAGGCCAAAAGAGCCGAGGCCTTTTATCGTTAAGGAAAAGAGAGTTGGACATTAACCTACTTAAATTACACTCGAAGTATTGCTTATTTAACAAATTGACTTTTGCAAAATTGGAACAATAAAATTTACAGCAAAACAGTTGATCGTTGTGTACAACTATCCAAAACTGAAAAAAATGGAAACAATAGAACAATAGAGTAGTGCGGAGGTTCGCGCTAACACCAGGAACAACATGCCTGTGGCTGATGTAAATAAACTTCTTGACAGAATGTCTGGGCGAGTTGTTGCTATTGCAATTTATAGCTATGGTGCAACATAATTTCCTCAACTTTGAATATTTTGTTGTGATCATGATGGAAAGAATCTCTTTTAACATTCTTACATCTTTCAGTTATGCAAACATACACTTGTTTGGAACATATCACTTTGTTTGGACTTAAAGCTTCAAGCTTATCACATATGTGTATCACATCAACACAGACCACATATTAAATGAAAGAGAACGAAATGAACTAAAAGAAGTAAATAACATGAACATCGTCATTGCTGTGAAAGGAATTGTCTGAAGAATTACTAAAAATAATGACACATAACAACCAACTTATCTCATGGGGAAAATCTCTTTTACGTATTTAAAGGGAGTTGAGATTGATTTCTGGTTCGGCATTGACATTGATTGAAAATGTGGTCACTTTTGAAAATTGAAAATATAAGAAAATCAATGGTAATTGTAATTATTTTTCTATGTTAGATTGATATAAAATAAAGCTGGTGTGATCCGCATGAAAACATCAGTAACAAATTTTTCTTAAAAATTGAATTTCTCTGTGGTAACAACAATATGAATTAATTGACCTCTTAAAGTACTCATCGTTGGTATATGAATTCGTATAGATGATGTTGTTTAACACTGAATGGTTTCTTGACATAATATCCATATATATCCATATGCTGGAACTCAAGCAATGAATTGATGCTTTTAATATTTGAGTCATTCATGTAACCATGATCATTTTATCAGAGATCCACAAAAAAGAAAGAAAAGTGGTGACATGGAGTTGTGGAGTTGCGTGAACATCAACAATCTAAATTCACTCGAGACCTCTCATTCAAATGGCCACTGTCAATACTAAATGTTATATTTGTCATTTTCTAAAATCAGGTATGTTTATAGGCGATGAGAGTTGAGCCACTTTGTCTGACTGAATTACCAACTTTTATATGCGACCAGGAAGTGCTCGGAGACAGTGTTTCCAGCTATACAATATATAAACCTCTGGGCAAATAACTTTAGTCTTTAAGGAAACGAATGATGTCAATATTAGACGGGCAGAGATGCTACACAGCACAGCAAAGTGAATTAACAATGTCCGAACACATAGCGATGAGCCAGAATATTAGATGTCGGGACAGAGAGAAACATTCCTAATAATTACAAATTCATTTATTCCATATTCATGACGATGTTGAAATCAAGTGTGTACGTGTCAGGATAACCTGTCAATTAGCTGTCATGTACAAATATTGTATTTCTGAGTTTTTTAGAATAATAAATACTAAATAAAGAACTTCTTCCTAAATGACATTACCGTGAAGAAGACAACGTGAAGTTCTGCCACGCCATCAATGGTATTAATATCAGGAAACAGCAATGACAACTTCATTCCGGATGTAAAAATACAGCATGATACAAGTACAAGTATATAAACTATACAAAATCTAACAAGTTGTTTTCGATGAAACTACTACATATAGGATCATCTAACATTTTGCACCAGTGTATACAGGCTTATAATGTGCTAGTCAAGTTGGCTAATGGTCCAGTTCTCCCTTGGAATCGATTGCATTGACTGTTTATAGGCGTGATTCGAAAAGTCAATTAGTTCGTACTCTCCACTTCTTAAAAGTAATTGGTGCATGGCACGTTATTCGAGAGAAAATTATGAATAACGAACCTATTTAGACAACTTGCAAACATTGACTCATTTAACATATTTATTGACAATTTAAACTACTCCCAGTGTCTCGCGCTACAGGACGATAACTTAAATAAAAATCAAATTAACAAGGTACATGTACAGGAGTCAACATACTGCCGAAAGCTGGATATCGAATCAAGAGGTTCGGGGTTCGAATCATCTCAATAGTTAGGTGGCCTTGTTTGCTGTGGAAAACTGAAAAAGTGTAACTTAGGAAATGCTACACTGAAATCAGTGTAGCTGATGATCTGTAAACTAAAAAAATTAAATAATAATAATATATCAAATTCTCAAAGCACACAATACATGGAATATAATTAACAAAAACTGACTTATAGGTGAAATGGTCAAACATCATTCTATAATAATATACTGAATTGACATTAATAAGTCAAACTTTATATGACGCGACAATGCCCTTTTAGTTAAAATATAAAATTTGTCACATACAATAAATCACAACGAATATGGATCTGTTCATATCACATGAAACCTCATCGTGAATAGCACTTGAACTGTTTCCTACACTATAACATCTCCTCTCGTGACGTTTCTGAACAGGAAGCGAACATACAGTAATATTGTTGTCTTGTACAACTGGTACGTGTTTCTTAAGGTGTTAGTGATCAAAGTGACGTACGTCTTACTTCTCTATTTCCGGTCGAGTGTGGATTCAGAAATCTTCCAACAGCACCTCAACGCTTAATAACCTGAACGCAGTGATTGCTATCATGAATGTTTACTCACTAGTCAAACTGTCCATTGTAGTGTTCTGAATAGTCCAGGATTGACATTATTATCTTATCTCAGTTGTAGATGCTATGTGTCCGGAGAATTAATATGTTTAGCATAGTTCTTAAAACTGTCTGGGATTGTAATACTTTCCTAATCACATATACATGTAAGCATTGGCAAGTCACTCTGACTAAGTGCTGTGTTTGTTCTTATTACAGTTAAGTGTCCATATTTCGAGGAATCAACAACTACTTTCCTATTGGTATCAGACAAATGGAACATTTTCGTGCCTATTTAAGTAGAAGTGTGAAGACAATTCATATGGTATGTGTTTATTTCTTATTAATGATACATGAAAAAGACAATGAAGTTAATAAATATGGTGTATACCATTTATACCATAATAAAATTCATATAAATCTACCTTGCAGATACTGTTAAATTTTAAAGGGGCAGTATCACATTTTTTGCAAAACTTATTTTTTCAAATTTCTTATTTATAATGATAGTTTATGTCATTTAAATCAAGTTTAGAGGGTAAAACATCTTATTACACAAACCAATTATCCGTAGTGGTAATAACAATGTTGCGTATAAAGCTAAACTTGCATGGCGGCCATTTTATTGTGAAGACAATTTATTTTTTCGAATTACAAAAACGATTCCAACGGGTTTACAAAACCATGTTAACTCATTTTTTAACTTGATTTATCGAACAGAGAAGGCTGTTTTACCATTGGTGACATTATTGGTGACATACATGTCATCAACTTCGAGCGAAAAAACGTGCTACTGCCCTTTTAACACAATGCGATAAGAAATGTGCAGTTCTGTATATCATGAATAAAGTTTGCCAAATCTTTTGAGGATAAGTGGTTGTTCATACCGAATTAAATACAAGAATGTGCCTCTTTAAAGACTGTTACCTATCCAAAAAAAATAAAATATACGAGTATATTGTGTTTTACTTCTGACTATTACTATGTCAAATGCAATGCAGTTATTTAGTATTAAATGGGAATTTGCATGACTGTCATTTGGTTTTTAAAAAAGCAATTGTTTCGACATGACATGATCATGTTAATTATTCTTAACATGAAGCAAACAAAATTGTAATCGTTAACATGTGTCAAAGCTTCCTAAAACACTTTCAAAACTCAACAAAAACTATTAAGAAGAATAATGATACAATTTATATTTTAAACACTGTTCACAACTCGCTCCTTGCTGAGCCATCACCCTCATTTATATATGACGAATGTTCTGCCACAATGGACCATAAGTGCTGTGATGGACAATGGACCTCAAGCTGACACTGCCAAAGGTTTTACGAGTCACTACATTCACATATATATGTCTTACTTGATGTCACCATGGGTTCCCTAGACACGTATATACCAAGGACACTAACATTTGAACATGGCCCCTTGGGACAAGAATCTTGGAAGAATGAATTCCACTAGTAAATCCTCCATGTAGAGTTGCTCTGGTTCCCAGAGATAGCCGACTGTTTCACTATACTTAAAGTTAATTAGGTTCCAATGGGACAGTCAGATGGGTTGAAATTCAGCAGCATTTCTCTTTATAGAACTTAACTTGTAAATCCCGATACCAAAACCTCTAATAATACTTGATAACAGGTAGAATCTCACCATCATACATCTACATGTAGTTGCACGTTCTTAAAGGGGCAGTAGCAGGTTTTTTTTAAATTTTATTTTTTCAAATTTCCCATTTATAATGATAGTTTATGTCATTTATATATTTACTTTAGAGGGTAAAACATCTTATTACACATACCAATTATCCCCAGTGGTAATAACGGCGATGCGTATACAGCAAAAAGTGCTCGTGTAATTGTGAACATATTTTATTATTTTGAGTTATAAAACGATTCCCATGGCTTTACCGAACCGTGTACACTCATTTTAAACTTGATTTTCCAAAGAGAGATGGGTGTTTTACTATTAGTGACATTATCTTTTAAATACACTTCATAGACTTATTCGAGCGAAAAAACGTGCTACTGCCCCTTTAAAGTAATATCAGCTTTAGTTTAAACATTTACTCTACATGTATAGTGTACCACGGATATGATGACGATCCACATAGTGAGGAGAAGCATGCATGTGATGCTCTGTTTTCTTCTATTCTGCTATCATTGAATATTCGTATAAAACATCCATATCCTATTTTCTTCATGTAGACACTATTGGCATTTGACCCTAATATTGGATGAATGTTGACTGTCAAAATAAATTGTCAGTTTGGTTTTGTATGTACTCATGATTACGTGGTGGTTTTACTCTCTGGTTACTAGCCTGCTCTGGCTACATGTATTTTTAAATGCTAGTCTACGCACAGAAAGTAATATAAATTGTCGCTGAGATGGAAGCTAAGACAACCAAGACAATAAATATATCTAATTTCCTATAAACTCCATTCAGCAATAAAAAGAAGTTTTTATATTGTTATATTTTATATTATTTGTATTGTATTTGCATAGTCGCAATCTTCTTAGTCACGTTTTAGCATGTTGTTGATAATTGGAAATAAAGTTAAAAACTATACTTCTTTTTTTCAACAATTGCATTTTTAATGTGAACATTCATTAAAGGAAAGGCTAGGTCTAGACTTCTTAATAATATATACAAATTTTGACATTGTCCAGGTAACTCTATCCTTTGGAATTTTTTAACCGAAACATCCAATCACAAATTTCTAATATACATGAAATTAATTTCAATCTTTATTTCAGTACTTAAAAGGCCTCAGGCTTATAGTACAAGATATACAGTGCACTGACATTTCATTAAATAATGCCATTTCTATGTACAAACGCATAAAAGATAGACATGGACAGGTTTTCAATTTCTTTTTTTGTTACATTGTTTAAAAGTAGAGACTTTTTAGCTTATTTTGATTTACATAGTAGTTTTCTTTGATATATTTATTTCGGATGTTGCTGTACAAAGGACAAACCAGTAAAAAATGTCAAATAGGTAAGTCTAATATTATAGAAGATGAATACCATTTTTTACTGATTTGTACAGCAACATCCGAAAGAAATTAATTTATATCACTACATTGATTTGGAAAAGAGAATGTCCAATTGTCGTGTATATGTTCTCTGCCTCTGAAGTATATAATTAAGGTACTGTTCCAATTCGATAAGATAATACTTTTTTACCCGAAAGGGAATTTTAACAGAGAAAATCCCTTTGAAGCAATTCCTTTGGTATACATGACAATAAGGGTTATTTAAGCTGATCGATAGTTGTCATAGTAAAACCGTCATAAAAGTCGCAATACAAAAGTAGAATTGCCGTTTTACTAATTGTTTTCTGAACCACTTTTGATGTTGATGTTATCATGCCTGCCTTCATTTCTTTTGGGATTGACTGTTAATAAATGCCAGCTTTTTCTATTCACGACTTATTCCCATTCGTCTTCCCCATGCATGAAAAACACTTGCATGACATTTATAGAAATCGTATTGGTACGATAATCAGACTTTGTGTGAATAAAAATACTAGTGATTTAGATTATATTTATCTCCAGCATCCTTTTGATGTTCAATTATACACTTGCATTTCTTGTAATGCATGTCATTGACTTTATTGTCAACATTTCGTGATTCATGAGTTATTCACTGATGTACTTACTATTCATGAGGAATGAGCTTAGATAACATAATCCCGCCAGGGGCACGGCAACTTTGTCTGCAGTAGAGAAGTGTTCTACACGCAGTAAGGTTTGGGTGCAATGCTACACTGAATTTCAGCGTAGTACCACCCATGGTTCGCTAGTTCCACCGCAGTGCATAGCCACATGCGGGCTTCCTCCCTGCTATAATACTAGCAGCCGCGATATAAGTGAAATACTCTTGAAAGCGGAATTAAACCCCATCTCACTGACTCACTCACTCAATAACATTTTATCGTTTCTGTTGATAAAATTAGAAAAGAAAACTGAGTTTATATACGATAACAATCACAAGGAAGAAAAAAGTGTGCATGGAAATGGTTTAGTGCTATCCAGTAGGATATACAATGTATGGAAAATATATCGCTAGCAAGTGTCAAATAGAGGCACAACAATGTGTCCAACAATGTATTTGGTGACAGTACATTCAATAAGATAGATGGTGACCACAAAAAAGAAAGAAAAGTGGTGTCATGGAGTTGTGGAGTTGCGTGGACATCAACAAGCTAAATTCACTCGAGACCTCTCATTCAAATGGCCACTGTCAATACTAAATGTTATATTTGTCATATTCTTAAATCAGGTATGTTTATAGGCGATGAGAGTTGAGCCACTTTGTCTGACTGAATTACCAACTTTTATATGCGACCAGGAAGTGCTCCGAGACAGTGTTTCCAGCTATACCATAATCCTCTGGGCAAATAACTTTAGTCTTAAGGGAAACGAATGATGTCAATATTAGACGGGCAGAGATGTTACACAGCACAGCAAAGTGAATTAACAATGTCCGAACATCATTGCTATGAGCCAGAATATTAGATGTCGGGACAGAGAGAAACATTCCTAATAATTACAAATTCATTTTTTCCATATTCATGACGATGTTGAAATCAAGTGTGTACGTGTCAGGATAACCTGTCAATTAGCTGTCATGTACAAATATTGTATTTCTGAGTTTTTTAGAATAATAAATACTAAATAAAGAACTTCTTCCTAAATGACATTATCGTGAAGAAGACAACGTGAAGTTCTGCCACGCCATCAATGGTATTAATATCAGGAAACAGCAATGACAACTTCATTCCGGATGTAAAAATACAGCATGATACAAGTACAATTATATAAACTATACAAAATCTAACAAGTTGTTTTCGATGAAACTACTACATATAGGATCATCTAACATTTTGCACCAGTGTATAAAGGCTTATAAGGTGCTAGTAAAGTTGGCTAATGGTCCAGTTCTCCCTTTGAATCGATTGCATTGACTGTTTATAGGCGTGATTCGAAAAGTCAATTAGTTCGTACTCTCCACTTCTTAAAAGTAATTGGTGCATGGCACGTTATTCGAGAGAAAATTATGAATAACGAACCTATTTAGACAACTTGCAAACATTGATTCATTTAACATATTTATTGACAATTTAAACTACTCCCAGTGTCTCGCGCTACAGGACGATAACTTGAATAAAAATCAAATTAACAAGGTACATGTACAGGAGTCAACATACTGCCGAAAGCTGGATATCGAATCAAGAGTTTCGGGGTTTAAATCATCTCAATAGTTAGATGGCCTTGTTTGCTGTGGAATACTGAAAAAAGTGTAACTTAGGAAATGCTACATTGAAATCAGTGAAGCTGATGATCTGTAAACTAAAAAATTTAAATAATAATAATATATCAAAGTATCAAAGCACACAATACATGGAATATCAATAACAAAAACTGACTGATAGGTGAAATTGTCAAACATCATTCTATAATAATATAATGAATTGACATTAATAAGTCAAACTTTATATGACGCGACAATGCCCTTTTAGTTAAAATATAAAATTTGTCACATACAAAAAATCACAACGAATATGGATCTGTTCATATCACATGAAACCTCATCGTGAATAGCACTTGAACTGTTTGCTATACTATAACATCTCCTCTCGTGACGTTTCTGAACAGGAAGCGAACATACAGTAATATTGTTGTCTTGTACAACTGGTACGTGTTTCTTAAGGTGTTAGTGATAAAAGTGACGTACGTCTTACTTCTCTATTTCCGGTCGAGTGTGGATTCAGAAATCTTCCAACAGCACCTCAACGCTTAATAACCTGAATGCAGTGATTGCTATCATGAATATTCACTCAGTAGTCAAACTGTCCATTGTAGTGTTCTGAATAGTCCAGGATTGACATTATTATCTTATCTCAGTTGTAGATGCTATGTGTCCGGAGAATTAATATCTTTAGCATAGTTCTTAAAACTGTCTGGGATTGTAATACTTTCCTAATCACATATAAGCATTGGCAAGTCACTCTGACTAAGTGCTGTGTTTGTTCTTATTACAGTTAAGTGTCCATATTTCGAGGAACCAACAACTACTTTCCTATGGGTATCAGACACATGGAACATTCTCGTGCCTATTTAAGTAGAAGTGTGAAGACAATTCATATGGTATGTGTTTATTTCTTATTAATGATACATGAAAAAGACAATGACGTTAATAAATATGGTGTATACCATTTATACCATAATAAAATTCATATAAATCTACCTTGCAGATACTGTTAAATTTTAAAGGGGCAGTATAACGTTTTTTGCAAAATTTATGTTTTCAAATTTCTTATTTATAATGATAGTTTATGTCATTTAAATCAAGTTTAGAGGGTAAAACATCTTATTACACAAACCAATTATCCGTAGTGGTAATAACAATGTTGCGTATAAAGCCAAAATTGCATGGCGGCCATTTTATTGTGAACACAATTTATTTTTTCGAATTACAAAAACGATTCCAACGGGTTTACAAAACCATGTTAACTCATTTTTTAACTTGATTTATCGAACAGAGAAGGCTGTTTTACCATTGCTGACATTATGTTTCAAATACATGTCATCAACTTCGAGCGAAAAAACGTGCTACTGCCCTTTTAACACAATGCGATAAGAAATGTGCAGTTCTGTATATCATGAATAAAGTTTGCCAAACCGTTTGAGGATAAGTGGTTGTTCATACCGAATTAAATACAAGAATGTGCTTCTTTAAAGACTGTTACCTATAAAACAATTAAATATACGAGTATATTGTGTTTTACTTCTGACTATTACTATGTCAAATGCAATGCAGTTATTTAGTATTAAATGGGAATTTGCATGACTGTCATTTGATTTTAAAAAAACAATTGTTTCGACATGACATGCTAATGTTAATTATTTTTAACATGAAGCAAACAAAATTGTAATCGTTAACATGTGTCAAAGCTTCCTAAAACACTCTCCAAATTCAACAAAAACTACTAAGAAGAAACATGATACAATTTATATTTTAAACAATACTCACAACTCGCTCCTTGCTGAGCAACCACCTTCATTTATATGTAGCGAATGTTCTGCCACAATGGACCATAAGTGCTGTGATGGACAATGGACCTCAGTCTGACACTGCCAAAGGTTTTACGAGTCTCAACATTCACATATATATGTCCCATTTGATGACAACATGTGTTCTCTAGACACTTACATACCAAGGAATACTAACATTTGAACATGAGTCCCTTGGGACAAGAATGTTGGAAGAATGAATTCCACTAGTATAGTCATCCATGTAGAGTTGCTCTGGTTCACAGAGATAGCCGACAGTTTCACTATACTTAAAGTTAACTAGGTTCCAATGGGACAGTCAGATGGGTTGAAATTCAGCAGCATTTCTCTTTATAGAACTTAACTTGTAAATCCCGATACCAAAACCTCTAATAATACTTGATAACAGGTAGAATCTCACCATCATACATCTACATGTAGTTGCACGTTCTTAAAGGGGCAGTAGCAGGTTTTTTTTTAATTTTATTTTTTCAAATTTCCCATTTATAATGATAGTTTATGTAATTTATATATTTACTTTAGAGGGTAAAACATCTTATTACACATATCAATTATCCCCAGTGGTAATAAGGGCGATGCGTATAAAGCAAAAAGTGCTCGTGTTATTGTGAACATATTTTATTATTTTGAGTTATAAAACGATTCCAATGGCTTTACCGAACCGTGTACACTCATTTTAAACTTGATTTTCCAAAGAGAGATGGGTGTTTTACTATTAGTGACATTATCTTTTAAATACACTTCATCGACTTATTCGAGCGAAAAAACGTGCTACTGCCCCTTTAAAGTAACATCAACTTTAGTTTAAACATTTACTCTACATGTATAGTGTACCACGGATATGATGACGATCCACATAGTGAGGAGAAGCATGCACGTGATGCTCTGTTTTCTTCTATTCTGCTATCATTGAATATTCGTATAAAACATCCATATCCTATTTTCTTCATGTAGACACTATTGGCATTTGACCCTAACATTGGATGAATGTTGACTGTCAAAATAAATTTTGTCAGTTTGGTTTTGTATGTACTCATGATTACGTGGTGGTTTTACTCTCTGGTTACTAGCCTGCTCTGGCTACATGTATTTTTAAATGCTAGTCTACGCACAGAAAGTAATATAAATTGTCGCTGAGATGGAAGCTAAGACAACCAAGACAATACATCTAATTTTCTATAAATTTCATACAGCAATAAAAAGAAGTTTTTATCCCCCGCCGCGCGTTTAGCGCGAAGCGGGGAATATAGTATTCGGCTGCGTCCGTCCGTCCGTCCGAAATGCAATAACTCAAATACTATTCACTGGATTCTTTTCATATTTTGCGTATGGGTTCATCATGGGAAGAGTAATCTTCCTACAGAGGTTTGTGACCTTGACCTTCATTTCAAGGTCACGATAAGACTTTGTCATTTTACCCTTGTCAGCGGGATATCACAAGAACCATTTGCTGGATTCTCTTCATATTTTACACATAGCTTCTCCAAGGAAAGACAAAGAGCTGATTAGATTTTGGTGACCTTGACATTATTTTCAAGGTCACAGCGGAACTTTGAATTTTTCGGCATGTTAATGGACATGTAAAGCTTGTCAGCGGGATATCTCAAGAACCATTCACAGGAATTACATCATATCCTACATAAAGCACCTCCTTGGAAAGACAAAGCGCTGATTAGATTTTGGTGACCTTGACATTATTCTCATAAAGTAAATAAATATATTCTCATAAATAAAGTTAAAAACTATACTTTTCTGTTCAACCATTGCATTTTTAATGTAAACATTAATTTTAAAACATTCACTACATTGATTTGGAAAAGAGAATGTCCAATTGTCGTGTATATGTTCTATGCCTCTGAAGTATGTAATTAAGGTACTGTTCCAATTCGATAAGATAATACTTTATTACCCGAAAGGGAATTTTGCGACTTAACAGAGAAAATCCCTTTGAAGCAATTCCTTTGGTATACATGACTATAAAGGGTTATGTAAGCTGATCAATAGTTGTCATAGTAAAACCGCCATAAAGGTCGCAATAAAAAAGTAAAATTGCCGTTTTACTGATTGTTTTCTGAACCACTTTTGATGTTGATGTTATCATGCCTGCCTTCATTTCTTTTGGGATTGACTGTTAATAAATGCCAGCTTTTGCTATTCACGACTTATTCCCATTCGTCTTGCCCATGCATGAACACTTGCATGACATTTATAGAAATCGTATTGGTACGATAATCAGACTTTGTGTGAGTAAAAATACTAGTGATTTAGATTATATTTATCTCCAGTATCCTTTTGATGTTGTCCAATTATACACTTGCAATTCTTGTAATGCATGTCATTGACTTTATTGTCAACATTTCGTGATTCATGAGTTATTCACTGATGTACTTACTATTCATGAGGAATGAGCTTCAATAACATAATCCCGCCAGGGGCACGGCAACTTTGTCTGCAGTAGAGAAGTGTTCTACACGCAGTAAGGTTTAGGTGCAATGCTACACTGAATTTCAGCGTAGTACCACCCATGGTTCGCTAGTTCCAGCCGCTGCTCGCAGGTTTCACCGCAGTGCATAGCCACATGGCGTTGCGGGCTTTCTCCCTGCCATAATACTAGCAGCCGCGATATAAGTGAAATACTCTTGAAAGCGGCGTTAAACCCCAACTCACTCACTCACTCACTCACTCAATAACATAATATCGTTTCTGTTGATAAAATTAGAAAGAATACTGAGTTTATATACGATAACAACCAAAAGGAAGAAACAAGTGTGCATTGGATACACTTGAACATTAATTAAGCAACACCCTAGTTTGTAAACTGAAATGTTGTACTCTGGGATTGTTTGGATACATTGAACGACTTTATCGTTCCGTTTGAAGCATAAGGTCGACACACGCTTCCTCCATGAAGTTCGATCCTGAGCGGTTTTCTCGTCTTCACCCCAGGTGATTTCAATTTGCTTCAGCTTGCTCTGGACTGTTCTTTGCCATGTTGTTTTGGACCGCCCCTGGTTCTCTTGCTTTAATGGGGTCCATCTGTGGACTACTTTGGTGATGGCAGGGGGATGGTTTTCTCAGATGTCCAAGCCACTTTAATCGTTTTTCTCTGATTTTCATGATGATGCACCTCGAGTTGGTGGTTTCCAGTAGCTCTTGGTTGGACATCTCCTTGGGCCAGAATATTTTGCAGATTCTTATAAGACAACCATGGTGGAATGTGGCTAGCTTTCCCATGTCCTGTTCTGTTACTCTCCAGCATTCACTTCTATATAGTAGTAATGATTTCACATTGCTCTTGTATATACGAAGCTTGGTCTTCTTGCTGTACTGCTTGGATTTCCAGATATTCCTCAGCTTGTGAAATGAGAATCTTGCTTTCCCCAGCCTGCTCTTGACGTCTTTCTGTGTTGCATCCTTGGTACTGACAACTGATCCCAGGTATGTAATCTGGTTAACTGGTTAACGACTGCAAGTGGAGTGCTGTCAATGGTAGTACTCGCTGTTGTGTTGGTGTTTATCCTCATTTATCATCCAAAACTGGCTCCCATAGTAGATATCGCTTGTGTGAGATCAAGCGATATCTACAAGCGATATCTACAATAGATATCGCTACAATCAAATCGTCATAATCCTATTACATCATCAGTTAATGACATCACAAAGCTTTGGCATCACTTAGAACACTGCTGACAATGCTATGACGTCACAATGGTGATGACGTAACAATGCTATGATGTCATAATGCTTATGACGTCACAATGCTATGACCTCACTGAGATCACTGCTGAAGAAGCTAAATGGCAGTTTTGTGTTTCAGATATGTCATTATTTGGCTAATAATTGTTGTAGAATGATTTTGAATGATAAATAGAATCTCACCCTCGTGTCTTCTGATATCAAATATATCAACACTCGTTGATTAAAGTAAAAATATCCTCGGCAAGCCTCGGATATTTGTAACTTTAATCAACTCGTGTTGATATATTTGATATCAGAAGACACTTGGGTGAGATTCTCTATTTCTTCTCTCTTCTACTGGTTGATCTGGAGACGTACAGGACTTGCGAAGTGGGAGATTTTGTTGAGTTTCTCCAGCATGTGGTTCTGGTGTGCTGTAAGCATAGACACATCGTCTGCAAACCCCGGCGAAATTATTTCACTTGATGAAGTGTTCGTGAAGCCTTCATTAACTTTTCGTCAAATATTCAACTGCTGTTCGTCAATTTCTTCATGAAGTTACTTCACGAAGAAAGTTGTGCAGATGCTGTTTTCGAACACTTGTCGAACACAATTCGTAAATAATAACAGTTCATGACCAATGAACATGAACTTAATTCACAACGACTTTTACATGGAAAATCCAAGACTCAGATAAGTCAGATATAATGTTCTCTCTGGTCTTAGAATGAAGAATGTAGATAACAATATAAAAATATCTACAATTTTACTAATATGAACTGATTTGGTTTGTTCACAGAAAATGCAGCCAAGAGGTCGATGACATTTAACCAAGTCAGGTCCGCGAAGAAAGCCAAGCAATTGAGGTTATTATTTTTTTAAATGGAGTTCTTTTATATATTTCTTTTATTTATAGTAACTTATAGTTTATACCTGAAGTGTGTAGATTTCCATGGCAATTTTACAAGATCATCGGAATCTTCAATTAAGGTGTATGAGAATAAGCTGAAGAACTAGCAATAATTGCTGATGAACTAATGACTAAATGATGACTCCTGGCTTGTAACTAATACTGATTTGTTTTTGTAGGTACCGATAATTGATGACACAAATTCAATGAAAGATGCAAGGGAAAATTGAAGACGGTAAGCCTTTATAATACCGTTTGTATGTCAACCAACTATGTAGCAGGAGAAAAACTTAAAATTTCATTAAGAATTCAAATGGAAGAAGTCTGTTGGTTTTCTCTGTAGATTAATTAACTTGGTAGACTGTTTGTTTCCAATAAGTTAAAAGTGAACTCAGTTCAATTGATGAAAATTGTCTGAAAATATGATTATTTTATAAACCACTTTAGAAAGAAAAATGGCTAGCTGCTTGTTTTGATGATTTAAATGATAATATTTGTCTTGCAGTTGGATCAAGCGGATGCACAAACCATGGTGGGTTTTGTGGCAGGTGCAAGGAGATCTCGTAAGTGACTGTAGTTTGAATATCTGGTATTATCCATCTGCAATTGATCCAACTTGTAATTTATTATATGATTGCAGGTGAAATACCGGGATCTATCAATGAAAATAAACCGTGTAATCAGTCACTAGTGAAAATATCAATGGAACGTGTATAACAATGACCTGACGTAATAAAACAATGCTCCGACGTCATGACACGTTCACATTGTTGCTGACGCGACAGGCTCATTCTGGAGCTAACTTAACGTAAATGCAAGTAGATTTCTATGAATATGCAAGGATTTGGTCATTTAATAAATAGAAAATTTGTCTTTTCTTGACAAATACCATATTTATCTAATCTCGTGAGTTAGAAAAGTTATATATTTTCACTCGTGGCTGCGCCACTCGTGAAAATATAACCTTCCTACCTCACTCGATCAGATAAACATGGTATTAGTCAAGAAAAGACAAATATTCTCTATGTATTCTCTAAGTTAGTTGCAACCTGGGTATGACCACTCATCGACATTGTTATTATTAAGTCATTGAAGATAAAGGTGAATTTAAAGTTACTTTATTCTTGTCATTTTATGTGCATACCAAATATAAAAATAAGTTATTAAGATTTTATATTATTTTTCAAGATGCAAGGATATTAGCCTGACGGAGAGGTTGGGGGAGCAAGAAGCTTACAAAAAAAATATCACTGAGGAGTTGCGTCAGATGAAGGATGGTATGCTTGCCCTGCAGCTCAGCAACATCATCCTCCACTCCAAGCTCAAGTTCTGCCCCATCTCCAGGAGGACAGTCCAGGAGCATTGAAGATGCTCCACCGATGGAGAGCCTGCTGTCCAGTGTGGCCCACATGGACTGCAGCAAGATGCGGCATGTCGTCAAGACGCTGACACAAAAGATATTACTTCTGACGAAATGTTTTCCTGCTCTTTAAGTTGGAAGAAAGCTCCCCTCACTAATGATGTAATAAGACCCCCACTAGATCCTCAAAAAGTTGATCTATTTGAATCATGTATTCGATGGCATCTTTCAAGTATTGCTTGGTAAGATGTCCGAGAAAAAAGTTCAAAATTTTCAGAAGCAGGAGAGGATGAAAAAAAAATTAAGAGCCATGAAATGTATTACTGGTAAGCTTTTTTTTTTATTATTCCAGGCACAATTAAAATGTACTCCGTCCAAACATTCACAAAATTAACACATTCAAAACTTACATAGATGTGCCTAGATTTTCTTAAGAATTCTAATGTTTGAGTGCAACCTGTTCATGGAAATGTAATTTTGATTCACTGTTAATAAACAATGCACTAGTTGATCCGGGTGGGGGGGGGGGGGGGGGGGGGGGGGGGGGGGGGGACCCCCCCCCCCCCCTTTTCAAATCCATGTATACATAAGTTGGGATTTGGGTCCCGCTGCCATGTTACAATACACCAGTATAAACTTTCAGAATAACATGTAGTAACATTTTTTCAATTCCACTTTTTGTTGTTGTACTGCAGCAAATCATAATATGTCAATATCAACGAAAAGAGAGAAACGTAATACAGTACATATGTTGGAGTGGTCATAGAAATAGCTTATGGACCAGAATTTGACAAACTTTTTGTAGTCCCAGTAAGAATAAGCTATTGCTTTAGTTATGTTGTAGTAATTTGTTAACTCTGTGGATATATATGATCTACCCTCTTTTTAATGTAAAATTTGAAAATGACATCTTTTATAACAAGACATATGCCATTTAATGGATCATTTCCTTTTGAGTGAAAGCCGGGTAGAACATTTTCTTTTGTTGAGGTTATATGGATTTCTGTGCCTTGATATTTACCAAATAGAATTTGCCATGTTTTTTCCTTGCATATTTATGAATTTAGTGAGTTTAGTGTTAATATGTGAGAATATCATTATCACTGTTATGTTATTCAATATTGTTTGTAAGCTTTTAATGAATTGTTTGTGATCTGTTTTTAAATGAGTTCATCAGTCGGTTTGTGAAGTAACAATTTCAGGAGAGTTGGCAATATGACTGTAAGGTTGGTGACTCGATTATTGGCAAATCTTTGTGATTTGTTCGTGAAGACTTCATTATGTCTTTATCATTTAGTCGTGAAGATTCTGTGAAGTCTTGGTGATTTATTCGTGAATAGTTTTTGGCCACTTAACCTTCACGAATACCTCGCGAATTAGTTCGTGAAGTTTGTTGGCGAACAGTTTGTGAAGTGTTGACGAGGTTTTTGTGAAGAGTTTGTCATGTTTTCGACAAGGAAGTCAAGGTCCTCAAGTGAAGATGTTAATAGTCCACTGGATGCCTCTAGCCTTGTCATGCGTTGTTTTCCAAATCCCAAATACCCAAATCTCCTGCGATGAGAAGGAGGAGTGGATAGATGACACAGCCTTGACTTACCTGATGTTACGGTACACCAGTCTGATGGGTTGTTGTTCATGAGTACTGCACTCTTAAACTCTCTGTAAAAGCATTGTATGATAGTAAGTGAGTGAGTGAGTTATTGTTTAACGCCGCGTCGGCAGTATTGCAGCTATAAGCGGCGATTGTGAAATTTCGTTTCAACACTGCTATATGATTGTTCTACCTACAATCACTCTCTTTTCCTGACAGTTTGTCTTCTGTCAAATCGGAACAATTTTGCTGTTAAAAAATTTTGTGTTGCTTAATTAATTTCAAAGTGTATACATTTTCGACAGGAACAAGAACTGTTACTGTTTAAGATCAACTTAAAGGGTAGTTGAACAGTTTTAACTTGCCAATATCACTGCGTTTTATTCCTAATCAATTGTGAACATCATCACAATCTCTCAATGACTCCCTCTCTCTCCACAGGAACTTGTATATTGTATAAATCCCACTTTCCAGTTCCAAATTACTCTCCCTATATATATTTTTCTTTAATATTGTGCAAAATGTTGTGTTTTTCAGCTTATGTCTTTGTTCAGTCTGGACATATATATGGATCTACGGCTTTTCATACAACAAAAGCACTCATTGACACTCCAGGGTGTATGTTTATGTTGATGAAAAAGGAAAATATGGATGCAATATGATGAAAAATATACTAAGACAATTACAAATACCAGGAAAAATAAGCAGCAAACGGACATCAACAAATGACTATTACATCGGTGTGTGTAGAAAGCTAACGTTCACATGCAGTCTCCGTTATTTTCCCACAGAGGTTATTTATTTAATATTTATCATATTATTTCCCACATAATCCAGTTTACAATAGGACCGTCATTTTCTTTAAATCCAACAATTTCCAGTACCGATTCAATCCTTATTTATATCCATTACTCGATTTACACTTCTATATCGCCCTCATAAGAACACTATCGCATTAGAACAGAGGTTACTTTGGAAGATATGACTTCAAATGATTCTGGCGGGAGAAACTGGTTGATTTTCGAACGTTTGGCGGGGAGAGATAGATTGTCTTGAGGATCTGATATTAGGTAATGAAGAAATGGAAATGTTAAATGCATATAAAGATTATTACCGAGGAAGTGTGTCATATGACTTTTACGAAACGAGTGTGAAGTTTTGTACTGCCTGAGCGAGAGCGAGGGTCATGCATAAATTTGCATGAATTTCATAAAAGTCATATGGCACTCTATCGAGTGTAAGAGTATCTTTTACATTTAAGTCGCAAACAAATACTCAGGAAACTTCTCTTGGGACGGCAAGCTACAGTGACGTTACGGACGACGAAATACTGGAAGTCGCGTTGAAAAAATGCTTGCTTGGCATACGTGCACATGTGGTCATATCAATAATATTGACTCATTCATATGGGTAATATAGGAAGTTATGTATAAGTGTGCAGTTCGTGTAGATAATTCTTGCAGATACAAGAGATCAATATAGGATTAATGTGACACACTCTGAGATTTCTGTTGTTTCTTCTGGAACAAATGTGATCATGATGTATTTCTATCTGATAGAGTTACGGATTATAGAGAGAATGAAGATTACACTACTGTGATTACCCCCTTGTAGAACTCAGCAGTCCACAAATGACACACATAGATGCGTACTGAGAGCTAATTTGCTGATGAGATGATATTGTCAAATATTCCTCAAAGACGATCACAGACGCTTAAGTACCTATGTAAATGGGTTTGCGATTTGTCCAAAATAAGTAGCAGGGTCATGGCCTGTGTCTGTGGTTATTCAGTCTTGTGAACACTAACTCCAGTTCAGTAATTACATCTGACTGTTCTATCCCTATTTTCCCTTCTCTCGCGAAGGTGACCGTTATAATACCCAGGGAACAGTTAATGGGATAATTCATCCAATTTTATGAGAATTAGTAGACTTTCTTATAATCGTCCGAACCGGTAAAATGATATTATGATTCCCTGTCGGTGTGCTTTGCTAGACCTTTCTAGACGCAAGCTCGTACTGTGAACAACATGCGTGTACATTTGGACAGTGGGGATATCAAAACTGATTCTGCATGGCGATTCTAAAATACAATCGTTACTTAACCATGCTTTTATTCCCAGAAAGGTTGACTTCATTTTTGGGAAAATTCGGAAATTGAAATAAAGTAACTTACTATGTAATGACTACAGTTAAAAACAAATAATATTGTTCTTTAGTTTAGTTAAGTTAGGATAATAATGGCTTTTATTTTACTTTTGTTTTTATTGAGGGAAGAAACTACTTTCATGAAAATGGAACATTATGAGTAAAAAACAGATTGCTGGAGGCTTCATTGTATTTTATCAGTTGATAACAAAAGTAGTACAAATAGTCTATGACATCAATAATTAAAATCAAATAACTTTCAATAGGTTACAAACACATGTCTTGCTTTGAGAAAAATTCCCTCACGACAACAATTGTATCACAGATTCTATCCATTCTATCCAATGAAATCATGACTTTTCATGAATGTTCAAAGGTGTAAGCCTTTTACTGGAAAGTGTCATTCTAATGTGCATGTGTACATCGATATCATTTATGTTACACTGAAATTCCGTGTTATGATAAATTAATTCAAATGTTATCAACATTTAATCCTGATGTAGTTGTTTGGCAAATTTATTTCCTTGCTTTGAAGAATCGATGTAATCAACGACGATGTCCTAAACAACCATGAATATATTCGACTACTATCTGTAACGCATAATGGACTGGTGACTACATTACAGAATACTCTACCTTTACACAGATTACATCTACACACTATAAAATAATTGATATCCTTTTAATGTACTCTCTCTGTCTGTCTCTCTGTCACTATATGTCTCTGTCTCTGTCTCTGTCTCTGCTGATGCTATCAGAACAGTTGACCCTGACGTCTTGATAACAGCGGGTGAGATGTGAATGTATTATGCGTTTTTTTAATTTGTAAAGTAATGTACCTTGCATCTAAAATTACTTTTAACTTCCATGGATCGAGGCGTGTAACCTGGCCAGATAGTTTTAACTATCGAAGGCGAATGTCCTTTTTTTCGTGCTCTCTCGCTATCATACTATACTCTGCTATTTCTTTCACTATAATCTCTCTCTCTCTCTCTCTCTCTCTCTCTCTCTCTCTCTCTCTCTCTCTCTCTCTCTCTCTCTCTCTCTCTCTCTCTCTCTCTCTCTCTCTCTCTCTCTCTCTCTCTCTCTCTCTCTCTCTGTGTCTATAGATGAATGATGATTGTCCTTAACAAACTGAGCATGTTTTACTTATGATTACATACAACATACTTTATATTTTATATTTGTTCAAATACGCTTGTGGTCCTGAAATAGCTATTTCAAAAGATTTTTTTGGAGAAATAATGAAAGTAAAGATTTATGAAATAAGGACTTTATGTCAGTACAAGATGTTGTGGGTATAATGTAGCTTCTTTGACTTGAAATCAATTACTCATCTTTGCTGTAGGATGTCATAAACAAGCTAGAAAGCCATATTTCACTCTCCGATCTTGAGATTCTTTAACAACGAATTTTAAATAACCGTGCTTTTCATAATTATCAACAGACAATTTTCAAAATTTACAGATAAAAGTTAGTTTTCGTTTTGAGACATTGTGCATATATGTTTCATTGTGTTCATCACTAGTTGATTAAAATATCTTGCGTTGTTGTACATGTAGTTTTAAAATAGTTCATGGAAAGGGATGGAATCCGCAAATATGCAAATCACTCTTAATGTTAATGCTGGGTTGATGAAGATAGACATATTTCAACGGATCAACAAAGTCATCATTGTGATGAAATATGATGTTTTGGTGTAGATACACAAATGTACTAATGCCGTTAATGCCGTGATGAAATTGATGTTTTACTGAGACTGTGCGAGATCCCTTAAATTTCAATTACACACTGATTGTCTTGAATCAGATTATGTAAGTTAGCTCACTTTTTAATCAAATATTTATGTTTCACTAAAACTAATTAAAGGTGAGTTTTATCTCAGCATCTGTGAGATGACGAAGCATCTGAACCAAAGAGCAAAACATCAGTGACGTCCGAGCAGCACTTTTTAAGGAAATTTAATACATCACAGAATGCAGTCACAGTAACCTAGACGATTGGTGCATTTATCCAAGATAGCTGACAGTGATACAATGATAATATGCTATTCGAGCCCCACTGGCAAAAGGGTGATTACAAATACAATTTCAATCCTTGGAGTTATTTTTTTTCTTCGTAAAATGGTAAAACATTTAAAAACAATTTTTAACAGTAATTTTTCAATCATGAATTTAAATTAATAAGCATATTTGAATATGATTTGTGAACAAGAGCAATAGATCTTATTTCCGTGTGTCAGTGTTGGAAATTAAACAAGGGAAAGCGACATTCTCTGTGCATTTAATTGATATAATATATCATACACCTGCATGATAACAGAACATCAAGCGGAGCATGTACAGAACAATTCTTGAAATTTCACTCCTGCCTTATTCTCGTTTTTAAGGAATCAACGTTTTGTTGCAACACTTCAACACACGGAGATTAGGCGAATTCTTGTAGACATAAGGTGTTGAGAGGCTACCCTGGCCTAAACATCCTTGATATGGATACCTTCGGACAAGCCTGGAATCAACTTGAGTAAATCATCACTAATTACAACCAACTGATCTCTTGGGGAAAATCTCTATTATGGATTTGAAAGGAGTTTAAATTGCTTTCTACTTCCTATTAAGGCTGATATTTAAGTTGTGTAAACACTGTCACCTTTGAAAATTGAAGACCTAACAAATACACTACATTGTAATTATTGTTCTATGTCTCTGTTAGGCTGTTATACAATGAAGCCAATATCCTCTTGAAAAAATTAGTAACATATCTTAAAAATTCATTTTAAAAATTTAGCAGTAACAACGAAATAATAATGCAACTGGATTGACCTCTTTAGTACTCATTGTCTGTAAATAAATTAGTATGGATAATGTTGGTAAACAATGAGTAATATCTAGACATATCAATATTTGCAATGCTGGAACTCAAGCCATGAATTGATGCTCTCAAAATGTGATTCATTCATGTAACCATGATCAATTTATCCGAGATAGACAGAAAAATGGTAGTTGTGACATGGAGTTGTGAAAGAGTGTTGCGTGAAAATCAGCAATTTAAATTTACACGAACAGCAACTGTCACTAAAATAAATAATCACTTTGTCATATTCTAAAATGGCTAATGTTTATAGCCCCCTCATCAAATCCGCAGGAATCCAGGAAGACCGAACTGAGACTCAATACACTTAGTCTGACAGAATTACCAACTTTATATATACGATCAGGCAGTGCTCCGAGACAGTGCTAGCAGCTATGTTAGATCACCCCTGCAGTTCAGGGAATAGAATGATGTCAATAGTAGACGAACAAAGACGCTACACACCACTTAAACATAGTGTATTACGAATAACTGAAGGTTATTGTTACCAGCCAAAAGAAACTAGTTAGAATAACGTTGATAAAATCCTAAGACGCCTAACATCCTACATTATATATGCATTTTATATCTAATTGTGTGAGGTAGAATTGTAGATAGATTACGAGTGGCACGTTTAAATGGAACGTCATTCTGGATGCATCTTACATATTGTTGTCAATGAAACCACTACATAAAGAAACATTTAACCTTTTGCACCCGAGTGTACACGTTGACAAGGTGCCCGTGAACGTTGACTAATGGTCAAGTTTTTCCATGAAATTGATTGTTTTATAGGCGCAATTTTCGTAGTCTTCATTCCTTAAAGGTAATTATTTGAAAGCAAATAAGAGTACTGAAGACATTAAACTACTAAAACTACATGAAAACAGTGACTCATTTACATCATTTACATATTAATTGACAGCTTAAACATTTTCCAATTTCAGTTTGTTATAATCTGAGTTACAGTGTTTTGGCATGTCTCAAGAAAAACGATGATTATTTAAATGAAAATTGAAATTAACAAAGTTAGCATATAGCATGACATCATACTGCTGAAAGAGTTTGACATTCAATCAAGAGGTCCGGGTTGGATTTCTCTCAGTTGTTAGATGACATTGTTCCCTGTGGATAATTGCATACGTGTAAAGAAACTAAAACTGAGCATGTTGAGTGCAATTTACAAGCGTTTTGTGAATTGCTGCCTTTTTTTATACCACTACAATAGATACACTAGTACATAAAGGTTCGTCAGACCAGTTTAGAATTAATGAATATATAATTCATTTCATCTTTATTAATGAAATATTGGTATGGAGTCTGTACCAAATAGTGTTGATAATGATAGCGCGTCAATTGGCCGTCGTCTATTTAAATGAACATCAAATTAACAAAGTTAGCATTTAGCAATATAGCATACTGCTGAAAGAGTTTGACATTCAATCAAGAGGTCCAGGGTTGGATTTCTAGAAGTTATTAGATGACATTGTTCCCAGTGGACAATTGCATACGTGTAAATGCACTAAAACTGAGCTATTGAGTGTAATTTACAAGCGTTTTATGAATTGCTGCCTTTTTATATACCACTACAATAGATACACTAGTACATAAAGGTTCGTCAGACCAGTTCTGAATTAATGAATATATAATTCATTTAATCTATATAAATGAAATATTGGTATGGAGTCTGTACCTAATAGTGTCGATATTGATAACGTGTCAATTGGCCGTCGTCTAGTTAAATGAAAATCATATTAACAAAGCATACAACAAGACAGAAATAGTTCGACATTCAATCAAGAGGTCCGGTGCTGTATTCCTCTCAGTTGTTAGAAGACACTGTTCCCTGTGGACACTTGCTTAAGTGTAAAGAAGTGCTACATTGAAAATCATTCAGCTGATGGCTCATTAATTCAGATGTCGACTTGCAGATTCCATTCAAAAGCATTGTGATTTTATTAAGGTTTTCCACTGCAGTAATATTATGCACGTATTAAGTGGAATACTTTTGACAGCGGCGTATTATTAGTTTTCTCTTCATCGTTATACATCTTGATGTTTAACGTTATGTCTGATTTCTAGCATTATTGTCGACAAATAGTACGTTATATTGACAATAATATGTCGTCAAGGGACACATAAAGCTGGTCTTAATCATAATGCATAGGCCATCAGTGTTATTGTTATTTTGCCACCTTCTGTCAGTTAAACTTATTCCATAGTTTTCAAAACAAGAAACATTAATTGATCAAGATTAATGTAAAACTCGACTAGTCTCAATATATATCTTTGACTTGTTTAGTCAACCGATTTGTAACACAGGTCAGGCAGTGTTTATTTCATACGTTCAATTTCCCAGGTGTAATGTATACCAAATTGGACATAGACTTCTCATTGAATGTATTTATTATGTGCATAGATATTCGAAAACATCAGAAGGTTGACTGAAATCGTAACTTCATACAAGTAGACCATGTAGATATTTTCCAGTTATGGATGGTTTTAACAGCACGTCATATATATATATATATATATATATATATATATATATATATACATCTATATATACTTTTATGATAGCAGCAAATAGTTGATTGAGGCAAATGTACGTTCCGCCACCACGCTTAGGCTTGATTAAGCTCTACCCATGATTCATTTTGGAATGTGAATCACGTGATTCAACATATATGGATAGTAATTTATCGCGGGACGTGAATGTTTTGAATGTCTAAATGTTGTTTTTTTTAAACCACCGTGTTTATTTTCTATTTTTTTTGTGAAAATGATGATAAATGTAACAGGAAATAGAATATTATACTAAATCAATGATCAAATTGAATTTCAATATCAAATCTACGGAATCAAAACAATGAAATGTCTTTTTTTTTATTTTAGGGGGTCGGTTTTATACATGGAGTCCGTTGGCCCTGTTCATGGATTATTGATATGAAGAATGTAAACAATAGTTTTGTTTCCAACTTATTGGAAATAGAATGTTACCTTTACCTGATAAGTTCGCTGACCCCAATGAGTTTTGTAATAAAGTATAGTTTTATAGTTGTAAAGATAAGTCTTATGTGATAATGCACTCTCATTATAGATGAAGAAAATATGATTATAATTACATCATACAATGTATGAAGGGGCACAACGGTACATTAAACCAGCCGGAAATATTTATATTCACAGCATCTAGAGTATATGGTAATATTTATCCTAAAGCTCGAACATAATAAATGTACTTGCTGTCAATGTAGCAGAAATAATTGCATAATTTCCTTTCAGATTCGCCTTAGTAACACACATATGAACAAGTCAAATTCGACCAAATTTCACCAATTACTTACTACATTCTGTTCGTCAATGTATACTGCATTGTGGAAATTGCTCTTGACATGTTGTCATAAAGTGTCGTTGATATAATGGGGGAGAGAAGGGTTTACAATTTGGATATAGTCTCGCGTTTTGTAAATATTCAAGTTCCTCATCAAGTGCTTAAAAAGTGACGTTAACATGTAAATACAAATCGGGTATCTGGTTTGCCCCGTAATTCATGTTATACTATCGTTACATTAAACCCAGCCCCTTGATTCAATGCATTCGCTTGTAAACAACTTATTGTTGGGTTTCAGAACAATTATCACTAGAGGCTGATACATACGAAATGATAAAAAAATTATGAAATTTTGTAATTGATTCAAATGTCAGCGCCAAAGAGAAACTAGTGAGTTGAAAGATAAAGTAAAGTCTATTGCATAGGAACTGCAGTATTTGATCGATATGCCGACAGCATTATGGCAATGTTCCACTATTTCTATATTTGATAATTAAACGAACCAATGATCAATCGTTTTCTGTCATTCCACCTGTAATCTGATTATAAAATAATAAATATTTGTTTAGATTCATAACTGCTTATTTGTCTTTGAAGTAGATGTGTTTTTCTTCAACACAAAATTAAGGATACTTTGTAAGTGCATTGAAAATCAAAATTATGCAGTACTGACAAGGAATACGTTCCACTGATGTTTACCTGATTCATCATAACATCTGTTAAAGGCGCTGTAGCACGTTTTTTTCGCTCAAATAAGTCGATGAAATGTATTTGAAAAATAATGTCAACAATAGTAAAACACCCTTCTCTCTTCGGAAAATCAAGTTACAAATGAAAGTACATAGTTCCGTAAAGCCATGGGAATAGTTTTTGTCATTCGAAATAATAAAATGTGTTCACAATAAAATGGCCGCCATGCAATTTTGGCTTTATACGCAACACCGTTATTACCACTACGGATAATTGGTTTGTGTAAAAAGATGTTTTACCCACTAAAGTAAATATAAATGACATAAACTATCATTATAAATGAGAAATTTGAAAAAATAAAATTTCCAAAAAACGTGCTACAGCGCCTTTAAAACTTAAATAAGGGTGAATGTTTGTAATTAATAATTTTTAATCTATTTTCTTCAAAAATAAATACCTAGGTTGATCCGTGATGCTTTAAATATGTTTATCTCTCATATCTTGTAACTGCGTCAATTTTACAATTTATTTGTAATTCTTGACATAACAATCGTGGTAAAAATGGATTCGTTTTTTTCTACACTGTTTAAATTTAGTGTTCCGATAGCTGTAATTTAGTTCCATGACTAACAGAATTATGTTTGTATGATTCATAAATAATCACATTTAATTATTTACCATTTAAAAATAGTTCATATAGTTTATTATTACACATATTAATTAGAATACAACACAGCAAGAAGGAATTGAATATTTGTCAAACCCGATAAACTATAGTTAAATGTAACTAATCAAAGACACAGCTTTGGTTTGTTGCGTTCTGGTTTCTATTAGTTTGTTTCTTGTACCGACTCGTGATGATTTGTAAAGCTTACAATGATACTTTAGTTACACATCGGTGCAGTTTTAACTCTCATTCAACCTGTACCGAAATATGTGCATATCAGGGTTTCTTTCCACAACCTCCGGGGTTGTAATAGAATGTTAAAAAAATATCAATTTCATGCCCGTCTTAATTCCAAATCATAGATCCTGATTGGTTTCCAGAAATAGCCCTCTAATATATCAGGAGGGGTTAGATTTAAATGTCTAAATGGAGTACATTCATGTAAGATGTTCACCGAACACGACACTTTACTGGAGGAAATGAAAAACCTCTTAGTGCAATTGATGACTATGGATGTACAGTTGATGATGAATGAATCTTAGTAATAAGCAAACTATATGCAGTCACACAGGACGAAAACTGGTGGAATCCATTTGCCGGATCCTTCCGGATTCCCCCAAATATTGGCGGATCCTACAGAACCCGGAAGGATCTAGAAGGATCCGGCAAGCGGATTCCACCACTTTTTGTCCTGTGTCAAAGGCAAGAGGTGAACGTTATTTGCCCTTTAAATAATCGCCATTTGCCTGTTTTTTCCCTCGACGGATGTAAACTACCACCTTAAAATATGAGTTAAATGACTTTTAGTATTAAGATGTCATTGCTATTGGTTCCCATTAAATTACAAATAACATTTATTGACAGACACTCGCGTGTTGTTTTTTATTTCCCAGTAAAACAATTCATGTATGATTTCATAAAAGAGAAATAGGTAAGTAATTGGTGTTTATTGTTGAAAATCCATAAATTAAAGTATGAATATTCAATGCATGACAAACATGTACAGTAGTCCATGTAGTGTCAAACTTTATCATTAGCCAATCAGATAACTTTAATGTGTTGTATAACTAATTTAAGAAATACAAAAGTCAAAGATACGATAGTTTATGTGTACATAAAGCCTCTGGCCCATATACAATGTTATGTATACAATACACAATTTACAAAATGACGTTAGAAAATAAAGGTAAAGTGACATTTACAACTTACTAAGTTTATGAACCTGGTACCTGATTCGTCTTGTTTATCAATTTCACATCCTTTCTATTGACAACTGAGGTTTTGCTACTAGTATCGGGTAAGTAAGACATACTACAATCCCTATTAACAATGCCGCACCTATCGCCATTGTGTTATAGCTTATATCAAACATTTATAGCAATAGGTATAAAGAAGACTTGCTTCAGGAAAACTTACAAATAAATCCAGCAAGAACTTTACATGGAATTGATATTAACCCCAGATAATTTGCCATTTTTTTCTCATTTCATTGCACGTATAATGTCTGACATCTATATGAACGTGTTGCCATTTTCAGTTATGTGCACA
The DNA here is from genome assembly GCA_936450465.1 of Gibbula magus. Classification (NCBI taxonomy): domain Eukaryota; kingdom Metazoa; phylum Mollusca; class Gastropoda; order Trochida; family Trochidae; genus Gibbula; species Gibbula magus. Next base: position 31,213,107 of record OW388300.1, read on the forward strand.
CATTTTGCCTACGGACTACAGGAGTGAACTTTTTGACCTTGTCACTCTTGACAGGTTCGACTAAACCAATGACATACGACGGTCACCCAGCTTACAACTGTCAATTTATAATTACGCCTCAGTTGGACATAAGCCTCAAGACTGTCATGTACTGGACTTGACCGTGAGTGACCACTTTGTCACACACAAAGATGTGGTCTGAATACAAACATTCTGTAGTAGGAATACATCTGGACAAATTGTACAACTAGTTACTTAAACTCGAAGCGTCTCACTCGGTAGTTAATGTATGGTATTAAGCATCAACTATACTCGCTGTCTTGGTTGATACATATAATACAACATTTCATGGATGAACATTCTCATTTTCTATATTATTGTCATTTCAATCATGACACCAAAGGACAATTGGTTTAAGTTTCATTAAAATGGTTTCAAAACGTTTTGTGGTTGAAATGACAAGCAGAAGTAATACATCGCAATTTTTACTGCAGTTGTGATAAATATGACATCTTCAAATCAGAAAATTACTAAATTGTGAGTTTTCGTGTATATGGTTTATGATGAGGATAATGACAGGCATGTTAGGTGCATGTACAGGACTTCACGTTACATTGATGTTTGAATAAAATCCTGTATCTGGCAAACCTGATTTGTTTGCACACTTACATAATGGTCAATTTTGCTACCGTTAAATTATTCCAACTTTCAAAATTACCTTATCCTAGGATATATCAATCTGATTCTTCTACATTAACAGTGTCTGGTGTGCCGTCCAAATTAATCCCTAAAGTGTCAAATAACTTTAACATCGAAATCAATGAGATAAATGTTGACAGTTGAGCGTTACATTGATATTAACCTTTCATTATCGTGTATTGTTAGTTGAAATAAAGTGACCATTAAATAGCTATATTCAGGAATACAATTTATTCATTCTCCATTGCGAACTTTTTGGACAGGTAATCATACCAGGAATGAGACATGGTCTTCAGAACATGGCGTGTTTAGCTAGGTGAGGTCCAAATGAGATAAGCTTTTCGTTCAATGCTACAATAGTTATAGATATCATATTTGGTTATTGTTTAGGGAAATTGCCTTAAGGCGACAGTAGCCCGTTTTTTCACTCAAATATGTCGATGAAACGTATTTGAAAAATAATGACACCAACAGAATAACACCCTTCTCTTTTCGCAAAATCAAGTTGAAAAATGAGTGTACATGGTTCGTTAAGCCATGGGAATCGTTTTTGTAATTCGAAATAATAAAATGTGCTCACAATAAAATGGGCGCCATGCAAATTTTGCTTTATACGCAACGTCTTCATGAACACTACGGATAATTGGTTTGTTTAATGAGATGTTTTACCCTCTAAAGCAAATTTGAATGAAATACACTATCATGATAAATGGAAAATTTGGAATAAATAAGTTTAGCAAAAAACGTGCTACAGCCCCCTTAATATGATTTATAAGATAAATAGTTGTGAAGGTTTAAAACCGACAGCGATAGCTGGAGATTTGAAAAGCTGAAATATGAGCATGTTGAATGACAATGAACCCTAGAAATACTACAAATGCAACTATTTATCGATACTAATATGATAGTTATGAGAGGTTTCCTTGTGCATACCCATGTCTGGGTGGAAGGACTTTCGACTGTTCCATTCTTGTAGGTGTGGTCAGGTCAAACAGATGAGGATTCTCGGTAAAATATACATAGCAGCGCATTCCACGCACCCAAATAGTGTTGCTCATTACTATCGTCATGATATCATTTACACTATTCACTGTTTCATTACGGATGGCAATAAACACTTATCTATGACGTCAACAAACATAGTAAAACACCAAAAACAAATAGGGTACCCTATATATGATGATTATGACGTCATGCCATCACAACGTCCTTCATTAAAAATTTGGTGGCATTAAAAAGGCGGCATGGACAGATTTAGCCAGTTGAAAACATTTTTGTTGCTTGAAACAACAGCATATTGAGAGTAATGTAAGAAAGTGACAATGACAATTTTTTTACCCACGGGAAAAAGACAAATTAAATATCGAGTCGTCCAAATCTAGTAAAAATGATCTATGAGTTCATGGTGAGTCGCCCTGGCAAATTTGCGGGTATTCATTGCTTATCAACAAAGGGAAATCAACCAATCAAAATCAAGTATTAACCTTAGTCATGTTACTATGCATTATGAAACCTTCACGTCTGAACTACTGAACCTTCAGCGGTAATGGATTTCCATTAAAAATGGTTCCCACAAGTGATGCTCCATTCCGCAAACATCTTAATTACAAGGCTGCTGTGAGAATTTGAATCCGGGACCGAATCCCGGCTACACGCTGAAACAAAGAGGTACAAATGCATTGTAAATGTAAACAACACACGCCATACACTCCAAGTGCACATTATCTTCTATTTCATGTGTTTACCTCCTCGTGTACCAACACTAACTTCCATGGATCAATGGATTTTTAAATGGAAAGTCTGGAGGGTGCAAACACTACCAACGCTACCATAACATTTCTATAAACAGTTTATGCTTTTCTGCAACGAAAACAGTGATTAAAGGTAAACATCAATATAAACACCAAGACACAGACAGAAACCATAACTCCTGAAGATTAATAAGGGATTATTTTCAGTAGGAAGGGTTTAAGGTGTAAACTTCTTGTAGGAGCACACCCACTGACCATGTTTAGTACCCTGGAAGTCGTTTTACATCGTTTTGATGATATGGTGCAGAGCAAACTGATTATTTAACCAGACACCGAGTGAGGTCAACATCAGGTTAAACACCAATCTGGAGAAGAAAAGGTGTATAATTAAGATTGACATGCTTGCTTAAACTATTACATTGCTTTGGTTGGTGGCTTTAAAAAATTACTTTTAACACACGAGATAAATACACGTATCTATTTGTGTTCTGAGAAGTAGAATGGAATGACGTTTTGTCAAGACAATCATATTTTCATTGTGAAATATACGAACTTTAAAGCGTCGTCTAATTGCTTTATAAATGCATGTCTAATACAACTATGAAACATATTAAATGTTATCATTAATTAATTTGAATTGAACATGAGCAATCATTTTGTTCTCCAAAGTTGTCAGTAATTTTCGATGGACATAACAAAACAGATTTACCACTTAAATTCGAAACTGTCAAGGACAAGAGGTTTAAGTACAAATTTAGGTGAATGTCCGTTTTCTTAAAAATGTCTTGCAAATAATGACTGTCGAACCTTGGTCGCATTACTCTCCAAGTGTGGACACTTTCGAGGACATTAACTCTTGTATGACGCCTTTGTGAATAGTTAATCTTTATTGAAGCATGCAGTATAAATTAGTCAATAATATAGTTTCCAAGAGAGGAATGGTCCCATTTCACGTCCACTATTGTCTTTTCTGTTACAAAAGGTTCAGGTCTGTTCTGACGTTTTGAATAGTGAACAACAATCAGACTACAGCCATGCCACCAATGAAACGAAACATGACTAAATTAGTGTTAATTGAACAACTATTGTGACCCATTGTCCTTTGATATACATGAGTGTACATATGTTACAGAGTTAAAAGCACGCCAGAGGCAAGAACAATATGGGATTTTATAAAGGCGATTCCCAGCTAAATAAGATAAGGGTTTAATAGTAGTGATGACATGCGTTTTCCTCTATAAATGGAGTATAGTAAACGAGTCTAGGATTTCGCTTGTTTGATACCAATTCATTCACAAGTTCAATAAATAGTGTATGTCATAGAAGAAGGTCTAATGTAATGTGTATTACTTGCCCATTTTAATCAAGAGAACTAGCCCATAGTATGCTTTTACTAAGATTCCCAGAGCCAGGTATCTGTGTCACAGAGGCACTGACATTATGACGTTACAAGTCTAAAATATCGTAGATACATTGCATTATGAAATTGCACAAGATTTATTTAGACTTATGAATATTTGCACATGAATATCTAGACCTCTTTCAGTATCATAATTGCATATGTATATTTATTTTTACACACCATACCAAACAGAACACAGTTTGCGGTTTGATGGGGATTTATTTTCAATGAAAATAAAATAAACAAACATCCATGAATGAATTAGTCAAATAAAAATGTGAATGGTGAAAAGTACAAACATCTTTATATCAACACAGCCGTTAACCATTCGTAGTGACTTAGTGAAATTTTTACAACCGATTTATGCCTTTTTGAGAGAAAAGTGAGCACATCTCTAGAGCAAGTAAGGTCATTATCAGATAAAGCACCCAAACACAGATTTTGCTAAGCATTTGTTCACTTGACTCATTGGATTATAAAGGTTATTTCCAAAAGGTACACCCAGTGATCAATGTACATGTTAAGAATTACAAAGGGGTTGTAGACAAGGTGATCCTATATCACCATATTTAGTCCTATTTGTTGCTGAAATCTCGGTGTGTATGATAAGATATAATGACAAAATAAAAGGTATTGTTATTGATGATAAAGAATACAAATTAGGCCAATTTGCAGACTGGATCATTTCTTGAAGGAACAGAGGCTAGCCTTTATGAAGCTATTGAAACACTCAATACTTTTTATAATATATCAGGTTTGAGAATAAATATAGACAAGACTAAGGCAATGTGGATAGGCTTAATGACAGGCAGGGCGAAAAACTATGTGAAAGTGTAAAAATTGAATGGCATAATGGAGACTTTGAAGTAATGGGAATCAAATTTACCTCCAAACCTTGCTGATCTATGGGTGATTAATACAAGAAGAGACTAGAAGAAATAAACAGACTATTATCAGTGTGGAGAAAAAGACAGTTAACAGTAATTGGGAAAAGTACTGTCATAAAAACATTAGCCCTTTCAAAATTGATACACATTTTCAGCTCATTGCCAAATCCTCCGGATGACTATATCAAGTCTCTTGAACCGATAATTTTTTCAAATTTATATGGAATGACAAAAATGACAAAATAAAAAGAACAACATTGAAAAGATTAAAGGCAGGGCTGGGTGTTGCTTATTCAAAAACATTCATTGAAGCGCTGAAAGTATCCACTCTTAGACTTTACTGTACAAACTTATCAGATATTAATCGTTGTAACATATCTTTTAATGAAATCTTCAATTATGGAGCAAATGTAGTCAGACTTTTCAACATTGACAACCTTAACTGGAAAGATGTTTTTAAATAATGACTAAATACTGTAAAAAATGTTAATGTGAACAATATTCATCACATCCCTGCTAAACCTTTGTGGTTCAACCATAATTATAAAAATCAATGCTTTATTATTAGACACTGGGCTGATAAGGGTTTATTGACTGTAAAGGATTTATGTGATGAACATGGATTTATACATTTCGATGACTTACAGTCAAAATACAAAATTAGAGGGACAGTATTAGATTATAATTATCTACTTCATATCTTACCTTATTCCTTAAAAATATATCATCAAATGGACCAGTGTCATCCCACCATATCGTTCATATATAAACATTTAACCAAAGAAATTCTCAATAGAATTATATTATCCCTGTTAAACACAAATAGGATGTACACTACCATCCAAATTAGAAACAATGTTATTATACAAATATATCCAATTACAGCCTAACAGGGTAGAATTTTGTTTAATACTGGAAATCTTGTGGCTATCACCCTGTCCAATTATCCTGTCTATCTCATATGTCACTGTCACATATATAGACACAGTGAAGAATCGATGTGCTGAAACTGATCTATCCTGGTGTGTCATTGCTTATGTATCATGTAATGTATTGTGTTGCACAAAACAATGTGCCATTGTACTAGTATGTTCATGTATTTCACTGTCAATGTATATAGAGATTATTACCCGAAGTGTGTCATATGACGTTTACGAAACGAGTGTGAATTTTTGTATTGTCCGAGCGAGAGCGAGGGTTATACACAAATTTGTTTCGTGAAAGTCATGTGACACACTTTCGAGTGTAATAATTTCTTTATTATCCTTTCTATTCTATTTGTTTCGTGTAAAAATAGTCAGAAATCAGCCCACTTCTCTTGCGACAGCTAGCTACAGTGACGTCACGAACAATCGTTTTATGACGCCACAGACGGCAAAATACGGGAAGCTGCGGTGAAACAATCGTTGCTAGGCAAACGTGATATGTGCACATGTGCTCATATCAAAAATATTAACTCGGTTATTTTCAACCATATGGGTAATAAACACTTATATGGTGTCACATGAAGTTACACTGTCGGCCAAAAGAAACGCCTACTTGATTTTCCTTAAAATGAAAGATGAAATAATGTTTGAAATATAATCAATGGTGGTCTCCAAGTTATGCTGAAAACAAATTAATATGAAAGTCCATTGAAATCGTTGAAAAAATGTGATTCGAGGCAATAGCATTCATGAAAACCACGCCCAATGAAAATCGCTATTTTCGGTTGATTCACTTGCGCATCGTACCCACGTACATTTGGAGCGTCATTATCACTTTATTGCGAATGCGTGCATGTATTGTTGCTCGTGGTTGTATGAAAATTGGTTTCAAATATTTTTCTGACCAAGCACTGATCGAAAACTGAACAATTCATTTGTCTCATTCAACAATCGCCATTCTTTTATGGCATGACAACTTCTAAAATTTAAATGTAGTATGCAGAAATCGTGCATCTTCATAATGCTATAATATTCTTAACTGCTCATTATAGTTTTTACGACATCTGATAAGATATCTGGTAGGCGTTTCTTTTGGCCGACAGTGTATGTTCAAAGTTTCACAGAAAGTTCTGACATTGGACTAGTTTGTTCCTGTTTTTAATTGTCAATATATAAACAGTATATATGGTGTCAAATCAAGTTATGTTCAAGGTTTGAGTGAGTATAGATGTACTTGTGTAATATCACATTCAGTTCTGTCACAAATACAGTTTTACTAACATTGATATGTCAACATTCATTGAAGTATAGAGTCAAAATTTAACCTAAACCATACACTTTCTCATGTTTAAAAACTGAAAACACATCTACATGATAATAAACACATGCGTGTACGAGGCTTCTAAAAAATCAGTAAATGTGCCTTTCACACATTTACAACATTTAAAACACAGTAGGGGTCATATTGGTGTAAATTTCATTTCTTGCCCCTGTCTACATTAAGCAAATATATTGTTTCTAACAATTAACCAGTCACCAATGTCATTCATTCAAACTGCAGATATGTGTTATTGTATCATGCCATAATCAAATGCATCTAAAAAAAGTTAATATTGAATTTATGGAAACAAACTGAGGTGTGTACTTTCTTTTGTACTTTTATCAGCGAAAATCACATGCTTTTAGTTCCACTGTCATGATACCTGCTAACGTATGTTGACGTCTTCAGGTTCATGACGTCATAGCAGTGTGATCTCAACATGTGTTTAAAGGTACATCTAATGTGTTGTTGGGGGTCACATATTCCAAACGTTATCAATATGGTTACTTTATCGAGAGGTACCGACTGTTACCGAAAACTTCCATATCGATGATAGTGGAATGAGTATATTGACGATATGAAGGTAAAAATAGTGATTTTTGATCGGAAACTTGACAATACGTTGCGATTGAGGCACGTCAAATGCAATTTTATAATTTTATTTATAATAGACAAAATGCCAAATTTAAGCTGATAATGTTTAGAAGGTCATATAACTACTGTGCATGTAAATGGGAAGTGCAGTTCCGGTTTATATAATGATGTTACTCGATTTTAATTGGAATTAGTAATTATGATATATTTGGCGATTGGGTATGAATATGCAAGTTCAGTGAATTTATTTGTACTATAAACAGCACAAATGGTGTGTTGGAACGTATTAAAACCAAATCAAATTTGAATACAGGTTTGATTGCTAAAACTTATAGTCGTTATGGGTGGCAATTAAGGTAGATCCATTAAATGTGTCAACATGGTCAACAGAGCCCAAATTATATACATTATAACTATGAAATATATCTTAAAGTTTAGGTAATAAACATCAGAATAATTGTCCAAAATGTTGTGACTCTTCCACATTTGAATCCGTTACTCTCAACTATATCACCCATGGGAAACCTTATCAGGAGAATCTGTACTCAATTTACCCGCCCTTGGCTGGCGTGAGGAAGTCAGGAAGAGGAAGATTTCTCTTAAATTTCCCATGGGTGATATAGTGGAGAGAAACGGAGCATATATAAAACCATGGGTAACCGAGGATGCATTTGAATGTGTGACGTGTTCATAAATTGCTTCATATGAAGGCAATCTAGTTCGTTCAGTGATTTCGGACAAGGTACTGCTTACTATAAATGACGGCGATACAAACTGTGGACGAGTTGTGTAGCTTCCCCTGTAGTCCACCATTAACATAATTATCTTAGTAGGTGCGATGTGTCAAGAGGGTTTGAGTTAAGCATCATACTTAAAACTGTCTGGGATTACCTTCCTAATCACATATAAGCATTGGCAAGTCACTCTGACTAAGTGCTGTGTTCGTTCTTATTACAGTTCAGTGTCCCTACTTGGAAGAATCAACAACTACTTTTCCTCTGGGTTTGCGGCAAATGGAACATTTAGTATGGTTTCACAGATCCCATTTTGCCGTCTCGTGTCTCGAGGCTATTTTGATAAAATAATGTATATACCATTCATGAATTATGCAACTCTACATGACATTGCTTTCAAGATTAGTTTTTAAAATAATGTTAAAGGTGATGGTTTCTACAATTCCTGGTCACCAGGTGGTGTTGGACGTATGCTTCAGTATATGAATCTCAGCAACATTGATCATATCAACAAGATGCACGCACACTTCTACATGTATGTTTTTTGCCAAACTGATTGGGGCTAGTAGGTCCTTCATTTCGACTTGTGACAATTACTAGGCTAAATGTTCAAATAAGTTATTTTGCTATTACTGCTTGGTTTTTAAGATTTTTAAATGTGTGTGTCAAAAGAAGTGTCATTTTCAATTTACAGCGACACCGCCTTTCCGCAAAGCAATTTGAACTTAAAATTGAAATAGTTCTCTTGAGATTATTTCGTTATAATAAAGTCATGATTTAGCATAATCCTTCAAATGGTTTGATTTTAACAACAATAATTTCTTCACTTCTGTTCTGCAAAGGTATCTGTGATAGCCTTCATGTGTCCAATCGGAATATCATCATTCTCATATAATTTTTTATATCAGTTCAATCCATGTTAGTGCTAATATTTCAGGGGGCGGTTGCACAAAATAACCTTAAGCCAGAGGGTTAACTTTAGTGCCATCCTGTACTGTTGCACTAAGTTTACAACAGTGATTTACTATGCTTACTTGTCTTGTGAAACGGGACCCAGTATAATTTGATTAAAATGGAACCTGTTCCGAGTACTAAAATATCAATATATTTCACCTAACGTGATACCTAAGGACCTGAAGACGTCTGTATTGGCGAATATTCTATGCAGAACAATCACATCATAAGATCTCTTGAATTGGAGGAGAGTTTGCCTGCTTATCTTGCATAATCTATTTATTACTGTTTTTAGAGAAATATTACATTTCAACAACTCTAAAACTAAATTGATGGACACGTCAGAGTTTGTTGCATGGTCTAATACGATTCTGGGCAAATAACATTTTAACAAAATAATGTATTGGACTAATGCTGCCCTTTTTTTATATATAAAATCATTGAAATCTTCGATTTCTGTGGTATTTGTTACCTCATCATTCTTTTTTTCCAGATATTTTATATAAAACGTCTACAAAGAGAGCTGACAATGCACATACTGCTACTGGTTTTAAATGTTTAGTCCTCTAAACAGACATGTGAAGCAATTTCATTGATTTTGGACATCATATTCTGTAACACCGGTGTAGTACACAACGAATTGATGTGGGTTGTCATCTTTTTGGGCATTTTGTACAATTGATCCAACACTAATATGTCAATGTCACACACATGCACAAAGTGAACGATTAGTCGCCTAGGTCTTTGTCAGTACATCACTAGACTATAAAGGTAAGATCTGGTCCAACGCTATTGGAAGTATACCATTTAAACAACTTAAAACAGGTTTGTTTCAGCATTACAACAAGCAACCAGCATGTTTAATGTGTTTATCTTAGTCATCATTCATCATGTTTGACTCAACAAAACTGAATCTTGAGTTTATGGGCTTCGATTTCTATAAATGGCAGGTGCTGTCGTATGTATTCATGTTTATTTCATTCAATGTTAAAGTGAGGTGAAGGCATATCACACAGTCTTGTATTGGTACACAATAAACACTGACTACATACACAACAATCAATGCTGTGGCTCCATGTGCGTTGATGCGCAATGCAAGTTACAGAACACATGTCTCTGTAGCTGAAGGGGCACCTGATCTCCACAGCTCTTTGCTGTCAAGGTGTCAAGAATATAGCATGTCTGGATTTGCAATGAAATGAGGTTATTCAGGGTTGATGCAAAGGCCACTCACTATCATTCGTTCATATTCATAACACAATTGTCTCTCACGATGGACTTTTCTTAAACCACTTTGAGTAGCCTCCCCAAGGGACGCCTATTGAATAATGAGATTCAGAAAGTTATCAGGAGATACAGTAGCCTTTCGACTTATACTTATTCCAAATGTCATTAGGTGACCAATTTTGGCAGTGGCATGGGTCCTGTGCATAGCTCAGTCGACCGCTATCAGTGCAGTTTTGCAACAATGGGCGCGGCTTGCCGTATGGGTGGGTTACCCGCTTCATTGCTGAATTAACTGAGAGTTTGAAGGGTGACTCTCTGCCCCACACTGAGACATGAGTGGAAAGACCCTGGGTAAGTGACTTTATTCAACGCGTGCCTCTGTTCACCCAGCAGTAAGTGGGTACCTGGTGTAAGATGTGGAGGAGGTGACCTTTAAGCGTTTTGCGGCAGCTCAGGTTAGGCCAGGATAATAATGTGACAAACATGCGTTTTGAGCATAACTTTTTGGCGTGGATACTGCGCAATATAAATGCCACTATTATTATTATTATTACCATTTCAGGCAGTCAACCACCTGCCATTAGCACCTTGCCCAATACAATCATCACGCACAAATTCTTGGAAAGAGATAGGAAGAAAAGAAGTAAGCTTGTTTCCAAAAAGGGAACTCTTCAGAATGTATGAATTATGAAGGACAATGCAAGTTATGTGAAGTAAAGGAAGATATGTAACAGAACATTATCAAGAGTTCAAAGAATTACCTATCCTGTTTTTTTCTTCCTGGCTATATTACAGCTACAGATCTGGGCTGTTGGATCAAGCCTTGCCCTGTTTCGTGTTGTCAACCAATGCAAACATCAAAGCAACCAATTGATTGTAGGACGGACCTTACAGCTTACATCACATACACATTTTAGTTTAAACAGCATGATTAAAACTAAACAATTCTTTTAGAGTATGTGCCCGAAAAGTGACATTGAGTTTTACAAGAAAATAATCCCCATTTTCAATATAATTATAACTTGGTCTATTTGTAAAAAATATTATGAAATATGAAATATTAACATAGTTTTATATTGTAATAAAAGTTTGTTAGTATACGACAATACAGATCTTGCATTCCTATTATGGCATCATGAATGTCATCTTTCGAAAGGACATTTCACATTAATTTATTCATTTAATGCTTTTGCAAATATGAATCAGGGTCAATTTACATGAAACGTTAAACGTATTAATATTACTGAACGTAAAAGCAATGTAACCAGGCTTTGGTATAATAAAAAGACAGTCGAACGTGATGTTTCAAGAAAGTGTGAGAACTGAACTTTTTTTACCTGGGAAAATGTTAATAATTGCATATCTTAGGGTCATTATGGAATTAACACTTTTATTTTTAGGACATTTATTATCATTGCAAACGATGATCTTTCATTAAGCTGTAAGCATCTCTACCGAAATGCTGAAACTCCTTCAATAATGAAGTTGTAAACCCACAGAAATGGTCTCTGTTTCTACCAAATATAAATCAACTCTATAATAGATGAATCTGACATTGGTTCATTTGTTAAATATTGTTGAACAAAGTTCTCGAACCACATCACATCACTTGTTTCATTAACTATATTGACTTCCTGTCCTTCAGATTTTCACTCTAACACATATATCCCTTTTCACACTTGCCTATCATTATTAAAGAACTCATCTGCGTCTATACTTCTCAAGGACCTCCTTCAAGATACGAGGGCCAAATGACTGTCTTTTTCTTTACAGATCAGTCCTAAAATGGGCAACTCTCTCACACAAGAGCTCATTGTCACGCTACCTCCATATTCCATCATCTAAACTGACGAGCAAAAGTAACGTTACCACAGGTGAAAAACCCTATTGTGGAATAAATACAAAAGGCAGATCCAAAAACAAAAAACGTTTATTCAACAATAACATGTGACGATACCAAATTCATAAAATTGCAACAAATTAACTTCCGGTGTCTACTCGACAGTCGTTGATATTTGACAGGGTGTCCAAGTCAAAGTTCACTGTAATAACAACATCACGGTGCAGACAAATCTATCCTCAGTGTGTCGACTACCAATCACATTAGTAATTTGTATGGCCTCCTCTTACCGTAATGCAATAATCCTACGCATGGAGGTCAGACGTCTGACGTCAGCACGTGGAATGAGCTGCCATTCTTCTTGCAGAGCGTGAGCAAGTTGTTGGGCGGTTTGGTGGAAGTTGTGGTTGACGAATACGACGATCAATCTGCTCTGATGTTTGAAGACATCCCACCACGACATGTAGGTCTACAGAAAATGGTAATTTCGCTGAACAACCAATCATCGTTCAAGAAAACGTGTAACCCGTCTAGAAAATGCTAGTATGTGTCCATCGTCCTATATGGGTGATAACATAGTGTCTATACTTACAATTCAAATAGCCATTGTGTAACCAACAAACTTTTTTGCAAATGGTTGTTTGGAAGAAAGAACTTATCTATTGCTTCATTTGAAAAATCGCAACATTTAAACGAAATGTATGTGTTATTTAAATATAAAGCCTTCTGTCGAATGTGTAGTTTAATTAAGTAAAGTTTTAAAATGTTAAATTTGATGATAGGATAGTTTGTACAAATATAGCATAGACTGTACATGTATGTACGAATACTGCTTTCTGGAATTCAATGTTCTAAGAAGCCTATCAGTTGAAATTAAATAATACAATTTGTTAAAGGGGCAGTAGCACGTTTTTTTGCAACATCTATTTTTTCAAATTTCCTAATTATAATGATAGTTTGTGTCATTTAAATTTACTTTAGAGGGTATAACATCATATTACACACAGCAATGATCCGTAGTAGTAATAACGGTGTTGCGTATAAAGCAAAATTGCATGGCGGCTATTCTATTGTGAACACATTGTATTATTTCGAATGACAAAAACGATTCCAATGGCTTTTCTTAGCCATGTACACTCATTTATAACTTGGTTTTACGAAAAGAGAAGGATGTTTTACGATTGGTGAAATTATTTTAAAAATACATTTCATCGACTTATTTGAGCAAAATAAAACGTGCTACTGCCCCTTCAAGATTAATAAGGAATTAGAGAGAGATAGACGGTTCGAAAGCATCATCCTTAACGAACAACCTTGACCGGATATCACATGTTAACATTGATATAGTCTTCGTTTCTAGTACAACAGTAATCATCTGAACATGAACACTGAACATAGACGAACATGGAATTATGCAAATTTGGGTATAGAGTAAAAAGACAGATGGATTTATGTGAATGAAGACATTTTGTTCCGCAAATAACCTAGAATTTTGGGTTTTCCATTCAGTATTAGAATTAAATGTCTGAATTGTATTATTATGGTGTTCCTTGTTCTCATGAGTAAGTCCGTCCCTTGACACCTTTCTGGTTGTTTTAGCCCAACGACAAACATAAACAACAGATTTGGGAAAGGCACTGGAATAACATAATTACATCGAAATGAAAGAAGCAAAAATATCGTCTCAAAGGCACTCTTGAGATTGTTTTAAGTATTTAGTTCAACATCTACTGATAAGCAGCAGAGATCGATAAAAGTAGTTTTTGTGTTTCCGTTGTTAAACATCTTCAATCTCCACAAAAATTATTCTGAATAACATAGATACAAGTGATATAAGAAATTTACTAACACAACTCGCTTCTTGCTGACCAATCACCCTCATTTATGGAGAATACTCTGTCACTATGGACCATAAGTGCAGTGATTGACATTAACACCTTAATCTAACACTCCCAAAGGTTTTATGAGTCACTACATTCACATATATATGTCTTACGTGATGACACCATGGGTTCCCTAGACACTTATATACCAAGGACAACACAGTATTAAGTGAAGTTTGAACATGGGACCCTTTGGACAAGAATATTGCAATAATGAATTCCACTAGTATGCTCATGGTGAAAATGGTTGACATCCCTTAATAGTTATAGCAATGAAATGTTATATAACCATGAGTATATAATTCCTCCTTGCAGAGCTGAGATTCACCTTACGAAATGTATCATAGAGAGCTTACAGTTTCACAATTATTAAAGGAAGGTTATATACTGTATATAATGGATCAGTCAGATAGGTCGAAATTAATATACATTTCTCTTCTGTGGCTAATATTACTGAACATAAATTATGAAACAACCATAAAAAGAGACGTTCACATTTTGTCTTCAAAGTCCCCAAACATCCTTAACCATGAATCCCGAAACCAGGACCTCTCATAATGCTTGCTTAACAGGTAGTCTCAACCCCATACATGTCGTTGTAGCTAGGGTTTATACAGATATTCTATATCTACAGTGCACCATAGATATGATCGTGATCCAATGTAATCCAATGTAAGGAGACCCTGTATGCTGTGATTGGTTCTATTCTGCTATCAATGAAAATTGGTAAAAACACATACCATACGTTCATCATGTAGACACCATTGGCATATGCACCTTTTAATCAGAACATGACAAATATTCTTTATCAAAGTATATTTTTTGCCAATTTGCCTCTGCATGAACCTATGATCAACTGTTGATTATGTTCCTTAGTTGCCACCCTTCTCTATCTACATGTAGTTTTAAATGCTACTCTACCCACAGACAGGAATAAATAATGACACTAAGATGGAAGCTTGCTAAGAAAAGATGTATGTCTAATTTCCTATCAATTTCCACTAACAGTAAAACAAGGTAATAATACCCCATGAAGGAGTATGCCATTGAAAGAAGTCAATGATATCCGGTAATCTGAAAATATTTTACCGGTAATTCCCCCTTGTTCTTATTAGCAGATTTTTAACCGTTTTAGATAATTGAAATAAAGTTAAAAATTATACTTTTTCCGCAACAATAGCACTTTTGATGTACAGAAACAGCTGTACAGTCAACAACTATACTTTCAATCAATATTACGCATTTGGAGGTAGGTTACAACTCTTTGATCTAACTTCATAATTCAAAAGTTTACTCAGTAATCTATCTCTAATATTTAAACTTTAACATTGTACAGGAATTGTACTTTTATCCTTTTGATTAAGATAATTGAATAAAGATTATAAACACAAACAAGGAAAGGTGTGAATCTGCTAAACACATTACTTACATGAGAACTGAAGTAAGCTTTTACTTTGTTATACATACTATATAAAAAAGAACATCAATTTCCTTTAATGGCAAACTATATGTAAATTAAACATAGCCGTTTGACAATGAAAATCTTCTTTAAAATCAGCATGGAGCAACACCCCTACTGTCTGAAGTACATGGAATAGATAGCGTAAACAAAAGACAGTACCGAAATATACATCAGATGGTGACCAAAGACTCAATAGCTTTTACACAAAGAATATGGCAAGTAAGACTGCTGTATTCAATGTTTGATGCAGCTGTAACAAACATGTATAAACATAAACCTGTCTTCCTTGAAATAAAAAGATAAACAAATACAAATATTGTTTTTATCAACCGTGGTAAATAGGATTGTCATAACAATATGTTCTACAACAAACATTTAAGCACATATTACTACTTTACATGAAAGTACGCCCAATTGTGGTATAAACATTCTCTGCCTCTGAAGTGTGTAACCTAGGTCCTGTTCCGTTTTAATGAGACGTTAGAGAGACAATCACTTTGAAGCAATTTCTTTGATATACATGACAATAAGGGTTATTTGAGCTGATCGATAGTTGTCACAGTATAACAGTCCCTAAACTATATATTTACTAATTGTTTGCTGTACCCAATACAATGTTGACTTCATCATGCCGGCCTTGAATTTATTTGGGAATATTTGTTTGTAAGTGTCAGCTTTTGTTTAACATAACTTATTGGAATTCATTTTTCTTCATACATGAGCAATCACTTGAAGGAAAAATTTTTTGAGAAAATTGCTTGCTGAGATAATCACACTTGGTGTGAATAAAAATGCTAGTGATTTACACAAAACACTTTTTCGTCCCCAATCTCCTCATAGCAAAATAATGTCGATGGATACTTTCGAAGAGAATTTTAAGTTGCAATCTCAATCTTATGCCTGCGCACCACTTGGTGATTGTCCAAATTGTATAACCTTTTCAATATTTTTTTTATATTTGAATTTTCATCACCGCGCAATGGGGGTCAACTTTAGTTGAAAATACTAAAAGGTAATTATAAACTTAGTATGAGTACTATCGTTTATGTAGATTTACTTTCGAATGGACATTTTATAGTAAGTGTAAAGTTGCATTTCTCAATCCTATACCTTAAAATCAAACGTTCTAACTGCGCACCATTTGGTGAGTTTGTTCCAATTTCATAACCCTTTTAATTGTTTTGATATTATGATATCTTATCACCTGGCAATGGGGGTCAACTGAAGTTTACAATACTAAAAAGGTGATTATAAGCTGAGAATGATGTAGTATCGTTTATCTTGATGGCACTTTCAATAGCAGTAAACATGGCTACACTGCTTTGGACATGCTTCAAGCTAATGCTTAACAGATCTCTTGGTGGCTCTAAGAGGAAAACGACACTTTAACTTCCTCATAAAGTGTTAGAAACTCTCTCGTCAACAACGAAAGAGCATGGCCTTGCAATTACGACCAGTGTCTCAATTTCTGCTTATGTATGTTAAATTCTTTTAACTTACCAGATTTCTTGGTGACTCTTAAACCATTACTTGAATTTAAACTCCTCATAATGTGTAAAAACTAAACAAGTTACAACAATATTATAAACACACTAACAATAACAAGCAGAGTGCCAAAATATGCTTATTTATTTAAGATGTGATATATGTATACGTGTTTATGTTAACAATTCAACTGTAATTTTGTGTTAAATTAACTATTGTGATATTCACGTAAACGCTGTTACCAGTAGTTGAACAGTTATAACATTTCTTTAATCATTTTTTAAATATAAAAGCTAACTTTTTCCTACTTCGTAGAACATTCTTAAAAAGCCTCGCATAGGGGATTCATGGTAATTATCACTGAAGAACAATATAATGCTGTAACTATAATTAAACTTTTAATTAAACTGTGACGTTAATGAAATGAATATACAATCTACTCTTTGTTAACATCAATATATCAATAAACACATGTGCATCAAATTGACAGCAATCACTATCTGAAATTAAAATAGGCCCAATACTTAAAGGTTCTGCATAGAAAGTGAAATGAAAATTTAGTATTATGTAACATTCTATCATGAACCTATTCATTTTTATTAAACAATTCAAATTAACCTGTTAATATGAAAGGCAACATAACAATTTAGCAATTGTATCCAATACTACATATTGTATGGAAGGTAAATGAACAGAAATATCGTGCTTACTTGGTGTATTGTTTCAGTCTCGTAGGGCACATAATCGACATACACATTATAATGACCCGTTCTCTTGTGTGATCAGATCATCGACCATCATCATTCTAGACTAAGTCATTTCCATTTCTGTTGCCTGTCGAACTGCAATGACTTTTGTGAAACCATTAAAGAGGCCGTTATATGTGTCAAATGGTTAAACTTCATCATTTACCTAACCATTATTGCTTTCAGATAATTGTCAGTATGGCTTTAGTCTAATATTGATCACGCAATAAACATCATATACAGTAGGAAGACAATATTATTATCAATGACAAAAGTTTGTCAGTAATAAGTAAACACAAAAAAGCTAAAAACCCTGTTACATTTGATACATATGTTCATTCCTATATTTGAAATTTCACTATCTGAAATATTACAAACTCTTGTAATTTTTCAGGACCAGACCATGAATTCATACTATAACTCTAGATCGAGGTCAGGACGGCTGAATATTGAGCAGTCGATACACTCAGTGCTGGCAGTTGATGCCAGACTCTGAGATTGCGGTTATGAAATTTGTATTTATATTAAAACATATCTTAAGTAGATCATGAGAAACCAAGGAGCTTGTTGAAATCGAAAACCTACAATACTGACACATGCTAATCTATTGGAACGACAAGAAAAACACATTAATCTGACATCACAAATGTTGATTGAAATGTGAGACAGTTGCCAGTAAGAACGTTTGCATCTCACTTCAACATTATCTTAACTGTTCTAAGTTCTCTATGAATCACCTCTCATCTTCACCCTGTCAGTCATTTACAACTATATTGCCTGTCAAACTGTAGTGATTAGCGTTGTTGCCTGTAAACCGACCATTATCTATGACAAATAGTACTCCGTTTTCATTTACTTCCTGGATATTGATTTCACATAATTGACTGCTTGTTGTGAACATCACACTAAAGGAATAATCATCATGCTATAGACAAACAAGGCATTATAATTATAATAATAATACTATACATTTTAACCCCTAATATCCAGTGCAAGCACTGCTCAATGGCGGTACAATTATTATCCTGAAGGAATTGTACTTTCGGTGCCGCTACTAAGCGCTCCGCGCGACCATTTAGGTCCGTACCTCCCGTGTTCAGGTACCCATTTAAACAGCTGGGTGGACTGAGTGCAATGTGGATGAAGTGCCTTGCCCAGGGGCACAACACAGTATAAGACCCAGGTCACAATTGTTTGGTGTCTCCGCCGGGATTCGAACCCGGGCCGTTGGCGTGAGAGGCAAGCATGCTAACCACTACACCACTGATAATGATAATGATTCCACTGGTTAAAAGGTACATCCATTGTGTTTCATAAACAAATATTTGGCTTTAATACGCCCCAACTCACCGTATGTGCTGCTTATAATACAAACAAATTCACTCAGCTTGTATATTCTTCCCAAATCGCCTAATATATCATAATTACTAGTTTCCAATTAAAATCGAGTAAAATCATTTTGCATGTGCAGAAACTGAAACTGCACGTTCCATTTACATGCACTGTAGTTATATGCCCTATTCAACATTATCAACCCAAATTTGTTATTGTGTCTGTTTTAAATAAGATTCCAAAATAACGTTTGACTCACTGGCGCGCGCCACACGTGGTGAATTGTCCGGTTTTCGATCATAAATCACTACTTTTACCTTTATATCGTCAATATACTAAGTCGACTATCATCAAAATGGTAGTTTTCGGTAACAGTCGGTACTTCTCGATAAAGTAACACCATTTATAACATTTGATATATGTGACCCCCAACAACACAATGGATGGACCTTTAATGTGTGATGCAAATTACAGAGATGTATTGAGAAGAGAAGAAAACACGGACGTACTTTAGTTTTAAAAACACTTGTACATAATGTTTTTTTTTATATTAATCTGAGACCCCAAGGGAAATGCTAGACCATGACCTGGTGACTGGGAGAAAAGCTAAATGAAATCAAACTTATCGAACAGTAATCACATCTGGAATGTCTTAATTTCTTAAATCTTCCTTTATCTATTAATTCCAACTTCTTAAAGGCAGCATTCAAATACCCAAAGGAACACTTCATGTAATTATTCATCCAGTTTTGTCTTGACCTAATAGAATTAGTTTTTGGTTAATGTCAGTGGTTGTTAGTAAAGTACGCCGTTAGGGGGTAATACAAATGAACACCATCTTCTAATTTAATCTTCATAACAACCTGACCTGTCTAACAATGTTTTAACGTTTCCTCCTGCCTGATTTACCAATGATAAGAACTGATGGGATCATGGAAACAGGTTGCTTGGTATGCGCTCAGGAAAACTAACCAACCAAAATCCAAAGAAGAAATCAACTTTTGATAGCAAGAAGAATTTGCATGTTGATTGACCAAACCTGGATGTTTCTTTGTCATTGGTTTATGAATCAATTCCAAGATCCAGCCTTATTTACTACCATCAATGATATAATGACAAGCTTAGTAAAGATGTTTATGATGAAAGTCGCAATTGTGATTCAACTGCAGTGTATCGGAACTATCATCCAGAGTACTGCAACTGTCCCGCAATCAAGAGTTTTAATGGCACAGTAACTAACAAATCTTCTCATTATTTTTAAAAATAGAGGTTAGGTGAGGTGAGTTGGGGTTTAACGCCGCTTTCAAGAGTATTTCACTTATATCGCGGCTGCTAGTATTATTGCAGGGAGAAAGCCCGCAACGCCATGTGGATATGCATTGCAGTGAAACCTGCGAGCATCGGCTGGAATTACACAGAAGAAGCATAACGATTGATATATCAGGGAGAGGGTTGTGTAAGGTGAATTCTACCATGACATTGCTGGATACTCGATTCTGATTGGTTCTCCAGCAAAATCTAGCGTGATCAATTCTGGATTGAACCTCCTCTGATTTTAGCGCCGATTCACCGCGTATTGACAAATCTACATTGTGACGTCACAATCTATCCGAACAAACGGCCGATTCTAAGGTGTGCTCTACTTGTGGAAATCAAAATAACTGATACAAACAAATTAATTTTTCCTGTAGCGTGTTTTAGAGTTACATCAGATAGATTAGCAAGACAAACTGCGTCAGTATCAATATCTATCCAAATAGCGACACTTGATGCAGTTGAGAAGGCGAGCAAACGCAATGTCATTGACGCAATGGTCAGCCGGATCTGAAAACCGAGCGTAACGTTTTGATGCAAAATAAGAAATACATATGTCATATCATCTGCACACCTACATGTACGTCGATAACTAGAATGTGCATTCCTTACCCGAATGAGACAATTGCCATCACCTGTAACGCTTCCTTTTAATAAATACAAGTCCGCAAGCTCGTCAATCACAGCGACCGGCAAACGGAAGCCATTTTGAACGTCGCGTGATATGCTTAGCGGGTTATTCCAAAAATGCGAACTTCAGGAAATACGAATCTTGATTTTGTGAACGCGCTTGTTGAGAAAACAAAATTTAAACTCCCGTTATAAATGACACATATATATATGATTTTTTAATGGTTAAAGAGAACTTGTAGGAGAAAACTCTGTGTATAACAAGAATATTTTTGTACGAAATCGCTGCTGTTGTTACAAAGGATTTTTCGAACGTAATTCGGAGCTCGCGCCCTGTCGTTGTACGCACTGTCAGCATCCGACAAAAAGAGTTCCATGATAAAACGGTCATGGTAGAATGGAGATAAACCTACTGTGTTTGAAAATCAGAGATATGTTATACTGGATTGATAGCGAGTAAATTTAAAATTGAAACCTCACGCTACGCGTTCGGTTTCAATTTTAAATTTACTCGCTATCAATCCAGTATAACATGTCTCTGATTTTCAAACACAGTAGGTTTATCTCCTAATTGTGGTCGTCAAAGTTGATTGTTTTTGTATGACAGTCAGCTACAATGTAACCTGTCCATGTTATCTCTATTCGGCATAAACGGTGCCATTGGCGAAATAATATACACCGATCAATAATCATATTCTTTTCAGCTCAATTGTGTTACAATAAAAGAGCCTTCTATGAAAACAGGATCGGTTCAATTATTATCACATCAGTTACGCAAATATAATGAAATCATGAGTTCAGATATGACACATAACACGGACAGGTTAGCTTTGTCTGGTACTTCAAAGGAAACTCGTTACAACTTTAATTCTCCATGATTGCATACTGGTCATGCTTGACAATGACTTGATGGGAAATGTGCTCTTATTTCATCATTGACCGATAGCCGAAATTGAAACAGATATGAAAACACATGTCTTTAATTAGTCGGATTATAAAGAAGCTTTACCTCAAAAGAAATAAACCTTTGGGGAGGTTACTAGGTTTCTCAGTTTATGAGTAAACCTGAAAAACAATATCAGGAGATGGTTTTAACAATTCTTCTTAATATTGGAAATTGTAATATATATGTGCATGGTGTCATACCATTATTTCCTAATTTACACATCAATATAATTCACTTTTTTATACTTAAAATGGCATACCACTACAACCACAAAACTTTGCCACAAAATTGTGTTAGAAAATAACCAAAATTCCACTACTATCACACTAGTTAGCCAAGCTACCTACTAGTGAGAAAGCATACTGATCAGATTTTGGAATTAAGTAACACTGTCTTATAATACCCATACGGGTTAGGATACACAGGTGATTATTTTTGTGATATTTGCACATGTGCTCTTTAGTGATTCTCAACGCTGATTGGTCACTAGCCAGAGAATGACACGACGATTGGTTGACGGTACTACTTTCTTGTTTCATTGATAAATAGAACGTGCCGAAATCGGTCACACATTTCGATTTTAAAAATAAAAACAGAGATCAAGAATATACAAATATTTAGTTTATTACATGTTCTGTATTCGAAATTATAATATATTTATTTATCTACATTGTCATTATTACTTTAATTGACACGTTATTGACGATCATTTTGAATAATTTCAACGGCTTCACGTTGTCGTTGTTTGTAAACAAACATGGCTGCCAACAGAGTAAAACTTGAAGAGTTCGGGACACGAAAATGTTCAATCCATAAATAATTAGGCATCTACCTAACCATCAACGAGCGACAACATCAGAAACTATCGGACAATCTATGCACTATTCTCGAGCTCGTTGTTCCTGAATCAGCGTGCAGAATGATATCAAACCTGTCGATGCGTTTGACATCGGGACTGCAGTTCAATCACGCCACGTTCAAAAGAATCTTTCACCAGGGCGCTCTTTCCACGCAGTGTACTACATTCGGCATCCATTAAAATAAATATTTCACATGGTACACACTTCATGGGTCCAATATTTGGTGTTGCAATCGTAATCTCCATCGACTTCACCGTCAGTAAATGTCCGATTAGAGTTATCGTTCTTTGTTGTGGATCTACGGTCGAGATGATGTGACGTAAACTGAATCCGCATTCCTGAGACGAAAATTTATCAAACCTCAGATTGGTTTACCCTCTTGACACACAAATTTGATTATATGCATTCGTTGTAGATTCTTCATGTGGGCATTACTACTTTTAACCGTTGTCGTTTTAAAAAATTGACAGTTTTTTTCCAATTTTCGGTTCAACGCTATGTTGTTCAGTCACTCACCGCGTCAGTCATTCATACTGTTAGTACTGCACTGAGGCGTAATGTTGTACTTATTAAATACATTCAGGTTGTATTGTACATGTAATTATAATGTAAATGTGCGTCATATATGCCAACTTTGTTATGAGTTATACAAACAGACTAATAATATATTTTTTCTCGTCGTTATATTAAAGACCTATTTTGTATAGTTTTTGCCCACTGGAGATGTTCGGTGTAACACGCGAATGAATACAAATCAGCTGATCAATGTCACTTACTACAGTCTCAAAAATAAAAAAAAATAAACGTTTGTCGTTCGTGAATGTGTATTTAATTAAATGTAATGGGTAATATATAGAATAACCAACTCGGTACGAGTGATTACGGGAAATATGCACTCGTCGAAATGATGTTCAGTCGCTCGCCAAGGCTTGCGGCTGTGAAGATCATTTGGACTCGTGCATATTTCCCGTAATCACTCGTACCTCGTTGGTTATTCTCTAAATCTACTCTGCTGGACTTGTTTTTATTTTTCTCGTCACTTTCATGTGCATTATTTGATAATTTCTGTAGTTTAAAGCATCTTCAATTTGGAAGGACATTATTACTAAAATCTCTATTTAAGGTTAAACTATCAAATATCCCCAAAATAATGTGCTACAGGAAATAATTCGCTGTCAAGCATCGATAATTCAGACGTAGAGTTCATTATGAAGAGACCTACCTCTTCATTATCGTGTTTCCTTACCTTTTCATTTGCAAGAAGGTATCCTTAAAGAGAATGACAAATTGAATACATTCTATTGTTCTCAGCTTTGAGTTTCCTGCACATGTCAAGATAGCAGGAAATTGCAAGTAGCTATACCATGATCAACAGAGGAAACTGATCAGGAAACATTTGCACACCACACAAAATTACGGACGTATGCATGTACATATAATAGTATCATATATTAGTGGGCGTTTCATACGGTAAAATGGAAATGACAATGTGACCGCGGTTAAACAATGTTCATGAAGAAATGTTCAATAAATATGGAAATTGCTCAAAACGTATTCTGGATGATGACTTAGAAAATGAATACATATTATACTAAAATGACAAGTATAATGATATAGTTGTTATGAACCTAACAGAATCACAAATTCTAAAATCCAATGGTTGTAGCATTCTTGTCATTAATTGTTCACAAAGGATGAAAAGTAAACAACGACTTTGTCCCGTATTACACTCACGAAAAAGCTGCAGCTCTTTATCACGTTCACGTTTCGTTATCACGAAATTCTGACACAGGAGCGATATTGATTTGTAAAAATTATTCACAAAGTAAGTCAAAACTTTCTTAAACTGTCCACATGAATTTTGTCTTAAGTAAATTAGTTTATAATTTAGTACTATTTTTTTCTGTGAAGGGAGATAAATTCAGTCAATTTATCTTATCATTACCAAGGCACTATATATGAGTTAGACACTTCTGGAGTGCAACACTGCTTTGCTGTGAACATTAGGACATTGACGATTCCGTTTTTTGCATTGATTGATTGATCCATTTCTCTCTTCACAGGTTCTTATGTGCAACGAGGTGATTAGATCAGAACTTGATTTCAACTTTCACAATATGTTTTAAGATTTAAATTGCAAAAGCTAATTATAATTTCTCAAATCTTTAAACTTGTTTAAGGGAAAACAGGACATGCAATGAACATTCATATTCATTATGTTGCAGTGATTGACGTAACGTCACCTAACCTTGAGAAAAAGTTACCATATCGTACTTAACAGCTGCACATAGTTAATCATAGGATTAAAATATTCATCTGCTCTTGGCACTGTTTATGTTGAGGGATTGCATTATCGCATGAATGAATATGGAGTATAATGGAATTATGGAGTTAATATGGACTAGTATTAACTTAAAACAAGTTTCATTTGACCTGACGTGAGTGACTATCTTCCAAATGTAATGGGGGTCTATATTTGGATGTAAAGATAAAATCGTTAAACTGGCATGCCGGTACAATAACCTATATATGCCATGTGGTGATACATAATCGTTGATGTGTTTTTCAATTTGTTACTTATATCGAGTATGTAAGAACATAAATCAACTGTCCATGACGTCACTGCAGCATACCGTTGCCAGGTAATCAGATCGTTTTAATAATTGTTTTTATTATGCAATTTAAATAGAATAGAGTGGGTAGTAACGAAATTATTGAATTCGTTAGTGTGTCATATGTCGTTCAACAAACTAGTGTAAATTTATTAATATAACAATATAACAAATAACATTCGTTCTGAAAAAGCCATAAGACAAGTTTGGGTATTAATCTCTCTAAAATTAATAGAAAAGTAGAAAGCAAAACTAATTAATCTATACTCTAACTGAAATACATACTTTATATTTCTTTCCTTGATTACTGACAAGTTTGTATTTCATGTAATTTTTAGAAATTCCGATAATTATTAACATAAATTCAATGTAGACAATTCGTAAGTACATAATTGTATATGAACGCCTTTTTGCTCGACAGTTTCACACACAAACACCGTCATAATTTAGTAAATCTAAGTATTGTTATGAGATGGAATCAGCTGTGGTCAAAATATATTCAATAGATCCGAACTTTGTACTATCATTAATATGCCCTTGTCACTAAATGAAGTGTCTATGTCTATAGTAATACTAATGTTAAAGTACAATGCGTGGTTAGCCGAATCGTCTGCATTTTAATCAGTAACGCGATCGTATCTAGATGATAGAGCCACAAAGACACCAATGATTAAAGGGAGTTTGATTGTAGGGAACCAAGGCTATAATTCATTGTTTAAGCATTTCTCTCACTGTGCATTACAGTAGGGAACAATTATGTTCAGTTATTATAGAATATGTTCATGATGATGATGCTATATTATCGAGGTAATATATATTGTATTTCATGTTGTTTATTTCATGGACAACAATTGACGGATATACTATTTATAATCTGACGTTATTCTTGCAATTATGCCACAACAGTCACAGGACAAAAAGTCGGATCCTTCCGGATTCTCCCAAATATTGGCGGATCCGAAAGATTCCGGAAGAATCCGACAAGCGGATTCCACCACTTTCCTGTCCTGTGTTGAACAGCCCGTCAACACAGTCACAATGTGATGTCATTAGCCAATTCGCAAAACCAGATCGTCATTTTATGATGTCAAATTAGATGGTCGCTGTTAAAATATCAGATATCGTCACTGTAACTTTACAGTTTTTTCACTGATAAATCACAGCATTTCATTAGATGATAAACATGTACGATTTGTGTTGTTTGTGAACGATGCGTGTTTGTACGTTGATATAATGTCAAAATGGTAATGTTACTCTAAAACATTCTATTTGAAATGTTATCAAAAGAATGCCATGTCTCCGGATTCTTTCATGTTCGTGTATTTAATACATTGTATGTGGTTCATGAAGAGATATTATTTATGGGCTGCAACATATATTTAATTCGAGGATCAGCGTTTAAGGATTTCTCCTTTTCTTGGAGAACATTGACGGAAACAAGTAACATGTTATAATGATAGCTTTAGTATCAGAATAGTCCAGATATACCTGTTGTTGTTGCTGTGCTTGCAGCGGGTTATGGACGGAACGGCGACACTGCAAAACGGCGACATTTTGGAAGGAACGGCGACAGATGGAAAAGATATTCTTGACAAAACGGCGAAACACATTTCTTACTTATTTTTAGACCAAAATCTCTGGACTAAACGGCGACACATTTGGACTAAACGGCGACAATAGTTTTTAATAATATGTGTTTATAGGTTTGATTGATAAGGCCAATTTTACTCACTTTGAACCGCAAAAACCTGCTAAGTACATGTAGGTGACGCTTCGAAATAATACTTAGTGTTTTTGTTTACTTGAAAGTATTGTCCATATGAATAAACGAATAACATCGAACAAAACAGAGAGGTTTTATTATCTTTAAGTAATTTAATTATAATAATCCTCCTACGAATTATTAGTCATAAATAGATAACAAACTCTACTATTAATAAAACAAATATTTGGTTTCGCCGTTTAGTCGAACCGATTTCTGTCCCCGTTCCGTCCAATTTGTCGCCGTTTCAACTATTTGTTTGTCGCCGCTTTGACGTGTCGCCGTTTCGTCCGTATCCCCTAGCAGCATGTGTCTCTTTGTCCTGTTCATTATCTTCATGATGGAGGATTCTGGCATTTTTGTATCTTTTTTGTAGTTCAATCATTTTAAATTCCTTTTAAAGTTGAGGTTTGATGTCAAGGTTTACGTCGTAAAACAGTTGCTTTTTTGTGAGAAAAAAACATGTAAGTTTAGTGATTTCCGAAAAATGTAGCATGTAGCAGGATATAACAGAGAGCGACTTTTTAACTCCCTCAATGATCTTTTCGATGTAACTACCTTTGCAATTATTTGGAATGTTGATGATGATGTATTTATTAATTTTATACAGGGAGGTATACCAAATGATGATGTTAAAATATTGAAACAGATCTATCGATTCAATGTGTGAAAATCACGAGAGTAACCGTCCAAGAATGGAAACGATTTTACCACACTTTCAAGAACAAACAATCATACAAGTTTATCAATATATATTTCATTGTCAGTCAATATACATGCAAATCACACTTGGTACATTATTTAATGTAATGTCTACTGTGTTATGCTTATATGTTCACTTCTATAGGAAATAAAGATCATCTATAAATCTATCCTTGGATTTACAACTTCTTTATTGGAGGAGAGCGATGTTGTACCGTGTAAGCATCTTCACCAAAAGGCTGTACTCCTTCAACTATTAAGTGGTAAACCCAAAGAAATTGACTCTGTTTCTACCTATATAACTCAACTCTAACAAAGATGAATCTGACATTGTTTTATTTGTTACATATTGGTAACCAACCTTCTCGAACCACATGACAACAGCTGTGTCTCATTCCCTACATTGACGTCTTGTCCTTCAGATCATCACTCTAACACATTTCCCCTCTTCAATGACACTTGTCCGTGTTTATTAAAGAACTCATCTGCGCCTGTTTTTCTCAAGAGCCTCCTCCTACGAAAATCTTCTGGGTTTTTTTTCACTACAATCCGAAAATGCAGAGCCCTTTCCCACATGAGCTTATTGTCATGCAACCTACATATTCCCAGATGAAGTAAGAAAACAAGCATCCATATCATGGTGTTTCAAACATCTACTGTTTATGTATTTTGTACTTTGATGCAACTGAACTTCAATTGAATTGAAGTGTCAAATTATTTTTTTTATAGAAAAATACATATGATAGATATATTTGTGACAAACTCATTACCATCAGAGTTATGTGAATATGAGATGTATATGCTATATAACTGGTAATTTTACAAGTCAATATGTGACAATATAGTTGCAAAAAGTGTGTTTGTTTATACTAACAACATATTTATTGTAAAGTATAACTAAAAGATAACGGTGGTTGTTGGAAGTTAGATATTGCTTCCATAACTACATGTAACTTATGAATATTTATAAATGTTCACATGCTCACTAGCAAATAGGCCACCCGCTATTTCAGTCGCGCGTCAACCAAAAACGACAATGACGTCACGCGCCAAATATGACATTACGGCAGCATGCGGTGGTATCACACATGTGTGGAACCAACTCATTGTTATCTAATGAGTGATCTCACCACGGTTGAGTAATACTTACTAAATACATCATGACAAGAGCAGAACTAGTAAGAAAAGTTGAAAAGCAGCAGGATTTGTCTTTACTCTCTTGCCGTTGGGAATGACAATGACAATGTTCTCGATAAAAACAATGTGTTCTTAAGGGTATAGAGTGACCTTATACTCAAAAGACAAACTAACCGAAAGGAAAGGCATTTCAACGGTGATGTTCATCTCAAACTTTTAATTAGTTTGTTGTACCGGTAACTTGTTTACACATTTCGTCGACGGGAAATGTGAATGGCGGCCGCCATGATATGACGTTATTCCAAGGACGGATATCTCTCATCGCCTTTTATAGGTTTTATATTGCGTACGCTTCCTTCAGAATGAGCAATTCAACTGGTTTCGTTTAACTGAGCATCACTAATTATAAAATGGTTTGATTTTCATGAGATGAAATATACATGGTATTCGACGAGAAGTGTAAAATGTTCTATTTATAGATTTAATAAATTATGCATAGTTCGTAAATGACGTTCATTTTATGAATGGAGCACCCATGCTCGCCTTACTTTTTCGCGCTCTTCCTCTGATGTCATCCTATTGTTACGATGACGTCATATGATTGAAAGTGTTATTTCACGGAGTAGAATAACATGTTATTTCACTCAGTGAAAATACAGCTTTTATTTTAACCGATAAATGCCGTATTTTACCACTGAAAATATAATAAATATCTTTATCATAAGTGCCTTTCTTTTTGGATTGGCTGTTTATTAATGTCAGCCTTTGATATTTATGACTTATTCCCAATCGTTTGTTTTTTTTTACATGAGGAAGCACTTGCATGCAAATCATTGTTAGAAATTTGAATGCTTAAACTTTATCAGAGTTGGTGAGGGTAAAATGCTAGTGATTTAAACACAACACTTTTTATTTATTCCAGTTTCAATGTTTGATGTTATTCAATTATACACCAGCTCTTCCTGTTATGAATATCATTGACTTTACATCAACCTTTTATGATTCATGAGATATTCCTTAAGGAGAGATTTTAGGAACAAACACAATATCTTAAAATTTAACTTTAAAGTAAGCAAGTTGTTTGTGTCTTATCCTAAATGCAAGAAAATATTTTAAATCTTTTTAAATTTGTTATCGGCAATAAAAACAATTTTGCTGTCGGAACATAATGCTATTTTTACTATTTAAATAAAGTGTGTATATTTCAAAACTAAACTCATAATCCTTTCACACACATTTTAATCACACTCTGGGATGTTTATCGAATCTATACCTATAAAATTAAGTACAATGAAAAGAGAAACATATTTACATTTAGCCCTTTATGAATAAAACAACAACATTATCATATTTTTTTCTCTCATTTTTTACCGGATATTGCGATAACGCAAGTATTTAAGATATTGCTAAAATATAACATAATCTGTGCAGTCGTAGTCGAAGAAACAAAGGAATTCAGATATAGAAACAGGATGTCACTGAACGTTTCCTATCACTCTAAAGAACGTTTTACGTTTTTTTAAAAAATAATTTCACCAATAGTTAAACATCCTTCTCTCTTCGGAAAATAAAGTTTAAAATGGGTGTACATGTTTCGGTAAAGCCATGGGAATCGTTTTTGTCATACAAAATAAAATAAATTGTGTTCACAATAAAATGGCCGCCATGCAATTTTTGCTGTATACGCAACATTTACCACTGTTTTTACCACTACAGATAATTGGTTTGTGTAATAATATGTTTTACCCTCTAAAGTTAATTCAAATGACATAAACTATCATTATAAATTGGAAATTTGAAAAAATAAATTTTGCAAAAAACGTGCTACTGCCCCTTTATATGCAAAATGCCAACATCACTGGAATTTATTTCAATTCAAATGTAACTATTACAGCCAATCATGTAATTCTTCTTTAACCCATTTTCAATGAAGAAGATATAGTAGAAGAACATCTACAAGTTGATTATACAAGGCAATTCAAATTTATCACTAACTTCTGACATGTATGTAATTGAAATAACAAACGTAAATTTAACAAACTTACCGTGAATATAGGTGACGACAATGACATGTGTCGTCGTTTATTTAAGTTTGTTCTGTCACTGTGTACAGATAATGACAAGTCAAACAACAATATACTGTTGTTGCATAATATTTCCTTAAGTGCATCTGATATCTGGATACCATTTCTCCTTAATGTATTAACCATTCACGAGGAATGAATTTCAATACCATCTTTTCTGAAATATCTCTTCCCTTGATATTATTATAAAAATATGGCTGAATGTCAATAATATTACAAACACAAAACCAAAACAAAAAGTTTGGGGTAATGATATTTTGGTATAATTAATTGGATAACATTGATAACATTACAATCTTGATTCTTAAACTATCCTATGAATCCGTAAATTATTACATATTATTAATATTTTCTGTTTGATGTCATATCAATGTGATCCAGCGTGACAAACAATTTGGTGACATCCTACAAGGGGCGTTCAATAAAACAAATTCGCTGATAGACTTCTACTTTACTGAAAGAAACAGTTATGAGTCTTCTCTACATAGGCACCGCACAGTGTGACACATTTCTCCCACCGCTTGATGCAGCGTTCTATGTCCTTCTTGTAAAAGGCATCAGATCTTGTCAAAAGCCAGGAGTTGACCTCATTAATGATTTCAAAAATAATTCATGTCTTGGGGAGGAAGAAATCAGATGGTGCAAGGTCAGAAGAAAACAGTGGGTGAGGAAATATGTCATAGCCGCTGGTCTGCGCTTCCGTCAGAGCTACACGTGAGTTGTGGACAGGAGCATTGTCCTGAAGCAGGCGGACTCATTTAGTGAGCATACCGCGTCTCTCGGTTTTGAAAGCTTTCCACAATTTTTGCAGCAAACTAGCGTACTATGCCCCAGTAATTGTGGTTCCCAAATATTAAAACAATACATCATGATTACATCATGGTGATTCCAAATACGGTGAGCATAACCTTGCCTGACGAGGGCTGGACCCGTGCTTTTTTAGGGGATGGTGACTGAAGATGTTTCCACTGCTTTGACTGGATTTTACTTTCAGGCTCATAGTGATGGACCCATGTTTCATCCTGTGTGATTAGTCTGTCGAAAAAGTTATCCTGGTTTACTTGGCACATTGCTAAAAGCGTTTTTGAGCAGTCGAACCGTTCCTGTTTTTGGAAAGGTGTGAGCAGTCGGGGTATCCACCGAGCTGACAACTTCCGCATGTGCAAATGGGCATGAATGATTTTCTCCACAGACCCCACACTTATCTTGACAAGTTATCGGACAGTAATTCTTTCAAAATTGCAGCTTCCACTTGCCTGATAGACTCATCATCAATGGGTGTTTGGGGTCGACCTGGAACTGATCAAAATGTCCAGTGTTTGACAACGTCATACGATGGGGCATCCTCTCCATAAGTTTATTTCATCTCATCAAAAGTCTCCTTTGGTGTACGACCCTTCAAGAATAAAAAAAACCTCTGATAACCACTCTGTACTCAACAGCCTCCATTTTTACACCTAACTCTACTCTTAAGACCTGTGCTGACAGAAGAAATGAATATTTTAAAAGTATGAGACATCACTTGACCTATGGAGACATGCTACATATCACATGTGAAATTCCTACTTCTTCCGGTAAACAGAAGTTGGTCAGGGGAAAGCTTTATTGAAAGTTTAACAATTTATTTAAATTTTGGCAGTTGTATTCTCTTTCTCTTGTAAATCTCTTTAACTAAAACTACCAAGTGACAATGGTACAATGTAAAACGTACAGAGTTAAATGACACCTTTCTTAATAGTTACGTTTTTTACAAATTCTTTATTTAAAAATAAAAAGATCCCTGGGAGTTTCATTCCTCGTAGCGAACTTTATTTATGCATAAATGTCAGTCAAGTTTACACTAATGGCAATTCTTAATCCAATTCTTTGAATAAAACGTTATAACTGTACACTGCTTGGTTCCCCAGTTGTCCAAATTTCCATGTTTAGTTGATGTATGAATAGTTCATCACATTGGGGTCAACTTTAGTTGAAAATACTAAAATGATATTTTAAGTTTGGTGTGGCATCGTTGAATTACATCTCTAGATGGTCCTTATCATTGTAGTAAACATGGATACACTGCTTTGAACTCAAGCAAATGCTCATCCCCGGTTACCCAGGGTTTTATATATGCTCCGTTACTCTCCACTATATCACCCCTGGGACACTCCATCAGAGAAATCTGTACCAAAATTAATGGCCCTTGTCTTGCGTGAGCCATTCAAACTGCTACGCAGCTTGGACCTGCGAGCCAATGACAATTGATATCACTTCGTTGCGAAGCACGCACCTCCCGGGCGCGGTCATTTTGTTAGCCACCCGTCACCGGTTATCTCCCTTGACCATGTTCTTTTCATTTCCCAGTAAAACCATTCAAGTATGATTTCGTAAAAGAGAAATAGGTAAGTAATTGGTGTTTGTTGTTGAAAAACGATAAATTAAAGTATGAATCTTCAATGCATGACAAACATGTACGGTAGCCCATGTAGTGTCAAACTTTATCATTAGCCAATCAAATAACTTTAATGTGTTGTATAACTCATTTACAAAATACAAAAGTCAAAGATACGATAGTTTATCTGTACATAAAGCCTCTGGCCCATATACAATGTTACGTATACAACACACTATTTACAGAATGCTGTTAGACATTTACAACTCACTAATTATAAGTTCATGAACCTGGTACCTGATTCGTCATGTTTATCAATTTCACATTCTTTCTACTGACAACCCAATTCACCTGAGGTTTAGCTACTTGTTTCTGGACTCAAGTGATAAGTAAGATAAAATACAATCCCTATCAACTAATGCCGCTCATATCGCTATTTTGTTATAGCTTATATCAATAATGTAAAGCAATGATATAAAGAAGACTTTACTTCAGGAAATCTTACAACTAAATCCAACAAAGCTATACATAAAATTGATACTAACCCCAGATAATTTGGCATTTTTTCTCATTTCATTGCACGTTTAATGTCTGACAATCTATATGAACGTTTTGCCATTTTTCAGTTATGTGCATACATTTTGCCTTATCGGACTACAGGAGTGAACTGTTTGACATTGTCTCTTTTGACAGATTCCACTAAACCAATGACATACGACGGTCACCCAGCTTACAACTGTCAATTTATAATTACGCCTCAGCTGGACATAAGCCTCAAGACTGGACTTGACCATGAGTGACCCATATGTCACACACAAAGATGTGGTCTGAATACAGACATTCTGTAGTATGAATACATCTGGACAAATGGTACACCTAGTAACTTAAACTCGGTAGTTAATGTATGGTAATAAGCATCAGATATACTCGTTGTCTTGGTTGATAGATATAATACAACGTTTCATGGATAAATATTCTCATTTTCTATATTATTGTCATTTCAATCATGACACCAAAGGACAATTGGTTTATGTTTCGTTAAAATAGTTTCAAAACGTTTTGTGGTTACAATGACAAGCAGAACTAATAGATCGCATTCCTTTTACTGCGGATGTGATAAATATGACATCTTCAAATCATAAAAGTACTAAATCGTGAGTTTTCGTGCATATGATTTATGGTGAGGATAATGAGTGGCATGTAAGGTAATGAACATGACTTGACGTTACATTTCTGTTGGAATAAAATCCTTTATTATATAACTAGCAATGACATATGTGATTATACAATGAAAATATAATCCATATTTGCATATAAACAGTAGAAAGACATATTTTCACTGCAGTGACTAACGTGTGGCCAGAATTACTTTCATGATTGTCTCCCTTTGAAATGAAATTGTTTCCCTTTGTAAAGTGATTATCTCCCTTGCTTTCCATGTCGTACGATGAACGCCAATGTTGTTATGTTTCAGTCAATGACTGTTGACCTTTTGTGGTGTTAATATCATATTCCATATAACATTACATTCTGATCTTCGTTTATTGTTGATATGTTGCATAGTAGTTCTTTTATTGGTGAAAAACCTGGCAAGGCGAGAGGTATGTGACAGACGCATCGAACGTCACTCGTCACTTCGCGCTTGAAATAACTTCAAAATTTGCGTTCTAAATTGTCTTAGTAATATTCACTTGACTAGATGGTACCGTAAAATATTATTGGTCTTAAATTTATACACATTCACAACAGATTTACTTTTGTAAAACATTGTCCTGTTTTATATCGACTTATTTCAGTCGAATTATTTTCTCACTGCACTTACCGTGAACTATAGCGGGGAGTTGTTAGGATTATGACAATCAAGACTGCTCTAACCTTTCAATGTCAAGTTTTAATTGTTTTTATGCAGATTAAAGTTATATAATAAATATACATAGAGAGTAGTTCATTGTTTCTGCCGAATATCATTTATATCTCATCTCGTGAGTGGCTGCGCCACTCGTGAAAATATCACTTTCTCACTCCACTCGATGAGATAGAAATAATATTCGGCAAAAACAATGAAATAGTCTCTATGTATCTGGCAAACCTGATTTGTATTGGAACTGTAATTATTAGTTTTGGTTTGTTTGAATAACTGATTTCAAAACAGTTTTGCAACTGTTAAAGTATTCCAACTTTCAAAATTACTTTATCTTAGGATATATCAATCTGATTCTTCTACATTAACAGTGTATGGTGCGCCGTCCAACTTAATCCCTAAAGTGTCAAATAACTTTAACATCGAAATCAATGAGATAAATGTTGACAGTTGAGTGTTACATTGATATTAACCAATCATTATCGTGTATTGTTAGTTGGAATAAAGTGACCATTAAATAGCTATATTCAGGAATACAACTTTCTCCATTCTCCATTGCGAACTTTTTGGACAGGTAATCATACCAGAAATGAGACATGGTCTTCAAAACATGGCGTGTTTAGCTAGGTGAGGTCCAAAAGAGATAAGCTTTTCGTTCAATGCGACTACAGTTATAGATGTCATCTTTGGTTATTGTTTAGGGAAATTGCTTTAAAGGGGCAGTAGCCCGTTTTTTCACTCAAATATGTCGATGAAACGTATTTGAAAAATAATGACACCAACAGAATAACACCCTTCTCTTTTCGGAAAATCAAGTTGAAAAATGAGTGTACATGGTTCGTTAAGCCATGGGAATCGTTTTTGTAATTCGAAATAATAAAATGTGCTCACAATAAAATGGGCGCCATGCAAATTTTGCTTTATACGCAACGTCTTCATGAACACTACGGATAATTGGTTTGTGTAATGAGATGTTTTACCCTCTAAAGCAAATTTGAATGAAATACACTATCATGATAAATGGAAAATTTGGAATAAATAAGTTTAGCAAAAAACGTGCTACAGCCCCCTTAATATGATTTATAAGATGAATAGTTGTGTAAGTTTAAAACCGAAAGCGTAAGCTGGAGATTTGAAAAGCTGAAATATGCGCATGTTGAATGACGATGAACCCTAGAAATACTACAGATGCAACTATTTATCGATACTAATATGATAGTTATGAGAAGTTTCCTTGTGCATACCCATGTCTGGGTGGAAGGACTTTCGACTGTTCCATTCTTGTACATGTAGGTGTGGTCAGGTCAAACATGAGGATTCTCGGTAAATTATACATAGCAGCGCATTCCACGTGACCCCAAATAGTGTTGCTCATTTTTATTGTCATGATATTATTTACACTATTCACTGTTTCATTATGGATGGCAATAAACACTTATCTACGACGTCAACAAACATAGTAAAACACCAAAAACAAATAGGGTACCCTATATATGATGGTTATGACGTCATGCCATCACAACGTCCTTCATTAAAAAGTTGGTGGCATTAAAAAGGCGGCATGGACAGATTTAGCCAGTTGAAAACATTTTTGTTGCTTGAAACAACAGCATATTGAGAGTAATGTAAGAAAGTGACAATGACAATTTTTTTACCAACGGGAAAAAGACAAAGTAAATATTGAGTCGTCCAAATCTAGTAAAAATGATCTATGAGTTCGTGGTGAGTCGCCCTGGCAAATTTGCGGGTATTGCCTATCAACAAAGGGATATCAACCAATCAAAATCAAGTATTAACCGAAGTCATGTTACTATGCATTATGAAACCTTCACGTCTGAACTACTGAACCTTCAGCGGTAATGGATTTCCATTAAAAATGGTTCCCACAAGTGATGCTCCATTCCGCAAACATCTTAATTGCAAGGCTGCTGTGAGAATTCGAATCCGGGACCGAATCCCGGCTACGCGCTGAAACAAAGAGATACAAATGCATTGTAAATGTAAACAACACACGCCATACACTCCAAGTGCACTTTATCTTCTAATTCATGTATTTACCTCCTCGTGTACCAACAATAACTTCCATGGATCAATGGATATTTAAATGAAAAGTCTGGAGGGTGTAAACACTACCAACGCTACCATCCAATTTCTATAAACAGTTTATGCTTTGCTGCAACGAAAACAGTGATTAAAGGTAAACATCAGAATAAACACCAAAACACAGACAGAAACCATAACCCTTGAAGACTAATAAGTGATTATTTTCAGTAGGAAGGGTTTAAGGTGTAAACTTCTTGTTGGAGCACACCCACTAACCATGTTTAGTAACCTGGACGTCTTTTAACATCGTTTTGATGATATGGTGCAAAGAAAACTGATTAGTTAACCAGACACCGAGTGAGGTCAACATCAGGTTAAACACCAAACTGGAGAAGAAAAGGTGTATAATTAAGGTTTACATGTTTGCTTAACCTATTACATTGCATTGGTT
Organism: Gibbula magus; assembly: GCA_936450465.1. NCBI lineage: Eukaryota > Metazoa > Mollusca > Gastropoda > Trochida > Trochidae > Gibbula > Gibbula magus. Next base: position 31,251,126 of record OW388300.1, read on the forward strand.
GGAGGCTTAAACACATTACTTTTAACACAAGAGATGCATACACGTAACTATATGTGTTCTGAGAAGTAGAATGAATGACGTTTTGTCAAGACAATCATATTTTCATTGTGAAATATACGAACTTTAAAGCTTGGTCTAATTGTTTTATAAATGCATGTCTAATACAATTATGAAACATATTAAATGTCATCATTAATTAATTTGAATTGAACATGAACAATCATTTTGTTCTCCAAAGTTGTCAGTAATTTTCGATGGACATAACAAAACAAATTTACCACTTACGGAACTGTCAAGGACAAGAGGTTTAAGTACAAATGTAGGTGAATGTCCGTTGTCTTAAAAATGCAAATAATGACTGCCGAACTTTGGTCGCATTACTTTCCAAGTGTGGACACTTACGAGGACATTAACTCTTGTATGACGCCTTTGTGAATAGTTAATCTTTATTAAAGCATGCAGTATAGATAAGTCAATATTATAGTTTCCAAGAGAGGAATGGTCCCATTTCACGTCCACTATCGTCTTTTCTGTTACAAACGGTTCAGGCCTGTTCTGACTTTTTGAATAGTGAACAACAATCCGACTACAGCTACATTTGTATGCCACCAATCAAACGAAACATGGCTAAATTAGTGTTAATTGAACTACTATTATGACCCATTATCCTTTGATATACACGAGTGTACATGCTACAGAGTTGAAAGCACGCCAGAGGCAAGAACAATATGAGACTTTATAAAGGCGATTCCCAGCTAAATAAGGTGAGGTGAGGTGAGTTAGGGTTTAACGCCGCTTTCAAGAGTATTTCACTTATATCGCGGCTGCTAAATAAGATAAGGGTTTAATAGTAGCGATGACACTGCGTTTTCCTCTATATATGGAGAATAGTAAACGAGTGTATGATTTTGCTGGTTTGATACCAGTTCATTCACAAGTTAAATAAAGAGGGTATGTCATAGAAGAAGGTCTAATGTAATGTGTATTACTTGCCCATTTTAATCAAGAGAACTAGCCCATAGTATGCTTTTACTAAGATTCCCAGAGCCAGGTATCTGTGTCACAGAGGCACTGACATTATGACGTTACAAGTCTAAAATATCGTAGATACATTGCATTATGAAATTGCACAAGATTTATTTAGACTTATGAATATTTGCACATGAATACCTAGACCTCTTTCAGTATCATAATTGCATATGTATATTTATTTTTACACACCATACCAAACAGAACACAGTTTGCGGTTTGATGGGGATTTATTTTCAATGAAAATAAAATAAACAAACATCCATGAATGAATTAGTCAAATAAAAATGTGAATGGTGAAAAGTACAAACATCTTTATATCAACACAGCCGTTAACCATTCGTAGTGACTTAGTGAAATTTTTACAACCGATTTATGCCTTTTTGAGAGAAAAGTGAGCACATCTCTAGAGCAAGTAAGGTCATTATCAGATAAAGCACCCAAACACAGATTTTGCTAAGCATTTGTTCACTTGACTCATTGGATTATAAAGGTTATTTCCAAAAGGTACACCCAGTGATCAATGTACATGTTAAGAATTACAAAGGGGTTGTAGACAAGGTGATCCTATATCACCATATTTATTCCTCTTTGTTGCTGAAATCTCGGGGTGTATGGTAAGAAATAATGACAAAATAAAAGGTATTGTTATTGATGGTAAAGAATACAAATTAGGCAAATATGCAATATTGCTTATTTAAAAACATCCATTGAATCGCTTAAAGTATCCACTCTTAGACTTTACTGTACAAAATTATCAGATATTAGTCCTTGTAACATACCTTTTAATGAAATCTTCAAATATGGAGCAAATGTATTCAGACTTTTCAACATTGACAACCTCAACTGGAAAGATGTTTTTAATAATGACTAATTACTGTAAAAATGTGAATGTGAACTCAGACAATATTGATCACATTCTCGCTAAACCTTTGTGGCTCAACCATAATTATAAAAATGAATGCTTTATTATTAGACACTGGGCTGATAAGGGTTTATTGACTGTAAAGGATTTATGTGATGAACATGAATTTATACATTTTGATGACTTACAGTCAAAATACAGAATTAGAGGAACAGTATTAGATTATAATTATCTGATTCATATCTTACCTTATTCATTAAAAACATATATCATCAAATGGACCATATTGTTTATATATAAACATTCAACCGAATAAATTCTCAAAAGAATTATACTATCCCTGTTAAGCACAAATAGGATGTATATTTCCATCCAAATTAGATACAATGTTATTATTGAAATATATCCAATTACAGCCTAACAGGGTAGAATTTTGTTTAATACTGTAAATCTTGTGGCCTATCACCCTGTCCAATTCTCCTGTCTATCTCATATGTCACTGTCACAGATATGGACAGAGTGAAGAATCGATGTGCTGAAACTGATCTATCGTGGTGTGTCATTGCTTATGTATCATGTAATGTATTGTGTTGCACAAAACAATGTGTCATTGTACTAGAATGTTCATGTATTTCACTGTCAATGTATATAGAGATTATTACCCGAGGAAGTGTGACATATGACGTTAACGAAACAAGTGTGAATTTTTGTATTGCACGAGCGAGAGCGAGGGTTATACACACATTTGCAGGAGTTTCGTGAAAGTCATATGACACACTTTCGAGTGTAATAATTTCTTTATTATCCTTTCTATTCCATTTGATTCGTGTAAAAATAGTCATAAATCAGCCCACTTCTCTTGCGATAGCTAGCTACAGTGACATCACGAACAATCGTTTTATGACGTTTTAATACGGGAAGCCGCGGTGAAACAATCGTTGCTAGGCAAACGTGATATGTGCTCATATAAAAAATATTAACTCGGTTATTTTCAACCATATGGGTGATAAACACTTATATGGTGTCACATGAAGTTATGTTCAAAGTTCCACAGACTGTTCTGACATTGTACTAGTCTGTTCATGTATTTCATTGTCAATGTACACACATATACAGTGTCACATCAAGTTATGTTCAAAGTTCCACAGACAGTTCTGGCATTGGACTAGTCTGTTCCTGTATTTCATTGTCAATACATACACATTATGTATGGTGTCAAATCAAGTTATGTTCAAGGTTTGAGTGAATATATATGTACTTGTGTAATATCACATTCAGTTCTGGCACAAATACAGTTTCACGAACATTGATATGTCAACATTCATTGAAAAAAAACCCAAAAAAATGAACCTTAACCATACAGTTTCTCAAGTTTAAAAACTCAACACACATCTGCATGATAATGAACACATGAATGGACGACGCTTCTAAACATCAGTAAATGTGCCTTGTTCTGCACACATTTACAACATTTAAAACATGGTAGGGGTCATATTGGTGTCAATTTCATTTCTTGCCCCTGTCTACATTTAACAAAGATATTATAACTAAAAATTAACCAGTCACCAATGTATGATGCCATAATCAAATGCATCTACAAACATTAATATTGAATTTATCGAAACCAACTGAGGTGTGTACTTTCTTTTGTACTTTTATCAGCGAAAATCACCTGCTTTTAGTTCCACTGGCATGATAACTGCTAAAGTATGTTGACGTCTTCAGGTTCATGACGTCATAGCAGTGTGATCTCAACATGTGTTTAAAGGTACATCTATTGTGTTGTTGGGGGTCACATATTCCAAACGTTATCAATATGGTTACTTTATCGAGAGGTACCGACTGTTACCGAAAACTTCCATATTGATGATAGTGAACTGATTAACGTGAACGTAATTTTGAAATTTTATTTATAACAGACAAAATGCCAAATTTAAACTGATAATGTTTAATAGGTCATATAACTGTAACATGTACATGCATGTAACTGGGAAGTGCAGTTCCGGTTTCTACACATGCATAATGATGTTACTCTATTTTAATTGGAACTAGTGATTATGATATATTTGGCGATTAGGTATGAATATGCAAGTTGCAAGGTAAGTTGACGTCTTCAGGTTCATGACGTCATATCAGTGTGATCTCAACATGTGTTTAAAGGTACATCTATTGTGTTGTTGGGGGTCACATAATCCAAACGTTATCATCATGGTTACTTTATCGAGAGGTACCGACTGTTACCGAAAACTGCCATATTGATGATAGTGGACTGAGTATATTGACGATATGAAGGTAAACATAGTGATTTCTGATCGAAAATTTGACAATACGTTGCGATTGACGCGCGTCAAACGTAATTTTGGAATTTTATTTATAACAGACAAAATGCCAAATTTAAGCTGATAATGTTTAATAGGTCATATAACTACTGTGCATGTAAATGGGAAATGCAGTTCCGGTTTCTACACATGCATAATGATGTTACTCGATTTTAATTGGAACTAGTAATTATGATATATTTGGTGATTGGGTATGAATATGCAAGTTCAGTGAATTTATTTGTATTATAAACAGCACAAATGGTGTGTTGGAACGTATTAAAAGCCAAATAAAATTTAAATACAGGTTTGATTGATAAAACTTATAGTCGTTATGGGTGGCAATTAAGGTAGATCCATTAAATGTGTCAACATGGTCAACAGAGCCCAAATGATAAACATTATAACTATGAAATATATTAGAAATACTTGCCATTTAGATAGTGAAGAAATATAACATGGTTATATTTGGGATAACACTACCTTCAATAGTACAATAGTTGCCTTACTCTGAGGGCGTGGGTTCGAATCCCGCATGGGACTCGGCCCGAAAAAGTATAAGAATTTGTACTATTGAAGGTAGTGTTATCCCAAATATAACCATGTTATATGAAATATATCTTAAAGTTTAGGTAATACAAATCAGAATAATTGTCCAAAATGTTGTGACTCTTCCACATTTGAATGTGTGACCTCTTCATAAATTGCTTCATATGAAGGCGATCTAGTTCAGTGATTTCGGACAAGGTACTGCTTACTATCAATGACGGCAATACAATCTGTCGACGAGTTGTGTAGCTCCCCCTGTAGTACACCATTAACACAATTATCTTAGTAGGTGCGATGTGTCAAGAGGGTTTGAGTTAAGCATCATACTTAAAACTGTCTGGGATTACCTTCCTAATCACATATAAGCATTGACAAGTCACTCTGACTAAGTGCTGTGTTCGTTCTTATTGCAGTTCAGTGTTCCTACTTGGAAGAATCAACAACTACTTTTCCTCTGGGTTTGCGGCAAATGGAACATTTAGTATGGTTTCACAGATCCCATTTTGCCGTCTCGTGTCTCGAGGCTATTTTGATAAAATAATGTATATACCATTCATGAATTATGCAACTCTACATGACATTGCTTTAAAGATTAGATTTTAAAATAATGTTATAGGTGATGGTTTCCATGATTCCTGGTCACCAGGGGGTATTAGACGTATGCTTCAGTATATGAATCTCAGCAACATTAATCATATCAACAATATGCACGTACACTTCTACATGTATGTTTTTTTGCCAAACTGATTAGCGCTAGTAGGTTCTTCATTTCGACTTGTGACAATTACTAGGCTAAATGTTCAAATAAGTTATTTTCCTATTACTGCTTGGTTTTTAAGATTTTGAAATGTGTGTGTCAAAAGAAGTGTCATTTTCAATTTACAGCGACACCGCCTTTCCGCAAAGCAATTTGAACTTAAAATTGAAATAGTTCTCTTGAGATTATTTCGTTATAATTAAGTCATGATTTCACATAATCCTTCAAAAGGTTTGATTTTCACAACAATAATTTCTTCTCTTCTGTGATAGGTATCTGTGATAGCCTTCATGTGTCCAATCGGAATATCATCATACTTATATATATATTTTTGTATATTAAATTAAGTTCAATCCATGTTCGTGCTAATATTTCGGGGGGCGGTTGCACAAAATAATCCTAACCCAGAAGGTTAACTTTAGTTCCATCCTTTATTATTGCACTCGGGCTACAACAGTGATTTAAAATGCTTACATGTCTTGTGCAACGGGACCCAGTAAAATTTGATTAAAATCGAACCTGTTCCGAGTACTAAAAGATCAATATATTGCACCTAACGTGATACCTAAGGACCTGAAGACGTCTGTATTGGCGAATATTCTATGCAGAACAATCACATCATAAGATCTCTTGAATTGGAGGATATTTTGCCTGCTTATCTTGCATAATCTATTTATTACTGTTTTTAGAGAAATATTACATTTGAACAACTCTAAAATTAAATTGATGGACACGTCAGAGTTTGTTGCATGGTCTAATACGATTCTGGGAAAATAACATTTTAACAAAATAATGTATTGGACTAATGCTGCCCTTTTTTGATATATAAAATCATTGAAATCTTCGATTTATGTGGTATTTGTTACCTCATCATTCTTTTTTTCCAGATATTTTATATAAAACGTCTACAAAGCTGGCTGACAATGCACATACTGCTACTGATTTTAAATGTTTAGTCCTCTAAACAGACATGTGAAGCAATTTCATTGATTTTTGACATCATATTCTGTAACACCGGTGTACTACACAACGAATTGATGTGGGTTGTCATCTTTTTGGGCATTTTGTACAATTGATCCAACACTAATATGTCAATGCCACACACATGTACAAAGTGAACGATTAGTCGCCTAGGTCTTTGTCAGTACATCACTAGATTATAAAGGTAAGATCTGGTCCAACGCTATTGGAAGTATACCATTTCAACAACTTAAAACAGGTTTGTTTAAGCATTACAACAAGCAATAAGCATGTTTAATGTGTTTATGTTAGTCATCATTCATCATGTTTGACTCAACAAAACGGACTCTTGAGTTGATGGACTTCGATTTCTATAAATGGCAGGTGCTGTCGTATGTATTCATGTTTATTTCATTCAATGTTAAAGTGAGGTGAAGGCATATCACACAGTCTTGTTTTGGTACACAATAAACACTGACTACATACACAACAATCAATGATGTGGTTCCATGTGCGTTGATGCGCAATGCAAGTTACAGAACACATGTCTCTGTAGCTGAAGGGGCACCTGATCTCCACAGCTCTTTGCTGTCAAGGTGTCAAGAATACAACATGTCTGGATTTGCAAGGAAATGAGGTTATTCAGGGTTGATGCAAAGGCCACTCACTATCGTTCGTTCATATTCATAACACAATTGTCTCTCACGATGGACTTTTCTTAAACCACTTTGAGTAGCCTCCCTAAGGGACGCCTATTGAATAATGAGATTCAGAAAGTTATCAGAAGATACAGTAGCCTTTCGTCTTATACTTATTCCAAATGTCATTAAGTGACCATTTCAGGCAGTCAAACACCTGCCATTAGAACCTTGCCCAATACAAATCATCACGCACACATAGAGATAGGAAGAAAAAAAGTAACCTTGTTTACATAAAGGGAACTCTTCAGAATGTATGGATTATGAAGGACAATGCAAGTTATGTGAAGTAAAGAAAGATCAGTAACAGAACATTATCAAAGAGTAGGTTCTTTTGAACAGAATTACCTATCCTGTTTTTTTCTTCCTGGCTATATTACAGCTACAGATCTGGGCTGTTGGATCAAGCCCTGCCCTGTTTCGTGTTGTCAACAGATGCAAACATCAAGGCAACCAATTGATTGTAGCATGATTTAAACTAAACAATTATTTTAGAGTATGTACCCGAAAAGTGACATTGAGTTTTACAAGAAAATACTCCCCATTTTCAATACAATTATAACTTGGTCTATTTGTAAAAAATATTATGAAATATGAAATATTAACATATTTTTATATTGTAATAACAGTTTGTTAGTATACAACAATACAGATCTTGCATTCCTATTATGGCATCATGAATGTCATCTTTCGAAAGGAAAGTTCACATTTATTTATTCATTTAATGCTTCTGCAAATATGAATCAGGGTCGATTTACATGAAACGTTAAACGTATTAATATTACTGAACGTAACAGCAATGTAACCAAGCTTTGGTATAATGATAAGACAATCGAACTGAACTTTTTTTTACCTGGGAGAATGTTAATATTTGCATATCTTAGGGTCATTATGGAATTAACACTTTTATTTTTAGGACATTTATTATCATTGCAAACGATGATGTTTCATTAACCTGTAAGCATCTCTACCGAAATGCTGCACTCATTCAATAATGAAGTTGTAAACCCACAGAAATGGTCTCTGTTACTACCAAATATAAATCAACTCTATAATAGATGAATCTGACATCGGATCATTTGTTAAATAGTGTTGGACAAAGTTCTCTAACCACACCATATCAACTGTTTCATTCCCTATATTGACTTCCTGTCCTTCAGATTTTCACACATATCTCTCTTTTCAATGACACTTGCCTATCATTATTAAAGATCTCATCTGCGTCTATACTTCTCAAGGACTCCTTCAAGATAGGAAAGCCATATGACTGTTTTTGTCTTTACAGAACAGTCCTAAAATGGGCAACTCTCTCACACAAGAGCTCATTGTCACGCTACCTACATATATTAAGATGAAGTCAGAACACTATCATCTAAACTGACGAGCAAAAGAAACGTTACCACAGGTGAAACACCCTATTTTTGGAATAACTACAAAAAGCACATTCCAAAAAAAAAAACACCAAATAAAACTTTATTCAACAGTATCATGTGACGATATCAAATTAATAAAAATTGCAAGAAATTAACTTCCGGTGTCTACTCGCAATCGTTGATATTTGACAGGGTGTCCAAGTCAAAGTTCACTGTAATAACAACATCACGGTGCAGACAAATTCATCTTCCGTGTGTCGATTGCAAATCACATTAGTAATGTGTTTGGCCTCCTCTTGCCATAATGCAATAATCCTACGCATGGAGAATTGAAGATCAGACGTCTGACGTCAGCACGTGGAATGAGCTGCCGTTCTTCTTGCAGAGCGTGAGCAAGTTGTTGGGCGGTTTGTAGGAAGTTGTTGTGGTTGGCGAATACGACGATCAATCTGCTCTGATGTTTGAAGACATCCCAGCACGAAATGTAGGTTTAAACTACAGACAATGTAAATTTCGCTGAACAACCAATCATCGTTCAAGAGAACGGGTAACCCGTCTAGAAAATGCTATTATGTGTCCATCGTCCTATATGGGTGATAAAATAGTGTCTATACTGACAATTCAAATATCCATTGTATAACCAGCCAATTTTTTTTCAAATGGTTGTTTGGTAGAAAGAACATAACTATTGCTTTTTATACCCCCGCTACGACGTAGTCGGGGGTATATAGCGCTCCGCGTGTCCGTCCGTCCGTCCGTCCGTGCGTCCGTGCGTCCGTCCGTCCGAAATCTTTTCCGGAGCTTATCTCGAAAACTATACCACCTGGAAACTTCAAATTTGGTATAGCGATAACCTACATGATTCTGTTGTGCCTTTTAGGGGTTTCAATTCCATGGTTCAAATAATTTTGGACATTTTGACCAAAAACGGTCCCATTTTTGGACTTTGTGTCGTTTCCGGAGCTTATCTCGAAAACTATACCACCTGGAAACTTCAAATTTGGTATAGCGATAACCTACATGATGCTGTTGTGCCTTTTAGGGGTTTCAATTCCATGGTTCAAATAATTTTGGACATTTTGACCAAAAACGGTCCCATTTTTGGACTTTGTGTCGTTTCCGGAGCTTATCTCGGAAACTATACCCCTTGGAAACTTCAAATTTGGTATAGCGATAACCTACATGTTGCTGTTGTGCCTTTTAGGGGTTTCAACTCCATGGTTCAAATAATTTTGGACATTTTGACCAAAAACGGTCCCATTTTTGGACTTTGTGTCGTTTCCGGAGCTTATCTCGGAAACTATACCCTTTGGAAACTTCAAATTTGGTATAGCGATAACCTACATGATGCTGTTGTGCCTTTTAGGGGTTTCAACTCCATGGTTCAAATAATTTTGGACATTTTGACCAAAAACGGTCCCATTTTTGGACTTTGTGTCGTTTCCGGAGCTTATCTCGGAAACTATACCCTTTGGAAACTTCAAATTTGGTATAGCGATAACCTACATGTTGCTGTTGTGCCTTTTAGGGGTTTCAACTCCATGGTTCAAATAATTTTGGGTTTTTTACCCAAAAACGGTCCGATTTTATAATTTAAAAAATGTTTATGTGTAAACTTCAATCCTAGTTTGATTTCACTTGTCTATATGGTTGGAAATCATGAATACGAGGTGATTTCCCATTTGTGTTTTGTTTGATTATTGTCACATTGCTTTGTTCATGGAGCTGACATGTTGAACATTTCACACATTTACTGTGAGAGTGGGACATTTCCATTTCATCAATAGGTAAGTTATTATACTAGAATTTTATTTTCACTCATGGTGGCAACATATTTCAGAAAATGATAATCATCTTTAAAATCTTTCACTTCTTTAAACTTTTTTGAATTCATGAAAAATAAATTATTTATAAAGATTATAACTACAGTTTATACATAGGAATATATATTGACCTTCAAGCAACTGATTGGAAGGTGAGATTCTGATGTAAAACATTTAGTTATCTCGTCCAGTTCACACCTATGCAAACAATTACATTTCCTGTTGTTTTCTATGTTATGTGCTGACCAAACCACATTCCTAAGCCTTATCATAATATATGATTTATGATTACATAGTTTAAAGAAAGGCGGTCAAACTACAGGCGGGGGTATGTGAGCTGCGCTCACTTTTGCCTTGTTTTTATATCCCCGCTAAGAAGTAAGCGGGGTATATAGAGGTCATTCCATACAGTTGTTTGTACAGTTGTTAACCATGTTCTTTCGATCGCGCACAGACAATTTTCAGTTTTCTGAGATTTAAATTTCTGATCGTTTCCATGGAAACGTCACTTTTTGGACTTAGTTTTATTGTGTTCAATCGGGACAAGTTCTCTCGGAAACTGTTCAAACTAGGTGATTGAAATTTTGGTTGTGAGTACTTATGACCATACTCTTTATCGAGTTCGAAAACCACTTCCGAAATATTAGTTACGGCCCTTGAATCCGAAATTGAACTTTGTACCAAAAGAGCTGTGATGCTCAAATTGGGACAAGTTTTTTCGGCAACTATTACATCTAGGTGAATGAAATTTCACATATAGGTAGTCCAGATGATACTCTTCATTGAGTTTAAAATCCATTCCCGAAATATTATTTTTTACGGAGTTATGGCCCTTGAATCCGAAATTGAACTTGGTACCAAAAGAGCTGTGATGCTCCAATTGAGACAAGTTTTCTTTTCTCGGCAACTATTACATCTAGGTGCATGAAATTTAACATGTATGTAGTCAAGATGATACTCTTCATAGAGTTCACAGTCCAGTTCCGAAATATTATTTTTACGGAGTTATGAAGCCCTTGAATCTGTAATTGAACTTGGTGCAAATTACCGGGGTGATGCTCTAATGGGAAAAATTAAGTTACCTGAAAAATATTACATCTGGGTGAATGAAATTTTGTAAAAACAAAGCCAGTTTCCACAATTATTTTGGACAATATTATGATGCTTGAAACTGTTTTTTAAGCATAGTACCCTTCACATCTATAATTCTCAATGGACGGATAGCAGATGGCGGGGGTATGTGAGCCATGCTCACTTTTTTCTTGTTTGAGAAATCGCAACATTTAAACGAAATGTGTGGTTTAATTAAGTAACATTTTAAAATGTTAAATTTGATGATAGGATAGTTTGCACAAATATAGCATAGACTGTACATGTATGTACGAATACTGCTTTCTGGAATTCGTTGTTCTAAGAAGCCTACCAGTTGAAATTAAATAATACAATTTGTTTAGTTAAATAAGGAATTAGAGAGAGATAGACGGTTCGCATAGCACCATCCTTAACGAACAACCTTGACCGGATATCACATGTTAACATTGATATAGTCTTCGTTTCTAGTACAACAGTATATCTAAAATATGTATTTCAATGATGAAAACTGGTCAACATAGCTACTAACTATAGATATATGGAACATTGTGTCATAATCAATATCTGAACATGAACACTGAACATAGACGAACATGGAATTATGCAAATTGGGGTATAGACTAAACAGACAGATGGATTTATGTGAATGAAGACATTTTGTTCCGCAAATAACCTAGAATTGTGGGTTTTCCATTCAGTATTAGAATTAAATATCTGAATTGTCATGATGTTCCTTGTTCTCATGTGTAAGTCCGTCCCTTGACAACTTTCTGGTTGTTTTAGCCCAACGAAAAACATAATCATCACATTTTGGAAATCCACTGGAATTACATAATTACATCGCTATGAAAAATGAAGCAAAAATATCGTCTCAAAGGCACTCTTGAGATTTTTAAAGCATTTAGTTCAACATCTACTTTTAAGCAGCAGAGATCGATAAAAGTAGTTTTTGTGTTTCCGTTGTTGAACATCTTGAATCTCCACAAAACTTACTCTGAATTACATAGATACAAGCGATATAAGAAATTTACTAACACAACTCGCTTCTTGCTGAACAATCACCCTCATTTATGGAGAATGCTCTGTCACTATGGACCATAAGTGCAGTGATTGACATTAACATCTTAATCGAAAACTCCCAAAGGTTTTATGAGTCACTATATTCACATATATATGTCTAACTTGATGACACCATGGGTTCCCTAGACACTTATAAACCAAGGACAACACAGTATTGAGTACAGTTTGAACATGGGACCCTTTGGACAAGAATATCGCAATAATGAATTCCACTGGTATAGAGCTGAGGTTCACCTTACGAAATGTATCATAGAGAACTTACATTTTCACAATTATTATTATTAATAATATTATTTATATTGCGCCATAAAGGTATGCTCAAAGCGCATGGTTGTCACATTACTACCCTGGTCTAACCTGAGCTGCCGCAAAGCGCTTAAAGGCCATCTCCTCCACATCTTACACCAGGTACCCACTTACTGCTGGGTGAACAGAGGCACACGTTGAATAAAGTCACTTATCCAGGGTGACACCATGATTCTTTCCACTCATGTCTCAGTGTGGGGCAGGGAATCACCCTTCAAACTGTCAGTTAATTCACCAATGAAGCGGGTAACCCTCCCATGCGGCAAGCCGCGCCCATTGTTGCTGAACTTCACTGATAGCGGTCGACTGAGCTATGCACTGGACCACGTGCCACCACATAAAGTAAGGTTATATACTGTATATAATGGATCAGTCAGTCAGGTCGAAATTCATACACATTACTCTTCTGTGGCTAATACTACTGAAAATATCAAACAACTTTAACAAGACACGTTCACATTTTGTCTTCAAAGGTCAAAACAATCCTTAACCATGAATCCCGAAACCAGGACCTCTAATAATGCTTGCTCAACAGGTCTCAACACCATACATATCGTTGCAAGCTAAGGATTATGCATGTATTCTATATCTATAGTGCGCCACAGATATGATCGTGACCCTGTATGCTGTGATTGCTTCTATTCTGCTATCAATGAACATTGGTAAAAACACTTATCATATATCTATCAATGATATGGGATATTTTGCATATGTGATAGAGGTCAGGACACCGCACCCATATCGCTGCCCGGTCCGACAGTCCATATCAGCCATATCAGCCCGGTCCGACAATCCATATCAATACCAGCCCGGGGTGACGTTAGGTTAGAGTAATCTCCCTTTGCTTACATGGGTAACGTAGGCTACTAAGGTCACACGCGAAGCATTGTCAGAGTAGTTCATTTCTAAGTAAACAAGGATGATGTTGAAGCTTTTAACTTATTTTATCAACATATAATCAAATATACTATTAATTGTAAAATTGAATAAGGCACGGCTTACACATATTTTAAAACAAACTTGTATAGTGGAGGGTTTATTCATATTGTCTCCTAATAGTTAATTTTCGCACAGAAACAAGTTCTTAACTTTTTGTCTTGCTTTAGAAAAAAGTATGATATATAATAAAAAGGTTACACCATGCCATTTTTCATACCATGACCCATATCAGCCCTCGACTCATAGCGGCCCTCAGGCTGATATGGGGTATGGTATGAAAAATGACATGTTATAACCTCTAAATACCATACTTTCATCACGTAGACACCATTGGCATATGCACCTTTTAATCAGAACATGACAAATATTGATTATCAAAGTATATTTTTGCCAATTCGCCTTTACATGATCCCATGATTACTGTTGATTTTATTCTTTGGTTGCCAGCCTTCCCTATCTACATGTAGTTTTTAATGATAGTCTGCCTACTGATAAGAATAAATAATGTCACTGAGATGGACGATTGCCCAAAACAAATCAATGTCTAATTTCCTATCAATTTCCAGCAACAAGTCAACAAGGTAATACTATCCTATGAAAGAGTATGCCATTGAAAGAAGTCAATAATATCCAGTAATCTGAAAGTGTTTTACCGGTAATTCCCCCTTGTTATTATTCAATTTTTAACTGTTTTAGATAATTGAAATAAAGTTAAAAATTATACTTTTTCCGCAACAATAGCACTTTTGATGTACAGAAACATCTTGTCAACAACTATACTTTCAATCAATATTACGCATTTGAAGGTAGGTTACAACTCTTTGATCTAACTTAATAACATAACATAACATAATTCAAAAGTTTACTCAGTAATGTATACCTAATATTTAAACTTTAACATTGTACAGTAATTGTACTTTTATCCTTTGCAATTAAGATAATAAATAACACAAACAAGGAAGGTTTGAATGTGTTAAACAGATTACTTACATGAAAACTGAATTAAGCTTTTACTTTGTAATACATACTGTATAAAAATGAATATAAATTCCTCTTTAATGGCAAATTATATGTAAATTAAACATAGACGTTTGACAATGAAAGCCTTATTTAAAATCAGCATGGAGCACCATCCCTCCTATCTGAACTACATGGAATAGATAGCGTAAACAAAAGACAGTACCAAAATATACATCAGATGATGACCATAGACTCAAGAGCTTTTAAAACAAGGATATGGCCAGTAAGACCTCAATGTTAGATGCAGCTGTAACAAACATGTATAAACATAAACCTGTCTTCGTTGAAATAAAAAGATAGTTGGTAGAGTGTCCGCTCATCACCCGGAAGACCGGTTTTCGATTCCCAGTCGCGTCATACCAAAAGACGTTAACAGATGGGAGTTGTTGCTTCCTTGCTTGACACTCAGCATTGTAAGGACAGAACAACTCTTGAACTGGCGCTGCACAGTGGCTGCCGGGTGCGAAATGCACAAAACAAATTTCCAATTTACAATGTATTGAGGACAATAAAGTGTTAACAAAAACAAAACAAAAAAACCAACAAAAAACAAATACAAAAGTTGTTTTTATCAACCGTGGTAAAAAAGAGTGTCATAACAATATGTTCTACAACAAACATTTAAGCACATATTACTACTTTACGCCCGATTGGGGTATAAACATTCTCTGCCTCTGAAGTGTGTAACCTAGGTCCTGTTCCATTTTGATATGACGTTAGAGAGATAATCACTTTGAAGCAATTTCTTTGATATACCTGACAATAAGGGTTATACGAGCTGATCGATAGTGGTCACAGTATAACAGTCCCTAAATTATATATTTACTAATTGTTTGCTGTACCCAATATAATGTTGACTTTATCATGCCGGCCTTGAATTTCTTTGGGAATATTTGTTTGAAAGTGTCAGCTTTTGTTAATCATAACTTATTGCAATTCATTTTTCTTCATACATGAGCAATCACTTGAAGGACAATCTTTTTGAGAAAATTACTTGCTGAGATAATCACACTTGGTGTGAATAACAATGCTAGTGATTTACACAAAACACTTGTTCGTCCCCAATCTCCTCTTAGCAAAATAATGTTGATGGATACTTTCGAAGGGAATTTTAAGTTGCAATATCAATCTTATGCCTGCGCACCACTTGGTGATTGTCCAAATTGAATAACCTTTTCAATATTTTTTATATTTGAATATTTCATCACCGCGCAATGGGGGTCAACTTTAGTTGAAAACACTAAAAGGTGATTACAAACTTAGTATGAGTACTATCGTTTATGTAGATATTACTTTCGAGTGGAAATTTTATAGTAAGTATAAAGTTAAAATAGTAGTAGCTTAGTATGGTGTAGTGTCATGTATCTTAATGGCACTTTCAATAGCAGTAAACATGGCTACACTGCTTTGGACATGCTTCAAGCTAATGCTTAACATATCTCTTGGTGGCTCTAAGAGGAATACGAGACTTTAACTTCCTCATAAAGTGTTAGAAACTCTCTCGCCAACAACGAAAGAGCATGACATTGCAATTACGACCAGTGTATCAATTTCTGCTTATGTATGTTAAATTCTTTTAACTTACCAGCCTTCTTGGTGACTCTTAAACCATTACTTGAATTTAAACTCCTCATAATGTGTAAAAACTAAACTAGTAATAACAATAATATAAACACACTAACAATAACAAGCAGAGTGCAAATGTCATATTGTATGGAAGGTAAATGGACAGAAATATCGTGCTTACTTGGTGTATTGTTTTAGTCTCTGGTGTGATCAGATCATCAACCATCGTCATTCTAGTCATCTCCATTTCTGTTGCCTGTCAAACTGCAATGACATTTGTGAAACCATTAAAGAGGCCGTTATATGTGTCAAATGGTTAAACTTCATCATTTACCTAACTGATATTGCTTTCAGATAATTGTCAGTATGGCTTTAGTCTAATATTGATCACGCAATAAACATCATATACAGTAGGAAGACAATATTATTATCAATGACAAGTTTGTCAGTAATAAGTAAACACAAAAAAGCTAAAAACCCTGTTACATTTGATACATATGTTCATTCCTATATTTGAAATTTCACTGTCTGAAATATTACAAACTCTTGTAATTTTTCAGGACCAGACCATGAATTCATACTATAACTCAAGATCGAGGTCAGGACGGCTGAATATTGAGCAGTCGGTACACTCAGTGCTGGCAGTTGATGCCAGACTCTGAGATTGCGGGTATGAACTTTGTATTTGTATTAAAACATATCTTAAGTAGATCATGAGAAACCAAGGAGCTTATTGAAATCGAAAACCCACAATACTGGTTCATGCTAATCTATTGGAACAACAAGAAAAACACATTAATCTGACATCACAAATGTTGATTGAAATGTGAGACAGTAGCAAGTAAGGACGTTTGCATCTCACTTCAACATTATATAAACTGTACTAAGTTCTCTATAAATCACCTCTCATCTTCAACCTGTCAGTCATGTACAACTATATTGCCTGTCAAACTGTAGTGATTAGCGTTGTTGTCTGTAAACCGACCATTATCTAGGACAAATAGTACTCTGTTTTCATTTACTTCCTGAATATTGATTTCACATAATTGACTGCTTGTTGTGAACATCACACTATTAGAATAACCATCACGCTATAGACAAACAAGGCATGATAATGATACACTGGTTTAAAGGGGCAGTAGCACGTTTTTTTTATCAAATACGTCGATGAAATGTATTTGAAAAATAATTTTACCTATAGTAAAACACCTTTATCTCTTCAGAAAATCAAGTTTAAAATAAGTGTACATGGCTCAGTAAGGTCATGGGAATCCTTTTTGTCATTCGAAATAATAAATTGTGTTCACAATAAAATGTCCGTCATGCATTTTTTGCTTTATACGCAACACCTTTATTACTACTACTGATAATTGGTTTGTGTAATAAGATATTTTACCCTCTAAAGTAAATGTAAATGACACAAACTATGATTATAAATAGGAAATTTGAAAAAATAAATCTTGCAAAAAATGTGCTACTGCCCCTTTAAAGGTACATCCATTGTGTTTCATAAACATATATTTGGCTTTAATACGCTCCAACTCACCATATGTGCTGCTTATAATACAAACAATTCACTCAGCTTGTATATTCTTCCCCAATCGCCTAATATATCATAATTACTATTTTCCAATTTAAATCGAGTAAAATCATTTTGCATGTGCAGAAACCGAAACTGCACGTTCCATTTACATGCACTGTAGTTATATGACCTATTCAACATTATCAACCCAAATTTGTTATTTTGTCTGTTTTGAATAAGATTCCAAAATTACATTTGACTCACTGGCGCGCATACACGCGGTGCATTGTCCGGTATTCGATCATAAATCACTACTTTTACCTTTATATCGTCAATATACTAAGTCGACTATCATCAAAATGGTAGTTTTTGGTAACAGTCGGAACTTCTCGATAAAGTAACACCATTTATAACATTTGATATATGTGACCCCCAACAACACAATGGATGGACCTTTAATTTGTGATGCAAATTACAGAGATAGGGGATAACGTAAAAACACGGACGTATTTTAGTTTAAAAAACACTTGTACATAATGTTTCTTTTTATATTAATCTGAGACCCCAAGGGAAATGCTAGACCATGACCTGGTGACTGGGAGAATAGCTAAATGAAATTGAACTTATCGTTCAGTAATCGCATCTGGAATGTCTTAATTTCTTAAATCTTCCTTTAGCTATTAATTTCAACCTCTTAAAGGCAGCATTCAAATACCCAAAGGAACACTTCATGTAATTATTCATCCAGTTCTACCTTGACCTAATAGAATTAGTCTTTGGTTAATGTCAGTGGTGGTTAGTAAAGTAAGCCGTTAGGGGTCAATACAAATGAACACCATCTTCTAATTTAATCTTCATAATAACCTGACCTGTCTAACACTGTTTTAACGTTTCCTCCTGCCTGATTAACCAATGATAAGAACTGATGTGAGCAGGGAAACATGTTGCTTGGTATGCGACCAGGTAAACTAACCTACTGAAAAATCCAAAGAAGAAATCAACTTTTGATAGCAAGAAGAATTGCCTTTTGATTGACCAAACCTGATGTTTCTTTGTCATTGGTTCATGAATCACTTCCAAGATCCAGCCTTATTTACTACCATCAATGATATAGGTGAGGTGAGGTGAGTTGGGGTTTACCGCTGCTTTCAAGAGTAATTCACTTATATTGCGGCTGCTAGTATTATGGCAGGGAGAAAGCCCGCAACGCCATGTGGGTATGCATTGCAGTGAAACCTGCTTGGAATTATACAGAAGAAGCATTACCATTAATATATCAGGGAGAGGGTTGTGTACGGTGAATTGTGGTCGTCAAAGTTGATTGTTTTTGTATGACAGTCAGCTACAATTGTTCTCTATTCAGCATAAACGGTGCCATTGGCGTAATAATATACACCGATCAATAATCATATTCTTTTCAGCTCAATTGTGTTACAATAAAAGAGTCTACTATGAAAACAGGATCGGTTCATTTATTATCACATCAGTTACACAAATATAATGAACTCATGAGTTCAGATATGACACATAACACGGACAGGTTAGCTGTGTCTGTTACTTCAAAGGAAACTCGTTACAACATGAATTCTCCATGGTTGCATATTGGTCATGCTTGACAATGACTTGATGGGAAATGTGCTCTTATTTCATCAGAGACCGATAGCCGAAATTGAAACAGATATCAAATAACATGTCTTTAATTCGACGGATTATAAAGACGCTTGACCTCAAGAGAAATGCACTTTTGGGGAAGTTAGTAGGTTTCTAAGTTTAGGAGTAAACCTGAAAAACAATATCAGGTGATGGTTTTAACAATTCTTCCTAATATTGGAATTGTAATATATATGTGCATGGTGTCCTAACATCATTTCCTAATTTATACATCAATATAATTCACGTTTTTATACTTAAAATGGCACACCACTAAAACCACAAAACTTTGCCACAAAATTGTAAAAATTATGTTAGAAAATAACCAAAATTCCACTACTATCAAACTAGCTAAGCTACCTGCTAGTGAGAAAGTATACTGATCAGTTTTTGGAATTAAATAACACTGTCTTATCTACTCTTCTGGACTTATTTTTATATATCTCGTCACGTTCATGTGAATTGTTTGATTAATTTCTGTAGTTTTAAAGCATCTTCAATTTGGAAGGACATTATTACTTTAATCTCTATTTAAGGATAAACTATCAAATATCCCCAAAATATGTTCTACAGGAAAGACATTCCCTGTCAAGCATTCAGAG
Source organism: Gibbula magus (assembly GCA_936450465.1). Lineage (NCBI taxonomy): Eukaryota > Metazoa > Mollusca > Gastropoda > Trochida > Trochidae > Gibbula > Gibbula magus. The sequence goes on from OW388300.1 coordinate 31,271,275, forward strand.
GTAGAGTTCATTATGAAGAGACCTACCTCTTCATTGTCGTGTGTCCTTAGCTTTTCATTAGCAAGAAGATAACCTTAATGAGAATGGCAAATTGAATACATTCTATTGTTCTCTGCTTTGAGTTTCCTGCACATGTCCAGATAGCAGGAAATTGCAAGTAGCTATACCATGATCAACAGAGGAAACTGATCAGGAAACATGTGCACACCACAAAAACGTACGGAAGTATGCATGTACATATAATAGTATCATATAGTAGTGGGCGTTTCATACGGTTAAAATCGAACTCACAATGTGACCGTGGTTAAATAAAGGATGCTCATGAAGAAATGTTCAATAAATATGGAAATTGCTCAAAACGTATTCTGGATGATGACTTAGAAAATGAATACATATTATACTAAAATGACAAATATAATGATATAGTTGTTATGAACCTAACAGAATCACAAATGCATTCTAAAATCCAATGGTTGTAGCATTCTTGTCATTAATTGTTCACAAAGGATGAAAAGTAAACAACGACTTTTTCCCGTATTACACTCACGATAAAAGCTGCAGCTCTTTATCACGTTCACGTTTCGTTATCACGAAATTCTGACACAGGAGCGATATTGATTTGTAAAAATTATTCACAAAGTAGGTCAAAACTTTCTTTAACTGTCCACATGAATTTTGTCTTAAGTGAATTAGTTTATAATGTAGTACTATTTTTTTCTGTGAAGGGAGATAAATTCAGTCAATTTATCTTATCATTACCAAGGCATTATATATGAGTTAGACACTTCTGGAGTGCAACACTGTTTTGCTGTGAACATTAGGACATTGACGATTCCGTTTTTTCCATTGATTGATTGATCCATTTCTCTCTTCACAGGTTCTTATGTGCAACGAGGTGATTAGATCAGAACTTGATTTCGACTGTCACAATATGTTTTAAGATTTAAATTGCAAAAGCTAATTATAATTTTTCAAATCTTTAAACTTGTTTAAGGGAAAACAGGGTATGCAATGAACATTCATATTCATTATGTTGCAGTGATTGACGTAACGTCACCTAACCTTGAGAAACAGTTACCATATCGTACTTAACAACTGCACATAGTTAATCATAGGATTGAAATATTGATCTGCTCTTGGCACTATTTATGCTGAGGGATTGCAATATCGCATGAATGAATATGGAGTATAATTGAATTATGGAGTTTGAATATGGACTAGAATTAAGTTACAAACAGTTTCATTTGACCACGCGTGAGTGACTGTCTTCCAAATGTAATGTGGGTCTATATTTGGATGTAAAGATAAAATCGTTAAACTGGCATGCAGGTACATTTACCGTATGTCATGTGGTGATACATACTCGTTGATGTGTTTTTCAATTTGTTACTTATATCGACGGAAACAAGTAACATGTTATATATGATTGCTGCAGTATCAGAATAGTCCAGATATACCTGTTGTTGGTGTTGTACTTGCAGCGGGCTATTGACGAAACGACGAAACGGCAAAACGGCGACAAGCCAGAACGGCGACATTTTGGACGGAACGACGACAGATGGAAAAATTATTCTGGACAAAACGGCGAAACACATTTCTTAGTTATTTTTAGACCAAAATCGCTGGACTAAACGGCGACACATTTGGACTAAACAGACAATAGTTTTTAATAAAATAGTTTTATAGATTTGATTGGTTAGGCCAATTTTACTCACTTTGAACCGCAAAAACCCGCTAAGTACATGTAGGTGACGCTTCAAAATAATATTTAGTGTTTTGTTTACTTGAAAGTATTGTTTATATGAACAAACGAATTAACATCGAACAAACAGAGAGGTGTTATTATCTTTAAGTAATTTAATTATAATAATCCTCCTACGAATTACTAGTCATAAATAGATAACAAACTCTACTATTAATAAAAAAATATATTTGGTGTCGCCGTTCAGTCCAACCCATTTCTGTCGCCGTTCCGTCCAATTTGTCGCCGTTTCAACTAATTGTTTGTCGCCGCTTTGCCGTGTCGCCGTTTTGCCGTTTTGCCGTGTCGCCGTTTCGTCCCTATCTCCTTGCAGCATGAGACTCTTTGTCCTGTTCATTATCTTCATGATGGAGTTTCAGGCATTTTTGTATCTCTTTTATAGTTCAATTATTTTAAATTCCTTTTTAAGTTGAGGATTAATGTCAAGGTCAAACAGTTGCTTTTTTGTGAGAAAAAAACATGTATGTTTAGTGATTTCCGAAAAATGTAGCATGTACAAATGTAGCAGGATATAACAGAGAGCGACTTTTTAACTCCCTCAATGATTTTTTCGATGTAACTACCTTTGCAATTATTTGGAATGTTGATGATGATGTATTTATTAATTTTATACAGGGAGGTATACCAAATGATGATGTTAATATTGAAACAGATCTATGGATTCAATGTGTGAAAATCACGAGAGTAAACGTTCAAGAATGGAAACGATTTTATCACATGCGCAAGAACAACCAATCATACACGTTTATCAATATATATTTCATTGTTAGTCAATATACATGCAAATTACAATTGGTACATTATTTAATGTAATGTCTACTGTGTTATGCCTATATATTTAAACTTTAGGGGAAATAAAGATGATCTATAAATCTATCCTTGCATTTACAACTTCTTTATTGGAGGATTGCGATGTTATACCTTGTTAGCATCTTCACCAAAATGCCGCACAATTTTGTTCAGTTGTAAACCCAAAGAAATGGTCTCTGTTTCTACCTATATTAATCAACTCTAACATAGATGAATCTGACATTGTTTTATTTGTTCTATCTTGGTAACCAACGGTCTCGAACCACATCACAACAGCTGTGTCTCATTCCCTACATTGATGTCTTGTCCTTCAGATCATCACTCTAACACATTTCCCCTCTTCAATGACACTTGTCCGTGTTTATTAAAGAACTCATCTGCGCCTGTCTTCTCAAGAGCCTCCTCCTACGAAAATATTCTGGTTTTGTTTGTCACTACAATCCGAAAATGCAGAGCCCTTTCCCACATGAGTTTATTGTCATGCAACCTACATATTCCCAGATGAAGTCAGAAAACAAGCATCCATATCATGGCGATTCAAACATCTACTGTTTATGTATGTTTTACTTTAACTGAACTTCAATTGAATTGAAGCGTCAAATTATTGTTGTTATAGAAAAACACATACAATGTATGATAGATATATTTGTGACAAACTCATTACCATCAGAGTTGTGTAAATATGAGATGTATATGCTATTTAACTGGCATTGTTACAAGTCAATATGTGTAAACTTATAGTTGCAAAAAGTGTGTTTGTTTATACTAACAACATATTTATTGAAGAAGACAAATATTTTATAGATGATCAACTTCTTTATTAACAATAGCGACGTTTCGGTATAGATCCTTATACCGTTATCATGCATATGGAATGGATGGTGAAACAGCAGATTATATACAGGATACATGTTGGTATGATAAAGAGATAACAAATACAACAAGATGAGGTAAGAATGCCTCTCAAACAGTTTAACATATTTATTGTAAAGTATAACTAAAATATAACGGTCGTTGTTGAAAGTTAGATATTGCTTCCATAACTACATGTAACTTATAAACTTATAAATGATCACATGCTCACTAGCAAATAGACCACCCACTTTTTCAGTCGCGCGGCTTACATTATTGACGTCAACCAAAAACGACTATGACGTCACGCGCCGAATATGACATTATGGCGGTATGAGGTGGTACCACACATGTGTGGAACCAACTCTTTGTTATCTAATGAGTGATCTCACCACGGTTGAGTAATAATTTCCAAATACATCATGACTAGAGCAGAACTAGTAAGAACAAAGTTGAAAAAGCAGGAGTTGTTTTTACTCTCTAGCCGTTGGGAATGACAATGACAATGTTCACGATAAAAAACAACGTGTTCTTAAGGGTATACAGTGACTTTACTGAGATACAAAAGACAAAATAACCGAAAGAAAAGGCATTTCAACGGTGATGTCCATCTCAAACTTTTATTTAGTTTCGTCGACGAAAATGCGAATGGCGGCCACAAAGACATGACGTTATTCCAAGGACGGATAACTCTCATCGCCTGTCCTCAAGCAGGGATATTTAATATTGCATACGCTTCCTTCAGAAGGAGCAATTCAACTGAAAATCACTTTTTACAAAAATCACATTTTAAAAGTGTGAATATTTAACGTCGCAATATTATGTACTTAGATGATGTGACAAGGTTAGCACTACTCCGCTGTTCCGTTCCTTTATAGGGACAACACAAATGTATTTTAAAACCCAATAAATCGTTTAAAATACAAGTTGCTAATAAATAGCATACATAACTCGTTCCCCTTTCGTATCATGTTATGTCACTCGTGAAATAATTTTGGTTTGTCTCTCGCCAAGGCTCGAGACAAAGCAAAATAATTTCAATCGTGACATAAACTTGATATGAAAGGTGAACGAGTTAGACATCCTTTAATTACTACTTTAAATGCAGGTCGTTCTCTTTTTATCAATACATGTATTTTTTTTAATGAAAATGCCCAATTGTGGTATAAATTTTCTCTTAAATATATAACTTTGGTCCTGTTCCAATTTGATGAATCTTGACAGAGACAATCCTTTTGAAACAATTTATTAGGTATAGATGGCAATAAGGGTCATCTAAACTGGCAAATAGTTTTCACAGGTTAACAGTAATAAAAATCGCATTACAAAGCTAAAGTTGATTTTTAACTATATAAGTGCTTTCTGATTCAAGTATATAGAGGCTATTTGACATTTCTCGTCGAATACCATGTATATTTCATCGAGTGAAGTAGAAATGATTAGTTTCACGAGTGGTGCAGCCACGAGTGTAAATATATTAATTTTACTTCAAGAGATGAAATATACAAGGTATTCGACGAGAAATGCCAAATGTTCTATTTATTAGATTTAATAACTTATGCATAGTTCGTAAATTACGTTCATTTTATGAATGGAGCACCCATGGTCGCCTTACTTTATCGCGCTCTTCCTATGACGTCGTCCTAGTGTTACGATGACGTCATATGATTGAAAGTGTTATTTAACTGAGTAGAATAACATGTTATTTCACTCAGTGAAAATACGGCTTTTATTTTAACCGATAAATGCCGTATTTCACCACTAAAAAAATAATAAATATCTTTATCATAAGTGCCTTTCTTTTTGGATTGACTGTATATTAATGTCAGCCATTATATTTATGACTTATTCCCAATCGCTTTTGTCTTACATGAGGAAGCACTTGCATGCAAATCATTGTTAGAAATTTGAATGCTTAAAAATAATCAGAGTTGTTGAGGGTGAAATGCTAGTGATTTAAACACAACACTTTTTATTTATTCCCAGTTTCCATCTTTGATTCTTTCAATTATACACTAGGTCTTCCTGTTATGAATATCATTGACTTAACATCAACCTTTTATGATTCATGAGATATTCCTGAAGGAGAGATTGTAGGAACAAACACAATATCTTAAAATTAAACTTTAAAGGTAAGCAAGTTTTATGTGTATATTATCCTAAATGCAAGAAAATATGTCTAATCTTTTTAAATTTGTTATCGGCAATAACAACAATTCTGCTGTCGGAACATAATGTTATTTTTACTATTTAAATAAAGTGTGTACTTTTCAAAACTAAACTAATCCTTTCACACACATTTTAATCACACTCTGGGATGTTTATCGAGTCTATACCTATAAAATTAATTACAATGAAAAGAGAAACATATTTATATTTAGCCCTTTATGAATAAAACAACATGTTTATCATAGTTTTTTTTTCATATTTAACCGGATATTGCGATGACGCAAGTATTTAAGATATTGCTAAAATATAACATAATCTGTGCAGTCGTAGTCGAAGAAACAAAGGAATTCAGATATAGAAACAGGATGTCACTGAACGTTTCCTATCACTCTAAAGAACGTTTTTTCGCTAAAATAAGTTGATGAAATGTATTTGAAAAATAATTTCACCAATAGTTAAACATCCTTCTCTCTTCGGAAAATAAAGTTTAAAACTGGTGTACATGTTTCGGTAAAGCCATGGGAATCGTTGTTGTCATACAAAATAATAAATTGTGTTCACAATAAAATGGCCCCCATGCAATTGTTGCTGTATACGCAACATTTACCACTGTTTTTACCACTACAGATAATTGGTTTGTGTAATAATATGTTTTACCCTCTAAAGTTAATTCAAATGACATAAACTATCATTATAAACTGGAAATTTGAAAAAATAAATTGTGCAAAAAACGTGCTACTGCCCTTTATATGCAAAATGCCAACATCACTGGAATTTATTTCAATTCAAATGTAACTTTTACAGCCAATCATGTAATTCTTCTTTAACCCATTTTCAATGAAGAAGATATAGTAGAAGAACATCTACAAGTTGATTATGCAAGGCAATTCAAATTTATCACTAACTTCTGACATGTATGTAATTGAAATAACAAACGTAAATTTAACAAACTTACCGTGAATATAGGTGACGACAATGAAATGTGTCGTCGTATATTTAAGTTTGTTCTGTCACTGTGTACAGATAATGAGATGTCAAACAACAACATACTGTTGTTGCATAATATTTCCTAAAGTGAGTCTGATATCTGGATATCATCTCTCCTTAATGTATTAACCATTCATGAGGAATGAATTTCAATACAATCTTTTCTGAAATGTCTCTTCCCTTGATATTATTATAAAAATATGGCTGAATGTCAATAATATTACAAACACAAAACCAAAACAAAAAGTTTGGGGTAATGATATTTTGGTATAATTAATTGGATAACATTGATAACATTACCATCTTGATTCTTAAACTATCCTATGAATCCGTAAATTATTACATATTACCTCGAATATTTTCTGTTTGATGTCATATCAATTTGATCCAGCGTGACAAACAATTTGGTGACATCCTACAAGGGGCGTTCAATAAAACAAATTCCCTGATAGACTTCTACTTTACTGAAAGAAACAGTTATGAGTCTTTCTCTACATAGGCACCACACAATGTGACACATTTCTCCCATCGCTTGATGCAGTGTTCTAGGTCCTTTTTGTAAAAGGCATCAGATCTTGTCAAAAGCCAGGAGTTGACCTCATTAATGATGGTTTCATCATCAGGGAAACGGGTGCCTTTCAAAAATAATTCATGTTTGGGAAGAGGAAGAAATCAGATGGTGCAGGGTCAGAAGAAAACAGTGGGTGAGGAAATATGTCATAGCCGCTGGTCTGCGCTTCCGTCAGAGCTACACGTGAGTTGTGGACAGTAGCATTGTCCTGAAGCAGGCGGACTCATTTAGTGAGCATACCGCGTCTCTCGGTTTTGATAGCTTTCCACAAGTTTTGCAGCAAACCAGCGTACTATGCCCCAGTAATTGCGGTTCCCCTTTATTAAAACAATACATCATGATTACACCATGCTGATTCCAAATACGGTGAGCATAACCTTGCCTGTCGAGGGTAGGACCCGTGCCTTTTTAGGGGGTGGTGACTGAAGATGTTTCCACTGCTTTGACTGGATTTTACTTTCAGGCTCATAATGATGGACCCATGTTTCATCCTGTGTGATTAGTCTGTCGAAAAAGTTATCCTGGTTTACTTGGCCCATTGCTAAAAGCGCTTTTGAGCAGTCGACCCGTTCCTGTTTTTGGAAAGTGTGAGCAGTCGGGGTATCCACCGAGCTGACAACTTCCGCATGTGCAAATGGGCATGAATGATTTTCTCCACAGACCCAACACTTATCGGACAGTTATTCTTTCAAAATTGCAGCTTCCACTTGCCTGATAGACTCATCATCAATGGGTGTTCGGGGTCGACCTGGAATTGACCAAAATTGCCAGTGTTTGACAACGTCATACGATGGCGCATCCTCTCCATAAGTTTATTTCATCTCATCAAAAGTCTCCTTTGGTGTACGACCCTTCAAGAATAAAAACCTGATAACCGCTCTGTACTCAACAGCCTCCATTTTACACCTTACTCTACTCGAAGACCTGTGCTGACAGAAGATATGAATATTTTAAAAGTATGAGACATCATTTGACCTATGGAGACATGCTACATATCACATGTGAAATTCCTACTTCTTCGGGTAAAGAGAAGTTGGTCAGGGGAAAGCTTTAGTGAACGCCCCTCGTAAAACTTAATAACATAAACAAAAATACCAAGTTGAACAATTTATTTAAATTTTAGTAGTTTGTATTCTCTTTTTCTTGTAAGTCTCTTTAACTAAAACTACCAAGTGACAATGGTACAATGTAAAACGTACAGAGCTAAATGACACATTTCTTAATAGTTACGTTTTTTACAAATTCTTTATTTAAAAATAAAAAAGACCCCTGAGAGTTTGATTCCTCGTAGCCAACTTTCTTAATGCATACTTTAAAGGGAAGTGTGAGTCAAGTATACACTAGTGGCAATTCTTAATCCAATGCTTTAAATAAAACGCTATAACTGTGCACTGTTTGGTTCCCCAGTTGTCCAAATTTCCATTTTTTGTTGATGTATGAATAGTTCATCATATTGGGGTCAACTTTAGTTGAAAATACTAAAAGGATATTTTAAGTTTGGTGTGGCATCGTTTAATTACATCTTCGATGGTCCTTATCACTGTAGTAAACATGGATACACTGCTTTGAACTCAAGCAAATGCTCATCCCCGGTTACCCAGGGTTTTATATATGCTCCGTTACTCTCCACTATATCACCCCTGGGACACTCCATCAGAGAAATCTGTACTCAAATTACACGCCCTTGTCCGGCGTGAGCCATTCAAACTAAAATCACAGATCGACCTCAAAAGAGGCCCTTAAGTCATACAGATAGACCAAACTTGATGTCGCCAAGGTCCTACCTCCAGGTTACGAAACGGTGCTAAAAAAGATGACGTCACCAGAGGTTTATAAAAATTTCTATGAGACACACAATATTAGATGTTAACCTCCTCTCATAATGATAAAGGAGTTCTCAACTAGTAACTGGCAAATAACAGGCATTTGCAATAACGAGTAGTGTGTCAATTTCTGTTTTTATGTGCTAAATGTTTGTAACAAAATAATTTAGCATAATTAGATAAGTGTATTTAAAACGTGAATGAATTTAATTGAAATGAAATAATGATAAGTAATATACCTTAACATATCAATGAATCAGCAATAATTGCATGAAATAAAAATAGACCCAATGATAAAGAGATCTGCATAAAACGCAAAATATAAATTTACTTTAATATAACATTGTCAAATTTCAAATATTACAAATTTCAAAATGTACCTTATAATATGAAAAGATACAGAACCATTTGGTAACGATACTCATCGATACATATCAACCTCTGTCAAGTCTGCTATCTTCATCCTAGAACCATTGGATGCATCCGAAAATTTATCACAACAGTAGTATAGTAAGAGGGAGCCGATGCTCCTTAACCGGAGGGAGAACCGGAGGGAGGTTAATTTATGCAGCGTAGCTCATTAATAGGCTAATGTATGCATGACGTCACGGGTCAGAAAGGTCGAGGAATCATTAGGCTATCCAATGCAAGGATGCTTTTGAACCTTTCAATGACCATTACTGCAAAACAATGCTTTCTTTAAGCCAAGCCTAACCTATACAAGGGTGTCAGTCCAATCAGAAACCGGTTTTGAATTTTGGCGCCAAAGCTATCTTTAGCGACACGTGTCATGAGTCAGAGGCGAGCGCAATACCTGTAGATAGGCGAGTTTACCCATCGTCACGACTGGCCAATTTCTTTATAAAACCTCACAAAGAATTAGGATTTGAGCGGACGTTATACAAAGCGTGATAGCTTATATAAATAAAGGGTGCTTCTAGAAATGACATCTTAAATATAGAGGTCACCCGTGTTGTAGCAAGACAGATTTTATATGAAAATTTAATACTTACCTGAAGGTTTAGATGGTGATAGAGAAAGCAAGCACAACTTAAACATCTAGTTTGATAATACTTATATCCATTCCAAAACATAGATAAAAACGAAATATTCATTGGAAGATCTTTAACATTTATGTGAAAAGTGAATAGGCTATTTTATTTCAACTTCAGATGGCTAAGTTAGAAATGTCTATGCTGTGTATGTATATACATTAAGCTGTCTCCCGTTTTCACTAATTCTATTTTGACATGTGTTAGCATTTGATATCCCCATCATCTCATAAGCTTCTAAGCTGTTTTTATGAAACTAGTAACATGTTATAAGCGAAAATCTATAACAAGGCAGTATAAGATACGAATTGGTGATTGAAATCTCAATTAAAGAGTCAGCTTGTACGTCGTGTTTATAAATCAAGTAAAAAATATAACGGTGAAACATGGCTGATAAGGTGTTATCGAGTAGGATTCTACATTGAAAACCAGAGTCATTATGAAAACAATAAATTTATGTTCCAATGGAGTATCAGAACATAGAATTTACTTTTCAAAACCCAGATAGGTATATTCTAGAAAAGTGTTCTTGCATCATATCTAAAACTGCTACTAACCTACATCAACAAACGTGTTCAGACCTGTTGTCTAACACGTCACGTGTTCTGACTTGAATATCACGTGACTATGATATATCACGTGACTATGATGTATCATGTGACTGGAATCGTTACAAGAAAGCTCATGTCCCGAACCTATACGTCAGTTATAGTCTGGAAAGCCCACGGAGTTAGATGCTACTCACTTTTCTCAGCGTTATTGCTTATTACTTACAAGATCATACGAACTTTCTAGAAGCATGGCAACGAACAGTCAAGACACATCTCAGGACTGGACGAAGACTCAGTATACTGGATCCATCATGGACGACGAACGGCAGAGAGATCAGCGAGAGAGTCTGTTTCATATAGGTAACACTCGCTACGTCAAGTCTACCTTTTGGAGTGGAGAGTGGAAGGTAGACATTCGTCAATACGAATGGAGTTCCGAAGGCGTGCTTTATCCTACCAAGAAGGGGATTCGACTCTCTCTCGAGCAGTGGGATCATATCAAGAGTGTGGAAAAGATGGTGGCCGACTTCTTTCAACAAAGCTTACCTTCAGCTCACTCCCTGCAGTTGGGCGAGAACGTTTGTGTATCCGTGGAGCCCCCGAAACAAGTCGTGGATGTTCGACAGTGGTGGCTACCCGAGGGTGAACAAGAATTGAAACCTACTCGTAAAGGGATAGCCTTAAAACCGGAGGAATGGCAACAACTTCTCAGAGTGAGGGCACTGTTGGAAGAAACCGTGCAATAGTATGTATATTCACCTAGACGTATATGGACTATATTAACTATGTATGCCTAATCCAAGTGAAGGGAATAGAGCTATAGAGGACATGTCATGACTTGTACGTGTCATCATATCCTAAAATAGCATCCAGATATAAAGAAGCTACACTGAAGCGAGTGAGTCATACAGAGCATTGGTTTCACGAAGTCTACTGTCCCGTACTCCTCTCTCTCAAACGGACGTTGAACATGGCCAGTGATAAAATGACCGCTGATAAAGTAACATTCTACAGTTGGAAGTATGTATACCCCAAAGCCGATCATATTCACGAACCAGTCTATCTACAGTCAAACCAATGGTTTCAAGACCGTGATCAGTGTGTACGAGATGCAGAGAAGAAAGTTACCAACGAGGTTCAAGGTTTAAAACGTGTTATCACTAAGAAGACCAAGACCATCTGTGTACCACAACATCCATCCCTCGAAGTGAACGACTACATGCTATCCTTACTCACGCTATGTTACACCATGGAACTCTGTCATATAATCAAACGTCTCGGAAATGAGGTCTGTATAGCGTGTATGTTTGAACAAACCGAGAGACAATATCATACCTGTCGGGACGTGTTCGAGAATGAGAAACTACAGCAGTTTTTAAACACGGCTTTGGAGGAAGTGAACGATAATCATGTGATTGACCAATGGGTTCAGCTGATGCGCGATGATCCCGACTTGAGCAACGTGTCTTCCCTAGCTCTGTGTCGTTATAGATGCAAGGACTATCTGTACACGCACTATAAGACGAGAGAATGGTTAGACACCATCAAAGATCGTGTGTTAAAAATGTTATATTTGGAAAGATCATTTCGTTAAGACATAGTTCACATGCTCCATGCTATGTTGATGTATATTACCCACCCGTTTCAATATTAATGTATATTGATGTATATTGATGTATATGTATAGATATATAGCTTTCAATATTCATGTTATAGTTTTCAATATTCATGTCGTAGTTTGTACAGCTACTATTCGTAATAAAGAATGTTATATCTCAGATGACTCGTGTCTGTTATTCATGAGATGGTATCTATATGTATGTCTATCTATATAAGGCAGTGTCTACCCACAACATTTTCATAGTGATGCTGCTCACGACATTTGAAACATGTCCTCTCCGAAAACGTTAGAGAGTATCTATTTCGATCCCAAGTCACCGGGTAGTTACTTCTCTCCCGCTAAATTTCGACAGAATTTAAAACGACGTAGTCAACGAGAAGACGTACCCACGATCTCTAAGGTGAAAGCCGAGTTGAGCAAGCACGACGCCTACACCTTACACAAACCACTCAAACGTAGGTTTCAAAGACTTAAAGTGATAGTCAATGCTATAGATCAGCAATGGGATATGGATTTAATGGATATGAGTCGTTATGCCAAAGCCAACGACGGTGTACGTTATATCCTCATTGCCATAGACATCTTGTCTCGCTATCTATGGGTCGCCCCTTTAAGAAACAAGAAACCCGAGTCCGTCGTCGAGGGACTGAACACTATACTGTCACAGGGTGGACGCAAACCTCAAAAGATCAGGGTGGATAAAGGGACAGAATTTAAAGGGACTTTTCGCGACTTTACCGAGCGTCGGTCTATCAAACTCTTTACAACGCAGAACGAAGATATTAAAGCAAATTATGCCGAGAGAGTCATTCGAACGTTGAGGACTCTCATAGCTAGATACCTGACGCATAAGAACACAGAGCGCTACATAGACGTTCTACCGGATTTAGTGAACAATTATAACCATACCTTACATCGAAGTTTAGGACAATGGGCTCCCGCAGATGTGAACGAACGAAACGAGGTGACAGTGTGGAGACATTTGTACAAGATGAAGCCACCCAAAATGAGTAAGGTGCGTCAGTTTCGCTATAAAGTCGGTGATATAGTCAGAATCAGTTATTTGAGAAAACCATTCGCCAAAGAACACCACTTGCGTTGGACGGAAGAGTTATTCAAGGTAGTCAAGCGCATGAGAGATCAACGTCTCCCCTTGTACACCTTGAAAGATTTTCACGACGAGCTCTTAAAGGGACGCTTTTACGAACAGGAATTACAGGGTGTCGATAAGGATCTGGACGCAGCGTGGGATATAGAGAAGGTGATACGTAGAAAACGTGAACGGGGTAAAACGCTATACTTGGTGAGGTGGGCGGGCTGGCCTTCTAGCTTCGATTCGTGGGTTGACGAGAGTCAGGTGAAAAACAAATAACATCATCATGGATAAGTACATCGTGTTTAACGACCTAGACTCCAAGAAGGATTACTACACGAGCAACACGCACTATCGTTTTCGCGTGAAACTATCTCAGCGATTAAAACTGGAAGGAGTGTGGATGGTAGCTCTGTTAGAATTGAAATTCGGTACCGTGGATACTAAAAATCTCAACAATACATCGATCGATGTGTTGTGCGACCTATGCGACAGTTCGCACGTGGGACAGCAGTATCTGCCCTTGCTGAGACGAGTCGATCTGAGAGACGGACCCAACTACTATTTTCACCAGCCCTGGTATATCCCAGTCGTGTTAAAAGACACGTCCGAAATCGAAATCTATATAAAGTGTGCAGAGGGTACACCGCATTCATTTCTGAAAGAGACAGTGAACGTGTCACTCGTGTTGCGACGCTATCCATTCCTGAGTTAGAGAGATATACTGTTACGTCTTCTCGATCATGGAACGTAAAGTGTATATTCCCGATACCAAGAAGTTTATGGAATTTTTTGAACGTCGAAAAAGTCCAGGACAAAAAGTGATAAAAGAACGACCCAGCGGGTCACGATTCATTATCATTCCATCTACATCATCGACGACCCCCTCGCATAACAGTCGGGGTTCGAAACCGAACATCACCCTTACGTCTTCCAATCAGAACGTGGTGCAGAGAGCCGAAGCGGCTCAGAAGCGAACCAAGGCTATAAAACGGAAAGCGGGAGATAAGATCATCACTTCTAAGAAAGTGCGTCGTGAGGGACAGAGCTCTGCCAAACGTTCTTTCATCGAGTTTAAGAATACCCCTGCTATCGACCCGAGAGATATCTGGAAGAAGTAATCATGTCCGTACTCACAGAGAAAGAATTTTCCGAGGCCCTCCCCGTTTCTATGGACGTATTTTCTCTCCCCGCTTACCAGACAAGCATACTTCAACATTACTACGAAAACATACGTCCTCTATCGGTCATCACAGACTCCAGTCCCGTCGAGTTTCACGTTCCGAACGGAGGGAAAGATTACATAGACCTGAGCAAGACTCGTCTTCACGTCAAACTGAAAGTGAAACACGCGGATAACACGAACTTGGCCGATAAAGAGAAAGTCGGACCCGTCAATCTAACATTGCAAAGCCTGTGGAATCAGGTGACGGTTCACCTGGAAAAACAACAGGTCAGCTCCAGCAATGCCGGGTACCCATACAAAGCGCTGATGGAAACCATCCTCGACTACGGAAGCGACGCCAAGTCAAGCCAGCTCACGAGTCAGCTGTATTATAAAGATACTGGCGACACGGTGGCAGAATTCAACTCTGGCGATCCCTACGCGGGTGGGAACGACGGGCTCATCAACCGAGGCAGCTTCGTGGCCGGGAACAAATCGCTGACTCTTTCCGGACCTCTCAGTGAGGACGTATTTTCCTTCAAACGCCACCTGGTGAACGGCGTGGATCTCGACGTCAAACTGTTTCGCTCCGACGCCAAGTTTGCGTTGATGTCGGCCGAGACGGGCAAAGAATATCAAATCGAACTGCAAGACGTCTATCTGAAGGTTTGCAAACTGAAAATCAACGACGCCCTGATCGTCGCGCAGGACAAACAGTTTGAGACGGGGAACGCTCTTTACCCGTACGAGAGAAGTATAGTGAAGATGTCTACGGTCGCTTCCTCCAGCATGGATTTTAACTGGGACGCCATGTTTCAAGACGAAGTTCCCAGTCGTCTGATCGTGGCCATGGTACAATCGAACGGAGTGAACGGGTCTTACACGGCCAATCCGTTCTGTTTCCAAGGAGATATGATTAAAAGCATGGGTCTGTACCTGAACGGCAACACAGTACCGGGACGTCCCTTGGAGACGGACGACGTGGAGGCTTACAACTCCCTATACGAGTGGAACAACGAATGGGGTAAAGACAAGGGTTTGAACCTGGACCGAACCGAATTTAAGATTGGTCACGCGCTGTACGTCTTTAACCTGCAAGCGATGCTAGGAAACGACGGAGGTGACTATCTGAACCTCGCCAAGTCCGGCAACCTGCGTCTGGAAATCACGTTCAGCAAAGCCCTGACACAGACCTTTAACGTGATCGCTCTGGCCAAGTTCCCAGCTCTCATCGAGATTGACAAAAGCCGCAACGTGTTTCTAAAGTAATGATAATGAACACTCAACAGTTACTGTGCGCCATACGTAGCGAGCCGAGTCTCCATACATACGTGAAAGGAGTCTATGCAAGAGACAACTTGACTAGCGCGACCTCGACACCCAGTAGTAGTAGTAGGGGAAAGCCGTGGGGATGTGTGGTCAACACGGACATAGCACGAGGTCGAGGGAAACATTGGGTTGCATTCTATTTCGATGGGATAGGTAGCGGCGAGTTTTTCGACAGCTTTGGAAGGAAACCCGGTTATTAAACTAAAGAATTTGAACACTTTTTAAAGAGTCACTCTCGTAGTTATCGATACAACACGAAAGTTTTACAGCAATCTACGTCGAGTGCTTGTGGGTTCTACTGTCTATTTTATCTGTTAGAGAAATGTAAAAACAGAGCTAGTTTAAGAGAGATCACAAATCTATTCGATACAGACAAACGATGCAACGATCACTTTGTCACTCAGTTTATCTGCGACTATTTCAAGTACTGTTTCGTGCGTACAACATAAAATAACACAATTAGTTATGTTTCAATTTCTCTATGTATATCTTACAAGCTTATGTATAACTTACAAGCTTATATATATCTTACAAGCTTATGTATATCTTACAAGCTTAGGTATATCTTACAAGCTTATGTATATCTTACAACCTTAGTTCATATCTTACAACCTTAGTTCCTATGTATATCTTACAAGCTTATGCATATCTTACAACCTTAGTTCTTATGTATATCTTACAAGCTTGTGTATATCTTATTAGCTTGACATAGATGGTGTATAAATGTCTATACTTAGTTACTTCAAATGTCTACTATTCCTATGTATATCTTAACAATGTTGCTGTAAACTGCTGTGGTGTCGTTTGGTAATAAAACGTTAGAAAATATCTTTGACCTGTGTGTTTGTGATATCCATATACTATGTACTATGTACTATGTACTATGTACTATATGTCACGTTAATTGTTAAAAGCTTGAAATCATACGAGTATACATCAGTCGAGTGTGTACCACTGGCAGAGCAAGACATGGCGAGATACGTACTGCGACATTTCGATTTCTTGATTCACGTTCTGTATCAACATGATTATCAAGAAACGTTGAACGATATAAGACATATGACCAGCGGTCAAGTGAAGGCAGTCATAGCCGTTGTCACGAGACTGTTGAATGGCCGTATACCCGTCACTCGAACACAGTATCGTATGTATTTACAGCCAAACCAAAATAATAACTATTATAGGATTTTGCGACGCATTATTCATCCAAACACGAGCGAAGACTCCATCAAACGCAGTCTCGTACGTCACACGCAGTTGATTCCTTTCGTCTTCAATGCTGAACATTTACGATACGTGCGTGATGAAGCACGCAATAACATTCTTCGACAAGCAAGACGCCAGAGACAAAGAAATTTGGTAGCACGTGCGGCTTAAATATATATATATATATATATATAGTGGTTTAGGAGGGAGAGTTTTTCAGTCTTAACACAACTTCGAACGAATCAAGATCATGACAGACGATGCGTGTGTATTAAGATGGACCACCCCTACCAACGTGGCTGTCATTGGTGCTAGTGGATCCGGTAAAAGTACTTTGACGAAACGTCTGTTAGAGAATGCCGGAAAGGTGTTTGACAAATCACCGAATCTTATCGTATATTGTTACGGGGTATGGCAGGATATCTACACCGAGATGCAACGATCTATACCTCACATTCAGTTTCACGAGAGCTTGCCTACGGAAAGCGATCTCAATTCGTGGTCGGAACAGTCCGATAGAAACATGATCCTTGTCGTTGACGACCTCATGGGAGAGGTCGTTCAAAGCAAACTCATGTTAAACCTATATACCACATTATCTCATCACCTGGGTATAACGGTTATAAATATCTTACAGTCCGTCTTTCCAAAGGGACCCTATGCACGTACCATAAGCGTTAATGTCCATTTATATATCATGCTTTCGAATCCGAGATCAGCCAGTCAGTACCGGATCCTAGCCTCGCAGATCTTCCCAGGGGAAAGCAAATATTTTTCGGAATCGTATAGAGATGCCGTGGAAAGAGAAGGACAGCGATATGGCTATCTGTTAGTGGACGTTTCCCCGTACAGTCATCCTGAATACGGGCGATTAAGAACGGGTATATTTCCTGGTGAAGTGTGTACAGTGTACTTACCTAAATGAATAAATACAACACGCGAGTCGCACTCGATTCATTCGAGAGACGGACGCGACATGAGTAAGGTCTACCGCTGGAAGATTATCTGTCAAAGTACTACGTTTGAAGAAATCACTTTAATCAAGAGCCAGACTTGGTTTTTATCTAAAGAAGAGTGCATAAAATCACTTCGTCGTACTTGGAACAAGGGTGTGGATTTGCCCAATCGATACGGTGGACCTTTCTGTTACATTTACTCTAAAATTCATCATAGACCATGAGTCGACACATTCGAGAGAATATGGACATCCTCCACGTACTGAAGAAGTCTAAAGCTTCGAAACGAAAAGCGTTACTGCCACATCTCACTTCGAATCAGTACAGGGCGATTATCACCTTGCTATACAACATCATCATCGGCAACATACCTTTAACGGAACGAGAAGAAAATAAGTTGTTTCGTCACAGGAAGGTCATTCGACTATTGACTGCCAAACGAGGTGGACCTAGAACCAAGCTCATGCTAGAAGAGGCGGGATTCAAACACAAAAATCTGTTGGAGTTATTGGTGTCTTTTCACTTTATTTTACCCCCCTCTGTGCAAGCCTTGGATCGCTATCTAGAACATGACCAAACCGTTTGTCCTGTTGACTCGGGAAACCTATCAGCGTCTGCTCCAAACGTCTCAGAACATGAAAGGGAAAGGGAAAGCGGTCCCTCCTTCACATCCTCCGAAACAGACTCCATCGCCCCACCCTCCGAGTCAGACACCACCACCGACGACGATCAAGACAACGTGTGAAGAGACAGGACCCACGTACGAGCGAGACATGCTCGCTGAATCATCACGTGACCTTCACCAAACGGGAGAAGGGAGAAAGTCGGACATACACACATCGGCGGTAGAGCACCCATCCTTACCCAGTGCTTTGAATCGACTTTTACGAGGCGTTCAGTCCGACAGTAAGAAGGGAAAATTAGTGTCGTTATGGCAATATCTCATCGATCAGAAAGAACTGGGTAACGTGAATTGGAATGACAACTTGGAATTGCTGGACGACAAGAGACGTACTACTCTACAACAGTCTAATGTGATTGACTTGATTCGTCAGTTTGTGTTACAAGATAGTAAGAAACCCGTTGTTGGATATGACACGTTTATTCGTGTAGTAAAATCTCTACCACGTTCGCACACCTTTTTCCCTCAAGTGGGAAAAGGCAAGAGAAAACTCTCTCAGGCCATGTATGTGCAGGGTAAAGTAAAAGACGGCGTTCCCGGTAACAAGAAGTTTAAAACCTTAGAAACTTTTTAATGTTCTTGACTATGGAACTTGTATTTATAACAAGACTCTAGAAACTTGTCTATAAGAAACGTGTATATCAAAGATTATATTATATTTATTTATATGTTTATGTTCAGACGCGAGTTCACTCTAGAAACTGTGTTATTTTGAATGATCTTTAAGAAAATAATAGGCCTATCTATTTTAATGTTTTATGCATCGAACTATTAAGAATATATACATATATATTTTATGATCAGTCTGTCCTTTTTAAGATTAATGTTCGTGTCCATTTGAAAGAAACTATATTTCTCGTCTGTATCATAACTCTAGAAATGAGGTATTGTTTCTGTATGATATTGAATCGAGTTATTTAACTATGAATAAAATTGAAAGAAAACCTGTCTTGTCTTGTTCATGCTTAAGTCGTGTAGTTACAAATGAATAGTATCATCCCTTTGAAGGGAATGATAAGTTTTTATCATATCGCCTACACCTCATGTCGCCTAGGACAAACACATCACGTGACATCACGATTAGTCATTGCATTAGACTCGTATTTCATTATTATGTACTCGTATTTCATATATATATATATATATATATATATATATATATATACTCGTATTTTAAAGCAACTATGCCACGTTACTGATTATTCTCGTTTTGCCTACACTCGAAATGTATTTCTGTTTCTGGATACATGTTATATGACGTGATGCGTCTTTATGTTGGGAAAGATATAGACAAACTTAGCGACGATTGTCAAAGTGAGTTTTCTCACGTCGTCTACACCTCATTTCGCCTATGGTAAACACATCAGGTCACGTTTAACGACTGTTGAGTTGTATTTTAAAGCAGCTATACGACGTTACTGATTATTCTCGTTTTGCATAGATGTTTATATGTGGTTATTGCTGGTTAATGCTACTTGACGTGATGTGTTTCCATTTTCATATCAGGAAAGATAACGTCAAAGACCTTTTAAGATAATAGCATGGTTTAATTCACACACAGTTTTATTCACACATAAATTTAAGATACTATCACATAGTGTATATCACATAGTGTATATCACATTGGTTCAACATATCACATATCACAAATACTGATGATGGATGGAGGGATACAAAAAAAATACTGTTGATGGATATAGGAATAATAATAATTAATAAATAATAATAAAATAATTTAACTCCGCTTTCTACATGACTAGAATAGTAGGAGAGTTGAGGGAACGCGCTGGAGACATTTTGATTGAGATTTGATTTCAAATTAATTTTCTACTAGTTCGTTTAAAATTTCGACAAGAAAAGTGTCGGTGTCATCCAATGTGTTGTCTCGTGGAGACCGATAGGGACAGAGCTCTATGTCTAGAGGAGCCGTGTGAATGCCGTCCTCTAGCACTCGACGTTTGCAATACAGATAACTCAACCCTCGGCGCGTTTGTTGATAAGTACACATTGTATTCCCCTTGAGACGGAACCCTCTGTTCATTCCCTCGCCGGGTACCCGCGTTCGCAAGACATTTCTAAACGCTTGGAGGGGTGTTTTCAACGTGCGTTTGGATATGCCTTTGCAAGAGAATTTGACCCGGCGGTCGAAGTAACCGACGACAGGGATGGATGAACGGAGTCGGGCTGTCTTCACGACGGGGATACGCTTACTCAGCACGCGTCGGGCACGTTGTGAAAGACGTTGAGCACAACGCACACTCAAACTCGAGGCGGGCTTCGGTTTGCGTTTGAGTATAGACTGTGTCACCAAGTATGTTTTACTACACAGTCCAATCATTTCGTCCCCTTCGTACTCGAGTTTGAACAAACCCGGAGTACGTTTGTCGTGGAGGGCGTGCACAGAACAGCACGTGCGTGGAAACCAACGCGTACAGTTGTCATCATCTTCAGGGTTGGCTCTACACAATCCCGTCAACTGTGTTTGGTACGCTGTCTGTTTGCTGGGTTGAATCACGTCGGAGAGACACTTTGCGCTCAAGGCCATGTAGGCGGAGTCAGTGTCCATCTCCATGTATTCCCAATCACTACGATCCACGTAGACGTCCATGAAATCGTAGAAAAATTGAAGCATGCGCAGTTTGGCATACTGCAAAATGAAATAACCCAGCTGCATGGGGGTGTCGAGGTTTAAGAGCTTTTTACCCTTCTCGACCTCGAAATATTCCCCGCCCAGTTCCGTCAGTTTACGAAATTGTGGGAGATTGACTTGTCTACTGGCCTCTGTGGGGGTAGAGACATACGACACGGTCTGATGTTTTTCCTTATTGATTAAGACACTGCCGTATGCTGAATTCCCAACCAACTTTGCCGTATCCCCGCGTATGGAGGCAGAGGGATCGCTGTCGGCTTGTCGTCTGGCAGAACACACGTCTTCGACAAACGAGTGAAAGCAAGCGTTTGGGGTGTACTCGACGACTTGGTACACACGAGTGATTACCATCCCGTGTTGTAGATACCATTGCAACAGCGGGGTGGCTATCAACATCTGTCGTGCCTTGAGACCGCCGACTAACATCTGGCGCGGTTTTTTACTCAGCTCGTTCTCTGTGATATACTGTTGCATGTGTTCGCCGAGAGCCTCGTGTGGAACCTCCGCATTACAAAAAAGGGGGGCCATCTCTCGAAAGTACTCTTCGGGGGAGAGACGAGTGCCGTGAGGGTTCCGTCCGGTTTGCCACCGGTCGGGGACTTGAATGTCCACTTCGACCATGCCGAACAGATCCCCTTTAACCACGGCCCTCAAAATCTCTTCCTCCGTCAGCTTCCTTTTATTGTTTTGATAGAAAGGCGGCTGACGTTTTCCAATAAACGAAGAGAGCTCCCGATCTGCCTTGCGATCCTTCAAAAAGTCGCATTCCCACTTTTCTACGATCTCGTAGCCTTCTTTACGAATAAAGGCGGCGCGGGTACGGGTTCGTTCTAGGCGCTGAGCTAATTTCGCTCGCTGCCTCTCCTTTCCCCGAGCCTTTTGCGTGAGGAAGCATTCATGGCCGTGGTAATAGCAACCATAATACTCCAGCACGACGTCTTTGTCAAAGACATTCGACTTGGGAACGAACCCATCCACCAGGTAAGGTCCCACCCGTTTTTCGCGACCCCAATTCAGTTTATGCTTAATGTCCCTCCCGGTCTTGAACCTCAACCAGTCCATCCAATAGTACATGGACATGTACCTGTCCCTGCGTTCGGGTGTGAAGCCCGTCTCTGCTTTCCTACGCACGAAAGGGCCGGTGGGCATATCTTGATCTATAGCCCACAGGTATAACGCATTTGCGTCGTACCCGACCACCCTTTGACACGGCTTCTGGGGGTTATCTCTAATAAACGTCTGATGGGCTTTGTGGTACCTCGTGAAAATGATGGAGGGACCGCCGACCACATTAGCCTTTACCGTGTCATAGAGATCTACATTGCTTTTATCGAACAATGCAAAAGTGACCCCCTCTTTCTGACTCTCTCGGAACAGTTTCTGTCTAGCCACACCGGGCACAGACATGGTGGTTTTAAAGAGGTCGATACCGTCCTCGTTATAAAACCGTTGCATGGCTTCGGCGGCTTGCACAAAGGGTCCCACGTCCAGATTATTATACCAGACAAGGAAATCACGGAACGTGGTCATGCCTTCGCGTTCCCACACCGCCTCGAGATCGGCATAATTCTCTTCAATGGATTTTAAGCCGTCGTCCAAGACGGACTTCTGTTTGAGACTGGAATACCAAGCCTCACCCAGAGGGGGAAGTCGCGTCTCGTTCAGAATGTCGGCCGATGTGAGAAACTCGTATGGGAAAAAACCCTTTTTCTCTTGCACGCCGAACGCTTTGAGAAACTGTGCATAACTCGTTCCGGGAGACAGGTACTGCGTGACGTCAAGAAATTTGAACGTGTCATTACTCTGACAGAGGTAGGAGTTATTTTTCTTGACAGTGAAAGCATGAGATTCTGCGCTGTCAAGTGAGAGATGTTTGGGAAGTTTCTCCTTGATGATATTCAAATCGTAGCGAGCCGAATTGAAACCAAGGACGGGGACTTGTGAACAGTACCCCGAGAGCTTCTCGTAAAGATAGGACAGACGTTTTCCCCGTAATTGTTCAGGCGTTTTAGTCTTATCATCTTTACCCACCCGTTTTGCACCGGATTCTTCGTCAGAACTCTCGTCAGAACTCTCGTCAGAACTCTCGTCATCGTCACACATGTCGACAGAGACGTCATCGTCAGACATGTCGACAGACTCGTTGTCATCACACACGTCAATAAAGTCGGTGTCAACAGAGTCGGCAACATCAGACATGACGTCGCATTGGGTGACGGACTGTTTAGCAGACGGAATGCCGATTCTAACCATCTTATCCTTATTGGATGCGTAAGCACGTAAAATGCCTAAATTCAAGGACCATTTTTCGCAAGCCAACTCGCTTACTTTGTCGGCAATTTCTGACATGTACTCCAACATAGCGGCAATCAGTTGATCCACATCGGCATCAACGATGCAGCGAGGGGAAGTAAACCCTTCCACGTTGGAGCAGATACTGACGGAAATGGGATGGTGTTCTTGCATCCACCTCAGTTTATCGGTCCCGCTATCGATGGGACTGAGTGAACATTCAAAGTCATAGACGATAAACCACGGGAAAAATCTCTCACTTTCATCCACCTTAAAATTGTTCTCAGACAGCTCGTCAAACACCGTCTTGGGCGTGCGGTGGAAACCACCGGGAAACCGAAGCTTGGTTTGACCACTGCAACCGCGCTGGTGACGGATGCAATTATCTTTACGTTTGAAGAGCATGGAACAGATGGGACAGCGAAAGCGTTGACAGTACACTTTGATATTGGTGATGAGGGACAAGTGTTCTTCATAGAGGTTTAAATACATGTGTTCTTCAAACACGCCGCGTGTTTTATAGACGGGTTGAGCTATCCTGTCCTCGTCGAGTTGGAAGACGCTAACATTCACACCGAAACAAGCTTCGAAATCAGATAGAAGGGAAGGAGAAAGCCCCTCGTAGTCTTCGGGGGCGACTCGAAAGATGTTAGGAAGATGATTTTGACAAGAGTAGTCCACCCACTTTTGATAGAGGATTTTCGTGGGTGTTTCTAAACTAGCCCGAGCAGAAGGATCTCGATATAACGCCAGACAGCGGAAAGCGCAGAGACGGTCATCATAATGTTTTCCATGTCTATCACGATCTAAAGAGATGATGGCATTATGATTTTTTATATAGTCAGGGAGTGTCACAGGGGTATGGCCTAAAGGAAAATTCGATCTGTACGTATAAAACTGTACATTGGTGATCAAAACGGGTTTCCATTTCGTATTCTCCCGTTGTTTCATAAGAAATGAGGATATATCTAAACTTGCCAATCTCTGGCGCAACTGATCGAGATCCTTATACTCGGTGATATAGAGGGGAGAGGTAAAGAGAGGGTTTGAGCTGTAAGGGTGAAAATAGCGATACTGCCCCGTCTCCACATTACGGAGGATGAAACCGAACGCAATATTTAATCTAAAACTATAACCCAAAGATTGATAGATGTCTCTAGCGTGCTCCATCAACTCACCTATCGAAAAGTTGGGGTGGAGAGGAACATTGAACATAGAGGCGACCTCTCCGGGCTGGTTATGAGCGAGGATGGCATCGGCGTTCAGCTCATACTCATCCCGGAGAGCGGGCTCCGTCACCTCACCAGTGTTCCTCTCCACCCAGGGTGCAGCAACTCTCTCGTCTCCCTCAGTTCCCTCAGCTCCCTCGGCTCCCTCTTCACTCCAAGGGGTGGGCTGGCGCTCCTTCCCGCTGCCGGTGTGTTGATGGCGATAGAGAGACCTCCTGTCGTCGAAAAGTTTGTGACAGGTCCGGCAGGTATACGTTCGAGACGGGGGAGGCGAGGGAGCTGTGTGAATAAAGCAATATGGCATCAATAACATTATGCTATGTATACGACACTAATGAAAAAACAGTAAGGTGTTTTAACATTATACCTACCTACCTATCTAAATACATACATATGTAGATACATGAGTATATTCGCTATATCGTTCTATTTAACCTTCACATGATTTAATCATCATTATATTGTTAAGCGTTATATCTGTAGCCCTCCTATACCCAACGCTAAAACTAGAAACGCTTTGAGTAAATAGTGGCTCCCCTTTGAAATGTCTATTTACCTGTTTGTTGAAGAGGAGAGGAGGTGTCAGACCTCGATGTACTCGGCTGAGGCGTGCTGGAGGCTGTAACACACATGTTTATACCTTAAACATAAAGCATAAAGCATATAGCATAACAGTCTGATATTAACAGACACTAACAACACGACATGTGAACATCCCTCCAAGATAAAGCTCGATATAGCCCTTTTCCCTGTGTGGTGGCGTGCTTATATTTGTTAGAATAAACACATAGTTCTCAATATCAGACATGAATAACACAGATGAAACAGTGCATACTTTGACTGGTCAAGACTCTTCAGAGATACATAGAAAAAAACATGGTTCCATTTACTTTAAATTCAAATGTTAACATCTCACTGATATCTCACTGCAACGCATATCAAAGCCTATATAACATCATTGACTAGAACACATCAACTTTGTTGTGATATTAAACATTATAAAACTCACCGGATTGATGGAAACGCCGAAAATGTACAGCCAACTCACGAGGGGTGGCGAAAACTTCTGGACATTTCTGTGTACAGAAAACCAGTTAAGAGTCGGGTATTAGACTCATAACGCACGACCTTCTTAACGGGGTTGGATGAGCTTGGTTATCATAGCATAACTATATCATATCATATCATAAAAGCTGTTTTAGTCAATTTTACTTGCGTTCGTATAGACATCATACAATGAAAACTCGTATAGCATGGCTTAACATGGTTGTTTTACGACGTTATATAAACAAGAGTTATTGCGCATCATACTTATACAGCATTTAAATGAACATGTTCTTTTCATTAACTAATGTAGAATGTATACTTACACTACATTGATATTCCGTTAACGGCTGTGACAAGGCAGCGCACTTGTGTTTTTCTAAACCTTTATTTCTTTTATAAGATTTGCTGCACTTGTCACACACGAAACGTTTCCCCTCATGAGCCGAACGAGTGTGACGGAGAAGGTTATCTCGACGAGAATAAACCTTTCCACACTCATCACACTTGTATGTTCTAGAATTGAAAATAGAGAAGCCTCGTAGAAAATGAAACACCGAATACCATAACATTTCAATTCATATAACCAATCTATTTTAATAACTGGAAACATAAGAATATGACTTAGATCACGATTAAATGATAACTATCACTATCTCTCATATTAAAAACATTAAAATAATATCAGTCTTCACTAGGACTATTAAAACACAACGAGATAACCTTCATCTTAATCAAGACATATCGAAGATATATTAACATTTACTCACGCTTTTTCGGAATCCATATTTTTTCCCTTTTATATATCCGTTTAAGACCTTCGATACTTTTAAGGTGTTGTCGGCTTGAGACTCAACGGTGGAATGAAGACGGTTTCTAGTGGCGGAGACTTAGTACATGTATAGAACTCTCAGTTCAGTCAATCAACCAATCAGCCTTTCCCTATTACACATACAGTACACACGTGTGTACTAACTCAAAAGAACGTGACCCCCAATGCTATTGACAGAATATATATAAAGCATAGAGGTATGCGGGTTTCCATTGACCTAGTGTCACGTTTTATATGTTCTATTGACTAGGAGTTTTAGACATGATGCAAGAACACGTTTCTAGAATATAGCTATCTGGGTTTTGAAAAGTAAATTCTATGTTCTGATACTCCATTGGAATATAAATTTATTGTTTTGATAATGACTCTGAATTGTTTTTAATAATCAGTTTGAACGAAAAGTATATCTTTTGATAATTATATTTGAACTTTAAATGAACATATTGGGTTTTTCTGAATGCTGTTTCAAAGGTTTCACCGTTATAACATATGAAATTTATAATCATCGTATAGTAAAATAGTTCATAGGTTTTCAATGTAGAATCCTACTCGATAACACCTTATCAGCCATGTTTCACCGTTATATTTTTTACTTGATTTATAAACACGACGTACAAGCTGACTCTTTAATTGAGATATCAATCACCAATTCGTATCTTATACTGCCTTGTTATAGATTTTCGCTTATAACATGTTACTAGTTTCATAAAAACAGCTTAGAAGCTTATGAGATGATGGGGATATCAAATGCTAACACATGTCAAAATAGAATTAGTGAAAACGGGAGACAGCTTAATGTATATACATACACAGCACAGACATTTCTAACTTAGCCATCTGAAGTTGAAATAAAATAGCCTATTCACTTTTCACATAAATGTTAAAGATCTTCCAATGAATATTTCGTTTTTATCTATGTTTTGGAATGGATATAAGTATTATCAAACTAGATGTTTAAGTTGTGCTTGCTTTCTCTATCACCATCTAAACCTTCAGGTAAGTATTAAATTTTCATATAAAATCTGTCTTGCTACAACACGGGTGACCTCTATATTTAAGATGTCATTTCTAGAAGCACCCTTTATTTATATAAGCTATCACGCTTTGTATAACGTCCGCTCAAATCCTAATTCTTTGTGAGGTTTTATAAAGAAATTGGCCAGTCGTGACGATGGGTAAACTCGCCTATCTACAGGTATTGCGCTCGCCTCTGACTCATGACACGTGTCGCTAAAGATAGCTTTGGCGCCAAAATTCAAAACCGGTTTCTGATTGGACTGACACCCTTGTATAGGTTAGGGTTGGCTTAAAGAAAGCATTGTTTTGCACTAATGGTCATTGATAGGTTCAAAAGCATCCTTGCATTGAATAGCCTAATGATTCCTCGACCTTTCTGACCCGTGACGTCATGCATACATTAGCCTATTAATGAGCTACGCTGCATAAATTAACCTCCCTCCGGTTCTCCCTCCGGTTAAGGAGCATCGGCTCCCTCTTACTATACTACTCACAACAGAAGCTGCCCATATCTTAGTCAGCTGCAGGTGTCTGGTCCTCACCCGCCTAGACTATTGCAACAGTCTCTTGTATGGTCTCAATACATCACAGCTCCACAGACTCCAAAAGATCCAAAACACTGCTGCTCGAATAATATGTCTGACATCTAAATTTGATCATAACACTCCATCACTAAATATATCTTCACTGGCTACCCATCAAATATCGAATTGACTTCAATATCCTTTGCTTTGTGTTCAAAAGTTTCAATAACTTGGCCCCTGATTATCTTACAGAACTTATCACGCCCTACATCCCTTTCAGAGCCCTGAGGTCCCAAAACAAGTGTCTGATAAAAGTGCCACCATTCAAGCTGTCTTCTTATGGAAAAAGATCCTTTCAATATGCTGCTGCTGTCCTTTGGAACTCTCTCCCTATGGAAATTAAAAACTCAAACTCAATAGATACCTTCAAATCCAACCTCAAGACCTTTTCTTTCGACAAGCTTATGATTAAACTGTCCAACCCTTCTTCAATCTACATATGTATATAACCTACTTTGTACATACTCTTTTATATTGCGCCTTTAACATGTATAAGTATATGGAATATGGCTCCATAAAAAATATCCAATATTATTATTATTTTTATATTTTAGGAGGTGATTTGACAGAACATCACTGTTTTATTTATCTACTTGTTTCGGTCTCAGATTGTCTATGTGTTTTAGTACAAATTATAATATCCCTTTCTGTGTCCTCTTCTATAGATCTTATCTCATTGTCATTCTAGTAATCTGCATTTCTATTGCCTGCCAAACTGCAATGATCTTTGTGTAGCCATTATATGTGTCAAATGGTTAATGTTATTCATTTACCTAATGGATATTGCTTTCAGATAATTGTATTGTATAGCTTTAGACTAATAATTATCACGCAATAAATAACGTAACAATAGGAAGACAATCTTGTCATTTACAAGTATGTTAATAATAACAAAGCAAACATAAATGAAGCTATCAACGCTTTTAGATTTGATACACATATAGCATTGCTGTTTTTGACATCAGTATCTAAACTTTTAAACATTCTGGTTCTCCTCGTCTAGAGAAGTCCCTTCGGAGATTCGAACCCACAACCTCAGAATCAGGTTCGAGGTAATGGTGGCCGAATAGGTGAACTGTTGGTGCATTCAGTACTGGCAGTTGTTGCCTGACGCTGTGGGTTCGAAGTATTGTGTCATTAGTTTCAATTTTAAATGATGCAAGCTTAACACAAATATCTGCACAAAATTGACTGCATTTTTTTAACATTAAGGTAATAATCATCAAAAGTAGACAAAAAAGTCAATATAAATTAATTATACAATGGTCTTATTTGCAGTATACACAGGTGGTATTACCTTGATACTATCTTTGGAAGATATATTAAGGAATTAATGTCAAATCATGGTTCTTCTAAAACGAACAGCACAGAATTATGCAGTGTTTAAAGGGGCAGTAGCACGTTTTTTCGCTGAAATAAGTCGATGAAATGTTTTTGAAAAATATTGTCACCAATAGTAAAACACTGTTCTCTATTCGGAAAATCAAGTTAAAATGAATGTACATCGTTTGGTAAAGCAATGGGAATAGTTTTTGTCATTCGAAACAATAAAATGTGTTCACAATAAAATGGCCGCCATGTAATTTTTGCTTTATATGCAACACCGTTATTACTACTACGGATAATCGGTTTGTCGTATAAAATGTTTTACCCTCTTAAGTAAATATAAATGACATAAACTATCATTATAAATGGGAAATTTGAAAAAATAAAATTTGCAAATAACGTGCTACTGCCCCTTTAAAGTGCAAGTTTTTGTTGAAATCTGAGATCTCACGAAAATGTTAAGCCATGACAAGGTGGCTGCGAGAATAACTAAATGAAATCTAATTTCAGTAATAACATCTGGAATGTCTTAATTGTCACTCCTCCTTTTAGCTATTAATTCGAACTTCTTGAAGGCAGCATTCAAATTCTCAAAGGGACACTTTATGTCATTATACATCCAGTTCTACCTTGACCTAATAGAATTAGTGTTTGGTTAATGTCAGGGGTGGTTAGTAGATCAAGGCGTTGGTGGTATTTTAAATGAAATTCGTCTTCACATTTAATCTTGTAATTGACCTGTCCAACAATGTGAAATTGTTAGTGTTCAGCACTCTATGTCGAATGCCTAGGTTCTATGATATGAGATCAGGTAAACTAGCCAACTAAACAATCCCAGGTAACAACTTACTTGTGAGAGCACGAAGAATTGTGTGTCAACTGACCAAAACTTCTAAATCGCTTTTCTTTGGTTCATAGGCCAATCGGCGGATCCAGTCTTGGCCAAATGAAACATCCTAAGTAGAAATGAAATTGTGATAGCAAGAAGTATCGCCTGATGATTGAGCAAACGTGGCGGGTCCCTTTTCATAGGTTCATGAGTCAATTCGCCAATCCGGTCTTATTTGCTTATAACAATGACAGATTGCCTACCTTAGGAAATATGTTTTTGGTGAAAAGGGGATTTACAACTGCAGTTGATTATGGGAACTATCAGCCAGAGCACTACAGCTGTCTCGCAAATATGAGTTCCGATGAAACAGCAACTAACAAATCTTGTCATTAATAAGCACCTTAGTGGCAGTCAAATATGCGACAGAGATTACATTGTAAAGTAGACTGTGATGGATAACTGTACAGAAAAAAACATCCCTAGGAACATATCAAAGGAGAGGTTTATGTAAGATGGTAGTCAAATAAATTGTGTTTCAAAAAAATATCCTACTACGAAGAACGGATCGGTTTGTCTATCATCACATTAGAAACACAAAGGTTATCCATAGTATTAACTGACGACCACTGTACAATGAGAAAAGAGATATAACACATAACTCCTAGAGGTTAGTTATGTACGTTAATTAAATGTTATTTAACTGGAAATCGTAAGTTTTTCGTTCCCCGTGGATGCAATAGGGTCATGATTGACAATGACTTGATCGGGAATGTGCATGAGAGAAATTTAGAGAGACGAAATTGAAACATGTATCAAGTATCATGTGTCATGTGATACACCATCAAGCCAAATCCATTGTTTGGAAAATAAAGATGTTACTACATGTACCGTTATAGATTTATGAGCAGATTTGAAAAACAATATCACGAGGTAATTTCGGAATATTTAAAGTATATCTGCTTTTAATACAGTCATGTCTACTCAGGTATTGATTAACATTAGATCTGAATTATTTTATATATTTCTGTCCACGGATTTCCTGTGAATTTTTTTTATGATTTCTGCAACCAATCCCATAACATCATAGCCTCCAATATTGAAATATATATAGTGAAGGATCAACTATCAAAGGTTACAAAACAATGCCAAAGACAAAAACTTTGCAAAATTATCTTGAAACACGCATCGTGGGGTCAGACGTAGAGTTCATTATGAAGAGACCCGCTGCTTCATTAGCGTGTTTCCTTAGATTTACATTAACAAGAAGGTAACATTAATGAGAATGGCAATACATTCTTGTGTTCTCTGCTTTGTATTTCCTTCTCATGTCCAGAGAGCAGGAAGTAGCAAGTAGTTATACCATGATCAACAGAGACAACGGATAAGGAAGTATTTACACACTACAAAGAAAGTACGGATAATATATATATATATATATATATATATATAATAGAATACTGTATTAGTGGGCGTAAAATATGCTAAAATCTAACTCAAAATGTGGCCGTGGTTAAACAAAGGATGCCTATGAATAAATGTTCAATGACTAAGGAAATAGATTACACAACATATCTTTGTACATTGCTCAAAACGTATTCTTGAAAGATGACTTACACTAAAGAATAAGTGCCGAAAATGGAAATAAAGCAGGAAGTGAAGACAATAAAACAGTCTATAATCAATTCGGGAACGTTTTTAATCACTAAACATTGTAGATAATGACAACGGTCATTAGATTTCTTGCTTACAATTACTTTTCGTCATTAGAGGGTAACATACGGCAACTGCACAAGCATAGTTTTGTTACCATCAACGTTTCAAGTTGATACCAGTATTGAATAACACTATGTTTAAACATAACCATTTTGCATTTATTCCAACATCAATTTAATATCTTATTTTGAGTGAGATACTCGGTTATTTAAGTGAAATATACCACGATACAGTGGCAATAACCTGTATCCTCACTATAAACTGTATTGTCTTGTTAGTATGCCATAGAGTCAACTGAGAAGGCTGCAAGTTTGCCGTTGAAATCCAACCATTTCAGCATAAAATACAGAACAAATTACATGATATATAGAGTACACGTTTTTTCCTTAACAAGTACCATATTATCCTATCTCGGGGGTTAGAAAACAGAGACACTCGTGAACTATCTACTTTCTATCTCACTCGATGAGATAAACATGGTATTAGTCAAGAACACGGTGCTTGAAGTATCGGCACGTATTATACATTAAAGCAAATGAATGCATTTTTAAGTTATTTGTGGTCTATATACGTACATGAGTACATACGTACAAATTGAAAGGCTTCTGATAGAGTGTCCCAGAAACTTTATCCACTTATCCAAAATGTTTTTCACATAAACTCACCACCAGTATACTTAAAGGTTCCCCTTCAAAACTGTCAACCTGCTAACACAAAACTAGATTTCATTTAAAATACATGTAATAGCAGTGCCTTAAATAATAATCAACCATGTTGTTTGAAACGTCAAACTTCTCAACATTTTTTAATGCAGTGATTGAATCTACATATTATATTGCAGAATGGTTATGGAGTTGCAGGCGTATTGTTACATCTGATTCCGATTGAAATATGTAAAAACATTGTTTACAGATAATTTGATAATTTCAGATCGGCTACATATTTCATGCTCAGATGGAACATCATTGAATTAAGTTCAAAGGTATTTTCAATGTTAAATTGAATTAATTATATAGTTTACCCTCTCAAAAGTACACCGACTCAGTTTCGTACCTGATTCATCATCTTCATTTAAAGATTTCCAATCTCGAATCTGACTTGTCACGAAACATCAGTGGTTTTATATCAACTTGCATTATCAGATGATCAATCAGACGGGAATTTTTGGCCCAAAAAAAATATTTGTTTCTGGTTTCCGCCCGCATCAGTTTGAAACCCACGCCTCATGTCTTTTTTTCTAGGTTTTGACAAAAGTAAGGGGCAGATAACTATAATTTTTAACCTCAGAAAACATTGGACATAGAAAATGTCACTCGTTTCTGTTGAGATGGATTGTAGGGGTGAGATTATTGACTAGTTGGAATAGTAACACATATTTAACAGGGTTTGTGCTTTATTTATATAAATAATTGAATATTTTTTTTTGTTATCTCTTCATTCCAAAAAAAAAATGTCGTAAAAAAAAAAATCGCATCATCGCATCATTTTTTGTCAACCTGTAAAGACCATAAACATTTTATTTTTAATTTTGTTAGGCCTTTTAGAGTGATAAGTCCTGTTGATAGACACCAATCCACTCAGATCTTCGGGGTTCAGCTAGTAAAATCTTTTATATCAGATTTCTCTTCAAGCAACACAAATAGAAACATCATTATTGAGATTGTTCAATACGACATTGTACATATATTAAGATCTAATATTGTGATCATATTTATGTGTTTGATAACAACAGGTATACGCAAAAGATGACAAAACACATGTATTACAAATCGCTTTGTTGATAATGTTTAGTCAGTAAAGAACTGTTGTCAAAGGTCAATCGCCTGAAGATCTGAAGTTTCACGTTCATCTTAAAGGAGACTATGTCCTATATGGCTTAATATTGATTGGTCTTCTTGATAGACAGGAGACATTGATAAAGTGGAAGATAACGTGGTTTGGGTCCTTGGTTAGTAATAGAAAATATCCCAGATAAAGATAAAATGAATGTTCGTGCTAGCTTGTTATATTTGACTTAACATAAACAATGTATGTAAGTTTTTTTTTAAAACGTGCTTCATAGCCAAAGTGAATTAGGATTACGATACATTGTATATTTCACTGATGTTATGGAAATCACGTTTGCTAATTAAGCAAACCTTATATGCATGTACAAATGAATGATTTGTGAAACTATCATTTCATTTCCTGAATGACTTACTGTTGGAATCGCGGATAGTGCTTCCTTGGACGCGGAATTGCAATAAAATCGTTTTTAGTGATTCTCACTTGCAAATAGGTAACTCGTTATTGCGCGGCTAACATTGTGACGTCAACCAAAAACGACTATGACGTCACGCGCCGATTATGACGTTACGGCAGCACGCGGCAGTGTCACATATGTGTGCAATCAACTCATTGTTTTCGAATGAGTGATCTCACCACGGTTAAGTAATTATATTCAAATAATTCAATAAACTATATTCAAATAAGTCTTCCTCTGTTAATGTTGACGTTTTAGCCAGCATTAATTTTAATTTCACAGCTTTAACCTTAAGGATGTTCACTCCTAAAATTTACAGTATTAAACTTTTTTTCTAACTTATATTTTTTAAAAGATAAAAGTATATGATTGAAAAATCAGCATTAAAAAATAGGGGGTAGTGTGGTTTTTTTCGAGATGTGACGCCTGTAAGATAGTGGCGTGAATTACAATTTTTACACGGGAGTCTATGGGAAAATGAGAAAAAAGTGCTAAAATACTACATTTCTAGCATTAAACTTTTTTTTTTCCTTTTTTGATATGTTACAAAGTTCATGTTCCCCTACCGAAATCGATACAAAATATATATGATAGTGTGGTTTTTTTTAAGCTTTGACACAAAATGTTCCTGAAACCCCCCTTTTTAGTCAAATGTATGCTGTTTAAGCGCTGTTTAGAGGTTCTAAAGTCACATTTTCTTTATTTCATTTGTTTTTTAAAAGTATGTTGATGATGTAAAATATCATTAAGTAAATAAAAATGACAAACAATCTTTACTTAATCATATTTCATATTTGAAGTTCAACAGGAAGGAGCGAACATTCTTAAGTGGACGAACACCCTTATATACAAAGTACTACTAGCTGATAGTCCTACATTGTAGTTGTAAAATTGAGACGAGAGTAGAGTTGTAATGTCATTGTTGTTTCATGATAATTGGTGTGAGATATACTCTCACTCATCATTATTGTTAAATATCGCGATATTTTCAAGACCACTTATGAGACATACTCTTTTGAAATATAATCCTTTGAACAATCATTTATATTAAAATTATCATTATATATTAATCGTATAACGTATACATTTTACAAATGATAGATGAACTACACATGTTTCTAAAATTTAATTGATTATGTATTTTCTGGGATTAAATGTGGGGTGTACTTGACAAAGAGATCTATCTCTACTAGTAGCCATAAACCAGTGAACTGGAAAATCAATTTTGTCACGTGCTGATTTGGTATCTGAAAACGATATTCAGGAAGGAAAGTAGACATTGTGACACGGATAATGGTCTCTTTACCGGAATATCCAGTATCATTTATCAGACTGGCTGCGAATTACAATACCATTGACAGAACAGTAGAGGTATGAGGAGGATTTACAGCAAGTATCAGTTTGTGTATCGTGTTCATGGCCTTATTGCAATTGTTTATTCGAAATGTGTCCCTTTTGTCGACGTGTTATGAGAATGAATAGAACATACATATTCTACCCTTCTACTCTTGAAAGTGATTAATTCAGTCAAATTATTGTAACGTTCCCAAAGCATGACATTTTAGTTTTGACATGACAAATCATCTTGTGAGTGAAAAAAACACAACTCTATTGTGACGGCAATACGAGCATTATAGCAGCACAACATGTACGTCATGTGATGGAGAGTTGACATTCCTTTTATGTGGCACGGATAATGGACTCTTTACCGGAACATTAGGTATCATTTATGAGACTGGCTGCGAATAACAATAGCATTGATGTAACATTACATGACAAGAGAAGGATTTACAGCAAGTTTCAGTTAGTTTGTGTATCGTGTTCATGGCCCTATTGCAATTGTTTATCGAAATGTGTCCCTTTATTATGAGAAAGAATATAAAATGCATTCAAAATGGTATGATTCTATCAATGAGAGTGATTAATTCAGTCAAAGTATTTAGTTTTGACATGACAAATCACCTTGCAAGTGAAAAATAATCAAATCAATGTTGACAGCAATACGAGCATTAGGGTATCTCAACAACGTCATGTGAAGCATGGAGTCACATGGAATCATCATCAGACACACGTACCCTCCAGTAGATCAGATGCGCATTCGCCTGAAAACACCTGGTATTGTAAGCACATAAGCTTTTAAGGAAATGTCAATCATAAATAAAATACGCATGACTAAGCACACTTTAAGTACATAGTACATAGAGTGAACCTGGAGCAGTACATAACCGTCTCTTTTTACTAAAGTACATCGTTTAAGGAATGTTTTACATGTTTTGTGCCTCTATCTTAGTATATGTTTCTGTTTGATTACTGCACAGGAGTCAATGTCGAGTATGAGGGCGCAGGGGACGTGGGAGTTAGTAGCGGGCCTGGAGGTCTGTTGTGAATGCCTCCACTGACGGCGCATGCGGAAGTTCACAGTTTAGTAGATTCCAGTCAATTATGGTTCTATTAAAGAACGAGTTCTTGTATTGATCAGTACTTGCATTAGTGTAACAGCAATAAATCATATACAATCTCGTAGCGTAGCACAGCGGTTTTATACAAAATGTATTGCTCTTATTCTTCGATAGAGGCACAAAACATGTAAAACAATCTTATAATTACAACATCAACATGTTTTTCTTTAAATATTTACACAAATGCAATATATTCGCATTTATTTCGGGGGAAGAAGCTTGCTATACGCAACAAAAACGGCACAGATTTAATGTCGTTATCCCAAACATTCATTTGCATACAATCAGAGTTTGTTTATTCTAGATTCCGCATTTTTGTATTAACCCTCATTAGCATATCACGCAACGTAAAAACATGGCTACTGTTAGTGAAGTACTGTGAGCGAACACGCTTGAGGATTTGTTTCTATTAAATTGAAGTGTTCCTGGTGAAGTTTATTGCCTCATTCGGAAAAGAAATGTATCTATTTTAGTAATCGAGGTAGACATGAAGACGATATGACGTATTTTTCCTTACTTGCAATAAACATTTTTCGATTAGGTGTAAGAACCGGCTGACCCGACCGTTTGTTCGAATGGGTTGTGACGTCACAAGGTACGAATACACGAGGTATGGTGGCACATTTTATCTGCATTCATCGAGAAATGGCAGCAGGTTTCTGTGAGCTCTCGTCCAATCCGAATCGGGGATATTTTGTTACAAAATCATTTTGTAATTATATATCACTAGCACAAAACATCATTGGCATTATAACAGAGGTTTGTATTCAGATCGAATGTAACCATGCCTGAGTCATGTACACAATGACAGAGAAGCATCAACATTTACCATTGAGCAATAACTCGCCAATATAAGTGAGTTGATGCCGTGACTATGTTTAAACATCTTAATACATGTTTAACGAGAATCGATTCATAGTACATAGATATGCTACATTTGTATTTACGGCTTCTTTTATTGCATCTGTCTTCTTGATGGAATCGTGACAATCTATCAATGTCGAATGTCCTGTCACCAAGCACATAGTTGCATTGTTTGTCATTCGTGCCTTTATCTGACACTTACCGGCGGTATTATTACACATTCACGTGTACATTGTATACCCTACTTGGTGACAATAGAAAATTAACCCTTTTTAAAATGCTATTGACACTAAGTTATCTTTTTCATTTATATCAAGGGAAAAATAAATTTCAGAAAAGTATTATTGAAGCTCATTCCTCATAAATGGTTAATACATTAGGGACTACCTCATGAATAACGAATTCTCTCCCTTCAGATATTACTAACTCAAATACACTTGGTGAATTCAAAAGTAAACTTAAGGAAGCCAACACCAACCCAATATACTTTAATTTATTTCTCGGTTCAAGATTCTGTCAAATTATTCATTCCCGCCTTCGGCTTGGTTGCAGCGATTTAAACAGTGATAGATTCGCCAGATATATATCAGACAGCCCTGCTTGTGACTGTGGACATCATCTGGAGGACGCTCTACACTTCTTTCTTACATGTCCTAATTACGACGCCATTAGAGTTAACTCTTACTTCTTTAGAAAAGGTTATAACTTGCCATCAATTATGCATGGAAATGCTGGCGTATCAAACCAAAAAAACTGCGAACTACTAAAATCTATTCACAATTACATTGTTAACTCTGGTAGATTCTCAAATTTCAAATTATAAACCACAGTTTCAATGCCTTGCTATTTCACGATATATCGTTATTATCATATTCCAAAACAACGACTTGACCTTGCACCAACTCCTTAGATGAAATTCATTGTATCAACGAATGCAGCATTTTGTTTTGGTAACAGTGATTGTCACCTTTCATTTTCTCATGTACATTGTAGAGAGAGGCATTTACATAAGCACTCATGTGCTTGTTTGCCGATCTCATCACACTTTTCTGTGAATAAATATGTTTAAACCATGAATAACGAAATGTTGACGTTAATGTCAATGACATGCTTTACAAGAAAAGCAAGTTTATAATTGAACAAGATCAAAAGGAGATTGGGAATAGATAAAACTTAAATCGCTATCACTTTTACACACCCCAAGTCTGATTGTTGGAGCAATAACATTTCTAGAGATATTGTCATGCAAGTGCTTTCTCAGGCACGGGTCAAACAACTGGGAATAAGCCATGACTAGCAAAAGCTGACATCTATTAACAGTCAATCCCAAAGGAAATGATGGCGGGCATAATAAAGTCAACATCAAACGTGGTTCAGAAAACAATTATTAAAACGGCAATTTTATTTTTGTATTGCGACTTGTATGGTTGTTTTACTATTGGCTATCGATCAGCTTATATAACCCTTATTGTCATGTATACGAAAGGAATTGCTTCAAAGGGATTTTCTCTGTTAAGTCGCAAAATTCCCTTTCGAGTAATGAAGTATTATCTTATCGAATTGGAACAGTACCTAAATTACATACTTCAGAGGCAGAGAACATGTACTCGACAATTGGGCATTCTCTTTTCCAAATCAATGTAGTGATATAAATTAATTTCATGTAAATTAGTAATTTGTGATTGCATGTTTCTGTTAGAAGATTCTAAAGGATAACGTTTCCTGGACATTGTAAAAATTTATCTATAATTAAGTAGTCTTGACCTGGCCTTTTCTAAAAAT
Source organism: Gibbula magus (assembly GCA_936450465.1). NCBI lineage: Eukaryota > Metazoa > Mollusca > Gastropoda > Trochida > Trochidae > Gibbula > Gibbula magus. The sequence continues at coordinate 31,310,770 of OW388300.1, forward strand.
GCAATGGTTGAACAGAAGAGTATAGTTTTTAACCTTATTTCCCAATATCAACAAAATGTAAAAAACATCACTAAGAAGTGGCATTGATTTGGAACAATACCTTAGTTACATACTTCAGAGGCAGAGAAAATGTATAAGACAATTGGGCGTTATCTTTTGCAAAATCCATGTAGTGATATAAAGAAAGGTACTCTCATGTACATCAGTAGTTGTGATTACATGTTTCTGTTAGAATTATACAATTTTGAATTGTAAAGTTAGATCATACAGTCATAACATAGCCTGTCCTTCAATGGCCTGTCCTTTGGCTTATTTACAAATACCTAACATTGATTGAAAACATGGTTGCTATCATGAAGATGTTTCTATTGCAGTAAGTGAATTGATGCAATCACCACATTAAAATACAATGGTTGCTGAAAGAAGTGGAATTTTAAACTACATTCCCAATATCAAAAAAAGGTAAAACTTCACCAAGTAGAACAAGGAGAAATTAATGGTATTGAATAATCGGATATTTACGGTTGAATGACATTTATAGGAAATTAGATATCTTGTCTTGGCAAGCTTTCATCTCAGCAACAATGTATCTTCCTGTTTGTGGGTAGAATAGCATTTAAAACAACATGTAGCCAGAGATGGCTACCACCCAAAACGTAAAACCACCAGTTTAGCATGAACACATGAACAATTAAATTGACAAAATCTTACTTTCTACAAAGAGAATGCCAATGAATGTCGACTCATCTGACTGTCTCATTGGAACCTTATTACCATTACTTTAAGAATAATGGAATGTCCCTGCTCTCTCGGTAAGCGATACATTTCGTAAGGTGAACCACAGCTCTACAAGGAGGAATATACTAGTGGAATTCATTCTTGCAAAATTCTTGTCCAAAGGGTCCCATGTTCAAATTTTACTTGAAGGGACGCTCCGTATGTTATCGTAGTAACATTGGTCAAAAGTAGCAAGGGTGATATTTTATCGAGAAGTAATGAATATTGTCGAACATTCTTTGTGCCAATATGTTCAGTATAGTTACATTATTAAAATGTTTAGTCGTGATTATGATCGAAAACCGGACAATGTACCGCGGCTGGCGCACGTCAATTGTTCAAACGTAATTTTGAAAACTTATATGTAGCAGACAAAGAGACAGATATTAGTTGGCACTGTTCAATGGAATATATAACTGGTAAACTTGTAAATGGGATGCATGAATTCAGCTTTTCATCCTGTTTAAAGCCGCTGCAAGAGTTTCATTGAAAGCAAGTTATTGTCAAATAGTTGGCGTACGGAGAAACATATGCGAGTCGAGTGAGGTGATTTGGACGTAAATCAGGACATTTTATAGTTTTGTATGTATCAAATCTAAATAAATTTAATGAAACACGTAGTTTCCCTTTAAGAATGTGTTGTCCTTGGTTTATAAGTGTCTAGGGAACCCATGGTGTCATCACGTAAGACATATATATGTAAATTTAGTGACTCATAAAACCTTTGGGAGTGTTAGATTGAGGTGTGCATGTCCATCACAGCACTTGTGGTCCACAGTGACAGAGCACTCGCCATAAAAGAGGCTGATTGGTCAGCAGGAAGCAAATTGTGATCATTGTTTCGAATATCACTTAACGGAAGTAGTTTGTTTAGTTTGAAGATATACTCATGGTAATAATGGTTGACACTCCCTAATAGTTATAGGAATGGAATGTTATATAAACAACATAATGTGTCAATTTCGAAATTTGTTGGGTAAAACATGTTACTACTGGATGTGTGAATGGTGTCCTTGAGCATTTACTATTACTCCACTTGTACTTAAAATACAAAAGAAAGAGGAATATACGAAAACTTAAATTTATTCAAAAGAGTTCATTCCTTGTGTCTTTAGATCATGGCATTGATATATATTGTTACAGTGTTTGACTGTTCTAATTTTGGTTCTAATAAATAATGAAAAGTTGCACTTGAAGCCAAATTCTACTGAACCCAAATATACACAAAATCTTTCATGGAATATCATTCGCACACAATACATACAAGGCAAGTATTATATAGTTTACATCATGTGTTTGTGCCATTTGATTTCGAAAATTCGATAATATCGAACAACATTAATTGTCCATGCATTTAATTTGCTAACATCCATTTTCTGTTTAGGGGTGTCAACCTTTGTTACCACACAAACATAATTATTGATTTCTGTTGCCTGATAATAGATGCTGTTACTTAACTTTTTTAAACTAAATACTTACAAAATCTGAAGGGTGCTTTAAACACGTTTTTTTATTGTAAGGCTTACAGCACCTGAAAGTAATCAAGGGATGAACATTTTGATTCTAGTAGAGAAAGGGAAAGCAAACATTTTAGGTTATTTGCGAAATTAAATATGTCCATTTATATAACTCCATCTTTCATAATGTACCTGAAGAAAGTGTATCGATACCAAATTGAGATAATTCCATTTTGATCTACGTTCAGTGTTCATGTAAGTAGATATTGGTTATGAAAATGTTTTTCCTAATATCTTTAATAGTAACCAAGTTAACAAGTAATCATCATTTAAGAATATATATTATCAGATATATGTTGTACTCGAAACGAAGACTATATCAGTGTTACCAGTGATGTCCATCTTCACAACGTCACGGGCATAACGAACATATTTCCATATCTTCTCCTTCCGCCCTTGACCTCATCCCTCGGATTTCCAGTGCTAAGATTTTAACGTACTGCAGGCTAATCGGATAAGCCAATCAGAAGACAGTTGTTTTGCCCCTGTGACTGTGTAGATCGTCGCTTATTTTGAATATGTTCCGAATGTAAACGGCGATTTAATTGGATGTATGTTAGCAAATGGTAAGGGACGTGACTCATGACCACAATAGGTGTCGCTGATTCGTTTCACCACTTCTGCCTAGGTCGAAGGCAAGGTAAAAAATGGAGAGATCTCGATACATTTTCACCTTGCCGTGGGAAGATGAGTGATATCAGGCCACGTTAAAGTGTGATGTAATGTAACTATCGATCTCTGTCAAATGCTAACACATTTTAACAAATTAACAAATTGTATTGATTAATTTCACCTGATAGTAGGCTTATCAGAATATTAAATTCCAGAAAAGCAATATTCATACATACATGTAAACTCTGTGTAATGTTTGTAATAAAATCCTAAGCTTTTCATCAAATTTAACACGTTAAACAGTTTACATAATTAAGCTACACATTTGAGAGAAGGACTTACTTTTTTAGTTCAATAACATTCATATACCATTTACATTTTGGGATTTAACAACAGATGTTTTTATTTTCGTAAAATATTGACAGTATAACTGATATCTTTCTACAATTTGCACATAATTTTACTGGTCAAACTACAATGACTACAACGTCATTATTTTATTACCCGAATAGTAAAAATGGACAAAGAATAGTATTTCCTAGGAAAGTTAACATATTTTCTTGAACGAATATTGATTATTTAGTACAATTTTAAAAGATTATTAGTTTAAAATTACAACCGTGCCAGGACGTCCTCAAGCATCTTTCCAACTTTTCCCATACAGGTAACTTAAAATGTAATTTGCGGTAGTTATTATTAAATTTACAGAAGTGTCCACGCAATAAAGGTGGGTAGAATCAGTTAAAATTTCCGAACTAGCTATTACTAATTTACTTTGTAACCAATTCATGGGAATTTCATCTTTTAAATTGATAGGTTTGATTAATTACATAACCACTGAATTCTGATCATCGTTATCAAATCATAATCAACATGTTGATATTACTAAATATAATGGCTATTCTTTTTAATGACACTATCAATTTAACTAACTAATTTACACTATTTAATCAATTAGCTCAGACTAAGGTAACATTTGAATGTTACACGCAAGCAATTTTACTGACAAATCCCATTTATTTATAACACGTAGCCTTGTTAAATGTCAGATCCCACAATAGTACAATTTTTTGCATTTTTTCGCGACGAGTTCCTTTTGGGATTCGAAACCACACCTCAGAAACAAACACCAACCGCCAGTACTGACTATACCAACAGATTTACCAATTCGAAAAAATGGAAGCCCAACCACAGGACAAAAAGTCGTGGAATCCGATTTCCGGATCCTTCCGGATTCTCCCAAAAATTGGCGGATACCAAAGAATCCGGAAGAATCCAAAAGGATCCGGCAAGCAGGTTCCTCCACTTTTTGCCCTATTATGTTTTTATTATTTGTCCTATCCTACTATTAAGTTTTAAAACAACCTATTCATTTGTAACACCGACTGTCAAATAGCACATGCATCTCCTGTTTCAAATACCTTGATGGTAGTGAGATAATCATACATTCTTAGTTACATGGTGTTTTGACAGAGTGTAAAAGGCCTTTATATTCATATTTGCATGAGGTGCAGGACCATTTGGATCTATTATCCATACTTATGTCGATCAGATATATTCTGTTTGGGAAATAACGCTTCAAACTGTGACGCATCAAAACACAGCATTCAGTTTAATGCCAGATACCAAGGGAGGTGACTCCAAAATATTTATTTTCAGGTATATGCCAAACTAAATTTATAAAAATGTAAATACGTTTAAATCTCTCAACTGGTGTCATGAACTGCGAATTGTGTTTCTGAATTTTTTGTCGGCAACCATTTGACTTCCGCAGTTCATCAAAACATAAACGTAACATAACAAATACATATACCAAATATTTATGTCATAATAATCTTGTTACATATATCATATATCTCGCGTGTATTTTTCTGTAACAAGAATTATTTGACAATTATTCAAATACATTAAAGTACAAAGTTTTCTGACTTCATATGAAAATATGTAGGTTGCATGACAATGAGCTCTTGTGTGAAAGAGTTCCCCGCTGTTGTCTGAAAGGAAACAGTCATACAAACGTTCGTAGCTTTAAGGAGAACCTTTAGAAGTAAGGACGCAGATGACTATTTTAATAATGATGGGCAAGTGTCAATGAAGAGGGAGATATGTATTAGAGTGAAGATATGAAGGACAGGAAACAAAGATAGGGAATGAAACACAGCTGTAGTGATTTGGTTCAAAGTGGTTCGCACTTTGATCACCAATATGTAATAAACAAACAATACCCGAATCTGAGTGAATTATCGATTTTTTTTGTTGGTGTACGTAGATAGAAAGGGAGATGATATGTAGGGTTTACAACTTCATTATTGCGGCGTTTCGGTAGAGTTATCAAAAATCATCATCTGTAAGAGTATTAAAGGATAGATGCAATGACATATGGTCAAAATCGGATTCATTAAAAAGAGATGTCAATTTGAAAATTGCTCGATTTTAAATTTCTGAAATCGGTCCATATATTACTTATATATGGCTTTAAAAAACCCCGCTTAATTTAGCCCCGACGACCGTTTCGAGGCAGTTATCGCTGTATTGTTAAAATGGTAAATAAAAATCGTCTTAATAATCAATTGCAAGTGTATATTGTCTCGATTTTATGCTCAATTGATTCCGATATACAATGTACGTAAAGGTAATAATCTGTGATTCTTGAGCCAAATGCAGTTCATGTGAACTTTAAAGCAATAATAATCCAATTCAATAACAACTTGTTAACCTTAAAAAATACAATTATAACAGTTTTCCCAAGAAATAGTTTTGCACCCACAGACTCTCGAATCATCACGTTTGACGGTCATTTTATTCGACCAAATCTTGGTTTAATTGCTATTATGTTCAATGTTGATGTTATGTTTACACCATTCCGAGTCATATTAATAAAATAGATGAGTAAAACTGAAATTTAGTAGTGAAAGTTGTCAGTGGTGATGTAATTATAGGAATTTGATAGCTGTATTCTAAAGTAGTCAAAAGCCGATATAATTTAAATGCTTGATTTAAAAATGAGTATGAAAGAATTGTGTGTTTATTTGACGTTTCAACCTACTCAACAACTACCTAAAAATGTAATCACAATACAGATATATTAATACTTTATTACCAAATAAACTAAGTTACCAATGAACTTAAAAATGCAGTTTGTTTTCTTTTAAAATAAGGTCACCTTTCTGGGCATTTAATCTACAATATATATGAACTGTTTGGTTTTAATCATGATAGTTAAACTAAAAAAACTATTTGTTGTACGTCCTGTTGTTAAAGGGCAATAGCACGTTTTTTGCACATTTTATTTTTTAAAATTTCTCATTTATTATGTCATTTATACTAACTTTAGAGGGTAAAACATCTTATTACACAAACCAATTATCTGTAGTGGCAGTTACAGTGTTGTGTATAAAGCAAAAATTGCATGGCGGCCATTTTAATGTTTAAACATTTTATTATTATGCATTACAAAAACGATTCCCATGGCTTTACCGAACCATGTACAGTCATTTTAAGTTGATTTTCCGAAGAGAGAAGGGTGTTTTACTTTTGGTGCATTATTTTTCAAATACATTTCATCGACTTATTTTAGCGAAAAAACGTGCTACTGCCCCTTTAAGTTCAGTCCTACAATCATGTCGATATAGCCGCTCTAATCACTAAGGTAGGCTAAGATGTAGCGTAACTCTGAGCACTAAGGGCAACTATGAGCACTCAGATAGATTTAATCATCATATTGTGTATGAGATCAGAGCCTATTCTTGTAGACATTCCGATCGGACGGATGAAGGCTATCACAGTTACACTACCGACCTGAGCGAAAGTACATACATCATTAAAGGAATAAACGTGAAAAAAACATTGTTGAGAAAATTAAACCACTTGAAGGATTTCTTGAGTTCATGACTTAATTATAACGAAAAAATCTCCAGAGAACCATTCAATTTTGAGTTTAAATTGTTTTGCGTCAGGGCAATGATGATGTAAATTGAATATGAAACTTCGTTTTAAACACAGTCATATTTTTTTTAATGCGTTACATTATGCTATTTTTTCTTTCCTGATTTAAAGCATGTCATGGCGAAACACTTGTTTTCAAAAAATCAATTGACAATCATGCAAATTCCCATTCATATAAAAATCTAACTAACTTCATTGAACATTTAGCATAGAATTTTCAGAAGTAAAACACGATACGTGCCATTGTTTTAAAGGACAAAAGAGAATGGTCATAAACACTCGAAATATTTTACTTAAATTGGTGTGATTAACCACTTAACTTCGGAAAGGTTTGGCAAAAGACCAATTATATAGTAGTGTACCTGTTGTAGGTCTTGTAGACATGATTAATGTTGCCGAGATTCAAACACTGAACCATACTCTCAATATCACCTGGTGACCAGGAGTTGTGGAAACGCTCTTTCATAACCTTATTTGAAAACGCTATCTTGAAAACATTTAGTGTAAGATAGAGTTATACTTATATTAATGATGTACATGTACACATTATTTTATCAACGCCATAGTCTTTTAAAAAAGTAATGAAGTAACACATACAACTTGCAACGTACTTCAAGCTTCGATTTACACATACAGAAGACACTCAACAGCAACATGGACCATAGTAAATGTTCCATTGGTCACATACCCATAGGAACATGGATCCCCTGAGTAGGAACACTAAACTGTAATAAGAACTAACACAGCACTTAGTCGAGTGACTTGCCGATGCTTATATGTGATTATGAAGGTAATCCCAGACAGTTTTAAGTACTATACGAAACATAACCCTCCTGATATATGCCACCTATAACTTACTATACGTAGATAACAGAAGTATTTTAATGGACTGCACAGGAAGCTGCAAACCCTTAGACAGTTTGAATTACCGGTATCAATAATGAGTAGAATTCATGTTGGAATCACCGTGTTAACGAATTCGGATCGCCTTCATATTAAGCAATTTATAAGTATTTCACACAAATTTCAAAACATTTTTGAAAAAATATCTTAATTTATATTCGCTAAATTTTAAGGCATATTTCATAGGTATAATGTCAATCATTGGGGCTATTCATGCCAATGTTGACAGTGTTTAATGTATCAACCTTAAAGGTGCATCCATTGTGTTTCATAAAATTTTATTTGGCTATAATACATTCCAACACACCACATGTGCTGTTTACAATACAAACAAATTCACTTAGCTTGCAAATTCATCCCCAATCGCCAAACATATAATATTTACTAGTTTCCAATTAAAATCGAGTAACATCATTATGCATGTGCAGAAACCGAAAGTGCACGTCCTATTTGCATGCACAGTAGTTATATGACCTATTGAACATTATCAACCCAAATTTGTTATTTTGTCTGGCGTAAATAAGATTCCAAAATTACGTTTGACTCATTGACGCGCGCCACACACGGTGCATTGTCCGGTTTTCGATCAGAAATCACTACTTTTACCTTCATATCGTCAATATACTAAGTAGAGTATCATTAAAATGGTTGTTTTCTGTAACAGTTGGTATTTCTCGATAAAATAAGACCATTTATAACGTTTGTCATATTTGACCCCAACAACACAATGGATGTACCTTTAAATGCAGTCAATAACGACAATGAAATGTATCTTCCAAGTGATATATTATTTCTGTGTAATCAAGTGATATCACCAAGAGATATAGTTTTGACAGTTCTGTTTGGCCTAGCATCATTAACTACATGATAATTACAATGCTTTGACATTATTAAGTACCTGATTCGCAATGCTAAGATAAAACACATGCTGACATCACACTGCCATGGCATCATGAACCTGATGTGGCAACACTATAGCAGGTCTCATGACAGAGGACGACTTTGGGCGATAAAATGATTCTCACCCTCGTATCGCCTGATATGAAAAATATCCATACATAAACGGTTTCTAAGATTCATGACAAAATCCAATGAACTAAGCATTTCAATATCCATCAACTGTATGTTTTAACCACTACAACTACTAAATTGCCATTTACATTCTTAACGAGTGTGTATCGGAAAGAGAGGCCAGGTATTGATAATAACAATACAAGTATATATAGAGATCATTGATGTACAGTTTATTGGCAACATCAAACAGTCGAGGCGGGTATTGTCTTCACCATAGACAGCGTTATAAGTTATAAGTTATTAGTGGTTAGTTTTCATAAAACGGTTTTATTTGTTGACAAATGGTAACATGCGCAAATGTAGGGTTTCGTCCATGAAATGACTTTTGATCCTTCAATAAAATTTCAATAGTGAAATGTCAAATAATTAGTTCATAAACGACAACGTTTGTTAAAATGTCATTGTTACATGACTTAACGTGATATCACACGAGTACATCCATACTCACTCAAACAGAATTTAATGTGCCTTCATATGATACATGTATGTATTGACACTGACATACAGGAAGAGATTAGGACAGTGAAACATCTCTTTGTGCAACTTTGAACAGAACTGGATGTTTCATCACACATACCGATACGTTACATGATGCATTGTCAATGACATACCCGGCTAGACCAGATTCAACACACCCATTATTCACTCTGTCCACTTCTGTGGCAGTGACATATGAGTTAGACATACTAATTGGACAGAGTGATAGCCATATTAATTAACAACATTTCTGGTAACAAGACACTACCATGTAAGGGTATAATGAAAGGGACACCGCGTTGATGATAAATATGAGATCAGATGTAGCTGATTAACGTGTCTAATAATGAGTCACAGACCCCCAATTTCAGACAATTGAAGTAATTAGTAATAAAACTACTGCATGTAGACAGTGTAGCGAAGCGTTACTCGTTAGCAGACAAGTTAACCAGCATAAGCAAATAAAAGTGATCTCATTTTTATCCTCGACGCAGTGTCCCTTTAAATACATTTTAACAATAGCAATAGTATCTAATTTGAGTAATATCCATATTAGTTAACGACATTTCTGATAACAAGGCACTACCATGTTAGAGTATGATTAAATACATTTTAATAATAGCATCTAATGTGTAAAATAATTTCAGTCATGTTTACAAGGATAAATGCCATTGTTTGCATGTACATTCATCGTTAAGTGTACCTTTTTGTAATGACTTTTATCACCCGACGACTCAAGGTAACATATGCTAAGCCAATTGATCGTGTTTTCGTGTTTTATCATACACTGACCTTACTCACTCTACAGTGAACTACTTAGTCTACTTACTTTGCAACAAAGAATCAATCGATTGTAAAGATTGCACTTAATCACTGCGAATAGTCAGCGGTTCTGTTGGCATAAATATGTCTCACCTTTCATCATTCACATTTTACATTGTTTAATTGAGTGTATTCATCAATGATAGTCTTATTAGCTTTTACATAGCTATATTTCCTTTAATTGAATTAATTTGGGCGAATAATTAACAGAATGCTAAACCTTCTTCCATGAAATACAACATTTTTGTAATCTGCAAGTGATTTGGTATCAAAAGAGCAAAATCAATAAGTTGTTTACTGAAAACGTTATACGCCAAGGGTCAAAGGAAACAATATAAACTTTTTAACAGAGTCAAACACAAAATATATAACTGCTGGATATTGCCAAGTCTCAATATATGTGATGAGGTTATATCTCATAAAGAACTAACCTGTTTGCATGAAATTATGATACGTAATATTGTATATCTGTTCAAAAACATCTTACTATTTTAAAGTTTTTTTGGAAATAATTCTTGCTAATTAAGGTGAAAGTTTATGACATATGAAAACTATGTCAGAACAAAATGTTGTCGTCATACTGTACTTTCTTGGACTTTAAATCTATAACGCATCATTGCTGTATGAAACAAGTCAGATAACAATTTTTCACACGCCTATCTCGCCTGGATAGAATATATATCAAAACGACGACTACTTAAAAGCAGTCTTTTTTCAGAAACATGAACTGATAATGTTTAAATAATTACAATTAGATTAATTAGATTAATATGCATTAAGAGATATGGTGTCGTTTGATCCTTTACTTATTGACGAAAAAACGCATTGTTATCACAGATATCAAAGGGGCAGTAGCACTTTTTTTTCAAATTTTATTTTTTCAAATTTCCAATTTACATTGATAGTTTATGTCATTCATATTTACTTTAGAGGGTAAAACATCTTATTACACAAAACAATTATCCGTAGTAGTAATAACAGTGTTGTGTATAAAGCAAAACTTGCATGGCGGCCATTTTATTGTGAACACATTTTATTATTTCGAATGACAAAAACGACTCCCATGGCTTTACTGAGCCATGTACAGTCAGTTTTAACTAGATTTTCCAAAGAGAGAAGGGTGTTTTACTATTGGTGAAATTATTTTTCAAATACATTTGATCGACTATTTTGAGCGAAATAACGTGTTACTGCCCCTTTAAGAAGATAAGTGGCTTTATAAAGTCCCATATTGTTGGAACCATTAATGCAAACAGTGTATTTGAAGTCATTACATGAAGACAAATTAACACCAATTTAGTCACATTTCATTTCATTGTCTGGCATGACTGTAATTTGATTGTTGTTCACTATTCACAAAGTCAGAACTGGTCTGAACCTGTTGTATCTGTGCATTTACAGTTTTACAAGGCGATAGTGGACGAGAAACAATGGAATCATTACTCTTTGGAAACGATGGCATTGACTATTCTATCCTGTATACTTTAGTAAGAGGTATTCACAAACGGGAGGTGCAATGGTTTAATGTCCTCGTAACACATTATGCTCGCTAAGTAATGCAACCCGGTGGCACATTTTACGTTCATTATATGTAAGAACGTATTAAGGAAACTCACCTATATTTGTATTTAAACTACATACAAACAATTTACCAAAATCCTAGAAAGTTTTACCGCTTCCAAATGTCAGCGACAGAAGAAGGTTTATGTCCATCGCTAAATTACTGACAATTTTTGAGTGAGAACAAGAGGATGATACATTAACATATTGAAGAAAACAGTAAATGCGTTTAATAATTAGTTAAGACAATTATTTTAAATTTTGAAAACATGATGTATTAAAGGGGCAGTAGCACGTTTTTTTGCAAAATTAATTTTTTCAAATTTCCCATTTATAATGATAGTTTATGTCATTTAAAGTAACTTTAGAGGGTAAAACATCTTATTACACAAACCAATTATCTGTAGTGATAAAAACTATGTTGCGTATAAAGCAAAAATTGCATGGCGGCCATTTTATTGTGAACACAATTTATTATTTTGTATTACAAAAACGATTCTCATGGCTTTATCGAAACATGTACACTCATTTTGAACTTTATTTTCCGAAGAGAGAAGGATGTTTTACTATTGGTGAAATAATTTTCAAAAACATTTCATCAACTTATTTGAGCAAAAAAACGTGCTACTGCCCCTTTAACATGTGTTCTTTCAATTTTTAAATATATTATTGTCTGGACGAAAAGCAATGTGTTTCTACTTCTAATTACACGCATACGTATGTATAAGTGTTTATCTGTAATGCTATGAGTACCTTTGTGGATGTATCTAACAGAAGCAGTGCAATAGGTTAAGTAAACATGCTAAACATTTAGTATACACATTCTCTACTTCATTTTGGTGTTTAACCTGATGCTGACCCCACTCGGTTTCTGGTCAAATAATCAGCTTTCTCTGCACAATATCATCAAACAATTGTAAAAAGAGCACCAGGTTACCAAGAAGTTTACACCAAACACTCTTCCTACTGAAATAATCACATGCTAATCTTCAAGAGTTAACGTTTTAGTTTGTGGTTTGATGTTTATTTGGATGTTGACCTCAATCGCTGTTTTCGTTGCAGCAGAGCATAAACATTTTAAATATTGTACCGTGTTAGTGGGAAAATGCTTTGATAGCGTTGGTACTGGGATGTGTGTACACTCTAGACCTTGAATTTACATGTTCATTGATCAATGGAAGTTAGTGTTGGTAGAAGAAGACCTTAATTAACATATATAATATAACATAAACAATAGTATTAGGAGTAGTATAACATATGTATGACCTTTTGCTGAATTTTACATATGCACATCTCTGTTGCAGTTTGTAGCCTCAATGAGGTCCGGGATTCGAATCCTAAAAGGCGGATTTAACTTGTTTCATTGAAATCCATTACCGCTGACGGTTCAATAGTTTCCTTGATGCAGATTCAAAAGTTGGGTTTGCGGTTTCACTATATAGCAAAGTTGCAATCATAATAAGGCCTTTTCATTGGAAAGATACCTAAAGTAGATATTTATAACTGAAAAAGCATTGAAAACCATGCTTGTCTCATTTTCATCTCACCTATTTAAACATGACATGTTATGTAACCCTGTTCTCATTTCGTGGATGATTACCCGTCAAATGATACTTCATTGGCAGTAATAACTTCGTTGTGGAGAAGAGACTATCTCTAACTGACACTTAGCAGTCATAAATCTGAAACTTCCTGGTCCACTATATCTCATCTAAAAGGATTTCTCTGTCTGAAAACTACAGGATAATCGTTGGTTAATATTGAAGTAATGCTCAACTGTTCTGAATTTATCACATCAAAGCAATTTGGAGGTTTATCGGTAAAGTTGTTGTACACACCAGACATACTTGATGTGCTACAATCAGAGTGATATATCAAATCAAAAAATAATTTTAAAATCAGAATACTGCTTCAGAACTGACGCCCGTGACGTAACTGTGCATTTTGAAATCTTTTGAATCAGTTATTCAAACAAACTCCCACAAATAATGTCCAGTTCCCACACAAATATGGTTTGCCAGACAATATTTTAATCCCAGGACAAAGACACGGAAGTCCTAACATACATGTAGTTTGCATAACTAAATCATAAAATTTGAACACACTAAAATCTATAATTAAGTCTGACATATTTTCTGATTTGAATAATTTGTACCAGCCGCACTGTACTAAAAGTAACCGTACTGTAATGCAATAGTTTGCTTCTGCTATCTTTTTTAACACTATTTTTTGAGAATATTTAAAAGGAAATTAAACTACTTAATGTCATGTAATGCCATAATTCAAATGACATCATAATACTATTGATATAAATCATGAAAGAATGCGAAACAATGATGCCGAGGATTGCAGACGCTGAAGGAATGTGAATGGTTTCTCTTTATTACTAACCCCTTTTTAAACCATGAAGCTACTTTGAATTTAATCATGAACAACATACGTTTGAAAATCACGTTACAGTGAACAGCCATCGTATATAGCTTGTGATGACCGTTACTCACATTGTAAGCAACTGAACGTAGTACACGACTGACGTCTAACGGACTTGGCTGAAACGGTTTTACTCACATGTTATGCAGAACTCGTGGCGACGATAATGACCTGTTACTAACCCAGGATACATTTAGAGAACATTAGCAAAAGGAAAACGAAGACGATTTCATTTTCTGATTAGGCCAACCTCTCCAGGAGGAGGAGGAAGAATTTCAAGTCAAACGTTGCCAAAAGAATAATGAAAAACGGCTGGACTCTCTTCTAGGTGGCAGGCAAAACGTCATCAGCAGTCAATGAGTGAGAATTTGAAATGTTCAAAGAAGTGTTTGCCCATCTAATTGACAGATATGGCAGCTGGTGACCAGATGTAATCACAACAAAGAAAAGGATGGGAAGCATTATCCTTTAAGAACTCTGTGTGGTCCATATGCAGCATTTGCGTCCAATTTGAAAGAGAGTGACTCCTATCATCTTACAAATTTTTTGACGACAATGACTTCGAATTCCAAGAAGCAAGGACAGCGTCCGACCAGCCATGAGAGAGATTTGACTCGGCCAGAGTTCCCGTAAAGACTCTGAAGTAAGAGGAAGACCAACGGTGGACAAAGGGAGTTCTTGCCAGTCGTAATAAAAACTGCTGGATACAGTTGTATACTTGACTGGTGAGTAATTATAGCATTTTCTGATGCCTCAATGACGATGTAGAATTTTTTGGCTGGACAATACAATGAACCTAACGTTTTGAAGACAGTTGACAATGAGCAATGGTTAGTTAAGACAGCTTTATTCCCCTACATTGCAATTTGTTTTTTTTTAATTCGTAGCGACATCAACCAATTCGCATGCATGCACTTACTGCGTTCCACCATTGAAATTATTTTCCTGTAGTTATTGTAGCACCACTTAATTTTTTTAACAATCTAGTTTCGTACTTTGCAACAGGGATTAATACAGACCAATAAGTACAAAGCACAACAACTCCATATCATTTGTACATCCCGTTACAGAAGTGGATAGACATGTCCTAAACAGCAATCCTGTGACTGGCAATTGCTGTATATTTGTATAACAAGTAATTGTCACAAACGTGACCATGGCCCCCGCCGCAATTAAGAAATGAGCTAAAATGATGGACATCTTGTACCGAGTAATGACCATTACATGTTTGATTCAATTGATCTTATATCAGGCTAAGAACATTTAAAAAGTGATCAAAGTCTCATATGATGTCTGCATATTCCCCAAATGAAGATATGTACCAAATTTGAAGACTCTAGGTGCAGCGGTTCACTGTAACATGTTTAAGACAGTATCGAATCAGAAGATGGTTTCCTGGTTGACCAGAA
Organism: Gibbula magus; assembly: GCA_936450465.1. NCBI lineage: Eukaryota > Metazoa > Mollusca > Gastropoda > Trochida > Trochidae > Gibbula > Gibbula magus. The sequence goes on from OW388300.1 coordinate 31,326,296, forward strand.
AAGCACTGGATATGTTTAATTCGTCACAGTCAGTCAGTCAGATCCAGCCTGAACCCAGTAGGCATCAACCTCCTTATGCAGCTTCACTCATTTTGGCAAACTCTCTAATGGTTAACTCGTCAGGAAAAACGTCTGAGGAAACGTTTGATTTCTAAACAATCACAAGCATGCGTGCTAAGTTGGCGGGAGTGGATAGTGGTTGACTGTGAAGGTTCCCACTACAATTTGGTGGCCAGAATGATTGCTGTTGGGAATTGGTATGTTTGTCCTACATTTAAAGTGGGCATAAGGGAAGGTCAATCTGCTTTCATGAAACATTTTCCATCTGTGCATCCAGACTAGGATAATGACATTTCAATTCTAAAAATAAGGCGAACATTTACATATTTGATGGAAAACTGACAAAGGGCTGTTTTTTTTAAAGGGCATATATCGTTCATCTCCTGTCTTCCGTTAACTTGATTTTGCATATTACTAAGGTCCATTCATCATGACAAGTGCAACTGGGTTCAACATAGGGAACACCATGAAACATGCAGAACTTCATATTTAAAAGATTAGATATGTATGGATATATTATTAAAATTAATTATTGTGTGTGTCAACGTAAATATAATATACATAAGGTGAAATACAACACGATGATAAATAGGATGCAGAATATGTTCCTGTTTTATATTAACTGTAAGTCACATGTGAACTTATTTTATTTGTCTGAAATTCATTGAAGCTTCGCACGAAAACCATCCTACAGGTAAAACAGTATTTACAGTTGTCAAACCCACATACTCCAACATTTCGTCATAATAAAGAAAATCGTCCTGTCATTATTTCAGATCCTGAAAGAATGGAGGAACATCTCACTTATTCTCAGAGACTATTTAAGACAGGATAAAACAATAATTGGTGTGATGCTTGAAGGCATTACTACCTTGATGGAGTTCGAAAATGAGAAGACTGCAATTGTGTTTTTTGTTGTTGAGTTATTGCCTTTGTTCTGTATTGTTTGGACCTGTTCATGGTATCTCCAAAGGGAACAGCTTTTCTCAGGAACAATTTGAGACAGGATAACTAAATATTGATTTGAGGCTTAAGAGCATCAATACCTTCATGGAGTAACAAAACAAGAAAAGCCTTTAAAAAGGCATGGTTGGAGGCATCTTGTTAAGGCTAAAATATATTATAAAAAGGATATGTATGTCATATGTACATATAGCAAAATGAAGAATGCATTATGGTCATTTTTGGGGGTAAAAGCTTTGATTAATAATCACACAATTAGTTATTCAATTCAAAAGTCGCAAATAAAATAATTTTACCTCGATCATTTAAGTTGTGTATATGCTTTTCAATTTATATACATTATTTATTCATAAATAAAATAAAATTATATATAATCTATCATGTGAAAATGAAAATGAACATTCAACTTCCCCGATTTATTTTAAAGCGCAACTCCCGGGTGCTTTTGCTCCAATTTTGAAGTAGGCCTATATTATGAAATTGATCAAAACGTTGTTGACAGTTGTGTCATTGTTAGATTCCAGCAATAAGAATATGTAGGCCTATTTTCCCTGAAACACGCAGTCAACCATTTGTTAAACATTTGCAAATTTAAAGTATACGAATTCGATTGATCATGAAGCATATTCTGTTTATCTGTGGAAGGAAGGCATATGGACCTTTTTTAATACAAGGATAATCGCCCGGTATCCTCATGCTTGGTGCTATCAGTTTGGACATAAATATGGTTCTATCCAATATGCGCTTATACATGTACAAGCTTCGCTATCATTAATTCAATAACAGTACATTGATTAGGCCTACCATTATGCAAGTCTGATTGGCATTGAAAATATTGATAACTGAGTGGAAGGTTGGTGTGTTGATTGACAACCACTAGTATCGTTTAGTATATGCTTGCTCCGCGAGTATAACATTAGCTTGTAAAGTTTCTTGGATTTTCCGAAACTGCAGTGCGAAATTATGCACTTGAATTGGTACATGTCTGCTCATGGAGGTGTAAAATGGCTTTGATTTGAAAAATCTTATGTTTACTAACATTTAGACTCAGAATAACACAACGGTCGTTTCTATTTTAGATGTTTAGACAAAATCTCTTTTCGCAGTAAAAGGGGATAATTATTTCGGATAACCCACATGGTCACGTGGTTACAAATTTGTTACAGCCGTGTTCGTTGGTCATATTCTTTTTCCAAAGTATGAAGAGGCCAAGCATGATTGGTCGAAAGTTTATTTTGAATATTCCAACAGTAATATAACGTGAAATCCAACTGCGTATCAGGTTGGAGGCGGTTTGCGCCTCCAACCAATAAGAATCGTGTTATTATTTTTTCATTATTTCATTATTTTTTTGTTATTGCCGTCGATCGTTTTCTTAAACTCTGTTCCAGGTATCTTCAAAGGGGAAAGCTTTTCCCAGAAAGTGTTTCAGATAGGATAACCAAATTAAATGTGTGGCTTGAGGATATCGATACCTTGATGGAGTTTGAAAATTAGAATCGTGTGATAATTTTTCCGTTTTTCAACTGTGTTTCAGGTATCTTCAAAGGCAATAGCTTTTTTTATAGAAACTGTTTAAGATCAAATCAGTTGTGTGAGTTCTCGGTATCGATACCTTGATGGATTGAAAATAAGAAGTGCACAATTATTTATTTTTCGAAGTTTTGCCCTTGTTCGAATTTCTTAGATCTGGCGTTGTTGATGACTATGTCTTCTGGTTGGTGTGAGTAAATCGTTGAATTACCTTTCGCAAATCATGTTAGGCTATTTGATACTGCAGATGATACGTTCAACGTTATGTTTATATTTACACAATAAAGTGTGTTTGTTTATTCAATCACATACAAAAAAACCCATAACAACTAGTAGCTGAAGATATATACTTTTCATTTAATAGTAATAGTAATATACCATTTATATAGCGCATATATGCATACACATTGCATGCTCAAAGCGCTGTTCGACATATTACCCCTGGCCAACGAGTACAGAACACTCTCGTAGGAGACTACAACCGGTCAGGCGCTCAAGGTTCAAATTCAGACTACCATCGTATCATACCAGGTACCCATTTACTGCTGGGTGAACACAGGCACACTTCGAACTAAGTCACTTACCCAGGTCTTTCAACTCATGTCTCAGTGTTGGGCAGGGAAACTCTCAATTTATCCAGCAATGAAGCAGGTAACCTACCCATGCGGCGAGCCGCGCCCATTGTTGCTGAACTTCACTGATAGCGGTCGACTGAGCTATGCACAGGACCACGTTAATTAATTAACGTTTTGTCTCATTATGAGGAAACGTTTTCCTCGTTTCAATTAATTGCACAGACGGATAGGAACACATCCATTGTCCTTGTCTTTCAACTGACTATGTCTTAACAGTTGTAAAATGACATATATAAGTGTTCATAAAATTGTTTTTGACTTAGATACGAGTGCAAAAACCGTATGAGCTTCCCCTTTGTCTTACTATGATTTTATCTTTGACAATTGGCACCTGCCAGACGAGCAAAATTGTCTGGTTTTCAATCAAATAACTCTCGGCTGTATAATTTTATACTATCACTTTACTGATTCGACTAGCAATACTATTTTAATATTAAACATCATGTAATCCTAACTTCTCGATAAGTTAACACCATTGATAATGTTTGACAAATAATTTGACTCTTACACTTTACTCTGTGTCACTTTTAATGCAATGGATTGTTTTTAGTTCATCATTTTAGACAAATATGCACTTCTTTCTAAACTTTGCTATATTCTAATTATCATGTTTACTATTAAGGATACAATGTATATGCAAGTATTCCTAAACATAGAATTAAACTTATTTACATATCATAATTTTTTTCGTCGAGGAACTCCATTCAAACTCCAGTTAACATATTTTAAAGAAAATAAACCGATTCCATTTTAACCACGATTGTTGTTTCAAGAATTTTGAATATATTGCAAAATGGACATTGCAGACAAGATATGAGAGATTAATTTATTTGAAATATAATGGGGGATCTACGCATGTATGTATAAGGGTTGTTAACAGTTTGATTAAAAGAGATAGATGAATCACAAACATTCACACTAATTCAAATTGGTAACAGATGTTATGAGGAATCGGTGGAACACCAATGGAACTTATTAATTGTCAGTTCCCCATCATTTAGGTTTTCAATGCACTTGCAAAGTACTGGTAATTGAGGAAAAACACATCTACTTCAAAGACATATAAGCAGTTATCAATCTAAAAAATATTACCTATTTTATAATCTGAATACAGATGAAAGGACAGAAAACGTTTGATCATTGATTCGTTTGGCTATCAACTATAGAAATACTGGGACAGTGCCACTTTTCTGTCAAGATATGGGTTAAATACTGTAGTTCTCATTAGATATGATTTATTTTATCTTTAGGCTTATTATTTTTTCTTTGACACTGACATTTGAATCAATTTCAAAGTGTCATCCACTGTATTATTTCTTAGGTATCAGCATCCACTGGGGGGTTGTCCTGAACCTCAATAGGACAGTGTTAAATACCTTATCAACAAAAACCTCCAGGGGGTTTACTGATGTCATGAAAGTATACTGAGCGTAACTAGAAACCTGACACTCATATTTGTTTTATCCTAATCTTGTTCGGGGAAGAAATAAGTCGAATCTTGTGTTATATAATTGATGCTAGAGGTGTACGGACGGACGAACGGGGCGGGTGGCAACGCATAAATTAACGTATTACAATACACGTCAAGGACGTAAACACGATATTCACGTGCACAGGGTCACGTGATCAACACAGGTAACGCGTATGCACTCAAATCTAATCGCACGTGTACTGTGTAACAGGAAAAACACATTAAATTAACGGAAAAACATTATTGACTGAATGCCACGACTCACGAATACAGAACGTGAGCGTGCTATGGGTAGGCTGCACGCCGGACAATCCGTTGGGGAAGTTGCACGCGCATTTCGATGCAGCCGACAGATAATTCATGAGCTCGGATCCCCGTGTGCAACAGACAGGGGTGATTGCGGATCGTCCGAGGCAAGGACGTCCGCGTGTGACGTCACGCCGAGAGGATGGACAAATTCCGTTATGCCATTTCCGTAATCGATTCGAGACTGCTGCGTCTACGACCAGACACTTGTTCAGAGGTCGGGTGTCACCATCCACTATCAGGAATCGACTGCGGGCTGCTGGTCTGCGAGCCAGGAGGCCCTACACAGGACCCATTTTGACGCCATTTCACCGTCACCAACGTCTGGTATGGACCCGACAACACGCAAGATGGAATGAGAATCGCTGGAATAACGTTGTCTTTGGTGACGGTCACGTTACACACTTAGGTTTGCTGATGCCAGGTTACGAGTGTGGCGTAGAACACGAGAACGATATACACAGTGTTGTGTTCGGGAGGTGGACAGATTTGGCGGGGGCAGCGTTATGGTTTGGGGATCTTTCTGTTCCAATGGTCGTTCCCGATTGGATGTCATGCAGGGCAACCTTACTGCCGCACAATACAGGGACCAAGTTTTGACACTGGTCCTGATACCGTTCATGCAACAACATGGTCCAGTGCTGAGTTTTCAACATGATAATGCCACACAGCGATTTTGACGCGCAATTTGTTGCGTGACGCCGGTATCGACGTCATGGAATGGCCATCTCGTTCACCAGACCTCAATCCCATAGAACACATCTGGGATGAATTGGGAAGACGATTGAGGCAGCAAATCAACCCACCCCAGACTCTGCAAGCTCTTGGACAGGAACTGGTCAACCAATGGCGGCGACTTCCGGTACGGGTCTTCAGGGGAGTTCTGCTGACGATGGACGATGGTGTGTGGCTGTGGTGGCTGTATGAGGCGGTCAAACGCGTTATTGACTTCAGAATGTGCCATGATCTGATGATGTGAAGTTCGTTTTGTGGGGTCACGTTACATCAAGCGGTATTACGCAATAAAGTGATAAAGGAATCTACTCGTGTCAATCTGTATTTCTTCTCAAATGATTTTATAAGGTTTATAGCCATGCACCCAGTAATCAATGTGTGAGGTCAAATTTGAACAGTCTCACGTTTCTAGTTACGCTCAGTATATAACACGAGATATTTGATACATCAGACAGATAACTGACCTATTTTCTTTAAACTTTTTTAGTGTAATTTTTTAAATGAATTTTTTTAAAAACACAGACAATATTTGAATTGTGAAACCCTCTCTCCCTCATAACATCAGTGACATCATATTAATAGCAATTTACACATTCTAATACACATTGACGATCTGAAGGTAGTAAACAATTCATGAAATAGACGCTGATTGGTTGAATTTATTTTGTTTACATATGACTTTTTTTTTTTTGTTACTGGGGAAATTATGAATTATGTATACTACATTGATAAGACAAGACAGTTAGTACATATATTTGTTACTAACTTGATGATAAGTATTGCCGTGTACTTATGCAGTAAGCTATGAACAGAAACATTTACATCTGGTTTAATGTGCATAATGTCGTACATTTATGATGCACTTGTAATGTTTTCCTTAATTTATAATGACAGTGCGAGGATCACCTATTAATACATTTTACGCACATGAAATAAATGTGTTAAAGGGATGGTAGGTACTTTACTGACCAAACCCTTTGCACGTGTACCGCTCTATGAGTGTGGACTGCGTTCAACTCCTAATAAAATCTTAAATCTGTTTTTTCTTAGTGGAGTGCAGTTGACTATAATTGAATACTAATGGCTCGTTTTGGTAACTGGTGTTTCTAGTAAGTGACCAAGTTTCAAGTGATAAAGTGTATATTAACGGGTAGAATTTCTCTGAATCTGCAATCCATCGATAACGAAGAAATAAGAATGTACATGACTTTTATCCCTTACACCATCAGAAACTCCAACCACTTCTCCAAGACGATAGATGTGTGTGAGTCCGCTTCCTGTTCAGGTAAGTCACATACAGAGATATGTTACGGTGTAGCAGTTTCACAGGACAAAAAGTGGTGGAATCTGATTTCTGGATCCTCCTAGAAATTGCCGGATCCCTAGGAATCCGGAGGAATCCGGAAGGATCCGGCAAGCGGATTCCACCACATTTTGTCCTGTGTTCAAGTGCTTCCCATGATATCCCATCCTATTATCGTATTGGATTTATATAACTCGTGACCTATTTTATGTGACGGGTATCATATTATATTTGATATTTAGGGAATTTGGATTGTAATAAAGATTGGCTTTATTTAATTTAAGTTCAATTATATGTTTTGTTCGTGTGATATGACGTTTGAAAATTTCATCTACAAGCCAGTGTTTGTATTGATATTCTTATTTGAGATTAAGTCTAATTCATCAACAGTAAAATAATGGCCAGACTCCGAATGTAAGATACACTGGTACTCTCATACATATCATAAGATATCGTAGAAGCAAATTATGCCTTGCTGTTGAAAATATATGTCACTGGAAAATATCTACATGGTCCACTTATATGATATTAAGATTTCACACAACCTATGCGCAGTAATTACTTAATTACAGAAATTTAAATCTATGTCCAATTTGGTATAAATTTCACCAGGTAATTTGAATTTATGAGATGAACTCTGTCTGATTTTTTTTACAAATTGGTTGATTAAATTAATCATTGGGACTAGTCGAGTTGTACATGAATCATGATTAATTATGTTGCTTTTGTTGAAGACTTTTGAATAATTTTAACTGACAGTTGCAAAATAAATAACATTGACTTGAATTAACAAACTATCAGCTATTATTTTCAATGTACTATTTCTTTACACGTTTACAATTTTCCACAGCGAACAAGGTCAACTAACAAATGAGAGGAATCGAACCCCGGACCTCTTTATTAAATGTCAAACTCGTTCAGCAGTGTGGTGTCATCTGTACAGGTACCTTGTTAATTTGATTTTCATTCGAATAATCATCGTGTAGCGTGGGGCATGCGAAAACACGATAGCTCAGAGATGTTTATACTGTCAGTTAATATGTAAATGAGTCATTTGGCATGTTTTAGTAGGTTAATGTCTTCTGTATTCGTATTTGCTTTCAAATAGTGTGCCTTCCCCCAATTACCTTTTAGAAATGAAGAGTACTAAAATTACGCCTATGACACAGTCAATAAAATCCATTTCATGAGAAAACTGAACTATAAGTCAGCATTCACGAGCACCTTGTCAACCTGTATACTTTGGTGTAAAGGGTTAATATTTCTTCTTGTAGTGGTTCCATTGTAAACAATATGTACGATGCATCCAGAATGAAGTTCCATTTAGATACTGCTTCTCATTATTGTTTGTTCAGACCTCATTTCAATATTTCATGAAAATAGAATTTTATATTCATTAATTAAGAAACGGTCTAACGAACCTTTGTCCAACAGTGATTGCAGTGGTATCAATAAAGGCATAATTCTCTCATTTTCTAAAAGTATTTCCTCTGAAGCAATGCATAAAACAGTTGTAAAATTGCACTCAACATGTGTTAGTGTTTGGACAAGATGATTTCATCGTTGCTCTTCACCCTTTCCGTTGAAATCTCCATGGAATCCAGTAATGCTGGTCGGTGTAGCAGTTACCTTGAAATCAGTGTCAATTGCTTTTCTATTATCAGTGATACATTGTTTATAACTGGTATATTATGTAGGTTTTTCTATGTATATCTTTGCTCTTGAGCTTCAGTTTGCAGGTTGTTTGAAGTTTTATTCACCGAAATAAACAGGGATTTGATAATGAACCACTTCGTGCCACTCGTGCTATATCTACTTTTGTGACAGCAACGTTATTCTAACTAATTTCTTTTGACTCATAGCAATTACGTTCAGAAATTGTTAATACACTATGTTTAAGTGCTTTGTAGCTTCTTTGTTCGTCTAATATTGACTTCATGATAAAGGGGGCGGGATAGCGCGTTCGACTTCGGATCAAGAGGTCCGGGGTTCGAATCCCACCAGGGGCATGGCAAGTTGGTCTGCAGTAGAGAACTGTTCTACACCCAGTAAGGTTTGGGTGCAATGCTACACTGAATTTCAGGGTAGTACTACCCATGGTTCGCTAGTTCCAGCCGATGCTCGCAGGTTTCACCGTATTGCATAGCCACATGGCGTTGCGGGCTTTCTCCCTGCCATAATACTAGCAGCCGCGATATAAGTGAAACAAAGCGGCGTTAAACCCAAATCACCTCACCTCACCTTCATGGTATATTCCCTGAACTGCAGGACAGGGTTCTATCTAACATAGCTGTCAACACTGTCTCGGAGCACTGTCTGGTCGTATATACAAAAAATGGTAATAACACTACATGTAAGTGTATTGAGTCTCAGTTCAGTCTTCCTGTGTGGGAGGACTTATAATCATTACTCATTTTAGAATATGACAAATGGAGTATTTATTAAAGTTAACAGTTGCCGTTTGAATGAAAGTGCTCGTGTGAATTTAATTTGTTGACTTCCAAGCAACAATCTTTCACAACTCCATGTAAACACTGCCATTTTTTTTTTGCTCTTGGATAAATTGATCATGGTTACGTGAGTAACTCAATGTTGAGAGCATCAATTCATGACATGTGATCCAGAACTGCAAATATCGACATTTTGTCTAGCTAGCTACAGAGACCACTCATTGTTAACCAACGTTATCTATACTATTTCATTTGCAGACAATAACTCCTGCAAGGGGTCAAACTAGTTGAATTGCTGTCACTGCTAACATTTAAAAATGTATTTTAAAAATATGTATTAATTTTTTCAAGAGGATCACATTGGCTGTATTGTATACCAATGTAACAAAGAACATAGAATTAAAATTACACCGTGAAGCATTTGTTATATTTTCAATTTCAAAGGTGACAGCGTTTATCAAACTTCAGTATCAGCCTAAATAGGAAGCAGAAAGCAATTTAAACTCCTTTTAAAGGCATAATAGAGATTTTCCACATGAGATCAGTAGGTTGTAAATAGCACTGTGTATCATCGTACACCGGAAGTAGAGAGGTGTACATCGAAGATATGTTTGTAGAGAGGAGTAGAAAACAAAACACATGGTATGTAACCGCCGATTTATCCTATTGCTTATTAAGTTTTGTACACAGTAATGAATACATTAGGAAAAATAATACAGTTTGTGAATGCGGGAGGCTGTTTTAGTGTACTGCGGCAGATACAAATAATCCAAAACTTGCTTTGCTCATCGACCCTATCGAAAATGTTTATGCGATAGAGATGTTTTACATGAAAATTTGACAAAAATATATAAAATTTTTTAATAAAATTCACTGGTATGCATAAATTGACTCCTGCAGAAAGGATCCCATGCCTGGGAAATGGTTTCAGGTTGTTTTCTAGAGCGATATGTTGTTTTTTCCTTCCGTAGCTTGTGTACCGTTTGTATCATAAATTGCAGCTTGGCTGTACCGTTTGTAGTTTCGGTTCATGTACCGCTTGTAGATTTACGCAAGTAAACAGTAAAACATTTCTGACTCACAAAAGCAGCTCTTCGCGTAAGACATATTGTTTCTGCATCACTTACAGGTTATGTTCCATATAAATGTACGTGTATGTTGTCATTAATGAGCTTCCCTCGAAATAGGCTTATTGGTTTCTGGCACTTTTGAAAAAAAAACCAACACACTGATAACTCATTGATGGCCAGGTTTGCACTACGAAATAATATGATTGGTATCGTTGCAAACTATGTCCACGAAATAATATAAGACCAGATAACATCAGTTAAAACAGCAAAAGTTCGGTATTCCAGATCGAAAACTGGTCAGCTGACAACAATGAACGACAGATATATGTTGTAATTGTCAATATTCTTTTAACTGTTCTGTCACACAAGGGGACATTTCTGTAATCCATATGACATCATCCTTTTTTTCAACATCTGTATCCACTGGGTCGCAGTCATCAGATGAGTTAGGAGCAGTATTTTCAATGTTTACCCTACCTTATGAATTTAATTGGATCTAATAACATTTTTGTAAACGTTCACTCCGTACGTTCCCTGTCTTGGGAAACTCGCAAAGGCATCAGTGATCTAAAGTTACCTGTGCTAACTTGCATGTTAAAGCCTTTATCGCAATTAGGAACCTAATGGACTTGTTCAAGAAAGACATACTAACCTTATACTCACATTTAATCAACGCTTTTTTTCTATGTAACAGTATTTTCCATTCTCGTATATGCTCTCTCTCGCACTTTTTCTCTCTCATTTGATGTGACAATTGAGAGAGGAACATTTGCTAGATATATCCTTTGTTACCCAATTATATTTTATTAGTATCTTATTATTTTCTATACGCTTCTGAACATTTATGTTTGAGCTCTAAGTAATTGCTCAACCGAAATGTATCGATTAGTATTTGACTAATGGAATCATTCCAGTTTAGCGCGAGTAACGTATCTGTGTTATGACAGGACTTTAATTACTCTCGACAAGACACAAGTGAGCTTCAGTTACTGAAGTTTGTGTTTCGATGTTCATAGAATATCTAACTATAACAGTATTGTGGTCATTTGAGTGATACATATTTACAAGTGGGCAGTGATCACCGTGTAAAAAACGTTTTCAATCATACCCTGCAGGAGTGTACTCTGCAAAATCGGTCAGATTCTTGATCTATACATTGATTGAATATGTTTCCCACCCCTGTTTAGAACATATTTCTGATGTTATTCTGAACAGAAAGGTTTTTTTGCCTGCACTCAATCTTTTCAGAATCACGATTTCTCTTTCATGGTGTGTTAAAGGCATGGTTGATAATGTCATAAGTTATATCCTCCTTTTCACAGTTCTTAAAATATACATAATGAATATATAATTTGTCACCCCTTTGAGACCTGGAAATGAAGGATACGGATGTTACAGATGATTTACGTTATTCCGTAAAAACACTACCAACGGTACACAAAATATCTACAAACTGTACACAAAGGAAAATCCACACCGATGTTTTACAGACGGAAAAAACAAACTTTAATAGCATATTGGTAGAATTCACACTGCGTTAGGTAAATATGATACTTTTTTAAAAATGATCAAAGTGTGTGAACATATGCGACTCAAAATACAACCTCCAGACTGAGCAACGCGAAAATACAACGATATACGTATATATAATAACCCACTAGCAATGTTGTTCTTTATCGTATACGCGAAAGGAAAACATTCAAGGCAAATTTTAATGTGATGACTATCTGTCCTTGGTGTTATTTCCAAATTAAGCTGCAAATGTTGCTATTTTCCTCCTCTCTACAAACATATCATCGATGTACACCTCTATACACCCGGTGTACGATGATACACAGTGATTAGGTATGATTTACTCAAATTGATCCCAGAGATGTCAGAAGAGGTCGATATCAGGCCAAGGTAGCCTCTCAACACTTTCTGTCTTCAAGAATTCGCCCTCTCTCCGAGTTGGATGGACAGGTACGTTGAAGTCCATAAAAAAACGAGAATGATGCAGCAATGGATTTTGAAGAGTTGTTCTGTACATCCTCTGTTTGACATTCTTATATCAAGCAGATGAATTATGGATTATATTAATTCAGTTGTCGTGGTTTTGAAGATAGGAGTGTCGCTATCACTCATTTAATTATTCAACACTGACACACTGATATTAAATCAACGACTCGTGTACACATATTACGTTTAAATATGTACATTATTGTTTAAAAGAAAATCCAGTTCAAACTCACGAATGTGAATTACTGTTTTATATCATTTTTTAAGTTTTACCGTTTCAAAACAAATTTAACGAAACAATATACATGTGTTTGAAATTGTAATTTTTAACCTTTTTAGCATATTAAAGAGAATCGAATAATGTTCGGTCTGTTAATAATAAACATGAACTATCTGTTACAATGTCTATCAATGTAAAAAAAATATTGATTCATGAGATGAATACTATGGATACATGTTACTTTGTGCCTCTGACACGATCAAGGTGAAAAATAACAAGTTCTTTATTTATTTCTCCCGCCAGGGGCACGGCAGCTCTGTCTGCAGTAGAGACCTGTTCTACACGCAGTAAGGTTTGGGTGCAATGCTACACTGAATTTCAGTGCAGTACCACCAATGGTTCGCTAGTTCCAGCCGTTGCTCGCAGGTTCCATCGCAATGCATAGCCACGTGGCGTTGCGGGCTTTCTCTCTGTAATAATACTAGCAGCCTCAATGTAAGTGAAATACGCCAAGCGGCGTTTAACCCTAACTCACCTCACCTCACCTCTTTATTTATTTCTCAAGTTTCCGTGATACTGCTTGCCTCTTCTTATTTTGGATGAATAAAGAAGTTGTCATCATCATGTTTGTCTTGTATTTAATTCATTCTTGTTAATGAAATGTACCTAAGGAATACTACTTTGAATACATTGCGTTAGTATGTTAAATTAATTTCTTGCCAGACAACATCATAGGTCATGAGTGTTTGAAATAAATGTTGCGACTTCAATTGGACTCATTCTTGATAAGAAGTTTCAGCTTATTTCAGACTGTTTTGGTAACAAATACTGACTACGATTAAACCATTTTACCATTTTAACGGATCTTAAACTACCTTATATATAAAAAGCCATTCCCTCCTAACATAGGTCACTCAAGTCAATTATTCTCAAGTAAACTCTCTTGCAAGTGAAGTGAAGATAATTCTGATTGATTGCATTTAAAGTTAGTTATGCAATCAAGATTGTAAAGATGACATTTGGCATTGATAAATTACAAACGTTTAAAGGGGCAGTAGCACGTTTTCCCGGTGAAATAATTCGATGAAATGTAATTGAAAAATGATGTCACCAGCAGTAACACACACACGGAAAATCAAGCTAAAAAATTAGTGTACATGGTTCCGTAAAGCCATGGGAATCGTTTTGTATCATTCGAAATAATAAATTGTGTTCATAATTAAATGGCCGCCATACAATTTTTGTTTTATATGCAACACTGTTTTTACCACTACGGGAATTTGGTTTGTCTAAGAAGATATTTTACCCCCTAAAGTAAATATAAATGACATAAGCTATCATTATGAATGGGAAATTTTAAAAAATCAAATTTGCAAAAAACGTGCTATAGCCCCTTTAAGCAACGTTTTCACGTTTAATGTGTGATCCCCAAAGTATGCTATTTCAATTTGTGATAACAGTTACTATACGCATGATGATAAATATAGCAGAACATAGGTTATGTATAATTTATGTGTATATACAAATTAGAAGGGTTCTTTTCAAGGAAAGACCTTTGAAGTAACTTTGTCGATTTAAGCCGTGATTTCATTGGATATAATGTAAAGAAAGAACTCTAGTACAATTTGTTTCGATGTTAGGGAATTTATCTCGAAGCTAGAAATATGTTTGTAACCGATTGAAAGTTATTCAACGATAGGGACATCATTATGTACTACTTTTGCTTTCAACCTATAGAGCACAATCAACCCTCTCGCAATGTTTTTTACTCATCATAATGTTCCATTTTCATGAATGTATTTTATTCCCTCAATAAAATCAAAAGCAAAAATAATTGAAAATAGACGTTCTCAACTAAACTACACTAAACTAAAAAACAATAATATTTGTTCTCAACTTGAGTCATAAAATAGTTAATAACTCTACCAAAAATGAAGTATGGCTTGGTTTTGGAACAATTGTCTTTCAGAATCGTCATGCAGAATCAGTAGTGATATTACCACAAGACAAAAAATGGTCGAATCCGATTGCCGGATCTTTCCGGATTCATCCAAAAATTGGCAGATCCGGGGCAATCCAGAAGAATCCGGAAGGATTCTGCAAGCGGATTCCACCACTTTGGGTCCTGTGTACCAATGTCTAGCAGTACACATATAATTTTCACAGTAATACATTGCAACTAGAAAGGTTTAACAAAACGCCCCGTCAGGGAATCATGAGATCATTTTACCGACCCAGACGAGTAAGAGAAAGTCAACTAATTCTTATAAAATTGGATTAATTATCCCATTAAATGTTCCCCTGGGTATTAAAATGGTCGCCTTCACGAGGGAAGAAGAAATAGAGAAAGAACAGCGACTAAGATGTAATTACTGAACTTGATCCATTATTCACAAGCCCATATAATCATAGACACCAAGCCATGACCCTGATGCTCGATTTTGGACAAATGTCAGACCCATTTACAAGGGTACTTAAGCGTTTGCTATCGTCTTTTAGGGGAATTTGACAATATCATCTCATCAGCGAATGAACTCTCTGTATGCATTAGTATATGTCATTTGTGGACTGCTGAGTTCTACGAGGGAACAGTCGCAGTTTTGTTATCTTCATTCTATATATATTCCGTAACTCCATCATATAATTACAAGATAATTACATTTGTTACAGACGAAAGAACAGTATTCCCAGAGACAATCACATTAGCTTCACTCCCTACATTCATGTCTTGTCTCGACAAGAACTACCTTCACAAACTGCACACTTACACATAACTTCCTATACATTGCAACTGTGCGTTCCTTCGTTACCTTCATATCAGTTTACACTTAAGGCAAGCTTATCTCTTCCCACCGACCGTTTGAAAATTACCATTTTCTCCCAAAAGAATTGTTCAAGTCATATCTTCCCACGTTACCTCTGTTCTTTCGGGGCGACATATAATTCAGAATGGTTGATTGTGATATCAGCTATGTTGTTGTAAGTTGAGTATTAATTTTTTTTCCGGAACCGTTTCTTCACCTACAAATGTATTCGGTGTGCACATAATGTAATTAAAGTGAACAGTCAGTCGAAAATGTATATCTAGTTTTTATATTCATCAACATAAAGGTACACTTAAATTGTCAATCAGTGTTTTATTGTATGAAAAGTTATAGACCCATATATATGTACGTTTATAAACAAAAAGATGGTTAACAAACGTTAAGAACAATATTCAGGTAGAGTGTGTATACATTGTAATTTTGAATTGGAAAGTTGGATTCATACAATATACCAATTTCCGAACATTAAATATGGAAATTAAGAAAGAGTGGCTGCAGATAGTGAGCTCTGGCGTGTTCATAGATTAGTCTGGCGTACATGAAGATTAGGAATAAAAAGTACAGTAATATTGACAAGCGAAACTTCAATTACCCTTTAAAGTGACCTTTACCAGTAATAGTTCTTGTTCCTGGCGAATATGTATCTAAAGCATGTATCTGATAGTTGGTCACGTTATCTACCAATACGTTACTGTCTATTGTATATTCTTGGAACCTTAAAGTACATTGTATAACATTATCATACAACATCACTGACATTAGATTATTATACATAGTTTTATTTAGATGGATTGTAACCATGCCTTATTCATACACATAATGACTGTTATTGAGTTGACACAATATTTAAATTGATGTGGTTTGCTCTTCAATTATAGTCAAAATAGCTCAAATATCTGTTGCACCCGTTTCATGTCAAAATGCACTGGACAGCCTCCAAGACATAAATGTTCAACATAACATAAGCATCAACATTAACCATTTTACCAACGACTCGCCATTATAAGCATTTATCTTTGTTGCCATGAATATGTTTAAATATCTTTAAAAATTCACAGTACACAGACATGGTATGTTGGTCTTCTCGGTGAAATAATCACCATCTATCTGTGTTTTGTCATCAAGGAACAAAAGTGCATTGTTTGTCATCCTTGCCCCCACTCACCCTTAATTTTACTCATACCAATACTTCTTATATGTATATGTATAATGACTACAGTTGTTTTCTATTGTTGGGGGAAATTGACAGGAAATTATGTATCAAAATATTGACACTCTTCCATCTCCATGACATCGTTTACCCCGTTAGTAGTGCAGAATTAACGTTTTTATCGTTTTTTATCGATTTACCTTTGTCTTGACATACATACAAATAGTTAAATTACTTTTGAACCTTTTTTTTCATAATCAATTAATTGGGCATTTTTATAAATATTTGGAAAATAAATTCCCTATAGATTTCACATTTGTTTCGATAAACTCGTGATGACCATTATTTTTCTTATGAATTACTATATTTTACTGATCATCTTGGTTGGTTATGAAACAATAGATGATTAGTTTATTCGAGATATTCTATGACTAAACCACGACATAATATTGTTGGTGATGCATTCATTCAGTTTGTAGCTAACACTTCTTGATAAGAGAAAGGTTATGCGAAAACGATAAAAATCGTAAACTTTATTTCACTTGAGAATAAGTGTATGTTCTACTGTACTATGAAACCCACATAAATATAAGGAACACACGTCTTGATAAATATTCGAACACCCCCTATCACAATATAGGTTTGTTAATATGTTGTCATCAATAACTCTTATAAAGAAGTTATGCCTATGTTATGCCATGCCAGGAAAATGTTTTTAAATCCTAAGTTTATTATAAAATTCATGCAAAATATACTTGCTCATGAATGTATTTCCCCTGTAGTCTCTCAGGAGATGAATCTATAATTTTGACGAGGAGAAAGGACTATAAATATATAATGTCACAGAACCACATATTCGATAGTTTTCATTTACATTAGAGTAATTGTGGATTTTTTAATTTTACCATTGCGTTTGGGAGAGTACAGGCATGCACGAATGTGCAATTAAGCCATAAAATGTTCATACACGTGATACCCATCGCCCTGAGTGAGTTTCTGTCACCTGAGTTATATAGTTTGTGTATTTACAATTCCAAAAATAATATTTGGCATAATATTCTCTTCTATATGTCACAATGTAAACGGTGTGGTATTTTCATATATTATGTGTATATGCCTCTTTTGCCAAATTGCTATTCTTTCAGCGCAGGTTCCGGTGTTTTTTCATCTGTGGCGATCAACACGTTTGGAATAGAGAAAGACTTCAAACCATCTTACCACGTCTGTATTTCCGAAGTCGAAAATGCCTTCTCATTATAATCCAAAACTCAAAGCTCTTTATGTATGGTAATACATATCTCTATACATCGACCTAGATATCAAGTATCAAATCCTATATATCAAGGGCAATACAGTCTACAATCATCACGTGTTTGACAAGGCCATAGGCTTCCGGAATCCTGACGCTAAATCTCTTCATGGATCCCATGAGATTTTAACCAAATGCGTTGTAAGCCACATCAATTTAAACTAAGCACGTTCAAGGAATTCCTAAACTAAATAGCACTATTTCAAAGTACCAGTTTACTCATAGAGTTGAAATTACTACTTTGCAAAAAGAATGAATCATGATAAATAATATTGTATATCAGTGTGCTGCATTATACAACACAAACTAGAAAGTCCTCTTTCACACATCAAAGCAGTGTGACCATTTCTATGAGTTATTATTGTTTGTAATTGGTAGAAAGCTTCCGCATATTTCAATCTAAATTGAACATTATACATATACAACACATAGTAATAAGAACGTTTCAATTCAATGTGATCAACATACCATCTCCCAACATACACACAATCCTTTGACTCACATTACTTAATGATCAGGATCATTAGAACAGAATAGAACTTTATTACGCTCAGGCCGAGGGCCTCGGCATATGAGGTACAAACTGACAGTATAATACATAATTATAGCGGATAAGTGATTAGCCGGAAGATTTTACAATTTGCATTATAATTTTACAAAATTAACTAAGTTTTTTTAATACAGATATTCTTTTACACATGAACAGTTTTTGCAATTTAAGCATGTTTGGATTTTTTGACAGTAAATGTGGTATGTACAAACTTCTTTGTTCAGCAAAGTATGAACAAATAAAAATATAATGGAATTCATCTGCAACATCATCAGTTAAACACAATTTACATTTTCTTTCAGATATAGGTATCTTATTCCATCAGGACTAAAAAGTTTCATTAAATAAACCAGAGTTTTGCATTTTCCTTATGGTGTGAATATAAACATTATTATGTTAAGTATGAAGTCGGCCAAGACTACCAATTAACATGTCGTATAACTGATAGCATAATAAAAATAAGTACCAAAAAAAGATATTTCTTATTGAAGTACAGATATATTTAATTCGTTTGGGATTAATTCCTCTTAACAGTTGGATAAACAAATCCAAGGCCCCCGTTGCATTGTAAACGTTAAAATCATATCTGAGATCCTCATAAAAGTGGCACTGTGAAATGAAAATGACATCAACAAACCCTTTGAAGCAATTACGTTTTGTTTTTCTCTTCCGCTGATCAGCTGTTGTGTTAGAGAAGCTGTGATGGTATTCATGATACAAGTACAAGGGACTTCATTCGAAATGTGCCTCTGTTCACTCAGCAGTACTATTGAGTACCTGGTTTGGAATTGCAGGCAATGTGACAGATAACCTTCGAGCGCCTTAATTGGTAGCCCAGTTTGCATACTCCAAAGGGAGTTGAGAATGAAAAAGGAACGGTGTTGGTCTTACACCAGGGTAATAATGTGTGTAGCGCTTTGAGCATGGCCGTTTGTGTTGTGGAGTTTAGCGCGATATAAGTATCCTCATTATTATATGATTAAGCGTTTACTTATATGCTGATTGATTCTTAATTGGATGTTGGAGTTATTTATTTGGAGTCATCTCTACTGTGTTGATACATGTATATGCCAGTATTTGTTTTCCATGAACTAATCATCATTCTATTGCCCCATTGTCACAGATAGTATATTTTGTTGAGAAAAAACATTCTTGTCCTTTATGTGCTTGTTTTATTAAAACTTTTCAATGAACGAATATTATGGTTGTCAACCTTTGTTGATGTTATTCAACGTTGATCTTATGTTACTCTTAATGCATACATGTTTACAGACGTCAATATGCCTGTGTTTCGTTTGCTATGTTTCTTCGGCCACGATGAATACCGTGAACAACATATTTACCACTGGTATGAATAAATGTTTAAAATATATAACTGAATGTCAAGAAATACAGAAAACATGAATAATGAATTGTGAAATATTGCAACCTTAACTATATATGTAAATAGTTCCATCTTTCTTCCAATTAACATATTTATTAGCCAGTGACTAAAGTAAGGTGTTGTACCTGTTATAAATGAAGGGGTCGGGGGAAGATAGTGATAACCCACACAACTCTAAAATCTGAGATAATTATATTTTGTGGGCTACAATACCATTCTGTACCATGTAAACACTTGCTATCTCCCCTAGATTTTACACGGACTGAATTACATCATCCCTATTTATGATATGCCACATGACATGTTTACGCATTTCAGAAATAATATATTAAGCCACAATAACATGGCTGACCGTATGCTTTCTGATGAAGTTTTTTTTAACGTAAACTTTACGAAAATTGTGCTGATGATGACTCAAACTTATGAACAAAGTGACCCGGCAAGCAAATAGCATTGGTTTGATTAAGTGAATTACACTACTTTGAGTAATTTTAAAAAACTAAAAAATCGTGTGGTTTATCACATGTTTTCCTTAAATGCCTGCTTGTAAAACGGAAAACTGCATTTTCTCAGTTTCACTTTTTTGTGGGTAATCACTATCTTCCCCCGACCCCCTCAAATGTGATAACAAGTTGCGGTTCTAAATTGACAAGCATTCAGAATATTGTCCCACCTGGCCAATATTCAATATTATACTTAATACTTCACATATTGCCCATAATATGATAATGAGATGGCATGCATGTGTATTAATAGTAACACATTAACAGTGACTCTTTGAAGTTTTTAAAAGCAGTAGGTGTTCCAGACATTGACATTCAGATATGGACTTCACGAAACAGTATAGACTCCTTAAGAAATTTTAATATGAAAAAATTACATTTATAAGTTGACATGCTTATTTCAATGCATTAACATCTTATTTTCGGATTGATGCAGTTTCCATGCTCAAATGTTATTTATGTCTTAGTGCACCATGCCTAGTGCATTATGTTTTAAAGCTCTTAATAACTTACCATTTATATATTTGGCACCAAACTGAATGGCCAGATGGTGCAGGGGAGGTCAACTGAAGTTGAAAAACTGAACGGCGAATATAATATATACTGTACGTGGTAATCGCTTACGTGGTTTCCCTGATGCAATTTAGTTCTGTGATCAGTGGTTAAACACATCTCCTGATGGCCTCTAATAAAGTTCTGGGAGCCCTAGATTCGTTGCAAGCAAATGACAAACAGGTGTGTTATATCTACAGTGTTTTCTTTCAAAATAGAGGCCTGTACTACTTTTGGGTCAATCTAGTTAAAACTAGATCCGTCCCATTAAGCCGGACGTATGGAAACTATAACATTACATCTACATGTAGGTTTACCAGATTGATTTTTCCATTGAATGTGGATCGCTACAAGACTATGTAGAACACGTGTTGTAATAATGAATGTTTCTATATAAGATTATGTTAAATCAACTAAATCACATAGATTACATGTATTTGTTCTAGAGATGTTGTTTGTCCTACATATCCTGTCTCGTGTGTAAGTACTTGTCATTTATTACTGAATGGAACACATACATTCATGGCATATAACACTCGGATTAAATTAAAATAATGTATTAGATACTATCTTATATGCCCTATTGTTATCGTAATAGTTGTGTCTTTGTAACCATATTCATTGGCTTATCGTGATATGAACATTAGTTCTCATATTTTATTTTGTAGAGAAAATTGTCTAGCTCTAGCTATTGCTATCATATAGTGTAAGTATGTTTTGAATTAAAAAAAACAAATGGTTAACAGTAGATCAGGCCCCCTAAGTAATTGAAGGAAATGCGTCAATTTCGGAGAAAATCCATCCAAATTTGAAATGGACGAAAATGCTTATTCTCTCGAAACAATGGCAGCAATATCGGTGAATCGACGGTAATTACAGAAACAGACAGTCTGATGTCGGAAGGAACAACATCGATATCAGAAACGCCATCGTCCATTTCCGTGAATTTTCGGTCGATGCCGGAAATGCACATATAAAAAATGACGTCAAATGAAAGGAATGGGAGGTCAACTGAAGTTGAAAAAACTTTACGGCCATTATAATATATAGTGTACGTGGTAATCACTTAGGTGGTTTCCCTGCGGCCTGTTAGTGCTTAGTGGTTTAACACATCTTCTGATGGTCCTTAAGAGTTACAGTACACATTTGAACTACATGCCCTCTAATAAAGTTCTTGGAGTTCATTCGTAAGAAGCAAATGGAAAACAGTTGTGGTGTATCTACGAGGGTTATTAAAAAAAGACTTCTGTCCTATCTCGTTAAAACTAGATAGTCCCATTAATCCGGACGTATTGAAAGTATAACATTACATCTAGGTGTACCAGATTGACTTTTGCATTGAATGTGTATTGATACAAGGCTTCATGTTGTAAGGAAGAACATTCTATATTAGATTTTGTTAAATTAATTATATCACATAGATTCTTTGTCAGTAGAGTTTAGTTGTGTCGTATATAAACTATATGCCATTTATTATGGAATGGTATTCGTGCATTTGTGCCATATAACAGTCAGAAGGAATAGCAGACGGAAATGAATTAAGTTGTTAAATAATACCTTTATATGCCCTATTCATTACGCCTTTTAGCTTATTTTCAAATTGAATATATTACTAAATATATTTCGTCATTGTACATACATGTGTACATATCACTAAAGACAGAAACTTTCCCTTGATTGAATATTTGTGAAGTCTTTTATTTAGCCACCTGAATACACTACATGAATATGAGAATAGATAATCAGCCCGCGGCTTTTTTATTTTATTTTTTTTATTTTTTTAAACTTCATTTGGATACAGTCAAGATACAGGTGAATTCACTGGAAGGGCTAGACATATTGTTCTCTTCAAAACTGCAAACATAAGAGACATAAATACATTTAGTTACATTAAAGTGGGAATACTAGTACAACAACGTTGACACATTGTATGGCAATCAAAGTTGACCAAAAACTCTTACTTCATTCCATTTTCTATTAACAGAATCCATGTTGATATTTTTGGCACAGATGTATTTTTCAATTTCATATACATCTTTGTGATTTAAAGTGTGTAAAACTTGGTTTCAAACCTTTTAGGTTCATTACAAATATATGCCGTTTGGCTAGTAAAATCATGTGATTGAGTAAGTGGTTACTGTTGCAACAAAATATAATATATTTAGTGGAGACTTCATATCTCGTATGAAATAATCAATTAACGGAGTAGTTAAATTCGTTCCAATAAAATTTAATAGTTGGACATTCTATATATACATGAAAGATATTCTCTTTTACTGAAATCACATGATTGACATACATCATTATCAACCAATTTCATTGTTTAGCTTTGTTAAAGATCCATCGAGTATCATGATCGATATACCGGAAAATTGCCAAAATTCTATCTCCTTGAAATATACTTACATTTTTCGACCCAAAATAAGCGGAACTCGCACTGATAAGTACAGCTGTTTTCCAGTCTTAATATAGACAAAGTCTATTATTCTTAAGCTTTAAGCAAGGCGTTGTCGTGTATATTCACTGAGAATATATGTGGATGTGTGTTATAGCGTGCTGTCATTACAAAAAATCATTCAACAGGTAAAATGTCAATAATTTGTATATTGACATGTAATTTGA
This sequence comes from Gibbula magus, assembly GCA_936450465.1. NCBI lineage: Eukaryota > Metazoa > Mollusca > Gastropoda > Trochida > Trochidae > Gibbula > Gibbula magus. The sequence goes on from OW388300.1 coordinate 31,349,935, forward strand.
AAACATGTTATTATTGTTATCGTCCCATTCAGTAATACGTGACAAGGGCAACCTGCAGGACGGGGACAGTTGAGAAAAGTCACTTTCACGTGGGTTGCCATGCCAACTGTAAATTTGACAAGCATGCTTGAGTCGAAAACCGTTGTTGCTTTGTACCATGTAGAATGCAATAAATCGAATTAGTTTAATGACATCACATTCCATTCACGAGCGTTAATCGAGGGTGTCTTTGAAACCAAATTTTATCGGATTGTCGAGATATGAAAATTATTTCTCATATGTCATGTTGTGAATGAAAACTTCTCTAACGATGATATCATACAGTGTGAGTATCTTTTAAATTTTAAAAGAAAATTAAAGCTTACAGTAGATTAAATAAGCATTTTAGTTCAAACTGCACTGACTGAAAGAATGAACGAAGAAAGAATGAATATTCTTGTAATCCAACAGGACATGAAAACAACTAACCAAATTAATCTAGACTATGGCTTTTTAATTCGATATATGATATTAGCACGATATACGAAGCTCTCATAATTATATTGTATCTCCTCTGGACATTTAATTTGCACAATATAATTGATTTGCGGATTCCACAGATTTATTTGTCATGGATATGATACAAGTTTCAATATTTTAAGGAGGAGGGGTGAAAATAAAGAGCCACTTTACGTTGAGGCCTACACACATACACTTAAAGAATAAATGTCAAATTAAAGAAAACATAATGTGAAAAAAACGTGCTACAGCGCCTTTAAAACCGAGAGAAAATATTTTGCTAACCGTCTAGTTATAGGTTAGCTCAGGAAAAATAATCTTTATTTATTACTCACCTTGTAGCGTCGAATTGCGACAGACGTATGTCCTCTCTGCGGTCTATGCCACTGTCGTAGATACGGGTAGCTGTCGTAGCGTGAAGAAGAAGCCGGGGGAACCCCTGATTGTTTTGCTAGTATGAGGATTTGCATTTCCCATTCTTCTGTCTTAAACAAGACAGTAAACTTCTAAAAGAAAATGTACTATATATTTATTTAATTAATTTATGTATTCCAAAAAAATCAGGGACACATGCACAATTAGCCAAATACTATACAATTTTCAAATCCAGCTATTTCAACTTTTAATAAACGTGCGATCTTTATTTAATAACTAAAATGCTTTAGAATGTCGCTTACAGTAACCCTAATGAAATAAAATCTTACAAAATATAACCTACCTACAAAATTTAACATCTAATTGATTTAATTGTACGTATTCAATTTGTTCATAGTATTGAGAGTTAATTGTTCATACTTCATTTTGACCAACTAATGACTTTTCACTCAACGTAATGACATGTATTTCTGGTAGAGTCTGATAAAAAAAATACTGTCGTCGGAATCTGAAGATCTGTTATCAGACATTCTCTTCCCACAGAGGTTAGTCCCTACAGTTTTCCGGTTCTACCCTCTGTTACTTTACGCTTGAAATCGGGAGCGGGAAGGGAGTGTCCTGATTGGTTGCAATTGAATCTAGTTGTGCAATCAGCGACGCCGTTGTAAAAGTGACATTTGCCAATGACACGTCATAATGATAAAATAAACGTATGGCCAACGTTTTCTCGTTTTCCTGTGTTTTCTGTTTTCCTCGAACTATGCTGTTTGATTTTGTGAAAACTATTAATCATAAACATAATTATAAATAAAGAAGACCAAATCAGAGACAAATACCAAAAACAGTTCATTTGCGTTATTTACATCAGACATATTCAAATGACATATGCCAATGAGCAAGACCCTTCAGAGTAAAATGCTTCGATCTATGAAGTTACCCTGTCGACATGGCCTGATAAAGAATAGTTTTCATTGGTTAAGAACCAGGGATGTCTCTTTTCACCGCTAGGGGACTTAGGTTCTGCTCTCAATTTCAAGCGTAAAGTAACAGAGGGTAGAACCGGAAAACTGTAGGGACTAACCTCTGTGGGAAGAGAATGGTTATCAGAGTGTACAGTTGAAATGAATGGAATGTGCTCCGTCATCGTCTTGTATACCGGCAACTCTCCCATAGTTTATCACGTTCAAAATTGAGTTCGGGCACAGCGTCCCGCGTTCTCAACCATTTGAAACAGTTCAACATTATTAATGCACGTGAATTGTGTACCGCTCGGTCGAACTTTGTTTTAAGTAGGAGAAAGTCCTCAAACTGACGGCCTCCAACCTGCTCCTCGTGCGAAAATAATCTCCAGTTTTCGGACATTCTCCTATAATAATGATGTGTCATTGGCAAATGTCACTTTTACAACGGCGCACAACTAGATCCAATTGCAACCAATCAGGACACAGAGGTTAGGATAGGAAATCTGAAGGGAGTAACCTCTGTGGGAAGAGAATGGGGTTACCAAAAGCTTGGTATATGTTTCGATCACCACCACTATATCAACCAAGTATACTAAAACTGAATCTTTTTCCTTTTCACTATGCTTGGTTTACACTACACTCACGGTCCCGACGTTAGCCACGTTTGTTTTAACCGTACTGGAACGAGCAATTATTGTCTGTGTTTCAATTCGTTTCACGAGATGACCGTGACAGATCGGGTGAGACTTGAGCTCCTTTACCTTACGTCGAGTTAAGGACAACTACGGTAGGGGATTGGTGAGGTCAGCTTCTACGGATGTCATCACCTTCTCTCCGGTTTTTTCAAGTTCTATCCATTTCCCTCAAGTGTTCGCCCGTCTATCACGATCTACTCCAGTTCCCCTAAGTTCCTTAAGTCCTAATAAAGTTCATTACAGCTTACTTCGAACAAACGTAGCGGGACCTTGACTTTGGCTCAGGTTTGAAGCGCCAAGATGGTCCGGTCTGACAGGATAAGCACAACTTACCACTTTATAAAGTGATGTCTCTTAAAAATAGTTTCTTACAGGTAATTGCTACTCATATTACTATGAATGAATTAGCCAAGAAACAAATTAAGAATTAAACTATATAAGCATTTCACTTTTTTATTTCCATTTCCTAGGAATGTAAAGGATAATATTTTAATATACACCATCATGTTATATAACCAATCTTTATAATTAAACAAAGTACACATATTAGCGTTACTTAGGGAACTGTTGACCTAGGTGAGGTTGTTGGGTAAAGTGCATAGACGATGTATAATCTTAGTAACCACACATAAACTTGATTACCTGACAGTTGAACATTCAAACACCAAGGGGAATTTATATTGTTATGCCTTAATTTCTTCCGACAATTAATACAATTAGTGACTAGTTACTGTCAGTGGTGGTTGGTAGACGACGATGTAAGCTGGGAATGTAAATGGACAGGATATACTACTGAAGTAAGGATAAGTAATTGACGCATTCAACAATGTTAGATGTGTCTGATGTGACAGCGGACAGGCCTTAATCATTGTATAAGGCCCAAAAGAAAAAGCATTTGTTTCTGGTTTCCGCCCGCATCAGTTTCAAACCCACGCCTCATGTCTTTCTTTTCTATGTTTTCAAAAGTTAGGGGCAGGTAACTGTAATATTTTAGTCTCAGAAAACATTGGACAAAGAAAATACCACACGTTTCTGTTGAGATGTAGGGCAGGGGTGAGATTATTGACTATTTGGAATAGTAACACATAGTTAAGAAGTTTGTGCTTTATTTACATACAAAATGTTATTAATTTTGTTTCTTTAACTCTTCATTCCCCAAAAAAATGTCGTAAATAAATTGCGTTATCGCATCATTTTTGTCAGGCTGTAAAGACCAGAAACAATTTTTCTTTCTTTTTTTAGGCCTAAGGATTCATTGTATCACTGAAATCTTTATAACATTCAAAATGTGAAGGCCTACATGTAGACATTCATCGTAATCATCTACACAACTTGTCTTCAATAGCAATTAAAATAATTAATAAGGATGGTAGTTAATCAAATGAATAATCTATTTTTGTTTATGTGATTTTTTTATTGATTAGCTTTTATCCTTCTTGATAATCCAGTGTTTCCGCTCCGATGTGTATATTTGTCGGCGCGTATACTCTGGATTATCGAGAATGAGCTTGTATTTGCTTGTATCACATTGTTGTTTTGTAAAAAAATGTGTCTTTGATCAGTTCTTTTAATGAGAAGACGTACTTTATGGAGATATCATTTTATTAAATAAGTACACACACCAATCACAACAATTTTCAAATCAAATGTTTACAAGTGCTTGGAAATGAGTGACGTACTGATATAATTATCATAGAATTAAAATAAATTTTGATATAAAATGTTATACTTTTTTCAATTTGAAGTTTCATAGATAATTTCTGTTTACCACTCCATCACTGCTTATAAATCGTATATTTACTGACATCAAATATTTGGTTGAATTAGTTTTGCGTTTTAATAATGAGCATTCCTTTTGATGCATCAAGCTATCTGTTGTTTTCAGGATCAATCCATTATGTCTTTGATCAGTTAACGTCTTTTAATGAGTAGAACTCATTTGTTAATAGTAAAGTAAACAATAACTTCAAGAAATAATTCACAATAATCATTCATCCAAGCCCTTTGTAAAGTGCAATTAATCTCGTCAGCAATTGTCTTTGATCATGACAATCAGCTTCAGGTATTTTTTTAAATACGTCGGATTCATTTAAAATGAATTTTCAAACTCAACTCTTTCTTGACCTTGGGGATTTTCTTCTAGAACAGTTTGAATTGTTTGCGAATCCATTTCGTTTTCAATTCCGAGATTCGCATTGTAACAAATTTTGTTAACGTCATAAAAAATTAAAAAATCTCGCTCGTGGATCAAACATAGAACAGCATTCGGGCTAAATCATAAACATGGACGGCTTCATATAACGCTAAGAAGAAGAAGATTGGGGATAACAACTTCTTTAATGTGAAAATACACGAAGTTTCGGGGCATATGCTCACTCCTTCATCAGGTGGAAAACTTGTTAGTTCAGCTTAATAGGAATAATAGTTTCTTGAATTCACCATCCTCATTTAAGAAAACTGATAATGGCAATGTCAAATACTCAAATTGTATCTTTAAGGAGAAGACCTTGACTAATGGCGTCATTTCTCAAATTCAATGGTAAAATGAGGATTTCATGATCATTAACTATGAATCAATTTTCATTCAATAAAGTCATTTCGAATTTTTTAAATTTCATCCAGGAAATTGTTTCAAATGGACTTGTACAGATTCTCTATTTTCATTTAATTTGATAATTTTGTTGTGATCACAGTTAGTAAATGAACTCACTTCGTTTCAAACACTGTAAAAACTTGTATTCACTCCTATCCTTAGAAGTATCTTCACAGATATACACATTGATATATTCTGCGTTTCCGCCAAGGATAATGATATGTTTAATTGCCCGATGTCATGAAAAACACATGTCGGTTAAAGACATAAAGGAGCCATTCCTAGAAGAATTACTCTCACTGGAAAGATTAAGAGAGCATTTATTTAATGAGTTAAGTCATTAAGGTGAGTAATGGATTGATCGAGAACAGAACGACTACCAACACACTGTACAACTATATACGACGGACATTCGATTTGTTATCAGAGACATATTCTTGTAAGTCATATCTACATATCAATTTCAGAAGAGATTATTTGAGTTGAAATTGTGGATGTTGACAATTTGTTATTTTTGGAAATGTAAGTCAATGGAATAAACTGAATTGTTGAGCAGATATAAAACACACACATATAAAGAGTGGTAGACGTACTATTAAAATTAAGATGGAGCAACAATTCATCACCAGTATGCTAAACAACTTAGTGATTAATAACTATTGAGATCAGAAATACATGTAATTAGTTAAGAATCTGACTGTGTCGGAGGTTTTGTACTGAACGTAACTGTGTAAGCTTTACGCTAAGTTTGCACAGCGCTTTTTAAGTTAATACCTCCATGAACTTAATAAAATTTGAAGGCAATACTTATAAATAAATATATTCGTACCAGGTGTTTTGAAAAGGTTTCATTGCTACAAATATACACATTTGTAACAATTAGAGCTGTACTAGTTACGCGTACGTGGGTAAATGTGATGTGACGTCACGAAATTAAGTTTATGCAGGTATGGACTGAATCTCTGTGAAAGTGTTCAGCGAATCAGATCCATGCAAAGCAATTGCTATTTATCTATATATTTTAATATATGTGTTTATATCTGTTTAAAATGTCCCATTCCTTAATCAGTATATGTCAGTTTACATGATTAGATATAAATATGAATTCAAGAATTATGTATGACTTATAAACTCCGTGCCGTGCTATGTTGAGAAATGTGAATTGCATGGAAGCATTCCACTTAAGAGCTTCTTCTGTAAATGGGGGCGGGAAAGCAGCAGTGGTTAGCGCGTTCAGCTTCGGATCAAGAGGTCCGATGTTCGAATCCCGCCAGGTGCACGGCAACTTTGTCTGCAGTAGAGTACTGTTCTACACGCAATAAGGTTTTGGTGCAATGCTACACTGAATTTCAGCGTAGACCCATGGTTCGCTAGGTTTCACCGCAATGCATAGCCACATGACGTTGCGGGCTTTCTCCCTGCCATAATACTAGCAGCCGCGATATAAGTGAAATGATCTTGACAGCGGCGTTAAACCCCAACTCACCTCACCTCACCTCTTCTGTAAATGCCATATATCAGTGATAGCAGATGCAGATGGCGACAGGAATATTCATTATCTGTTCATGGCATTATGAACCAATATCTTGTTAAATCAGCAGACTTAGTGAAATCCCGAACTTTAACACAACAAAGCCCTTTAACAGCAAGTGGAATTGTAGAAGCGCAAGTCAAAATGATCAATCACCTAACAGCCATGACATAGGCAAGAAGTTTATCACCAAGCTTTATCGAAATGGAAGACGTCCTATGGGCATATCGTATTATGCATTAAACTCCTCACGCAGACAAATAGTAGATGAATGATGACCGCAAAAGGGAATTAATCATTCTTGATGCCATAATCGGTAACAATCATCGCCGTTTTGTGACAAGATTCAGCAAAAACGTATTAAGCAAAGAAGTCAAACTACACACGATAATAGCCTTTTGGAAACTTTGAACCACTTGGCCAAACAATTAAACGTTCGATTCTGGTTTCTGTTTTGAACATGGGATACATTTAAAAATTCACTTAAAGGCTTGCAACGTTAAAAAATATGCGCAATAACACTGCGAGTAAAAACGTGAACAAGGCGAATTCATAGGTCACGTGGTGCAGTCGTCATTTTGACTTTGAACACTTTTGAGAAAGTTTCCGAGCCCATACACGCACATTTGAAAATCGTCCTCTATGATGATATTTGCATTTAAGACTCAAACCTTACAATACAAGATGATTCAGTCAAGAAGCATACGAGTTACATCATGTCTTCAGAAAACGAAATTTTAAATTTCAAAATAGTATTTGTTCATGTGTCTGAAAATCAGGCATTTAAAGAAATCGTCGTTTTATGACGTCATACAGTAATGTTTCGTTAGTTGAAGTAGGTACATTTTGCCGACAACATCTTCTACTAACTTATTTTTTACATACTTATCAGGTTTGAAAAACCAACATTGCCCAACGCTTCCCCCTGAAGCGTTCCTCAACATAATATCACACAGAATTAAAAAGGGACGCTACCCGGTATAGGTGGCGCTCGTGCCACGTGACATCGGTGACGTCATCATTCCCTTATTTGTTGAGCGAGCATACGGTCACGCGTGTGTTCTTCTCTCGACTATTTCGCTACTTTATAGGCTTTCTAAGTCTTCCTAGTTCCTCATATCTTCAGAGTTATTGTAATAAGTACCTTTCTGTCCTTTCCTGACCAACTGCTGAACTAAATTTCGCCAATTAGTTGAGTTTTGGGTCGGGTTTGGAGTTGTCAGGTTTGTGCATTTCTCGCCTTGCCAGGCTGCCTGGCTTGCTCGGGCTGCACGTGCTAGTCGAGCGGGTCGTGCACGTGTATATTGCTTGACTGACTGTCGGTTGGTCTCTCGCCTCTCGGTTGGCGTAGGCTCTCGCTAGCCTTCGCTTTCACCTTGGTTCGCTCACCTGGTGGGTTAGTGAACGGGGTGGGGGTACGCCCTCCGCTGTGCGAGCATACGCGTGTGAACGAGCACTCGCCAAGCGGGTGAACGAGCACTCACCTAGTGTGAGCTCGCTAGCGAGGCGTACATTCGCCTAGCGTGTGTTCGCTAGCGAGTGAGTGTCTCCTCACCTGTGTTTGTACAGGCGTACGTTCGCTAAGCGTGAACTCATTAGCGAGTGAGTGGTTACTCACCGGCCCGCGCGTGTCAGGTTTTAGTGCCTGTCAGGTGACGAGGGTGTTTGTACAGGCGTACATTCGCTAAGTGTGTTCACGTTAGTGAGTGAGGGTATACTCACTTGTGTTCGCGTGTCAGGTGATTAAGTGTTAAGTGTACAGTCACACTCGTTAAGCGTGGACTCGCCTGTGAACAGGTTCATTCATTGCCGTCTCGGGTTAGTGAATTGAGTTACATTTTGGGGTTCACTTTTTGTCTCACTCACGCGCTTTCGTGACGATCTTATCAGTGAGTGATGGCTCCGCCTGGACCTTTCGCGGCTTTTTGCTGCCGATGCGGGACCCGCAAGTCGGCACTTAACGACCCTCACTCGGTGTGCCGTATGTGCAAGGTCATCTGTACCGTTAAAGACAGATGTGCAGAATGTGGCTCGCTCTCGACGCACGACTTCGCGCGCTATGTTACGACCATACGGAAGAGTGAGAGAGACTCTGCCGCCTCTAGGAAGAGGAAGGTGGATCCTTCCCCCTCTAGGGACTCTCCGACTAGGTCGTCTCTCTCTTCAGGTCATCGTGACCTGTCGGGACGTAGCCCTTCGCCGGCTCATGTGGACCTGGTTATCCAGGAAGACGGGGGGGAGTTCGGGGAAGATTATGACGACGAGCGAGGGTTCGCGTACGTGGGTAAATGTGATGTGACGTCACGAAATTAAGTTTATGCAGGTATGGACTGAATCTCTGTGAAAGTGTTCAGCGAATCAGATCCATGCAAAGCAATTGCTATTTATCTATATATTTTAATATATGTGTTTATATCTGTTTAAAATGTCCCATTCCTTAATCAGTACATGTCAGTTTACATGATTAGATATAAATATGAATTCAAGACTTATGTATGACTTATAAACTCCGTGCCGTGCTATGTTGAGAAATGTGAATTGCATGGAAGCATTCCACTTAAGAGCTTCTTCTGTAAATGGGGGCGGGAAAGCAGCAGTGGTTAGCGCGTTCAGCTTCGGATCAAGAGGTCCGATGTTCGAATCCCGCCAGGTGCACGGCAACTTTGTCTGCAGTAGAGTACTGTTCTACACGCAATAAGGTTTTGGTGCAATGCTACACTGAATTTCAGCGTAGACCCATGGTTCGCTAGGTTTCACCGCAATGCATAGCCACATGACGTTGCGGGCTTTCTCCCTGCCATAATACTAGCAGCCGCGATATAAGTGAAATGATCTTGACAGCGGCGTTAAACCCCAACTCACCTCACCTCACCTCTTCTGTAAATGCCATATATCAGTGATAGCAGATGCAGATGGCGACAGGAATATTCATTATCTGTTCATGGCATTATGAACCAATATCTTGTTAAATCAGCAGACTTAGTGAAATCCCGAACTTTAACACAACAAAGCCCTTTAACAGCAAGTGGAATTGTAGAAGCGCAAGTCAAAATGATCAATCACCTAACAGCCATGACATAGGCAAGAAGTTTATCACCAAGCTTTATCGAAATGGAAGACGTCCTATGGGCATATCGTATTATGCATTAAACTCCTCACGCAGACAAATAGTAGATGAATGATGACCGCAAAAGGGAATTAATCATTCTTGATGCCATAATCGGTAACAATCATCGCCGTTTTGTGACAAGATTCAGCAAAAACGTATTAAGCAAAGAAGTCAAACTACACACGATAATAGCCTTTTGGAAACTTTGAACCACTTGGCCAAACAATTAAACGTTCGATTCTGGTTTCTGTTTTGAACATGGGATACATTTAAAAATTCACTTAAAGGCTTGCAACGTTAAAAAATATGCGCAATAACACTGCGAGTAAAAACGTGAACAAGGCGAATTCATAGGTCACGTGGTGCAGTCGTCATTTTGACTTTGAACACTTTTGAGAAAGTTTCCGAGCCCATACACGCACATTTGAAAATCGTCCTCTATGATGATATTTGCATTTAAGACTCAAACCTTACAATACAAGATGATTCAGTCAAGAAGCATACGAGTTACATCATGTCTTCAGAAAACGAAATTTTAAATTTCAAAATAGTATTTGTTCATGTGTCTGAAAATCAGGCATTTAAAGAAATCGTCGTTTTATGACGTCATACAGTAATGTTTCGTTAGTTGAAGTAGGTACATTTTGCCGACAACATCTTCTACTAACTTATTTTTTACATACTTATCAGGTTTGAAAAACCAACATTGCCCAACGCTTCCCCCTGAAGCGTTCCTCAACATAATATCACACAGAATTAAAAAGGGACGCTACCCGGTATAGGTGGCGCTCGTGCCACGTGACATCGGTGACGTCATCATTCCCTTATTTGTTGAGCGAGCATACGGTCACGCGTGTGTTCTTCTCTCGACTATTTCGCTACTTTATAGGCTTTCTAAGTCTTCCTAGTTCCTCATATCTTCAGAGTTATTGTAATAAGTACCTTTCTGTCCTTTCCTGACCAACTGCTGAACTAAATTTCGCCAATTAGTTGAGTTTTGGGTCGGGTTTGGAGTTGTCAGGTTTGTGCATTTCTCGCCTTGCCAGGCTGCCTGGCTTGCTCGGGCTGCACGTGCTAGTCGAGCGGGTCGTGCACGTGTATATTGCTTGACTGACTGTCGGTTGGTCTCTCGCCTCTCGGTTGGCGTAGGCTCTCGCTAGCCTTCGCTTTCACCTTGGTTCGCTCACCTGGTGGGTTAGTGAACGGGGTGGGGGTACGCCCTCCGCTGTGCGAGCATACGCGTGTGAACGAGCACTCGCCAAGCGGGTGAACGAGCACTCACCTAGTGTGAGCTCGCTAGCGAGGCGTACATTCGCCTAGCGTGTGTTCGCTAGCGAGTGAGTGTCTCCTCACCTGTGTTTGTACAGGCGTACGTTCGCTAAGCGTGAACTCATTAGCGAGTGAGTGGTTACTCACCGGCCCGCGCGTGTCAGGTTTTAGTGCCTGTCAGGTGACGAGGGTGTTTGTACAGGCGTACATTCGCTAAGTGTGTTCACGTTAGTGAGTGAGGGTATACTCACTTGTGTTCGCGTGTCAGGTGATTAAGTGTTAAGTGTACAGTCACACTCGTTAAGCGTGGACTCGCCTGTGAACAGGTTCATTCATTGCCGTCTCGGGTTAGTGAATTGAGTTACATTTTGGGGTTCACTTTTTGTCTCACTCACGCGCTTTCGTGACGATCTTATCAGTGAGTGATGGCTCCGCCTGGACCTTTCGCGGCTTTTTGCTGCCGATGCGGGACCCGCAAGTCGGCACTTAACGACCCTCACTCGGTGTGCCGTATGTGCAAGGTCATCTGTACCGTTAAAGACAGATGTGCAGAATGTGGCTCGCTCTCGACGCACGACTTCGCGCGCTATGTTACGACCATACGGAAGAGTGAGAGAGACTCTGCCGCCTCTAGGAAGAGGAAGGTGGATCCTTCCCCCTCTAGGGACTCTCCGACTAGGTCGTCTCTCTCTTCAGGTCATCGTGACCTGTCGGGACGTAGCCCTTCGCCGGCTCATGTGGACCTGGTTATCCAGGAAGACGGGGGGGAGTTCGGGGAAGATTATGACGACGAGCGAGGGTTCGCGTCTAGTCCCACTGGGGTCAGGTCGACTGTCTCGCGCAGGTCACGTTCTCCTGTCCGCTCCTCTCCCCTCCGTTTTAAGAACAAGAGGGCGAGTCGCAGCCCCCACCGTTTGCCTTCGGTCTCTCCTAAGAGGAGGAAGAGGACCAAGAGGGGGAAGAAGAAGCATAAACGCTCGGTGTCTCGGCCGCACTCTGACGATGGGCAGACAGTGTCCGCGCAGCTTCTGCTTTCCATTAAGGACACGGTGTCGGCCCTTATGGACGCGAGACTTGGGCCTCTTGAGTTGGGAGGGTCTCGTGAACCTCCCGCCCTCTCGTCAACCTCCCCCGTTCGCAGGGTGGTACGCATCGCGTCGCCTACGCTCGCCTCGACTTCTCCCGCGGGTTCCCCAGTGAGGGAGTTCATTGATACTAGCAACCCTCCTCTCATTAGGGTGCTATCGGGGGAGGATGAGGACCTCTTCGCGGAAGAGGACGAGGGGTTAGCACCTGACGCAGGTGCGAGGTTAGAGGCAATTGCAGAGTTTGCGGGGGTGGAAGGGAGGTCTCTCCCGACTCGTCCGCCGCCAATCGCGCTCGTCGTGAGTCATTTTGCGAACCCACTGCCCCTCGTCCGCCTCGTAAGGCTCTACCTCCTCACAGGTTTCTGGTGTCAGCGGCACAGGACCTGCGTGAGTCTGTCAGGTCGGCCGTTCCCGGTAGACTGCTACCGCCTCCTGTCCTTTCGGACAGACAACGGGCTGCATTACCAGTGGTTGACTCTCCCATACCTCTTGCTTCCCCTATGCTGGACGCGGGTATCGGACGCGTTGCCTCTTCCGCCATTCCTCACCGAGTGGCGGACTCCTGTCTTGTGCATCTTGACAAGGAGGCACGTTCGATTCTGGGGGTTGGTAATTACCTGGCACACGCTTTTCAGGCTATGGCCACCTTTGCGAAGGAGGCAGGTATGGAGGAGGGTTCACCAGCTCTCTATCGAGGGTTTGGGGCGGTAGCCAGCGGGGTGGCTGAGGTTACCCTGTCAGCCGCTCGTATATCTGCTGGAGTGACTAACCTGCGGAGGGATGGTTTCCTCGCCAGGTCTAACCTGTCACTGGACATTAGGAAGGGGCTGAGGGCGGCGGATGGTGCCGCCAAGTTTCTGTTCGCTGGTAATATTCCTGAAGCGCTCCGACAGCGTCAGGAAGCCCAGCAGCAGGACATTACCAACAGGTTGGCCAGTGGGGAGGTCAAAAAGAAGGTTGTGACGCCTCGTAAGACCCCCGCTAAGAGCATCCCTGTTCAGTCTGCTCCTAACCGAACCGGCCAAGTTAGCTTTCGCGCAGGAGGTCGTGGCCCGAGACCCACGCCCGACACCCCCTCTCGTTTCAGCGGGAAGCGGAAGAAGGGTCATCGAGGCGGCAAGAAGTGACAGGTGGTCGGTGGGGGGACGACTGGCGGGGTTCGTCCCCAACTGGAGACAGCTGTCTCTAGACCCTTTTGTGTGTCAGATCTTAGAGCGGGGGTTCCGTATCCCAGTCTCCTCACCCCCTCCCCTAACCTGTTCTCCAACGGAACGGCCGCTAGCGGCGGATCGGTTCACCCTCACGTTGGAACAGGTGGAGATTCTTCTCTCCAAGGAGGCGGTGGAGGAAATCCCCCTCTCAGATCTGACCCCAGGGTTCTACTCCCCGGTGTTTGTCAGACCCAAACGGGACTCGAACAAATGGCGGCTGATACACGACATGAAGGAGTTCAACACTTCCTTCCTCGTACAGCCGCCATATTTTCGACTCTTGACGATTTCATCAGTCATGCGGTCGCTGGAGCCCTCAGACAGTATGGTGTCTCTCGACCTCCAGGATGCGTACCTGCACATTCCGATCTTTGTGTCGGACCGCAAGTACCTCCGTTTCATCCTGGACGGGAGGCATTTTCAATGGAAGGTTCTACCTTTCGGGATCTCCTCCGCCCCTTGGTTGTTCACGAGAGTGACCCAGCCTATCGTTCATTATCTGCACGTCCATCAGGTGCAGTTCATGATGTATCTAGACGATGGGTTCACTCACGACCATTCGCCCTCCGCCCTCGGGGTACAACGCGATTTCATTATCCAGTTGTTCAGGCGTCTGGGGTGGCTCATAAACTTAGACAAGTCGGACCTAGTCCCGGTAACTCGTCTCACGTTTCTCGGAGCCATTCTGGACTCCCGCCTGTTCAAAGCGTTCGTTCCCAGGGAGCGGATGGGGAGACTCGCGCATCTCATGGACAGGGGCCTACAGTCCGCACTGTCACTGCGACAATGGCAACGGGTATTAGGTCTCCTCACGTCCGCTCAGGACCTGACCGTCAGGGGCAGACTGTATCTGCGTCCCCTTCAGGTGTTCCTGAACACACACGTCAGAGAAGCTCGATGTGCTCACGCTATCAGCCTCCCGCCGGACCTCCGCCGCTTCCTAGCTTGGTGGCGAGTGGAGGATCATGTTTACTCAGGCGTTCCGCTGAGGCCGACCCCCGCATCTCTGCACCTGTTTGTGGACGCGTCCACTCAGGGATGGGGGGCTCACCTCGGTTGGGACCAGACCGCGGGGGTGTGGGCACAAGCTCAGAGGGACTGTCACATCAATGTTCTAGAGTTGGACGCAGTCCGTCGAGCGATAGACCATTGGTCAGCTCGCCTGCGAGGTCACTGCCTCTTAGTGCACACGGACAGCTCGGTGGCGGCCTGGACGATCAATCGCCAGGGGTCGACCAGGGCAAACTCGCTGCTTCAACTCGCACTCCGCCTATTCGATCTGGTGGACAGCATCGGGTTGACAATTCGTGCGGTACACATACCAGGGGCCAAGAACGTCCTCGCAGACGCTCTCTCTCGACCAGACAGCCCTCCTCCTACGGAGTGGCAGCTGAACCCGGTGGTGTTTCAGTCTCTGTGTCTTCAGTTCGGCAGGCCTCTGATAGACTTATTTGCGACAAGGCTCAATTGCCAACTGCCGACGTATGTGTCCCCAGTTCCCGATCCGGGTTTGGGGCGGTAGCCAGCGGGGTGGCTGAGGTTACCCTGTCAGCCGCTTGTATATCTGCTGGAGTGACTAACCTGCGGAGGGATGGTTTCCTCGCCAGGTCTAACCTGTCACTGGACATTAGGAAGGGGCTGAGGGCGGCGGATGGTGCCGCCAAGTTTCTGTTCGCTGGTAATATTCCTGAAGCGCTCCGACAGCGTCAGGAAGCCCAGCAGCAGGACATTACCAACAGGTTGGCCAGTGGGGAGGTCAAAAAGAAGGTTGTGACGCCTCGTAAGACCCCCGCTAAGAGCATCCCTGTTCAGTCTGCTCCTAACCGAACCGGCCAAGTTAGCTTTCGCGCAGGAGGTCGTGGCCCGAGACCCACGCCCGACACCCCCTCTCGTTTCAGCGGGAAGCGGAAGAAGGGTCATCGAGGCGGCAAGAAGTGACAGGTGGTCGGTGGGGGGACGACTGGCGGGGTTCGTCCCCAACTGGAGACAGCTGTCTCTAGACCCTTTTGTGTGTCAGATCTTAGAGCGGGGGTTCCGTATCCCAGTCTCCTCACCCCCTCCCCTAACCTGTTCTCCAACGGAACGGCCGCTAGCGGCGGATCGGTTCACCCTCACGTTGGAACAGGTGGAGATTCTTCTCTCCAAGGAGGCGGTGGAGGAAATCCCCCTCTCAGATCTGACCCCAGGGTTCTACTCCCCGGTGTTTGTCAGACCCAAACGGGACTCGAACAAATGGCGGCTGATACACGACATGAAGGAGTTCAACACTTCCTTCCTCGTACAGCCGCCATATTTTCGACTCTTGACGATTTCATCAGTCATGCGGTCGCTGGAGCCCTCAGACAGTATGGTGTCTCTCGACCTCCAGGATGCGTACCTGCACATTCCGATCTTTGTGTCGGACCGCAAGTACCTCCGTTTCATCCTGGACGGGAGGCATTTTCAATGGAAGGTTCTACCTTTCGGGATCTCCTCCGCCCCTTGGTTGTTCACGAGAGTGACCCAGCCTATCGTTCATTATCTGCACGTCCATCAGGTGCAGTTCATGATGTATCTAGACGATGGGTTCACTCACGACCATTCGCCCTCCGCCCTCGGGGTACAACGCGATTTCATTATCCAGTTGTTCAGGCGTCTGGGGTGGCTCATAAACTTAGACAAGTCGGACCTAGTCCCGGTAACTCGTCTCACGTTTCTCGGAGCCATTCTGGACTCCCGCCTGTTCAAAGCGTTCGTTCCCAGGGAGCGGATGGGGAGACTCGCGCATCTCATGGACAGGGGCCTACAGTCCGCACTGTCACTGCGACAATGGCAACGGGTATTAGGTCTCCTCACGTCCGCTCAGGACCTGACCGTCAGGGGCAGACTGTATCTGCGTCCCCTTCAGGTGTTCCTGAACACACACGTCAGAGAAGCTCGATGTGCTCACGCTATCAGCCTCCCGCCGGACCTCCGCCGCTTCCTAGCTTGGTGGCGAGTGGAGGATCATGTTTACTCAGGCGTTCCGCTGAGGCCGACCCCCGCATCTCTGCACCTGTTTGTGGACGCGTCCACTCAGGGATGGGGGGCTCACCTCGGTTGGGACCAGACCGCGGGGGTGTGGGCACAAGCTCAGAGGGACTGTCACATCAATGTTCTAGAGTTGGACGCAGTCCGTCGAGCGATAGACCATTGGTCAGCTCGCCTGCGAGGTCACTGTCTCTTAGTGCACACGGACAGCTCGGTGGCGGCCTGGACGATCAATCGCCAGGGGTCGACCAGGGCAAACTCGCTGCTTCAACTCGCACTCCGCCTATTCGATCTGGTGGACAGCATCGGGTTGACAATTCGTGCGGTACACATACCAGGGGCCAAGAACGTCCTCGCAGACGCTCTCTCTCGACCAGACAGCCCTCCTCCTACGGAGTGGCAGCTGAACCCGGTGGTGTTTCAGTCTCTGTGTCTTCAGTTCGGCAGGCCTCTGATAGACCTATTTGCGACAAGGCTCAATTGCCAACTGCCGACGTATGTGTCCCCAGTTCCCGATCCGGGGGCCTGGGCTCTAGACGCTCTCTCGTTAGAGTGGGAGGGGATGGACGCTTATGCTTTTCCACCGCCGGCCATCCTCACTCAAGTAGTAGCGAAGCTACAGTCCACTCTCACGATCCGACTCCTCCTCATAGCCCCTTGGTGGCCAGCTCGTGCCTGGTTCGTTCCTCTGCGCAGACTAGCTCTGCAGGAGCCAGTTCAGATACCCCTCCGGGGGGACCTGCTCCGGAGCAACCCAAGCGGACGTGTACACGAGAACCCGCAGGTCCTCAATCTTCACGCCTGGCTTGTATCAAAAAGGGGTTAAGGCGGAGCGGCTACTCTAAACGG
This sequence comes from Gibbula magus, assembly GCA_936450465.1. NCBI lineage: Eukaryota > Metazoa > Mollusca > Gastropoda > Trochida > Trochidae > Gibbula > Gibbula magus. The sequence continues at coordinate 31,367,124 of OW388300.1, forward strand.
GTGGCCAAAGCCATAGCAACAGCTCAACGGCTGACCACAAGGAAGCTCTATGACTACCAGTGGCGTGGCTTCGCCTCGTTCTGCGAGGAGCAGGGCTTTGAAGCGGAGGCGGCCTCACTGCCCCAGATTGCCGAGTACTTGGTGTACATGAGGAACGAGAGAGGGCTCAAAGCCTCCTCGATCAATACCAATCTGGCGGCGATCATGTCGGTAGTTCGCAAACGCTCCCCGGGACTCGACATCTCGGTTCTGAAGGGCCTGGTTAAGACCTTTCGTCAGGTCGACGGTCGGCGCAAGCCTAGACCGCCTGAGTGGGATCTGGCGATAGTGCTTGGGCACTTACGTTCAGATTTTTATGAACCCCTGTCGGATACCACCCTCCTTCGTCTCACTGTCAAGACGGCCTTCCTGGTCGCAATGGCCTCAGCTGCGAGGATATCAGAGCTCCACGCTCTTCACGCTGACCTTTTAAGGTTCGAGCGCCGAGACGGAGGGTCCGCAACGTTGGGCCTGGCCCCAGACTTTGTCTGTAAAAACCAGGTCGCGGACGAGAGGGGAAGTACCTTTCTTATACCGTCATTAGGTCCTGAAGCCGACTCGCCAGAGGTCACGGACCTTTCCCTTTGCCCTGTCCGCGCGCTCCGCATTTATGCAGAACGGACAAGGGGCATCAGACAAGGGAGGCGTCGGCTTTTTCTGCCTCACTCACCACGGACTGTCAAGGAGCTTGACAGACGGGCTTTGGGGGTGTATCTGCGGTCAGCAGTAATCAACGCCTACAAAGCGGCTGATCTCCCTCCCCCGTCTCGCTCTAATCCCCACGAGATCAGAGCAGTATCTGCTACGATGGCTTTTCATTGCAACATCGCCGTGTCAGACATTCTGGCTGGATGTTTTTGGAAGTCGGGGTTGGTCTTTGCTGACCACTACTTACGGGAAGTGTCCACAGAGGACTTGGCAGGGGTGTCAAGGTTGGGTCCTCAGGTGTTCGCCCAGCAGCGGACCGCGGCACCTCTTTCAGTCGTACGACGGAACGCACCTTACCCCTGACGGGGGTGGGCGTATCCACGCTGTTATGTACTTGTTTTGGTATTCACTTGGTTGTGTACAATAAAACTTGTTATTATACTTGTGGTTGGTTGGTTTTTTTTGCCTATGAGTGCAGTTGTTAACCCAACCGGGGTATTTGCATGACAGCAGTACCAGGATTCTTACTCTACCCCCCTACTTAACGAGTGAGGGGCGGACACATAGAGGTTGAGTGTAGGTTTGTCTTTTTTAGGACGGCGTCGACCTCTGTACACTCAATTTAAGAATCCGCGTGAGTTCTCTTGGGCCGCACGCAGCATGGATGGTTGTCCACCCTTCATGGTTTCACACCATCCAGTGCTCCCGCGTGCCAGCCTAAGGGTAAAGCGACGCGTCTCGGTGGCGCACGTGACTCGGTTCAGCCCACCTCCTTGCTGTGGTAATCTGGGCAATGTTGGTTTTTCAAACCTGATAAGTATGTAAAAAATTTAACATTTTTGAGTAAATGTCATTTTTTATACGTACCTGGTTGAAAAACCAACGCTCGTTAGTTCCCGCCCTTCCTCCCCTCCTGGGTTTGGGTTTTGTGCTCGCTTGTACTAGGGAATGATGACGTCACCGATGTCACGTGGCACGAGCGCCACCTATACCGGGTAGCGTCCCTTTTTAATTCTGTGTGATATTATGTTGAGGAACGCTTCAGGGGGAAGCGTTGGGCAATGTTGGTTTTTCAACCAGGTAAGTATAAAAAATGACATTTACTCAAAAATGTTAAAATATACTTATTTCATAATATAATACCTTAAATACCAAACATTATGCCCATAAAACCATTTTGAAATAGCAATTTCAACACTCAATGAATGTTTGAACAGACACAATATATTGATAATCACACTCTCTTGAATGCCATTTTGTAAATCTCTTTATAGCGATAGATCCTCATCAAAGACATTGAAAATTCGACCGAAATATGTATTTGACTCTGTTGAAGATATGATTTTGTTTCTTTTACCCTTCGGTGAATATATATTCTGGGCGCCTTCTAGAGGGGGAGGACGCATAATGCGTGTAATTCGTTATGATTTTATAATACGTTTCTTAACATCAATTAATATAGTTAAAATGTTAGGGTCTCTTGATATTTATTTCATTTTGAAACATAATTGAAAAGGCCGATATTCTATCAGATAACCAGACTATCTAGTTTTGCTCTCTATGAAGTAGTTGAACAACCACTTAAGCAGTTTCCAGTATTTCCAGTGCCATTAATGTTGTGAAATACTCATAGATAGAACAAAAACGTATTCCCAACCATACCATAAAGATGTCTACGATACCAAAGATGTATCATTCCTATAATTTTACACGTTCCTACACCTATGCACAAAGGTATGTTGTTTCATGCCTGATGTTAGTGAGTAATTGTATGGACTCGAAGCTAGACAACAATTTACAGTATACATTGACGATACTAATGGTATAATATGTTTTCACTTTCCCCGAGGGCCTTTCACTTCATCATCTCTGATAAAGATGAATAATGTTCCAGACACGTTCTTTCTATAAGATATGAGGCCCAAAAAAAAGAATTTGTTTCTGGTTTCCGCCCGCGTCAGTTTCAAACCCATGGCCTCAGGTCTTTTTTTTCTAGGTTTTCAAAAGTAGGGCGCAGATAACTGTAATTATTTAGCCTCAGAAAACATGTCACTCGTTTCTGTTGAGATGAAGTGTAGGGTGAGATCATTGACTACTTGGAATAGTAACACATATTAAAGAGGATTTGTGCTTAATTTATATAATTATTTGTATAAATTTTGTTTGTTTAACTCTTCATTCGCATCATTTTTGTCAGGCTGTAAAGACCAGAAACATTTTTTTCTATTTTTTCGGCCTGATGCTTGCACATAGGGAAATGCTTACACCATGGTGTAATGATCCAAGCAGTATAACAAGCAGTTGTACTTACAAATTATGAGAGTGTCTTCATGCATGTATATGTATCTATATTAAAATACATTGATTTCCATTTCCGTCAGTTGAGTAAATCACCTGGAATATTTAAATTTTATTCTTCGTGCTTGCCTAACTAGAAATGAGCATTTATCATTGGTTTCGTCGTTCGTCCAATAATTTCAGTAAAATTGTTTGTGGTGTTGGGTGACAGCATTATCGCAAAGTGTGTTTCTATTTCATTTCCCTCATGCGTCAGCGTGGCTGAGTCTTCTACGCCTCAAAAGTTTTAATCATAAAAGTTTATGGACAGACATAATTTAATTACATTTAAGGCCTCTTTAAAGTATTGCATCCTTAATAGTGTTTATAACAAGACATATTCATATTAATGTTGAAAGTAATTGCATATTCTTCCTTTTGAAATATTTGCATTTGTTCAGCAAGCTTTATGTTTAGCGTGGACATAAGGTTTAAGAACTTGTTGTGGGTTACTGAAATGAAGTTGTCATCAGGGAAGTAGGGTTGTCGTTCTCAATAAAGGCTGTATATTTCAATGCGATAGATGTTTAGCAATGTTTCGGTATGTCTATCAAAATACTTGATGGCTCTTTTACATGACCTATCATGCTACTTTATTGATTTCTGAGATCTATTCATCTTCCTTTAAAACAAGAAAACGTGATAGCTCATCCATGGTCATAATTTAAAAATACCATTTCTAAACGATGTAGTGTTCACTATTGTAAAGTAGAAACGACTTGTCAGTGCAAAATCATTGAAACAAGATCAATGACCGAGTTTCCCTTAACCTGAGTTATAGGAGGTTCAATCACATTCAATGATAAGTTATATAAATATACCAATCCAATTCCTTCCTGAAGGTTAAATCAGTACGTTCTATAATTTTCATTTCGCTTATAGTATCAATAAGTGAACGATATCAATCGTTGGGTTGAATTTCGTAAGTGCATGGTTCGACATAAAGAATTATTTCCCCCAAAAACGACATCAGTCTTTCGAAGGTTTCCAAATCAATACTGGATCGATAATTCTGAGATACTGTTCATTAGAAAAACATTTAATACAATTTGTTTGCAAGGCATTCTAAAGAACGAGTGTTCTCATATAGTTCCTTGTAAAAAACAATCATTTACATGGCAAATATGATTGTCTAAGAGGTTGTGTTTCTTTTGTTGTCAATAAATATAAATATCTTGGGATATCGTTTACACAATACTAAATATGAATACATCTCAATTAATTTGACAAATCGAGCTACAGGGGCCCTACTTTAATTTCTCTCGGGTTTCCCTAAGTTGGGCGAAAATGGTCCCTATAATGTTTTTAAATTGTTTGACTCCCAAGTATAACCTATTCTTCTTTATTGGTATGAAATTTGGGGTTACAAGGGCAACCATTGAAAAGGTTAACCTACTTGCTTATAAAATGTTGTTAAATGTCGGTAAGTCTACTCCAAGTAAAATCGTTTTGGTGTAAATAATAAATATGCCTGAACATCGCCTACCAGCACAAATCTAAAATATAACTGGTATCTTGATAATATATTGATGAAAGTAGTTGGACATCAGATATTCATAACATGTTGTTTACATGTGACTATAGATGTGTTTGGTTATCGCAAACAGTTGGTGATGTTAAAGCATTTATCAAACTTTTCGTACTAGGACTATCAATACCTTTACACAAGACTGTTACTCATCTTCACATCAAAGTTCAGATTGTTAATCTGTTTTAGAACCTGTTTTTAACCTATTTAAACCAAATCTTCGAAATGCCTCCCTACGCTTTAGACGTGGCTTTAACGATTAATCAATCAATAACAAAATGCATGTGTAACAAAATGTCCGAGGTTCTGTCCTATTTGTAATACAACAGAAACTTACTTACACGTTCTATGTGTTTGCCCTGTATATATAGATCTAAAGCAACTGTGTTTTCCACAATTGCACCAATCCTCTACCAATATTACACAATTATATTCAATTCTCCCCTTTACATCATCCTCAGTACAATATAAAGTAGCTTTATCTTTTCCCCTTGCTATCGTATTGAGATGAGATCCATTGTTGTATATATTGTACATATTTTGTATACCTTCTTATCGTGTATATGGATATATGGCCTATATGTGAATACGCAGGAGTGACAATAAAAACCTTACGGGATAACTGAATGCATGATAAATACTGTAAACTGACATCATGTAAATAAATGGTGCCAACGTCAAATCATATATACACCCAAGGGGAAAACGCGTGATGACTCAAGAAAAATATTTCTGAGAGATGCAATTATAATGTAGGTAATGTTGTAAAGTAGTAAGCACTAAGTTTCCTGCTAGTACTCCCCATTCAGGGATTGTCATGATAGTTGGACTAAGTTTGCCAAAATATACATCATAAATCGGGACAGAATCACGAGCTTGTGAAAATTGTCATACCTTGAAAATGCCTATTTGAGGTGAGGTGAGGTGAGGTGAGGTGAGGTGAGGTGAGGTGAGGTGAGGTGAGGTGAGTTGGGGTTTAATGCCGCTTTCAAGAGTATTTCACTTATATCGCGGATGCTAGTATTATGGCAGAGAGAAAGCCCGCAAAACCATGTGGCTATACATTGCGGTGAAACCTGCGAGCAACGGCTGGAACTAGCGAACCATGGGTGGTACTGCACTGAAAATCAGTGTAGCATTGCACCCAAACCTTACTGCGTGTAGAACAGTTCTCTACTGCAGACAAAGTTGCCGAACCACGGCCCTCTTGATCCGAAGCCGAACGCGCTAACCACTGCGCTATCCCGCCCCCGCCTATTTGAGAGCCAATGGACAATATCACATATGCATAGTTTCTTACAAGCACTTGGATTTATGTGAAGTTACATATGTCGTATCTACTGCAATATCTGACTTTTGAAAGACGCAGACGTCCTCTACAAAGTGTTGATGGATATTAATGCGAAGGACAGTAAGGATGTAAAACATGGTGTCAGCTTTCCTGTCACAGAATGTACATATTTGTAGAAGTTGCTCAAATCAATTCCAATGTATCGGTTTACAGCTCGTTGATTTGATACATTGCAAAGTCGTGTATAGACGTGTGTGATAAATATCTACAAGATAATGCGATCCTTGATGTATTGAATAACCGTTTTTCTGAAGGCTGTCTGGTCCATTTAAGATTGAGATGTTTTAGTTCAATCTATTAGCTCAAGTATATATATTATAACGTCTGTCCCTGTCCGTTAGCTTAGTACATGTACGTGATTGAGCAAAATCGCATCATTAACTTAATTCCTGTAATCTTAAAAGTTGTAATTCTTTTCACATAAAAAATAGTTAAGCGACACCCAAAATTTTCAACTTTTCATAAGTTTCAAACTGATGTTAAAGCGAATCAGGAATAAGCTTGACAATACTGTCTCACTTGTCATGAAAGATTAATATACTGAGTATGGATTAATACACACCGTGGTCATGGATGGTAACATGTTTCATGATTTGATTTTCCTCAAAATTCATCCAGCATACAACTTGCTCTGGTAGATGTCGACTAGGGTCCATATCAGTTCCCTTCTCTTTGAAATTGTTAATTGAGGTCTCAAGATGAGCGTTATCATCAATGAATAAAGGACCAGTTACTAAAACATGATTGTCAAAATGAGATACCAGGACAAGGGCCAACTTCCAAACGCAAGGCATAACTCTTGCCAGTCTGCATTACTGGCTGATTTAGAGTTATGCCTTGCATTGGGAAGTTGGACAAGGGCAGGGATCTCCGGGAAGTATTCGTTCGCCATTAAAAGTTCCTCATACCGTGACAAGAATAAGCTTACATCAAATAGGGAAATGCACTCTTGGCCATAACTGACCACGCTTAACGGAACTGAAGCCTTGAGGTTTCTTGACAAACACGACGTATTTGTTGGTTTTGGTTTAGGAAAGTGTAAGACATTTATCAATGAATGTATATCATTTGTATTTAAGAATGAAACACGAGCAAGAAAATACATGAGAAGCCGAATTCATGCGCTCAATTTACAGGTGTATCATTTATATGATCCACGGAACAACGCCGATTAATATTAGTATCTTTGTTTGCACCAAAAACGTTTTCAAAATTACTTTTGTATAATTGATTCGCGGTATATTGTCCAGTTTTCGATCATTATCACGACTAAACTTGTACATACTGTCTCTGTACTGAATAGATTGGCACTAAAAGGGTAATTTTCGCCAACAGTCAATACCTCTCGATAAAATGACAGGGTTGGTAACTTTCGATATATGTGACCATAATAACACTGGGTGTCCCTTTTAACACCATTGACAGCCAAAAAAGTGACACGTGTGGTGTTTTTGGCTGCGAAAGAAACAGAAGAAGTAACATAATCTCCTCAATGTTCCCCAGGACATGATTTAGTTCAGACCTCATGCATGATTGATATTTACATTAACGGAACCCTATCATTTACGGACATATGACAGGCAAATTATATGAAATCAATTTTTATTTGCTTGCTGTATGACAAAACAATCCCGGAAGCATGTCTGTGAATCATATGGTTTGATATAAAAGAAAGTTCCTCAGCTTAATAAAAGATGGAGACAGTGTAAAAGTGATTTCTTATTTCTTATTCAATATCCACGCTTTTAGTTTCTGTCGAGTTATTTATTATACGAATCTTCAAGGCGGGGATACCAAATCTATCTGGGATAGAAGAATTATGCAATTATCACGACCAACCTGCTGTTTACTTTGATGCAAAATTACCGTTTTGAATTTTTTAGATACCCAGCGAGGTATGAATTATAACGGGAATATAAAGTTGAAATCGGCGAAAGACTGAACATTACTTCGAGGAAGACTTTTGCGAGGATGAACGATCAGCTGAGTTGTGTATAGTACAGGTATGGAGTATTGTAGTCAGTAATATGCCGATTGTTAGCTCGTTGATTCTGATCATTCAAAGATTGTACGAACATGTGTATAAAAGATATCAAATATGCTAAAAAATATGTCAAATCATGTGTTCAAATGTACACATAGATGTACATAATTCAAATTTACCATAAATAATTACATTCTATTGTCAATTCTTATTCATAAAGGAGATGGTGATAAATATTTCTAAAAGTATTCGCGCGCTTGGGCTAAATCTTTTTTTTTCTAAGCCTAGGGGCTTAATACCGGGGAGGTTGAATACGTCCAGTGCCGATGAGAGATAACATAAAAAGTCATCCAATTTCATGCGAGTATTGTATTATTTACAGTATCTTCATTAACATAGCCGCATGATATTTTTTACCGAAAACGAGGATATGATTGGCCGACTGGCTGGGTGCTAGCGGCAATCCAATTTCACAACCATTAACCATATACTAAATGGAACTACTATTCGTATTGACATGAAGCCATTGAAGTTGCTCCTTAGGTAAAATGGATGATAAAAAGGTTCCCGTCACACAAAGGATAAGATGAAGGCTATTCTGAAAATTGATTGAGTTGTAATTAAATGATTGAGCGAAGTTGAATTTGACATATTTCTCAGTTTTAAGACTAATAATCAAACCATGTTGTCTGACTTAACCAGAACAGGAAGACATTCTGTAAACATCTTCTTTAATGTGAAAATGCAGAACGTTAGGGGATGTATTTACTCCTTCACCAGGTGGATATTGACGAAAAAGTAAATATATACTGTGTATTTTCACATTAAATAAGTTGTTATCTTCCTGTTCTTATGAATGCCACTTCTCATTGCCCTTTACAGATTTATTGAACCGGTATTTTTTGGCTGATTCCATATTCACGGAAATGCCGATTCTCAGAGACAAGTTTCTGTAGCTACTTCCAGTTTGAAATAATGAATTATCCCTGATGGGGTACAGCGTTCCCTCAACAAATTTACCCTAGACGGTCAACATCGCAGTATTGTTCAAATACATATGTTATGGCTATTTTAATCTAATTGGAGTATACTTTGTGTTTCACATGGTGTGGTATTGTGTATGGCACGATTGGCAATATAAAATCTCACACAAGAATCTTCTGATATTAAGATAAGCAATACTATTTTTACTCTTAACAACACTCGTTAATGTACTGCATTGCATATCAGAAGATACAAGGATGATATATTAGCTTTAAAATAGGGATAATTCAAGATGTTGTCAGCGAATGAATATATACATTGTATATTTGAACACGAAATACCATTTGGTTTCCCCTGCAGTGACGTGGCAATGTAGACATCAGCCCCTGCAGAAATCAGCTATGACTTATACAAGAAGAAGAAGAAGAAATGTTTATTTGTGTATCAAGCCACAATCAAGCATATACACATACAACCTGTACATTATAAAAACAAGTTATATTTAAGATTGAGGGCCCAGCCAGTAAATGACTTATGTGACACATGTGTACATATTAAAACAATATACAATATGAAATAAAAGCATGAGTTAATAAATACATTATATAGTAAATATTGGTAAAATATATACATCTGTAAGATGTAAGAAATGCAGTAAAATTATATAAAACATAAAACAGTGTTTCTAAGATAATTGCCTTATATACATTGATTAAGAGTGGAAGCTAAAAGAGACTGCAAAAAAGCGTGTTGCATAATTGAGGTAAATTGTAAAAAACATATATGCTGGATGGAGGCTGTTAATATACATTTAAAACTTAGATCAAGTTGAATCCGCTTTATGGATGATATGACACAGTGGTTAGCGCAATCGGCTTCGGATCAATATGTCTTGTGTTCGAATTCCTCCAGGGGCTCAGCAACTTGTTCTGCTGTAGATTATTATATGGTTTTGGTGCAGTGCTACACACACTTTCAACGCAGTACCACTCATCGTTCGCTCGTTTCAGACGATGTTCACTGGTTTCACTGCAATACATAGCCACACTCGTGTTGCGGGTTTATTTTTCTTGAAATTATACTAGCAGCTGTGATATAAGTGGAGTACTCTGAAAACAGCATTAAAGGGGCAGTAGCATTTTTTTGCAAAATTTATTTTTTTCAAAATTCCCATTTATAATGATAGTTTAAGTCATTTAAATTAACTTTAGAGGGTAAAACATCTTATTACACAAACCAATTATCTGTAATGGTAAAAACTATGTTGCGTATAAAGCAAAAATTGGATGGCGGCCATTTTATCGTGAACACAATTTATTATCTTGTATTACAAAAACGATGCCCATGGCTTTACCGAAACATGTACACTCATTTTAAACGTTATTTTCCGAAGAGAAAATGATGTTTTACTATTGGTGAAATTCATTTTCAAATACATTTCATCAACTTATTTGAGCGAAAATACGTTCTACTGCCCCTTTAAACCCCATGCGACTTCATCTCTTCTCAAACCTCTTCTGACAGTCTGTAATACCTAGTAAATCCCAATAAACTAAGTTGCACGTCTCTTTCATATGGTAAAGAGCAATAAGAATTTGATCGATGGACTCATTCAGCTGCAAGAGGTGTCAGTGATATGGTGTCAGTGCTATCTTAGGTCTCACTCTCATACAAGTTCTTCCCATGCATGGTTGTCACTCACTTACGTTGATTAGCACAGGACGAACAGGGGTGGGATCCTTCTGAATACTCTCATAATTAGGAAGGATCTGGAAGATGGATTCCACCTCTTTTCGTCATGTGTGGATTGGTAAATATAAAGTGTTTTAAATGTATCATAAATAATATTTTATAGAATAATAAAGAAAACATCGATTTCATGACTAATTGCCTAAACAATATACATACGTTTAATGTCCTTGATTAAAACATGTTTAAGCTAGACTGTGTGTATATTTATAATGCATGTGTAGATCATGCATCTTTGCATATTTGATGGGTGATACGGTTGCGTCATATTGGCAAGGCAAATATTTGTATACGCCAGGCAAACATATAATCGCATGGATTTTTCCTATAACGTTTAATTATAATAATAAACCAAATATTGAATTTCAAACAACGAAACCCCTTTCCTTCAACCTGTCTCCTCGAGTCTTTCCGCACTGTGTAAAGTAAATGGAATGTCTCCTGCTAATGCAATGCAAAAAAAGAGGACGGTAGTTTTTGATGACGTCAACAGAAAGAGAAGAAGATAATAATATGTAAGATTCAGTGATGTTAAATATCGGCAGTTCAGGTTCCAGTTTGAGCATTTCTCGATTTGAAATAAATGGTGTGTTATGTTTAGTAACGTCTAGAATTGGAAACTGCTTAGACAATAATGTTGTATATTTCGCACAATTAGTCTTGTAACACATATGGTGGTGTTTGAAACATTTCCAATTAAAAGCAAAGTGAATGTCAATATGTATTATATTCATTAAATGAATCTTCATGTCAGAAAAGCGTACATCAAAGTATTTGTTTGACTCGTGTAAGGTCTTGATTATAGATCATCATCACATCTACGTACCATCGTAAATTTGGAGTTATGGCTACTTATATCGATATATTTTAGATTCTTTTTCTTTTGTGGCTTTTACCAAATATATATTTCGTGCTGCTGTTACAACGCCAGTTTAATAATATCTGATAATGATACATATATTAACGATTAAAAAATGATATTAATATAAATGATTATAATATGATATTAATATGATAACATATCATAAATATAATACCATTCGTGCTAGATTGTATTATATTCTCTAGTAATTAGCATATACAGGATAGTTTATGGATGATCAACTTCTTTATTTCACAATAGCGATGTTTCGGTACAGATCCTTATACCGTTATATGCTTACTGTGTAAGGATGTATACCGAAAAAAAAATACCATAAAATACCCGTATCTTTCTATTACACGAACTTCTAGAATGCCTCTCAAATTGTTGCTACTTAACGTTTTAGATAAACAAGATATCTTTTTTCTTTGGAACATAGCTGTATAGGTTTAGTATTATGGTGCATTACACTGTATGTACATTAACTTATATATCATATTTTGTATGTACAAGTTTGTATTAGTATGTAAATATTCAGTTTGTTATATTCATGTTCATGATGTAATGATAATGGCGGTATATGTATATACATGTAATCGTTTAGAAGCACTGACTGCCTTTTGAAATAATCAATTATCAGTAATGCACGTTTTTAAACTTCAGTTTTTAAAATGTTGTTCTTCTAATGTTGAATGTGTGCATTGTCTGTACGTAAATATCAGGTACCATATACGGGTAATGACTTTACTGCTCTTTACTTCCATGAGTGCCTTAGAATGTAGTTACTAATAACCTTTTATTCTATTAGAAACATCAGGGCTTTCCTCTTGGCTGTAATTAATTTGGGAAACCAAAAAAAAAGTATATTCATTTCTCAACAATCATCGAGATAACAAATAAGTTCAATGTCAAAGTGTTCAGTAAATGACCCGCACTCTTCTAAAGAGAATCCCCAAAAATCAAAGATACTCTAAGGTTTCTCGTAAAACGTCATATATGCCATATAACGTTTCATGATTGATGTCAGTGGATAGGTTTTGTTGAGGCTACATAGTAGTATGGACGATACAAACCCTATTATGTTTTTGTTATATATCCAGTTGGGAGGACGTTCTGGTCAGTTCTTGGAGGGAAAGTCGTCCAGACCACTAATCTCGTTAAAATCAGATCAAAAGTATTATTCGCTGCGTTTCTGACTTGAGATTGTCCGTGTCACCAACATTGACACAGATTAAGAAGGTTACAGTCAAATCGGCGTCAGTACAAAAAGGCATCAATTGGGTGGAAACGGCGAAAGATGACTTGTCAAAATGGCCACAGTCCTAATTGGTCATGAACCAATAGGGAGACAATGTTCTCTTAAAGAACTAATCTGTATAGTCCAAATGGATAGATGTTTATGATTAATTCGTATGTCAAATACCTTGATTCTCAACTTGACAAAAAATCGATGAAACATGCGATAGTTATAATCAGTCAACAATTCAACCCGATGGTACCGAGACTGCCGAGGCGACGCAACATGTTGTATCATGTTCATTTATTTTACATATGGCTTTCTTACAAGAAATCAAGCTAAACAATCAGAAAAAGTGTGTGGTAACATTTCTTTATGTTTATGCAATTTTACCTGTTATTTTTGTTCTGGTTAAAAAATATTGACCCAGGCCTATCTAAATGTTGCTCACTTTGGGTAAACTAAATTTGTGGTCCATCAAATTCTCCCCGAAATAACGTTTTAAACGATTCTTTATAAAGTAGATGTGTGTATATGGGAGCAAAGTGTTTTTATTTGCAAAATGAGTTTGTATGTTATTTCTCTCAAAGCGCCCTGAAGTCTCAGGGTTTTACATTAGAAGTATTCAACATTCAACCGTCAACTTGCACAGCTTGTACCAGAATCAGTAATATAAGATTAACTTGGTGCCATAGAACAAAACAACAAATCACATAACGCTTTCTGCTGAAGGGTGTTTCCTCATCCATTGTAAACGTCAATAGTTAGCACCTTCAACTTCGGTTCAAGATCTCCAGGGTTCGAAACCGACATAATTTATTTACTTTTTTGGCATATTAATTTTCCCCAAATCTACCAGTTATTATGAGAGTTTATAGAATAAATTGTTACGTGAGACGGTAAAACACATCATTACACGATCTGATAAGCCGTATCAATAGTATAACATGCTGCGACAATTATGTGGAACTCTTCAATGAGAGAGGTAGATCTCATGCGAGTCCAGACAGCAAGATGGTTGATCATTCTATCATATTTAAAACTCTACTCTGTTTTTCGTTTATTTAGGAGTGTTATATAGCCATCGTAACACTTATTTACCTAAGAACAGGAATATTTTCTGGATATCAACTTCTTTAATGTGAAAATACACGACGTTTCGGAGTACATACTCACTCCTTCATCAGGTGAAATATAAGGAAATACCAAAATATGTTACATTTATATAGCAAACAAAACAATGTGAGGAAACTCAATCAGGGAGATTAACATGCGTGATAATGGTATACAATGGAGACGAGGGACAAGATGCCTTGATCGCGTTTTATTGGCATCTTCCTACCATGTGCTTGGGATTCACTCATCTAGAACTTCTATCTCCTGTCGGAGGACATATCCGAGGAGCACCAAACCAAATCCAAGTATCCCTACCTTCCATCCACTCCTGTCGGAGCAAATTATCCGAGGACTCCCCACCAATCAACACCAATCAGCTCCAATCATCATGCAACAACTTCAAAGCCACCCACATCAACAATTGGCCTCCCTTCCAATCAACTGTAATTATTGTTTGTTTTACAATTTCAATAAAGCCATTTAGCCTCGCTCGTTTCATCATGTGTGTGTATTTACATCTTCAATAAAGCCTACAGGCCATTGTTTATCTACTTACTCCCCCTCATGTCTGTATTGCAAATCCTCATTCGATACCATTCTCATGCTTCACCTCCCTCACGTTTGTATCACAAATTCCCATTGTATACCATTCTCATGAGCGTTTACTTCAGTTTACTTACCCTAATCTAACTTTATTGAGTATCACATGATAACATACATGTTCATCAAAGGACATGAATCTAAACTGTTGTTCTATTTCACTATCATTGAAACAGGACCATCTATATCTCCAGTAGGCGGGTTTCCATTAAGCCACATCATTGGAAGATCCATCAAATGGGAAACTAAATCACGGGAACACTTGACGGATACATCATCTCGATATATCAATCCAATACGTTTATGAGGGCTCAATCAGTAAATTCCTTTGACAATAGATCCGATTTCTCTTAAAGGGGCAGTAGCACGCTTTTTCGCTCAAATAAGTTGATGAAATGTATTTGAAAAATGATTTCACCAATAGTAAAATATCCTTCTCTCTTCGGAAAATAAAGTTTAAAATGAGTGCACATGTTTCGGTAAAGCCATGGGAATCGTTTTTGTAATACAAAATAATAAATAGTGTTCACAATAAAATGGCCGCCATGCAATTTTTGCTTTATACGGGACCTAGTTTTTACCACTACAAATAATTGGTTTGTGTAATAAGATGTTTTACCCTCTAAAGTTAATTTAAATGACATAAACTATCATTATAAATGGGAATAAATTTTGCAAAAAACGTGCTACTGCCCCTTTAAACATTGATAAAGTTTGTTGATAATCTGTCGTGTGGGGTTAAATATCAAAGGTGAACTATGTAAGCAATGTAAGTGTTGCATTTCTGCCGTATGGCTTAATATCAAAACGATGAAATGCATGTATACATAGAGAATACTAAACGACGTCCCGTTCAATAGCACATTTCTGAAACGAGTGATTGGTTTGGCATTGAACGAGAGAAAGCGAGTTAGATATCGATACCATTCACGTGTCTCACAAATATGTTATTAAACGGGACCGGGTTCTGTATTAAATTTCTTTCTCGCTCTTTTAAATCACACGTAATTGCACGAACTCGTCGACAAAATAAGACACTCGATTGCTGATATCGTGGAGTCACAATGTAACCATTATGAAATCACGTCAATCGAAATCAGTTCAAAGCACGATATGTTATGACACAATATGTAATAACGTAGATTAACGGGCGAGTAATAATATTAACCACCCATTTCCTGCTTTTTGGTCCTATGGTTACACTTTAGAGTTGGAGAATATCATACCCATTCGAATGAAACTTGACGACAGTAATAATTGAGATAAATGAATTTTATTATTGCATCATTTGATTTAAAGCAAAACCGTTATTTTTGTAACGATGTACATGATAACTAATTAGTGGATATCAATCACAGCAACAAAAGTTATGTTGAGCATAATAAATAATTGTAAAATCAAGATTTAAAAACTAATACATAATTTATACAAAACGAGATATCTAAGAAATTATTGGTTACCCATACCTGTGTGTGAAAACAAGTTGATGTTTCCAATTGTTTTTTAGAAATCCTGATTACAACTGATGTCGAATGTATCAGCAAATTAAAAGTAATGAATCACTAGTTGTAGTAGTGGTTGCAGTAGCAGCATCAGCAGTAGAAACAGAATGTTCGGATTGACAGATGGTCATGTACTTAACATGTACAGAACATGCATAAATATGCATAGTTTGCTTTGCCTACATTGCCTGTCCACAGATTATTTTTCGGTCATTCATAATATTTTGGAAACAATGTCACAACTATCGACTATTTGGTGATAAATGTCTTCTCTACCGCTAGCGTACAACGTGTTTCAACCAAATGCTGGTTTTCAATTTGATGTGTTTAGAATGTGTCAAGGTGTTGGACAGGGGAGAGTGATTTCAGCGTGGCTTTTAAGTTTGTACATCAACGACCTGATCCAAAGCTTAGACAACTCAGGTTTAGGTTTTCAGCTTCCATGGGGACATTGTCCAGGTATTCTTCTTGCTGATGATACTACTTTAACTTCTAGCAATCCACGTAACTCCCAGGCACTCCTTGAAATTGTGCATGATTATGGCTTGAAGTGGAAGTTGAAGTTTAACGTCAGTAAAAGCTCCTTGCTTGTATTCAATGCAGATAGATATCTTACACCACTTAGCTTATATCTTGGCTCAATGTCAATCCCCTTAAAGCAATCGGTTACGTATGCTGGAGTTCATTTGTCTACATGTAATAGGTCGTATGATAGAACCATGTCCTCGTGTGAAAAGGCTCGAAAACTGGTAAATATGTATCATGACCTTGGGCTATGCTATGGTTCACTCAATCAAGTCTGCGCTTGTCGCATATTGAATAATGTCATCTTGCCATGTGCATTAATTGGTTGTACAGTATAGAGCAGATTAACATCAAGAGAATTGGAGATATTGGAGTCAGTGCAGAGGTATTTCTGCAAAAAGATACAAGGTCTGCCCAAACGCACTGCGTCTCCTGTGGTTTTATATATTCTGGGTTTACTGCCGGTTCAAGGATGTATAGAAAAAGCATGTTTGCTTATGTTTGGTAGATTATGTCGTCTAGATAATGCCTATGCTGTTAAGCAATTACTCCTTCATCGTCTCTTTGAATGTAGGTGTGTGGCCAACATCGATAAATCCCAGTCACCTATTTAGTACATGGTTTCACTTTTAGACAAGTACAAGTTGTTTGGCGTTCTTGACACATATATCGCAACAGGTGTTTCATGCTCTAAAGCAAAATGGAGTGATATTGTCTAAGATTTGTCAATCTTATGAGAGGTTGCTGTGTCATCAGATAGCAGTGAGAGAGGATCTATCTAGATATCACCTAATCCGAGAGCCTTGTAAACCCAGCAGACTCTGGGAGCTTGCCTTAATCAATAAGCATAAATTGTTCAATATCTCTTATATTATTCATGTTGGCTGTACAAAGATTGAATCCAGAGAGTGTATATGTGGATTGGTAGCTTGTGATATTGTTAAACATGTTATACTATCATGTACAGTTTTTAATGATTTGAGAAATGACATGTTTGAAAGGATTTGTGATATCATACCAATATCTGATTGTTGAATTTTGTGAAAATGATGATGATGAAATTATTGTTGATTTGCTTGGTGGTTCCTGTACATCACTGGGAAAATTAAAAATGACAGAATGGGAGAAAGTGATGATATTAGTGTCAGACTTTATGACTGTCTGTCACTCTCGATTGTTTTCAAAATTAATTGTTCATTGATTCACTGTATATTTAACTTGTGATGTTGCTTTGATATGTAACAATCTTCAATTCTTTGGAGGAAATAAAGTTGATCTATGTCTTCTCTACCGCTAGCGTACAACGTGTTTCAACCAAATGCAAGTGAGTGGTGTTTTTCAAGTTAACAGGATTGTCATCAACGCTGCCAGAGGTAATTTGCTATTAAAGTCCACAACCATGGAATTAATCTGTGAAGTAGCTGACCTCAGGGAAACAGGGTACTTTCAAAGCCAATTACCGGATAGTAGATGGATCTGTTCTGTGTTTCAATGGTCATGAAGCCAGTAAAGTTGTCCATTTGGATATAATACGTTTCTTGAAACGGTTCCAAGCGCACATTGGAAAGAGAAATGAAGCAGTTTTTTTAACATTGTGACTAAATCTTTGACACTGATTGAACATTATTAGTTCACAAGTCTTAAACATCACTAATAAATGTTGTTTTTCTAGTTAGCAAATAATATCTAGTGTATGGTCTACACACTTTGAAACTATGATTGCAGCTCATGATTGAGTTTTACATTTTTTTCTGAGGAAAATAACCTTGAACAAAACATATTTCTGTGATTACGTGTATATGTAGACAAACTCAATCAAATCACTACAAAATCACAATTAGTTAAGTCACTATAGGGGAATATTTCAGGAGGTGCTTAACTATGTTCCCGGATGTAATATGAATATATATAGAGTCGATAAGACGTAGACATCAACGGGCAAAAGAAACGTCATGAACAAACCAACAATCTTAATATATCTTGATCCAAAAAACGACTTCAATTAAATTACATTATGTCCCCCCCTTGGCACAAAACATGATCAATTCATTATTCTTACGTCATAGGGTAAGGATGCGTCAACGAGTTCAAATCCAATTATGTTCACAACATCTTTTTATTAACTTAATTTACATATTTATAATTATTTATCATTTTAAAAACCTAAATGACAAACTATGTAAAAAATAGTACTCAAATAGTGTGGTTGAATAACTTTGTAAATTTTTAGTTTCCTACCACGATTGATGCTATTTTAAGCATTCCTTACAAAAACAAATGTTTATCAAAGACTTTCAAAATTGACTTTCCCCGACAGCAATATCTTGTTTTTAATTCTCGTTACAATAAAGGTAACGTCCTGGAGTATACTCACATGTACATGTTAACATGGTATACAAAAGCGGGCTGTACTATCTCCAGTAAATGCATATGGTTGCCAGTTTTAGGGGAGTTATTTAGAACAGTAATAACAATATAGTAACACTTAACTTAAAATTCAGATGAAACCATTACAGATTTGACCTACAAAGGTGTGATACACTGTTAGGCTAAATGAACTAACACAAAACCTATTTTTCATTGTGTCATTGCATGACGGTATAATATACATAACAATACTACAATATGTCGCATTCCTAATACAACGGTCAATTTACAAGGTTTTCATGCATCTGACATATACATAGGGAACTTCCCAGGGTTTTAATGAACTGATCAATCATTGAATTAGTGTAATCTCCAAATACATGAAGTGTCAACCAACGATCTTTGATTGATGATGATAACACCTTGCACTGAAGTTTACTCTGTCAATGGGTAAATCAGGATAAAGGTGATTAAGATCCTGTCTTCAAGCAGATAAACAGCGGATATACTCCCACAGGCACAGAAAACACAGAGAGAGAGAGAGAGAGAGAGAGAGAGAGAGAGAGAGAGAGAGAGAGAGAGAGAGAGAGAGAGAGAGAGAGAGAGAGAGAGAGAGAGAGAGAGAGAGAGAGAGAGATAATGACACAGAGGGAGAGGGAGAGGTTGAGAGAGAGAGAGAGAGAGAGAGAGAGAGAGAGAGAGAGAGAGAGAGAGAGAGAGAGAGAGAGGGGGGGAGGGTACAGACAGATACACAGACAGAGGCAGACGGATAGAATGAACCCACACTAGTTTAAAGAGAGACACACAAAGAGAGAGAGAGAGAAGCTAGGAGGTTTCGGGTAGAACACACCTGGGAACGTCTATTGCCGATGGAATGTGATCTTTAACTAATTCAACTGATGTGTGGCCGATAACAACGTGTAATGTGATAGATTCCCGATCCAACTCCTGTTACGAAAATACTTACTATATCTTCCAACACCACCATAGTATTGCTAAATTCGGTGAACCTGATGTCTATTGGCGTTATTCACAAAATACAATGCTATTGCTCAACCAAATATTGTTATGGCATGAGACAGTTATGGCATGAGACAGCAAGATTTTCTGGATATCAACTTCTTTAATGTGAAAATACACGACGTTTCGGAGTACATACTCACTCCTTCATCAGGTGAAATATAAGGAAATACCAAAATATGTTACATTTATATAGCAAACAAAACAATGTGAGGAAACTCAATCAGGGAGATTAACATGCGTGATAATGGTATACAATGGAGACGAGGGACAAGATGCCTTGATCGCGTTTTATTGGCATCTTCCTACCATGTGCTTGGGATTCACTCATCTAGAACTTCTATCTCCTGTCGGAGGACATATCCGAGGAGCACCAAACCAAATCCAAGTATCCCTACCTTCCATCCACTCCTGTCGGAGCAAATTATCCGAGGACTCCCCACCAATCAACACCTATCAGCTCCAATCATCATGCAACAACTTCAAAGCCACCCACATCAACAATTGGCCTCCCTTCCAATCAACTGTAATTATTGTTTGTTTTACAATTTCAATAAAGCCATTTAGCCTCGCTCGTTTCATCATGTGTGTGTATTTACATCTTCAATAAAGCCTACAGGCCAGTGTTTATCTACTTACTCCCCCTATGTCTGTATTGCAAATCCTCATTCGATACCATTCTCATGCTTCACCTCCCTCACGTTTGTATCACAAATTCCCATTGTATACCATTCTCATGAGCGTTTACTTCAGTTTACTTACCCTAATCTAACTTTATTGAGTATCACATGATAACATACATGTTCATCAAAGGACATGAATCTAAACTGTTGTTCTATTTCACTATCATTGAAACAGGACCATCTATATCTCCAGTAGGCGGGTTTCCATTAAGCCACATCATTGGAAGATCCATCAAATGGGAAACTAAATCACGGGAACACTTGACGGATACATCATCTCGATATATCAATCCAATACGTTTATGAGGGCTCAATCAGTAAATTCCTTTGACAATAGATCCGATTTCTCTTAAAGGGGCAGTAGCACGCTTTTTCGCTCAAATAAGTTGATGAAATGTATTTGAAAAATAATTTCACCAATAGTAAAACATCCTTTTCTCCTCGGAAAATAAAGTTTAAAATGAGTGTACATGTTTTGGTTAAGCCATGGGAATCGTTTTTGTAATACAAAATAATAAATTGTGTTCACAATAAAATGGCCGCCATGCAATGTTTGCTTTATACGGGACCTAGTTTTTACCACTACAAATAATTGGTTTGTGTAATAAGATGTTTTACCCTCTAAAGTTAATTTAAATGACATAAACTATCATTATAAATGGGAATAAATTTTGCAAACAACGTGCTACTGCCCCTTTAAACATTGATAAAGTTTGTTGATAATCTGTCGTGTGGGGTTAAATATCAAAGGTGAACTATGTAAGCAATGTAAGTGTTGCATTTCAGCCGTATGGCTTAATATCAAAACGATGAAATGCATGTATACATAGAGGATACTAAACGACGTCCCGTTCAATAGCACATTTCTGAAACGAGTGATTGGTTTGGCATTGAACGAGAGAAAGCGAGTTAGATATCGATACCATTCACGTGTCTCACAAATATGTTATTAAACGGGACCGGGTTCTGTATTAAATTTCTTTCTCGCTCATTTAAATCACACGTAATTGCACGAACTCGTCGACAAAATAAGACACTCGATTGCTGATATCGTGGAGTTACAATGTAACCATTATGAAATCACGTCAATCGAAATCAGTTCAAAGCACGATATGTTATGACACAATATGTAATAACGTAGACTAAGGGGCGAGTAATAATATTAACCACCCATTTCCTGCTTTTTGGTCCTATGGTTACACTTTAGAGTTGGAGAATATCATACCCATTCGAATGAAACTTGACGACAGTAATAATTGAGATACATGAAATTTACATAAGAAATATTTAGTGGATATCAATAAAAGCAAGAAAAGTTCCGTTGAGCATAATATAATGGTAAAATCAAGATATAGAAACTAATACATAATTTATACAAAAACGAGATATCTAAGAAATTATTGGCTACCCATACATGTGTGTGAAAACATGTTGATGTCTCCAATTGTTTTTTAGAAATCCTGATTACAACTGATGTCGAATGTATCAGCAAATTAAAAGTAATGAATCACTAGTTGTAGAAGTAGTTGCAGTAGCAGCATCAGCAGTAGCAATGGAATGTTCGGATTGACAGATGGTCATGTACTTAACATGTACAGAACATGCATAAATATGCATAGTTTGCTTTGCTTACATTGCCTGTCCACAGATCATTTTTCGGTCATTCATAATATTTTGGAAACACTGTCACAACTATCGACTATATGGTGATATATGTCATCCGTACCGCTAGCGTACAACGTGTTTCAACCGAATGCAAGTGGGGGATGTTTTTCAAGTTAACAGGATTGTCATCAACGCTGCCAGAGGTAATTTGCTATTAAAGTCCAAAACCATGGAATTAATCTGTGAAGTAGCTGACCTCAGGGAAACAGGGTACTTTCAAAGCCAATTACCGGATAGTAGAAGGATCTGTTCTGTGTTTCAATGGTCATGAAGCCAGTAAAGTTGCTCATTTGGATATAATACGTTTCTTGAAACGGTTCCAAGCGCACATTGGAAAGAGAAATGAAGCAGTTTTTTTTAACATTGTGACTGAATCTTTGACAGAAATTGAACATTATTATCTCACAAGTCGTAAACATCACTAATCAATGTTGTGTTTCTATTCAGCAAATTATATCTAGTGTATGCTCTACATACTTTGAAACGATGATTGCAGCTCATGATTGAAGTTTACATTTTTTTCTGAGGAAAATCACCTTGAACAAAACATATTTGTGTGATTACGTGTATATGTAGATAAAATTAATGAAATCATTACAAACTCACAATTTGTTAAGTCACTATGGGGAACATTTCAGGAGGTGCTGAACTATGTTCCCCGGCTGTAGAATGACTCTATATACATTTGATGAGACGTTTGATATACATCAACAGGCAAAGGAAACGTCATGAACAAACCAACAATCTAAATATAATTTGATTCAAAAGGCGACTTCAATTAAGTTACATCATGTCCCCAAAAGGCACAAAACATTATCATTTCATTTGTTCTTACGTCATACAGTAAGGGTGCGTCAACGAGTTTAAATCCAAGAAGGTACATTATGTCCAAAACATATTTTATTAACTTAATTTACTTATTTATAATTATTTATCATTTAAAAAAACCCAAATGACAAACTATGTCAAAAATAGTACTCAAATAGTGTGGTTGAATAACTTTATAAGCATTTAGTTTCCTACCACGATTGATGATATTTTAAGCATTCCTTACAAAAACAAATGTTTATCAAAGACTTTCAAAATTGACTTTCCCCGACAGCAATATCTTGTTTTTAATTCTCGTTACAATAAAGGTAACGTCCTGGAGTATACTTACATGTACATGTGAACATGGTGTACAAAAGCGGGCTGTACTATCTACAGTGAATGCATATGGTTGCCAGTTTTAGGGGAGTTATTTAGAACAGTAATAAAAATATAGTAACACCTAACTTAAAATTCAAATGAAACCGTTACAGATTTGACTTACAAAGGTGTGATACACTGTTAGGCTAAATGAACTAACACAAAACCTATTTTTCATTGTGTCATTGCATGACGGTATAATATACATAGCAATACTACAATATGTCGCATTCCTAATACAACGGTCACTTTACAAGGTTTTCATGCGTCTGACATATACATAGGGAACTTCCCAGGGTTTTAATGAACTGATCAATCATTGAATTAGTGTAATCTCCAAATACATGAAGTGTCAACCAACGATCTTTGATTGATGATGATAACACCTTGCACTGAAGTTTACTCTGTCAATGTGTAAATCGGTTTAAGGTGATTAAGATCCTGTCTTCAAGCAGATAAACAGCGGATATACTCCCACAGGCACAGAAAACAGAGAGAGGGAGAGAGAGAGGGAGAGAGAGAGAGAGAGAGAGAGAGAGAGAGAGAGAGAGAGAGAGAGAGAGAGAGAGAGAGAGAGAGGGAGAGAGAGAGAGATAATGACACAGAGGGAGAGGGAGAGGGAGAGGTTGAGAGGGAGAATGAGAGAGAAATAGGGGGGGGGGGGGGGGTGTACAGACAGATACACAGACAGAGGCAGACGGATAGAATGAACCCACACTAATTTAAAGAGAGACACACAAATAGAGAGAGAGAGAGCAGCTAGAAGGTTTCGGGTAGAACACACCTGGGAACATCGTCTGAGACGTCTATTGACGATGGAATGTGATCTTTAACTGATTCAACTGATGTGTGGCCGATAAAAACGTGTAATATGATAGATTCCCGATCCAACTCCTGTTACGAAAATACTTACTATATCTTCCAACACCACCATAGTATTGCTAAATTCGGTGAACCTGATGTCTATTGGCGTTATTTAAAAAATACAATGCTATTGCTCAACCAAATATTGTAATGGCATGAGACAATTCAAACTCATCGTTACTTTTGTACTTGATTTTAGTCTTCAACACGAGTCTCTTTATACCTAGTTTATTTGATTCCTAATGGATTAAAAAAAAGAATGAGTTTGTCATGTCTCTATGTGACATCTTGAGTGGAATCAACACTCTTCTTTCAAGAACTTCACTTGGCCTACAGTGACATCACAGGATCGATTTCCACACACCCCTTAATTCCACAAGTATGCAAACCGTTGACCCAAAGTCCAGATTTTTTGCTAAACTGTGATGAGGCAAATCCGCACTGCAACTTCAGCATACTATCCAGATGTGGAGGAAGCGTAATGCAAATCAAATCCACTATCATGATAAGCTTCGATGCAATAAACCTAGTAGCTTTTAATGCTATCATGTAGCAGACAAGTGACACTTTTGACACTTAATGTATACTGAAACAAGGGAACAAATATTGTGACATTGCTACTATATTGAGGAAATTGAATGCTGTACATGATACGTTAACTTTATGAATGCTGTCACCAACGACTCACCATAAGCTCGTAATTTCTTCCCCCTGGACATTTTTTTCATAGTGAGTGTCCCACGAGTAATAAAATATTATCATATTTGCCAAATTTCTTAAGTCGTTCACAGCATTGCATTCCATGTCTGTCCCTACTCGACAGGACGTTCAATATTGGCGTTGATTCATGAGACAGAAATATTATATCTCCTTCTAAAACAAAACCAAACATTATGTAATTGAACAAAATGGGTCAAATCTACTTCATTTGGTATCAGCAGGTATGTCTTTAAATATATGAGTTCACTTTTGTTCAAGCTATTTATGTTGAAATGGCGATATATAAGTGTGAATAGAAAAGGCATGCCCCCTTAAATGTGACAACTCCATGAATTCAACAACTGTTAATACTTTTCACCGTTTCGTCTGGAAACAGTTATCTGTTTTTCCCTTGAGGAATCTCTACGACTGATTCCGTGTGTAGAACAATTAGGTTTGTTGAGTTGTTCTGAAATAAAGCATGCGTTAACTCAATTAAAATTTCTGGAAATGTTGTACGTTATATACAAACATTTATGTCATTTTTAGATCATTCTTGAGGATAATATTTTAAGTTTAGATGAAGAGCGACATCTATAAATTAAGAACAACATTTGTTGTCGATGCATTATCGGTAACCTGTAATTTTAAACAATTATTGTTGATGTATTTAAACACAATTGTGAGGGATTTTATTCGTCTTTTAAAATCCTTCTTAAGACTTTTGATAAAACAATGATGGTCCCGCCAAAATGATGGTCATGCAGCTGTTGTTTCAATACTTTAAAGTTTCTATTAAGGGGAAACAAAGCAGGAACTATAGTCCGAATTCATTGTTCATAGAGCGGGGTCGTCTTACCCTACACCGTTAGCAAGAAAAATATTTTCACAGTTAACTATCGACTCATTATCATACACTTGAATACGATGATGTGTTCACTCAAGTGTTGAAAGTAAAAGTTGGCATTCAGTCAGATGACTTTAGGAATATTTGGCACGTTCACGTGTACAATCATCCTCGATAATCCAGCGCTATTGTTCCGATAAATCTACACACCAGCACTGGAAAACAGTAAGGGTATTTATTCTTAACCTAGTTACCTCCCTTCGCAATGACACAGCGAAACGCTTGCTTTCTAACAGCCAATGAGATCACTTGAAATCAAGGGTGAAATAACAAGCACTCTCGTGTCAGGATCTTGGCTTTCGCAGATGATTGGGAACGCCTGGTAGCACAGGGATTTTAATCATTTACCTCCACCCGTTTTGATGGACATGAATGCACCCTTCTTCTCGTACAGACTTCTTAAAACTTTTTTTTTGAGTTTCTGTCAAGTTTTCTATGCTGAATTTGTTACAAACTTTATCGTAATCGAGTGAGTCGGCCGCTGCTATATTTGTTTCTATAAACAACGGTAGTGATGCGTTTTGATTGGTCGAGTTGTTTACGCAGATAGTGTCTGCGTTTCGTTTCTGATTGGATA
Source organism: Gibbula magus (assembly GCA_936450465.1). NCBI lineage: Eukaryota > Metazoa > Mollusca > Gastropoda > Trochida > Trochidae > Gibbula > Gibbula magus. The sequence goes on from OW388300.1 coordinate 31,393,556, forward strand.
ACATGGACCTAAGAGGAGGTAACTAGGTAAGGGATAAATACCCTTACTGTTTTCCAGCGCGTGTGTGTAGATTTATCGGAACAATAGCGCTGGATTATCGAGGATGGTGTACAATCAGATGATCTTAAACAGGTGGCACGTTTGTGTGTACAATCGTATTGTCTAAGGAAGAGCATAATTAGCGTTTTGATATCTCGGATAAGAACTAATATCTATGAAGAGTAAAATATGTTTTTGTGACATGCGAAAAAGAAATGAGCTCATCGTGACAAATAGCTTTGTTGTCTGAAATGTGTTAAAAACCTGCTTTGATATATACATGTAGAAATATATGTATACGGGAGGTGTAACAAACGTTAACGTTTCCGGCCTGATCATGAAAACTGAAGAAACTTTAAAAGTGTTTACCATTTTTAGTTCGACAAAATCCCCCTGACTTAATGCATTTGGTCCAGCATTTTCTAACATCTTTAACCCATCTGAAAGCCACTGAAAACCTTGACCTTAAAACCTCCTCTCTTGTAGCAATCTTGTTTCAGATGTATGGCCATGAAGCTCTGTTTTCAGTCGAGGGAAGAGAACAGGAGACTGTGCGGGGACTAGATCTCTAGAATAGGCAAGGTGAGGAAGAATCCTGAAACCACAGTCCCTTGCGACACTTGCCGCACTGCCCTGCGACCTGGACGGTGTCCACTTGAACATCGTCCTGAAGCAACCACACATATTTGCACAGTTTACCTCTTCGTTTCTCTCGGATCTTTTCTCGTCATTACCGCAGTTTGTGAGCCCTCCTTCAAATAATCAATCATTATGCGGATGCCATGACCATTATTTTTGGGGGTTGGGTGAAGTAAAATATTACCAAAACACGCTTTGCTTCTTGTCGCAGGGTCAACATGGTGAACACAGGATTCACCCATGGGCCAAACATGACTGCGCGGTATTTGTCAAGGAGTTGCTGACTTACCATGACAAGTTTTCGCTTTTGATCCGCAGATAACATTCCTGGGACCTTGTGTGTCCATATTTTGTTTTCATATATAAATTCATACTTTGAAATTTAAGTGATAAGCTCTCTGCTGATTGGATGAAACAAGAAATTGACATAAACCCGAAATTGACAGTTGAAAGGGAAAATTGAAAGGGAAAACCTTCATACTTTGAGGTTTATGCAATATAACTTTCAGGATTACGTTATCACTGTATTCTTGCGCAATTATGACACTGCTAACACATGTATACACATGCACCTTTTAAAAACTTTCAAACGATAATTCAAAGACAAAACTGAACATTTATTTTAATATGCATGCACTATATATGTTTTGCATATACTTTTTTCAATTTTATGTACAGATTGATTTGCAATAGAAATATATTTCATAATGTGTTTGTTCAATGTTTTATAAACCGTTTGAAAGTTGTTGTTTAAATTGTTGTATAAATGCCGTCGACAAGCTCCTGCATTTATACAAGTTTAACATGCACCCTAATCCACCTAGACCATTTGAACATATAACGGTCTTACCATGGTCATCCAGGTCTAAAGACCTGAATCCAATAGAATGTCTTTCAGATCAATTCGTGACTTGAACTCGCAGTGGCGTTACAGGATGAATGAGGTTCCCCAAGCACGAATCAAACGTCTCACCCGGTCTGTCCTGATGAGGTGTCTGGCAGTGAAAGCAGCTCGGGGCAATCACACCAGTTAGTGACTATAACGCACCCTTGGGCCACACCTTGTGGAGTGGCTTGTATGACAACGTGATGACAATATACACATTTCAGTTGTCAGTCTGTGTACGCAATTTGGACTCACTTGGCCTAACCCAGTGAGATTTTAGTATGGCGATTCATGCGTCCATCTTTTGTAAACGTTTCGCTGTTTCACCTTCTCAAAAGTGTATGGCTCTGGAAATTTTGATAATAATAAGCTTTTAGAAACAAAAGAAAGCAGATTTATCAAAATATTTTCACCCAAGTTAAACTCTAAAACTTGATGTCTCTACTCCATTATGCTACCATGTAGTATGACGTCATAATACTATGACGCCACAATGTACACGACGACGTTGCCTGACAACGTTTTATCCGTTATGTAATGGCCTGAAGAAGCTGAGTACAGCTGAAAGCGCTAGCCATAAAATGGATGTTTACTACTTCTGACTCCATCATATATATATATATATATATATGTTTCTCTTTCTCTCCTCTCTGCATGAACAAGAAGGATTACCATTATATTTCCGTGACTAAATGTTTATTAGAGCAATCACTTTATACAAAATGAAACTCTGGTGATGAAAAACACCAACATCGATTTCTAGATTGTGTTATTAGCAAACATACATTATTGGCAGCTTTTTGTGTTCTTATTAATTATGTTATTTTGTTTCAACAATACATGAAAGTATGCTATTCACGAAGGTAAGGGCAAACAAAATGGGCTCTCGTCCAGCGTTCTGACTGACCTTTATGCTTCCCGGAGTATTGATCAAATACATGTAGGTGAGGTGAGGTGAGGTGAGGTGAGGTGAGGTGAGGTGAGGTGAGGTGAGGTGAGGTGAGGTGAGGTGAGGTGAGGTGAGGTGAGGTGAGGTGAGGTGAGGTGAGGTGAGGTGAGGTGAGGTGAGGTGAGGTGAGGTGAGGTGAGGTGAGGTGAGGTGAGGTGAGGTGAGGTGAGGTGAGGTGAGGTGAGGTGAGGTGAGGTGAGGTGAGGTGAGGTGAGGTGAGGTGAGGTGAGGTGAGGTGAGGTGAGGTGAGGTGAGGTGAGGTGAGGTGAGGTGAGGTGAGGTGAGGTGAGGTGAGGTGAGGTGAGGTGAGGTGAGGTGAGGTGAGGTGAGGTGAGGTGAGGTGAGGTGAGGTGAGGTGAGGTGAGGTGAGGTGAGGTGAGGTGAGGTGAGGTGAGGTGAGGTGAGGTGAGGTGAGGTGAGGTGAGGTGAGGTGAGGTGAGGTGAGGTGAGGTGAGGTGAGGTGAGGTGAGGTGAGGTGAGGTGAGGTGAGGTGAGGTGAGGTGAGGTGAGGTGAGGTGGGGTGGGGTGGGGTGGGGTGGGGTGGGGTGGGGTGGGGTGGGGTGGGGTGGGGTGGGGTGGGGTGGGGTGGGGTGGGGTGGGGTGGGGTGGGGTGGGGTGGGGTGGGGTGGGGTGGGGTGGGGTGGGGTGGGGTGGGGTGGGGTGGGGTGGGGTGGGGTGGGGTGGGGTGGGGTGGGGTGGGGTGGGGTGGGGTGGGGTGGGGTGGGGTGGGGGGGGGTGGGGTGGGGTGGGGTGGGGTGGGGTGGGGTTTAACGCCGCTTTCAAGATTATTTCACTTATATCGCGGCTGCTAGTATTATGGCAGGGAGAAAGACCGCAACACCATGTGGCTATGCATTGTAGTGAAACCTGCGAACAACGGCTGGAACTAGCGAACCATGGGTGGTACTACGCTGAAATTCAGTGTAGCATTGCACCCAAACCTTACTGCGTGTAGAACAGTTCTCTACTGCAGACAAAGTTGCCGTGCCCCTTGCGGGATTCGAACCTTATTGATAAAATAATGGGAAGTGAAATGTTTAAGTCCAGAAACTAAAGTAACAGTGCAACCTCAATATGACAAATTGTCTATACCCCGTAACCTTAAATTATGTTTCTCAGCTGCCAATCCGTCTTTGCTCTTATCATTTATTAACATATCTATGCTAAGGATGTCAATCTGGTGCAGAATTTGAAAAATGATTTATAACATAAATTGAAATTTCAAAGAGAAAACTGTTGATGGGGTTTATTTGAGAAAGTATACAGAGGTTAATTTGAGTAAATATATAAAACAAGCAAGTAAAGGGAGTACGAGTATTAATTGCAGTAAACTGAACAATTGCCATCGCTTTGAAAACTAATATTTTCGCTAGTCATCTGTTTAAAATAATCTTAATTTGATGTGCACAAACATTGTAATTTCAATGTCATAAGAAATCACTGTTAGTGTTTTGTCGTTTTTTTGGTCCTGAGCGTTGGCCTAGTGTAAGTGACTCTTTCAACACATCGAAATGTACAAATTGAAAATCATTTTCTATCATTCTTCTGTATCGAGGGATTAGTTCTTAATAAATATTATAATTCAAAGTGTTTTTAACATACGTGTGAAAATAATAGCCAAGAACAAGATTATATATCTATCAATTCAAACTTTCATTAGATTAAACATTATGATAATGTAACAGTGCTGATTCTATAGTGTAATGTACATTTTAGATTTCATTTCACTGACTCTCACCTTGTCATTGTTTTGAGTCTGACATTATTGGTATCTAATGTTTCCTGATCTCATCTGTAAGGATTATATGTAATTAGGGTCACACTGAAACCATTGATTAAATTACAATAATTAAGACTTTCTGCCCATCTTAACACTAAAGGTTATCACACATGTATACAATATCCAGCGATATTAGAACTTGGATAATGGACTCGAAAATGGAGCTTACTTTAATTAACAGTGAAACTTACTTTAATTTATAACACAAGATAACATCTTACAGGACATTTAATGTTGTATATATTTATTCTTCTAATTCGTATGTTTCAACTCCTAACATTGAATGAATGACTCATTATTGCAGATATAATTTCATTTTCGCACATCACTGTTGCTTTGTGGTGCCAGTTTTACTTTGTGAGATATTCCATGATATCCGGTATCAAAATTAACTCCATTAAACATGATGGAGTCAGTGTACTTGGAATGTCTTAACTGGCACGTTTTAGTTATTCAATCACTATGATATATATATTGTATGTGAGAGGTTTGTGTGTAGTCTAAACTTCGTGTCACTCACTGTCATCTCCTGCTTCTTTTCGGCTATTCTTGTATATCCACTAGCTTTTTTCTTTGAATTATAACTTTCACATGTCACATTGAAAACCTTCAAATACTGGTCCATTACATTCTGATGATCTTTCCAGATCCCATGGTATCCTATATCAAATCATGTTGAAGTTGTGATGCTTAATACTGATTGGCTGTCCCATATCATGTATATGTGACACTCGAACGATTTACGCATGTAAACTGTCGTTCAAAAGAAATGCCAGAAAAATATGCAGTATAAAAATCAGACAATTTGATGTATGAGCTGCCAGAAGGCTTCATGAAACTAATGCAATGGAATTATATATGATTTAATATGATCTATGTGTTAAATTGAAATGAAATAAATGAAATAAGATAATAATGACATAACGTCAATAATGCTAACTTTAACTCAATTTGAAATATTACCTGTTCATGTCTTTTTTTTTTTAAATCGTAGTTTTGAAACTTCCTTAACTATGTGAATTTTGAGAGTGAAATATAACCTTTTGGAGATTTGGAAGTTAAATATGACTTTTCCCCATATTTTTAGACGTCCGCCAACACGTGTCATTTTCACTTTTTCAATACACACCAATACCATCAGTCATCATTTCCTTTTTGACTATTTTGGACATTGTTAGCGTTTTTTCCTCGTCTTTTGTCTGTCAATGTTTCAGGCATGAGATAGCGCTGATTTAATTCTTGATTTAATTCGATCACAACATTTTGAATAACTGCACAATATATAGAAGTAAAAGTTCAACAGACTAAGTAACAAACCTTATCAGCATGTGCTGTGTAGTAAAAAAATAAACTACCAGGCAAAAGAAAGTATACATCTCAGTTGGATTTATCGTATGTATGATTTTCAATTACACATATCTTGACTTTTCGATGTCGCATTCTAAAACTGAATCAATCAAAGAATATTTCTGCGTCGCTTTATTTTTTTTAACAATGTGAAATTTTAAATTTAAAAACAGTACAAATTCAATGCGAAAATCAGCAAATGTACCTCTTTCTGCACACTTTTAAACCATGGTAGGGGGCACTTTGGTGTACTTTTCATTTCTTATATCTGTCTGAATTAAACAAAAATATTTTAACTACAAAATAACCAATCACCAATTAATTCATTCAAACAACTGCAGATAAGTGGTTTTGTGTCGTGCCATAATCAAATGAATCTCATTTCCTTTGATATATTTAATAAATCGAAACCAAATGAGGTATGTTATTTTTTGCCTGACAGTTTATACATCAAATGGTTCTGATTTATGTTTATGTAGCACAAAACATAGAAGTGACAAGTTTTATTTACAGTGATATGCTTATAAAGGAAATGAAATCAAGCATATAATATGTTGAGTATACGGTCCTTTGTACACCGTCATAAAGCACTGTGAAATGTTTTAGGGTTATCCACAAGGATGAAATTCGGCTTCGCATATGGTATTTTGCAAATAAACAATAACATGAACATAACATGGATAAAACACAAGACATAGAAGCAATAAATTTGCTTTATCAGTGATATGCTAATAAAGTAAATGAAGTCAAGCAATTAATATGTTGAGTGTACGGTCCTTTGTACACAGTCATAAAGCACTGGGAAGTGTTTTGAGGTTATCCCAAAGAATGAAATAATGGTTCACATATGGTACCTTTGCAAATAAACAATCACATGAACATAACATAGATATATAGAAAAGGAAAGACCACCAAGGTCGCATAATCGTAAACAAACGTGTAGGCGATATCCAATCACTCGGGAATGTTAATGTTAATCCCCGTCCTGCATTTACAGTACATACGAGCAGTTAGTCATTTACAGGTTCGCCTGTATAACAATATGTTTTCTTACAGGCACTGGGACACTTTTCTTGCATTTTGAAAAGTTCATATTTGTCATTTAGAATACAAATAAGAATTGAATACCAAAAAAGTGTTTAAACATGCAGGTTAAATGAAGTCACTTGTACAATATTTGGAAAAGTGGTATTTGCGCATCTCGTGAACATAAGTATGACAATAATCCGAAACCTCATAACTTTTTGTGAAAAGATTAATTGTTTTAAACCACATGTTTAGTGGTTTACCTCCAGTTTGGATGGGAAATGTATGATATTATCAAGAAATACTTTATCCAGATGTTACATAAAACATAAACCGGCCGGTTATCATTACATTGTAAGAGAAACGTGTATTCATGATATAACATGTTTTTATTACATATTGATTCTTCCATATAATTGGATTTAAAAAATCCATGCATTCTCCATCATCATGGATATAAAATAAATACCCTTCCTGTTATGTGACATTCATTTTAAGTACATGGATGTAATTCTATACGATTGGTCAGTTTGAGCCATATTAAGCGAATCCAAACTTTTTTCAGGGAACGTTTAAATTTAATTGCACTAAAAACAGTTGACAAAGTAAGACAGTCGTCGTAATATGGTTAGGAGATACATCGTTATAACTCCACTGCATACATTTTCATAGAAAAATATTAATCGAGAGCGTGTGTGGTTATATGCAACTAATGATGTCTTGTAAGAGTGAAACAGGTTACTGATTGGTATTTGCTCGTTTAACGGTATGCTTGCGACTGAGTAATTGTTATCAGATCTGATCAGCAATCATGACTCATCATTGCTGCATCGTTGAATGTTGTCAACATTCCAAGACATTGGTGGATTTTGAATTACTGGTACTGCGATTCACTATCTAGGCACAACAAAGCGAGGGAAATACCGCAAGGCTTAAATCAGCCAGTAATGCAGACTGGCAAGAGTTATGCCTTGCGTTTGGAAGTTGTACACTCTCCGGGGAGATTTGCCACCGCCCTTTCAGTTTGTCCTTGACATCCGTGACAAAATGGCAGTGTATGTAAATGCACGGGACGTCCAGACTAATATTTGTTCACAGGTGCTAGTTTATATGAACTTCTATACTCACACTTAGTTTACATTTGTGTTGCCGTATAAATATAATATATATATATAATGTACTGAATTACTGAATTAGTGGGGGAAAGGGGGGTGGTTGTTGGGTTAACTTATTGGAAAGGGATGGGGTCCACTCAAGTGATAGTATAAGATAATGTACCCAAGTAACCTTTTGATGAATTAAGCACGTTTAATTTAGTCAATGCAAATTTGTCATAAGGGAGGTAGTTGTACTACATGTCATGCCCATTAGGAACACTGTGTGATACATAATATTCAATCAAGTGCGATTTAAACTCATATTGAATAATCCAAACTTAATGAATACAATCACATCAGAAGCAGAGATCATGGGTTCACTGAGCAAGAGAGATATCTAATATTGTATTTAATATAATTTTTCACCGTCAACGCATGTGTTCTAATTAAATTCCACAATGAAAATTCAACATATGAATATGAAACGATCGTCTGTTTATATTTCTGAAGTGAGAGTCGGAACAGCAAGAAAAGCCTTTAAAAAGGCATGGTTGGAGGCATCTTGTTAAGGCTAAAATATATTATAAAAAGGATATGTATGTCATATGTACATATAGCAAAATGAAGCCTGCATTATGGTCATTTTGGGGGATAAAAGTTTTGATTACTAATCACACAATTAGTTATTCAATTCAAAAGTCGCAAATAAAAGAATTTTACCTCGATCATTCAAGTTGTGTATATGCTTTTCAATTTACATATATTATTTATTCATAAATAAAATAAAATAATATATAATCTATCATTTGAAAATGAAAGTGAACATTCAACTTCCCCGATTTATTTTAAAGCGCAACTCCTGGGTGCTTTTGCTCCAATTTTGAAGTAGGCCTATATTATGAATTTGATCAAAACGTTGTTGACAGTTGTGTCATTGTTAGATTCCAGCAATAAGAATATGTAGGCCTATTTTCCCTGAAACAAGCAGTCAACCATTTGTTAAACATTTGCAAATTTAAAGTGTACCAATTCGATTGATTATGAAGCATATTCTGTTTATCTGTGGAAGGAAGGCATATGGACCTTTTTTAATACAAGGATAATGGCCCGGTATCCTCATGCTTGGTGCTATCAGTTTGGACATAAATATGGTTCTATCCAATATGTGCTTATACATGTACAAGCTTCACTATCATTAATTCAATAACAGTACATTGAGTACCATTATGTAAGTCTGATTGGCATTGGAAATATTGATAACTGAGTGGAAGGTTGGTGTGTTGATTGACAACCACTATTATCGTTTAGTATATGCTTGCTCCGTGCGTATAACACTAGCGTGTAAAGTTTCTTGGATTTTCCGAAACTGCAGTGCGAAATTATGCACTTGAATTGGTACATGTCTGTTCATGGAGGTGTAAAATGGCTTTGAATTGAAAAATATTATGTTTACTAAAATTCAGACTCAGAATAACACAACGGTCGTTTCTATTTTAGATGTTTAGACAAAATCTCTTTTCGCAGTAAAAGGGGATAATTATTTCGGATAACCCACATGGTCACGTGGTTACAAATTTGTTACAGCCGTGTTCGTTGGTCATATGCTTTTTCCAAAGTATGAAGAGGCCAAGCATGATTGGTCGAAAGTATATTTTGAATATTCCAACAGTAATATAGCGTGAAATCCAACTGCGTATCAGGTTGGAGGAGGTTTGCGCCTCCAACCAATAAGCCGATGTGACCGACGATGGGATGTTTATTTATCTAATAGAAATTAACAATTGAGAAAAAAGAAGTTTGCGTGTGATAACTCAATGAGTCAAACACACTATTTCTCCCGGATAAAGTCGATTTTGAATGTCTGTGATAAGGATATATCTCTTAAAAGATATACAAATTGAAATTAATATTTTTATTGAAACTGAAAATGCTTTTTTAAAGGGTTTTTCTGGAAATAGCGCAAGATACATGATGGTGTTAGCATACTGTACCTTCGTCGACGCATCATTACTGAAGGGCGCCATAACCTAAGTAATACAAACCTTTGTGGCTATACTATCTAGATTAAATAGGGAGATGTGATAACGAAGATTTCTCGAAACGTGCGTTTTTCAGAAATATTAATAGATTATGATTTTAAATTTTAAATTTAGTCTAGTTGAATTCCATGAAGACATGATATAACACTATTTAGGTCGTTTTTACCGCTCGTGGATTGTACTTGTATTTGTATGGTATCGGTTCGTTTGTCCCTGGGTTAAAGGTGCAGCCATTGTGTTTCATTAAAATTATTTGGCTTTAATACGCTCCAACTCACCATATGTGCTGTTTAATATATCATAATTACTAGTTTCCCATTAAAATCGAGTAACATCAATTTGCATGTGCAGAAACCGAAACTGCATTTCCCATTTACATGCCCAGTAGTTATATGACCTATTAAACATTATCAACCATAATTTGTTATTTTGTCTGTTTTAAAAAAGATTCCAAAATTAGGTTTGACTCATTGGCGCGCATACACGCGGTGTAATGTCCGGTTTTCGATCAGAACAGTTTTCGGTAACAGTTGGTACTTCACGATAAAGAAACACCATTTATAACGTTAGGAATATGTGACCCCAAACAACACAATGGATGGACATTTGGGTCTTTCTCAACTGACAGAGCAACATATACATTGAAGGAATAGTGGATTGAGGCATATTTAACAAGATACGAAGACAATTGGGACTGAATAATATCGCTTTAACGTGATCGTTGAGTTATAACGAATTTAAATCTACTGCCCCTTTAACTTCTTCATGTGATGTTTATCTACAGACGGAAGTGATCAGACTTGCTACAAATAAGATGCCTTTTGTCACAGTAAGCGAAAGGGTGTGTTTGATATAATGATTGTCACCATGAGTAAGGAATACGGTCTGTGTGATTCGGCGTTCTATATTTAGCTTGCAAAACTCGTCTGTCACGGAAGTGAGCGTCGCCTTCTAATTAGATTGGTTTTTAGTTTCGTGATTCAATTAAATGTTCATTTTTTTCAGGAAATGTCTTCACAGAGCACGTTAACAAGAACATTGAAGTCCTTTCCTGGTACTTTTTCTGTTAGTTTTCCTTTCCTTGATCTATTCGAATCTGATGGTAGGAATAGCTTCCTGCAATCCCTCAAAGGGACATTCACTTCAAAAAGGTTTTCTTACATTTGGCGACAAATCCCGGATATTTTACGTTCCGCCAATTTGCGTCATGTAATTATTATTTTAAAAATAAACGTATATGTATCTCGTTGGTGTCTAATTTTCTTTATGGAAATAGGAGAAAAGAATATTATTGTGCCGACGGCAGTGTTATAAATTGATAAACATCGCTTGGTGACCATAAATTTTCTTACACTTTAGAAAAAATAATTAATAATCGTACATTTTGAGAAATAAAGAATCCTGAAATAGTTTGAAATTTCCATTGCTTTCAACTGTATGGATCGCAAACTGTAGCCAGTGAGATTAGCATTGCTGTGCTAATGTATGCTTAAGTATGGATTTACACGAAATGAATGAATATATCTAAGCTTATAAAAGATTTTACTCCTCTTCTAATGATACTGGGCCACAGCAGTTTGTGTTTCAAGTAGTTGATCCTTGGTAAATAACACTATTTGTAGCTAGTTCAATGCTTAATTAGGTTCCCAATATATGTAACAATCTGATTAAAATGGTGTTAGCATATCCAACTAGTACTTTAGTAGAAACATGATTATCATTTTGATAAAGATTCATTAAATCCAAAGGACATATAACATGAAAGCCACGAATATAGACAGATGCATATGAATATTGCATAGTTAATATGTTGGTGTTTTTATAAAGCGTATTTATAAAGCGTCTAATGAATCCGTTATTTAGAAGACATTAAGGCGTACAATGTACTGTTGTATTTCAATTCCTCAAAACTATTTGCAAGCTATGAACTAGAGCACTGTTGGTTTTTTGTAACGCATTTTGTTAGCCTTAAGGATGTTGAATGAATTGAAAACAATGTGAAAAAGTGAAAATGAATGTTTACTGCATACATGAAACGTACAATTTGAACAGTCTGCTAGTGTGTGTTATCACGTTGTTTTTATAACATGCAATATCTCTGAGGCTCCATTTTAAAATCTTTAAAAGGTAATAACACGTTATTTTTTCTAATGAATATCTATAATAACTGTTATTTTTTATAAGAGGCTAAAGTGCTTATCCAGCATTTTAGACTACACATGCAGGAACTAAAGATGCGCACGTAAAATACCTTCCATATGTGTTCATTTGTAAGTTTCAATATAAAGACAACTCTTCATAAACATCTACAAATCTCTGTTTTCAACACATACTAACGTCACAAATTTAATGTCTGTTCATACATATTTCATAATTTCAAAATTATAACACAAAGCGTACTATACATTCATCACAAACGTCAATATAATGCATATACATTTCACAGCTTTCTGGAGATATATATATGTATTATTTTAGGACCCTGAGAATAAGGTACAGGAAATGTTGGCCAAGCTTAAATCTGCTTCATTTACATGACGGTAGAACTTATTTTTCTGTATTCATTACAGCATTATAAAAAAAGGTTTCTAAACATGTTCATTTTTCCTCGGACAACTCCAAGTTATTTAGTTTATTTTGAATCATTTTAATATTTTGATAGTTTGTGAAGTCATAAATGCAACCGAAATCAACAATAGTCCTGTCTACATGTTGCTTGACTTTGACGGATCAATATCACGAATCTCTATATATCTTCTTTACAGTACAGCATATTCATTCGGACACTTTTGTTACGTGTATATGGTAGTTTTATGTGTGACTTTTGCAATGTAAATATGTGTTTATCCAGTATCATATAAGTAAACGATAAGTTATAAAGATTAAATTTGGTTTTCACAACAATTAGCATCGGTCCGACAAAGTGAACAATTACAATGAACAAGGATATCATCAGACTCAACAAGGAATATTTTTATCACATTTGAAACATATTTAAAGGGACAGTAGCACATTTTCAAATAGAAATAAACGGAACTAAGAAAAAGGAAAAGAAAGGTTACAAATTGTACACAAATTCTCCTCAATAAATAAATAGAGTTCTAAAACGAATAGTAATGTTCGGTTAAGCAGCGCGGATCCTGTTTCCGTCCTCAAATAATCACAAGATGTTCACACACTAAAATGGCCACTGCCAATTCTCGTTTTTTACGCGGCATCGTTTTCTACGATGATGGATTAAGTCGCGTAATTGGTTGTTTACTTTCATAACTGAAGGTATACTGTCTACATTTATATTATAAATTGCAAATTTTAACATATTAACAATAAAACAAACGTGCTACAGTGCCGTTAAAGGTACATCCATTGTGTTGTTGGGGGTCACATATTGCAAACGTTATAAATGGTATTACTTTATCTAGTAGTACCGACTGTTACCGAAAACTACCGTTTTGATGACAGTAGACTTAGCATATTGACGATATGAAGGTAAAAGTAGTGATTTCTGATCGAAAACCGGACAATGTACAGCTTGTGGCGTGCGCCAAAGAGTCAAACGTAATTTTGGATTCTTATTTATAACAGACAAAAAGACAATTTTGAGTTTAAAATGTTTAATAGGTCACATAACTACTGTGAATGTAAATGGGATGTTCAGTTTCGGTTTCTGCACATGCAAAATGATATTACTCAATTTTGATTGGAAACTTGTAATTATGATATATTTGGCGATTGGGAATACATGTGCAAGCTGAATGAATTTTTTGTATTGTGGACATCACATGTGGTGGGCTGGAACGTATTAAAGCCAAATACATTTTTTGAAACACAATGGATGCACCTTTAACGTGACTGGGAAATCGACAGTTCAAAGTAAGGATATGTTTTTGAGAGATAATAATAAGCACAGTGTACACACATATCCAACTAAGCGAGTTTTCAATTAACATTAAAAAGCAGTCTTTATTTCGGAGATGTATATAAGCTTGTCAGCTTGTTCATAAATGACAATTAATTTCATTAAACACAAATGATTAAACAACCTAGCTCCGACCTACCTTTGTCCGGTAACAAGCTGGCTTGCACTGCCTCACTCCCCGTCCTGACCAGTACATCAACAAAAGGGCAAACTTCAACCAGAAGTCGAGCTTGTTGAGGGTGAGGAAAATACTACACCCAGCAAGATAGGGTAAGTGTGGATTACAAAGTGAATTCAAATAATGATTCTGAGATGCTTAATATCTTACACAAGTTTTAACACATATTTCATATGTGTGACTCGCTCTTATCACACGAAATTTAACCCTTGTATACTACTATACTATACTACAAATCTAAAATTTAATAATTTAATTATAAAAACAATTATTTTTATTATTCATGTTTAAATTTATTTCATAACATTTCCTCTCTACAACCATTTAACCGATATAAATGGCATTGTGATCATATTAACATCACGTCATGTTTTGATGCTGTATTGATCGTTATATGAAAACATTTGATAATATGCCAACGAAGGACAGTTAGAAGTGGGATAGCGCAGTGGTTAGCGAGTTCGGCTTCTGATAACAAAGTCTATAGGCTCGGCAACTTAGTCTGCTGTGGACAGCACTGAATACACTAAAACACCGGATTTCAGCGCAGTACCACCCATTGTTCGCTACTTCCAGCCGATGCTCGCAGGTTTCACCGCAAAGCATAGCCACATGGCGTTGCGGGCTTTCTCCCTGCCATAATACTAGCAGCTGCGATATAAGTTAAATACTCTTGAAAGCGGCGTTAAATCCCACCTCACCTCACCTCTTTATACTCAACATACATGATAGTTCGGTGAATATGCTTACTCGCATTCCACCTGATGAAGGAATAAACAAATAATCCGAACTATCTCGTATGTCAACAAAGAAGAAGTTGTTATACCGGAATCTTGCTTTACTCACATCGTTGATTCGTATGCGCCATATTGTCACAGCTGCGTAAAACTCTCCCCCACACACATTTCAGTATTTCTAGAAGTCAAAGGGTTTGTAAAAATAAGAGCGGTGGTATTGCAAGTTAATAATATTTTCATTGCCTACTTGTGTACAGAACGTGTATAACTGTTTGAGTAACAATATACATCAGAAATACTTCTTTTATAATATTATTATTATATAGTATATACATTTTAAATTCAAGCTCTTGCTATCCATTTGCCCTAATAGCTATGAAACTGCCCAAGCGGCGTTAAACACAAACTCACAGTACCCGAAGTCAGGGACAATGCATCTTGAGGATATAAACATTACAATATTCACTTAACACATGTCTTGTTAATTCTATTAAACACCATGAATTCACAACTTGATCATTTTTGATAATTTAAGTCAAAATATATGGATGGGGTTCAACTTTGCCGTCTTGACTTGAAGCATCTTGTACGCACGAAATTACCTCCCTTAGACCACACATTTAACCTTATTTCATAGGGTTTGACACGTTGATTGTAGTCATTTAGTAATAGCCTAAAACTTCCTAAGATTAAAAAGTTTATAAAAGCTTATTCATAACACTATAACATTGTCATGAAACAATCTATTCTTTCTGACATAAACTGATTTTGCAAACTAACTTTAATGCAATATTCACACTTGCATGCACGTAATGTATCAAGGCAGACAGATCATTGCAGAGACATTTATCTTATCGTCCCGTGGGAATCTTACTGTTTAGCCTCAAATTACCATTTTTACGATATTTAGATTGAAACCTTGTATGAAACATGGCAATGTGTTTCTTCCCATATTTCACTTGGTTATGTAACAGAGGAATCGCGGGGAGGAGGGAATTTACTGTACTGAATGTATTATCCATGTTAATACGTGTTTGACGTCCCTACACCCCCAATCATGAGTATTTTGCCACAAAACTTTTGAAAATTTCGGTTCTTACAGAGCACAGAGCTGCGAGGCTCATGAAATGGATTTGCGTGCAGTGGAAATCTTCCACGCACCACGATGCAATCAATAGCCAGTACCCTACATTGCACGCGCTCTGACCACAATCCCCATGCTCTCAATGAATGCTGCACATTTTACCCTGTCGTGACGTCCAGTGACGAAATTTTGGCAATCTCATTAAAATAAGATCGAACGTTGCACTCGTACTTCTTTATCTGAGTAGATTGCATCATGTTTTGTCAATGTCTGAACATATTTTTTCGATATCTGCACATAATCAGTCCTACGTTTTCGCCTCTATGCGTCTGTATATGTTTCGTCAAGCGTAATGTATCACGTATAATTCAAACCTGATGTATGCGTATATACTATTATATAAATGACAGAGTAAATAGATTAATCGCGATTGGATAGACAGTAGTCATATATGATAGATTGAATGCCATTCCTGTGTTGCACACTGACAAATGATAGTAATTAAATTTGTTTTTATATTTTGAAAAAAAACATGAACGCAATGAAAGAGACTATTGGGAACTATTGGTGAAAAGAGGCAGCGATGTTGTTTGACTTCTCAATGTATTACCATGATACAATGGAACAGCCCACTTTCTGAATAATAAGTCAAGTTTTCCTCAACGAATACAATGTTTAGATATTTTATAATAATTTTCGAATAACTAAAATAGAAAGTAACATGAACTTAGTTTTTGAATTGACATTTAGAAGTGTAATGCTGAAAAAGTAAAAAGAATTGTTTTAAGCATTTGAAGGTATTGAAAGACTTAAATAAGCTATATCTTGGAAATGGCATATACCTGCATACAATTAGTAACTCTGTGGTGAGTATTTTGTACTGCTAGTCCTATGGCAAATCCCTTAAAGATTACAGTGTGACCTTCACAGTTATATGGTTTGCAGAGAACTATATGAGAACTACAAGAGCAATGGAAGACCTGATGTCTGCCCACACCAGGAATATTCGTTATCTGAAAAGTTGTGAAACACAAGCAGTCATTCTGCACAGACGCTTCAAGGAAATTCGAACAAGATACATCCACGCCAGAGACAGCAAACAGTGGCAATGGGTGTGTAACTTTACATGTATATGTTATTTATGCAATGAGTGAAACTTTGATGTTCTCTTACGATGGAAAATAGCAGCCTTCCATCCTTTATAACGGACGCTCAGCCAAGTACCACCCATCGTTCGTTAGTTCCAGCCGATGCTCGCAGGTTTCGATGCAATGCAAAGGCACAATCGTTGCGGCCTTTCTCCCTGCAATAATACGGTCGTGATATAAGTGACATACTCATGAAAGCGTTAAACCCCACATCACCTCATATATATAAGGATAAAATAAATTACCATGCATATATATAGCATATATATTATAGCATACATCTGAAGTTGCAGCTAAAAAGGCCTTTCAGCAGTACAGAAAATAATCATTATTTTGCTTACACTCTCATGGAACACGTTTACAGTCATTTAGAATTAACTTATAGTTATTCGTCTGGAAACATAAATTAAAAGCTTTAACAGATACACACAAGTCGAGGCCCCGTGGTCGTGTGGTAAGCTGTTGGTACGGTCAGTGTTGGGGATAGTTGCCTTACTCTAAAGGTCAGTGCTTACGGTAGTTGCCTGACTGAGGGTGTGGGTTCGAATCCCACAAGGGAATCGGCCCAGGAAAAAGCACAAGAATTTGGACTATTGAATGTAGTGTTATTCCAAAATGTAACAATGTTAAAGTATTTATATATTTGCTTTATCATTTGCAGGTATACAGACATCACATGAGGATGCTGATTGTTGAAGGGCTTCTCGCCGTCTTCCACTCACTCGCAACGAAGACGTTCCACCATCTTATTCTACTTGAGGAAACCATGACGAGGCGGGAGGCCAGGCATCTTGATTATTCCCTGTCCGACATAACCGAGTCCTCCATCACCGACTCCGAACTTGATGCTGACTCTGATGATCCTTCTGACATGTCTGAAGACAACATGGGAGATGTCGATAACACAGCGGATCTGGATTATCAAATAATTGAATCTGATAATCACAATATTGAAGAACATTTCGCAAGGGATTCACTGAATCACGTGACCAATTCAGAAAACCACGTGACTAATTCCGGTTACCACGTGACCAATGTTCCTGTCGTGATGGAATTTGAAAGCGATGAAAGTGAACCTCAAAACAATCTTCACGATGAAACTCTCAGCTCTGATGAAATATTATCAGATTCAGAAGCCGAGTCGTTTATTGAATCTGATAACTCCTTGACAGAATCGGTGGCAGAGTCAACAATCTCCCTCTCTGATTCAAGTGATTCTGGTATTCGGGCCCTGTCTGATAGCGTGTTCACACAGAGATCACCAATGTGTATGAAGAGAATTTAATTATCTTTGCTATTTGCGTCGTTTGATCGTCCACAGGCAGGCAGTGATTATACACACAGGATGCTAGTCATTCTCTTCAGTCTTTGTTGGTTATGCAGGCTCTTGTAAACTCCATCGATCACCATGATGAAAGCTTCATCAGTTTTGGTTCTCTTAAGAATTATTGAATTGTACGTTCAAATGGCATGCAAACACACTCGACTATTTTTGCTTGATGCCAAGGAGCTGGTATACATGCTTGTACACTGTGATATTTTATATATATTGTAAGTACATATTGCTTTGAATTAAGCCAACAAAAACATGTTCTGTATATGTTGTTTCCAGTTCCATAAAAAAGCGTTTTACTGAACAAAACTCGTATTATTATAATATTTAAGTCGTGTTTAGTGTAAATTGGCGAATATATATAATGAATATTATATATATTGAACAGAAGGAAACATTCAACTTTTATTTAGGTGTTACATAATCACTTAGTCATTGAAACGTCAATTTTAATAAACGTTTAAACAGAAACACAAATGAACATTAGAATTGAACACTATGAACCTCAGATCTTGTCTAAAGGTTTATGGATTGACATATCCGTGTCTGTAGTTTGCAATCTTCACTAACACTTTCTAATTGCATATTTGCTTGAAAAATTAAGGCATTCGTTGAACGGACGTACATACTAATGTCTCCATACCCTAATAATGGTGTCATTTCCATATAAATAAAACATAACAAATGAAACAAGTTAAACAGTTCGCTCAGATAAAGAATTTTTCGAACCGCTGTTATTTCAATTCATGTCTTTTCCTAACGTTACAACAAATATTGTAAAAAACTGTTGCACTCTGCACGTCTCTATACAATGATGGTAATTCTTTAACTTGTCCTTCAACGTAATGTTAATCAAAATTCGCTGTAGCATGATTTACTGACTGAAATAAAGTGCTCTCACAAAAACATGAATAAGTGTTACTCCTAATATAAAATTGAGTTCTAAACCGAATGTACATGGTAAGGTTAAGTTAATTTCCCATCCAGTGACCATTTTAATGTGTTCACATTAAAACGGCCGCTCGAAGGTACAATGTAGTTCAAGTGATCTGACTGATGTAGCGATGTCGAAACACTGAGAATAGAGTTTTAAATATGATATAATGATGGAATGGTCAACCATCTTGCTTTCTGAACTCTCATTCTCATGAGACCTAAAAGGGGCAGTAGCACGTTTTTTGCAAAATTTATTTTTTCCAATTTACCATTTATAATGAAAGTTTACGTCGTTGAAATTAACTTAAGGATATATGGGACCAAGAAATCGAACTCGCTTACGGCAACATTTTGCGACAACATTTTACTGTTGTAAAGTAGTCTCAAAATATATGGATTACATCATTTGGGGCATAGGCTTATCTGTACACTAACGGGAAGCGCTTAAATTTACCGTAACGCCTTAATAACGGTCATTTTACGACATGCCGCATAACGTTACCGTCACCTATATTCGCCGTAAATATATAACTACGTGTGTTATTAGAATAACATGCGTATCTCAAGTTAGTTACGAATTTTAATAGCCTGGTATAATCAACTGATAGTTATTGTTTCACAGTTCACTCTTAGATTGATAATATGTTAAATAATGATTACACGGTAGTCCGTCAAAGTTACACTTGAAATCATCAAAACTGCCGTGACGGCAGGTTTTTACGTATGTAATTTTTTTAAATACGTTAAAGTGATGATAAACGTTCGGTGACCCCTATTATTATTTTGAATTCGTTTAGTCAGTTAACTCCGCACATCATATTAAAGTTTTGGCAATATCTAAAATATGTGTGTTAGTGACAAATCATGATGAACATGCGAAACACGATGATAAAAATGCCGGTTTTAATTAAAAAGTGCTTAATTTAATTTTGTTTCTCTTTCCAGCGTCATTAATTTTCAAAATATAGATTTGCTATACATTCCCGTATGCGACTGAAATGTATCTGAAAGGATTCGGAGTTTATTCGTTGAAAGCGAGCGCTTAATTTAAATATAACGAATCAGTCAAAAATGACGTAATTTGCCGACGGGTGAATTATTATTAATGCCGATAATTCTTTAAATCATCCGGTGACCCCCAAATTTTAGTACATTTTTGGATACAAGACATAATAAACTTGCTATTTTGAAAACATAAACGAATTCTAAAATATTTGATTTCATCGTCCCATCTCTCCTTAAGAGGGTAAAACATCTTACTACACAAACTAATTATCCGTAGTGGTAATAATGATGTTGCATATAAAGCCAAAATTGCATGGCGGCCATTTTGAACACAAGTTATTATGTCAATTACAAAAATGATTCCCATGGCTTTACCGAACCATATACACTCATTTTCAACTTGATATTCCGAAAAGAGAAGGGTGTTTTACTGTTGGTGACATTATTTTTCAAATACATTTCATCGACTTATTTGAGCGAAAAAACATGCTACTGCCCCTTTAAATTCCACCTCACAATGAGGAGTGACACACCACTGTTGCACCATTTTCTTCCTATAGGGATAATCGTGTTCATGGATATGGCTCATCAGGCCTTGTAATGAGATGTTTAACCAATTAACGTACCAGTATATTATATAAACTTTTAAAATAAATGGCACATTAGATAAAACATAATATGCAAAAAACGTGCTACAGCGCCTTTAAGGAAACATTTTACCTCTTTTCAAATTGTTCTTGTGCATTTGTTCTTTATGTCATTTTCATGGCCTTACAATCACTGTTATACAGAAATGGCTAAATAATTTCTCAAAATGAATATGTGTAGAGAAATGGATTACGAAATAAGATTATGAAGAACTACACAGAATTGTGAACCATGGCTCGATTCTTGATGAATTCGGACTTAAAGGGGCAGTAGCACGTTTTTGCAAAACAAATTTTTATAATTATAATGATAGTTTATATCATTTATATTTACTTTAGAAATTCAAAATAAACAGTTGATAGTTGTAAAATAATATATTGTAATCACATGTTAAAGTAAGCGAGTCCCATTTAGAATCAGCTCAAAGAGACACAAATAACATATTTTAGTCAAAGTTTGAAAATAGTCTCTATCTTGTTACGGGTATTGCTTCAGAATGATATATAAGAATTTAGTCCAGTACCTTGACGCAAAATATATAAGTACATACGAACCAACAACGATGCCTAGCGAAGCAAAACTGTTATTAACCATGTTGATAGACATACTTTCTTTGTCAGCAAGAGTGCAACTTCTTATCTATATATTTTGACCCATATGTCTTAACTATCAGTAGAGTTATAATCATTTACGATTTGGTAACGTGAAAGAAAGATATGTTAAATGTAAACACTGGACAAACAGTGGTGGATTCCATTTGCTGGATCCTCGTTTGTGGACACTATGTGCGGCAATTAAGTTGCAAATAAAACAATTATAGTTCTATCCATTGATGACTTTTGCTGTATGACGTTATAACACATTGAACAAGCCCTATTTAACCCTATCTTTATGTTTAGTTCAGGCCGATCTGAAAAAGCATGTTTTGAACAGACATTGTTTCAAGCAGTTGGATTTTAGATATTTAATTTTACAATGCCTAAGTCGTATTCATAACTCGTTCAAATATGGAGTTTTGCATCGTTTTCGTTTATCTGTCCCATGAGCGTAATATGTTGGTGTTTGAAGTGTCTGAAATGAAACGTATCACCTCGATTAACTGTTTAATCAATGCATGTTATACCCGCTACCATTTTATTTACCAGTTAAACATCTATCAGTAAAAGTTCGATATAACTGACTGTTCAACACGCAGCTGGATCCTTCGCTAGTCATCTTAGTCATGTAGCCATGTCTAACGTTCAGTTCACCGCTACCAGTGAAGTTCAGCAACATGAGCTCGGCTCGCCGAAGTGGGTCACCCGCATCATTGGTGGATAAACTGAAAGTTCGGATGGTGAATCCTTGCCCCAAAAAGATACATAAGTTGAGATAAGATATGGTATCATAATTGGTAAGTGAATGTATTCATTCTTCGACGTTTCGTTGTAAATACGTAAGTTTTATTTGAATTTTGGTCATAAGTGAGCCTGACTAGCCTTTATTCCAAACGAAATATCGTACTCATTTCCCTCCACATACGAGCTCTGAAAAGGCGAGGGTTTTAATACAGTGTGATCACTTACATGAGAGTTTGACCATTACTTATCTTGGAAACTTAGATTTGTCATCTTACCCTTAACATTCTCAACTCCATGAACTTGATACAGAATAAACATTTGAGACAACAATTTCAGCTGTTCTATCATCTAAAGTCAATTTGCTTGACATGTTATACAACCTGGTTTAATAGATGTCCAATGGGTTTATTTTCGAGTGTGGTTATTAACATTTGAAAACTTCAGGGATGGTTTTCCAATCATATATATACGCACTGGTGTGATGAAAAAAGACACGTGGTGAAAATGAAAATAGAAGATATTTGATCATTTCACCCGAGAACAAAGACCACTGTTAGTCTGGGGACTACTGAAATTGGATTTCTGCAAAACAGTTATTTGTATTCAAAATGCGTTTGCTCTGACATTTAAAGGGGCAGTAGCACGTTTTTTCTCTCAAATAAGTCGATGAAATGTATTTGAGAAATAATGTCACCAATAGTAAAACACCCTTTTATCTTCAGAAAATCAAGTTAAAAGATGAGTGTACATGGTTCGGTAAAGCCATGGGAATCGTTTTGACTATTCGAAATAATAAAATGTGTTCACAATAAAATGGCCGCCATGCAATTTTGGCATTATACGCAACACCAATATTACCACTACGGATAATTGGTTTGTGTAACAATACATAATTAATTACAACATCAATGACGTGCGTGATTATCAAACAATGACCATGTCTTACTGCCATGTAATGATATTGATGTTGTAATTAATTAATTATTTATTGTTCTTGTTCATGTATATATATATGCGATCTTCCAATTGTCTAAACATACTTGAAAAGACCGATATACTGGTCGAAATGAGCTCATCGTATTAAAGATGATTGATCCAGTCAAACCCATCTGATGTTTACTCTTTTCTATATATATATCCATGGACAGCCAGCTGTTTCGGTCTTTAGGACCTCAATAGCATGGTGTGTGTGGAACATGGTTGGGCTTTCAGCTATGCAACGTTATCAACGAAACAAAGCAGTTTAAGAAAGTCCCACTCAGTTGCATAAAGTGCTCAAACCGTATTATATACATAAGGTGCGCGAGTAAATCAACCAGAAACAGCGGTCTTCATTGGGCGTGGTTTTCATGAATTCTATTGACTCGAATCACAGTTTTCCCACGGTTTCAATGGAATTTGATATTATTTTTTGTTTCAGCATAACGTGGAGACCACCATTAATTATATTTCAGAAAATATTTCATTTTTCATTTTAAGAAAATCAAGTAGGCGTTTCTTTTGGCCGACAGTGTATCACTGATACCAACTGAAAACACTGCACATAATTTTAAAGTGGACATTAACAGAAACTCAGCAGAACATTTTGGTTTTGCTATCGGAATTACCATGGGGCCAATCAAGGTAAGACGTTGGATGTTTACTTGCATAAAGGATGCACAGACTTACACTGTCATTACTTTGTAGCTCTTCTGGCTTTTAAAAATGATAGTAATGGTTGTTGTCCAGTAACTTCATATCGGTTACCTTTCAGAAGTTCGCCTTCACGACGCTCAGTATCCGACCCCGAACCTAAACACATCCGGCCACGTGATTAACCTGGACCAATCAGGAACTTTCATCACTGACATCAAAATGTTTTTGAGAGCTGCAGCCTACTATGACATGGTTGCCATTTAACAATATGGGACGGTTTGCACTCAATGAGAGCTTTGAATTCCTTCATCGACGATTCCTCAATTTTGCAGTCATACATTGATAATGCTCTAATACCACTTATCAGAGCCATCAAAGATGAACCAGCACTTGGTGGAATTGAGATCTTGAACAGACTTTGAAATCACGTCATTCTTCAAGAAGCAAACAATGAGCGATGCTTTGACACAGGACATTCACTAGGATTAGACCGACCCGGGAACTTCTCCATGGCAAATGTTTTGAGGTGCCTGTACTACCTGTGAAAAGAAAGTACACATCTCAGTTGGTTTCGATTAATTCAATATTTTAAAAAAAATCAGATACATTTGATTATGGCATGATACAATGCCGCTTATTTGCAGTGGTTTAAATGAATGAATTGGTGACTTGTTGTCGATGAAAAGTTTTGTTTCATCAAGATTAATTCTGGAAGAATTTTTTAATTTGCAATTTCATTATTATTTTAATTAAAAAACACTGATTACTAAACGCCTGCACTAGTTTTAGAGCACGACCCCTAAAACTTAAGATATTTGTAATTGAAAATCATAATATGATAAATCAACAAGGTCTGTACTTTCTTTTCTCCGGTATTTTAATATAGTTTTTAGAGGGACAGTAGCTTTAGTATATTTTGTGGAAAAAAAATTCGAGAAGTTGTTCATTTTGGTTATATAGATAATCTTAATGCAGAAAAACGTTGAATACCTTATAACATTGCATATGATTGTTCAAGCTCTGTCTTGATGTAAAACAAATTCCTGAAAAGGCAATAAAGTATTATTATTATTATTATTATTATTATTATTAACATAAGGTCATGTTTACACTAATCTTCTTCGAACTTTATCACTTATTTCGGGTATATGTGCGCACTTCAGATTTATTTCCTGGCAGGCTGATGCTATCAGAACAGTTGACCCTGACGTCTTGATAACAGCGGGTGAGATGTGCATTTGTTCATCATTTATACTTTATGAATGTATTATGCGTTTTTTTAATTTGTAAAGTTAAAGTACCTTGCATCTAAAATTACTTTTAACTTCCATGGATCGAGGCGTGTTACCTGACCAGATGGTTTTAACTATCGAAGGCGAATGTCCTTTTTTTCGTGCTCTCTCGCTATCATACTCTCTCTCTCTCTCTCTCTCTCTCTCTCTCTCTCTCTCTCTCTCTCTCTCTCTCTCTCTCTCTCTCTCTCTCTCTCTCTCTCTCTCTCTCTCTCTCTCTCTCTCTCTCTCTCTCTCTCTCTCTCTCTCTCTCTCTCTCTCTCTGAAACTCTTTACTTAAGAAATAGAAGACGAGTTGGAGTGCTTTATCGTTGAATACATAGCTCTCTGCTATGTTTTTTTTCTACGATAAAGCACGACAACGAGTCTTCTATTTTTTATATGAGATGCCTTCAAATAGTTGCCCGCTTTTATATAAAACCCGTGGGGATATTATGTTTGTATAAAATATATTTTGAAAATATTAATGCCTCCCGTCGTAGAACACATCCACTAGCATTGAACAATCGAAGTGACGTAACACATGGCGTCATTTGCTAAGCGACGCTCTAACTGACGTCTAAAATCACGAGCATGTTTTATTGACCGCCTGTGTTTTATTGCCGTGGGTATCTTATATTAAGTTATATACCTATATGAATGATTGCGTTTAGGTTCCATGGACCCAGGTATGTTATCAGACGGAGATGGGTTTAACTATTTGAAGGACGAATGTCTTGTTAAAGCTGGAGGTCGACCTAATGTGAGTTGAAATACATGTGGATTTCTTTTAAGAAACATAAGTACCCCTAATGTAAAATATCTACCGCCTTTTCATAATGATATTGATAAAGGATGGAGGTTTATCTAGTTTTATCAATTGTGTTTGTTCATTTGTCATTGAATTTTCATGCTCGCACATTCACAGGACAGAAAGTGGTGGTTTCCGTTTGTTTGGTCCTTCCGTATTCATCAAGATCAGCCCCTATTTGGGCGGATTAAACGGTTTCCATCACTCTTTGTCATGTAATGCGTCATCAAGATGCTGCATGCTGCAAGAAAGTCTGTATTTTTATAAACATAATATATACATCAACCTCAGAATCTTGAATATTAAATGTTCATATTGCATTTTAAAAACTTTCTTTCAGGGATACCTGTCGTTTTATGCCCTGGAATTGGATGCTACACTTCCTAAAGGGTTTCCGGTAAGTGTTTATTTTCTCTGAAGTAACAAACCAACCGGTCGAAAATGCGGCATGCAGTTTAAAGTTTTTAATATTTTCGTATATGTATCATACTTCAGTCTTTTTTTTTTGAGTGAATAATATAAGTGTTATTTTTTTAAAGTAAAAAATATGAACAGATCACTAAATAATCATATTGCCTCTCGATCGCGAAAATCGCAAACTTGCCTACAATGGTACTCATAAAGACTACATATTTTTCACACGATACTGTAAAATAAAACCACTATTTGGAATGTTGATGTGTCGTGGACATAGTATGGCACGCGTATACAAACTATCCTCTATGTGTTACCCTTTTACAGAACTCGACTGCAATGCACCAACTGGACAAGCCGGTGATCCTGCACATAGTGTCTAAAGTATTGAATAAAACAGCAGGTGAAGTCTTCAGATGGGTTTATGAAGAATCACACAGTGGTGTTCTATCCTACTCTCTCCTTATCTCTACGCATTCTAAGTATTCTGCAGTAGAACAACTGGATGCTATGAAAGAACTACAACATGAAACGAACCAGTTCAAAGGCGGTTTGGTCTCGTTTGTTGTATCCAAATACATGCTGTGTGTTAAACACACCTCCCAATGTCTTCTTGGTAGAAAATAAACACATCGAATAAAGAGTGGCATGTACATTAAACTATGGATTTATTATCATCAAATACTGCCTCCAAAAACTAAAACCTTCAATAAAGAATGACATTAAAATAATCATATGTTGTTTTTTATCATCAAAGACTGGCTCCAAAATATATATCGCTTGTGGTGTCGAACGATATCTACAGACTTTTTATCATAATGCTATACATCATGATGTAATTACCTCAATCGCTTCAATAGAACTCAGCTGGCATTTCTATGGCTTCATAAAGTTGATTTCAGAACAATTTGCTATGGTAACATGAATCTAGGATGACATAATAGTATGCGACCTTCCTGAGATCATCTCGGGAGAAGCCTCTTGACAGTTTTATGGTAATTCTGAAAACTGTTAATTGTTTTGGTTACACTCGAGAAACAAACGTCGCAACTCTCTGTCTCAACTTATCTGTCTTTCTCTGTCTGTCTGTCTGTCTATCTGTCTTGCTATTTTGAATACAGATGTTGAATCCCACAAAGGCGATCTATCCAACAGTAAAAATATCGAAGATCTAGGATGCATAATACAAAAAAAACTTTATTTAGGGCTTCAAGCTTCTTGAAAACCTTATTGTTATTGTTCAGATTTGTATTATTCTTATTATTCTGCCATTGTTTTCTATCAGATATACAGGCAGCAATTCATAATCGATTTTGATGAAATTTAAGTATGTTATGAAGCTTATCTCTCTCTCTCTCTCTCTCTCTCTCTCTCTCTCTCTCTCTCTCTCTCTCTCTCTCTCTCTCTCTCTCTCTCTCTCTCTCTCTCTCTCTCTCTCTCTCTCTCTCTCTCTCTCTCTCTCTCTCTCTCTCTCTCTTGCAATCATTCCACTATCACAGCTTAGTCTAAAACTGTTGGCACCACTGATTATGGAGCAATTCTAAAATGAAAATAGTACAGACTAGTTATGCGGAAACACGACCCACTACGATCAGTGCGTCTATACTGTTGATTTTCACTTCTTAGTACTTCTAAGTACTTCTAATGCTGTTTTAATGAAACCAATAGATCAAATTCAATCACAAAATTGACAATCTTAGTTTACCACAGTTGAGGTTAGTTTGTTTCTAAACGAATAGACATTTTGGAATGTTTATTTACAATATTATGTATATCATGGACAAAACTATTTGGAAATAAATGGTTGTTTTCTCGTTGTTTTCCAAGGTGATGTGTGGTGTACAATGTTCATTTATAAAATGAATGCTCAAATGAGGAATGTGAATATTTTATGAATTCAAAATAAGCTTCACTCACAGCTACTATACTTCTTTATTTTTTTTAATTGAACAGTTGCAAAAGACACTTTTGCAATCTAACAGATTTTGTATCTCATAGTTAAAGAATTGATTCTAAGATAAGACACATAATTTCATAAGGCTTTAGTATACTGATAAAAAATAACAACATACAATGTATCTTGAAGTGAAGATGTTGTTTTATATAAATAGAACACACAAAATATGGTGAAGTGAAAGCAATTCAAGTACTAAAATAAGGTGGTTTATCCTAATCCGGTGTGAACAAAATTCTACATATATAAGTATGTATATATTCTGTATATAGATATTGATACCAGATACTGCGTTAGCCAATCATGGTAGACCTTACCAGTGTATTCAGCAAGTACAGATTTGAGTTTGTTTATGTAACGACCCTACATCATACCTATCGCACCTCATTTACGCTTGCTTTAATGGAATACGGATTGCTATGATCAAAACTTCAATTACCGTTCAAATTCGATCTTTTGGTGTCAGTTATCTGACTGAACGAGCATATGAGCTTTTCTTCGCATCATGTGAGGTACAAAATACATTTTTACTGATTTCATGAGGTTAAAGATGCAGTTTTACTGAATCTATTAACTAAATCCTCATGCAATTTTACTGATTTTATTTAGTTAAATATCTAGTTTTACTGATTAGGTTAAAGATCCATGTTCCTGATTGACAAAAAGTGAATGGTTGAATATTTTATTACGAGGTGTATATGACAAATGCATAGAATTCATTTCTTTTCCCACATCGATCTCTCTACCAGACGATATAAATCTGTAGTTTAACCCTCAAGTGAGCAATGTGAAATTATGCATACGTATAGTGGACTCTTAGGAAATATATTGTGTATAAATTTAACATGAAGGAAGATATATCACCATGCCTCAACGTCCACAATCTCATGATATCAATCGTGTTTAATACGAAGAAACCGACGAACTCACTGGTACACACTTGTTTGAAGATTGCCACTGAACCAATCTTGTGAAGCGCCGGTGAGAAGGACTCCTGGAACTGAGGCGCTATATAAATTCATTATTATTATTATCAATATTATTATTATTATTACTTGATTTTCCACAATTTATAGATTTCACTATTTGATGATAAGAGCTTATGTCTGATGAAATGTTGTAATTTTAATTGTTACATCATATTTTTAATATTCATCCAGGGAGAGTTCTGTATTGCTTGAGAAAAGAAAACTTGATACGCATGTGTAATTAATGCATGATTATTACACAAACCAGTTGTAACACATTACTGAGGATAAAATGTTGGCAACTTTATATTGATAGCCATTCATTGGAGCTCAAAAATGGAAATCTTTGCATAACAGGGCATCGGTGACCAATCTAATGAATTTGTTTAATGTATGTATTACATTATGGATATTCCTTTGATAAAAAGGGCGGGACATGCAGTGGTTCAGAATTTCAGTGTATTGTCACCTATGGTTCTCAAGTTCCAGCCCATGTTTGCAGGTTCCAACACAATACATAGCCAAAATGATGTTATAAATTAATAATAGCTGCCCTGATATAAGTAAAATACTCTTGAAAGCAGCGTTATTTTAAAGAAGAATACATTAAATTTACAAGGAAATATAGGAATGTGTCAAAGACAAATTAATTTTCAAAAGTTATTAAGCCTGGGATCCTATTAACAACAAGCATAATGGAACCATTTCCGAATAATTGTTTCTGAAATAAAATAATTTAATGCACGGCTAATTCTGACATTAGGGGATTTATTTTGTAGTCAGCCAATCTCGTAATCAAAACAGTGTATTGTTATAGTTTACAACATTTAAGTCTAAACCTGTTTGTGTTACTGATTAAATGAGAGGTTTGATTTCCAAAATGAGGAAGATTCAGACAAATTGATGCGGAATCACGTCCAACTTTGAGAGATCAATACTTCTTATACTGATGCTCTTACCTTACTAATTTCTTCTCAGGCTTTGTTCATCAACACCAAGTCGAATGTTTCCATTGACAGTCTGCTTTTATATATCAGTTAGAATGAGACATTTGCATCAGAATATCAAACGGGGTTCATTGAAGACAGATTTAAATTTGAATAATCATCGCTTGACAGTTGAATATTTATTTAAATTATAAGGATCCGATTTTTGGTTATTTCTTCCAAAATGTGTGATCAAAAAGGCCGTTGTGAAAACGAAATGGAAAACGGCGTTACAGGGAGGGTTAAATTGGTGTTCTTTTTTTAAAACGAAATTCGGTTCCTGTTTACACATATATAACACAATTCAGTTAAACCATATCGCTTGGGCTAATAGTTTGATGACTAGTTTGAAAATTGTATGATTGCCCCACTTTCACTAAAACTAAAACTGAACCAAAAAGAAGTTATGCTATGACTTCACAGGATATTGATATCATTCTAATGATAAATTATGTGTTACTCGTTCAATGCATATTTTGTTAGTACTACGTTGAAAAGTTAGTAACAATGAGTGTTTTTTTTATTTCATGTAATGCACAGAACTAAATGAAGGATACTCCTGATAGAGCCGTGTCTGTAAGGTACGAGTTTGATTAACAACACTGGTTATTGGTGTAGCATACTTACTCAAATACGATAACTTTTACTTTACAGAACGTCCAAGTTCAGAAAAACTAAAATTTCAGAAAATATCATGTTCCCAATTGAAATGAAACGGACTGAGGATAGTAAATAGACATCGGATGAAATCAATCAATCATGGTTTGAAAAACTAGCCTAGATGACATAACTTTTCAGCAAAATAAATATTAATCAAAAATGATGTTTACGATATGCTGACATGGGCGTTGTCTTTATTTGGTTTCGTTGATGAACATTGACATGGTTTATATTCTATTGACAAAACACTGTCATTGTTCAGGGTCACGTATTTGAGTCATATCCGAATTCCACATTATCTACACACGATTATAAATTATTTTTCTGACTTTGATCAAAACAGTGATTTGTTAAAAATAAATTCTGGGGTAGAATTTCATGTTTTGAATTACATTTGTTTCTGATGAAATATTTAAAAAAGTTCCAACAGTTCCAAAGAAAGCACTGATTTTATATGTTAATTACATTTCATCCACATTCAAACGAGAATTTGGTGTTGACATCTGTTAAGCCTTTCTCTAACAAATCCCTTGTTGAATTCTTTAAAATCACATTATGTTTTGTTTCATGTTCAAAACACTTTGCAAAGGCAAGTCATAGTCAAAGGGTTTACGTTCTCCACTTAACAACAAATAACATGGTTTGTGTAATTAAATGTCATCTTAAACACAAAGCTTTGCTAATTGTTTACTATCATCAGCTTTTTAAAAAAAAGAGAAATTAATATTATTGGTTAAACTTACTTTGACCTGCATGCATATCAATCCTGCAATTACATCAAATATAATAAGCAAAATTTTATTTAGAAGGAAGTTATTTGATTTTGATGATTTAAAAACGGCTCAAACTAAATATTGCCTCTGCATATCCTATAATACATAAATGAATACATGTGTATATAAATGTATTTAGTAAAAAGTATGGTTCGGGCCATGGCTCGCCTCAGCTAGTTTAAAGCACAGTAAAGTTGATATCAGTTGATATGAAAGTACTTTCTGCTATATCAAAATGTTGAAGACATAGATCCACTTTCAGCCAATTAACCACAAGCAACCGTAAAATAATGGGCCAACTTGCTCAAGTCAATTCGTCTGAGGTTTGGACAGCCTGGACATTAGTAAATGACAGGAAGTTAAAGTTCATCTCTGAAATTTAGGAGACCTCGCTCCTGCGTTATTTTTTTCAAGGTCTTAACAAGCTGGAAAGATATCGATGGATGATCACTGAACCTAAACGTTCAGTTCATGTTTAAAGACATTGAATACTCAACAGTAAATCGATGCAGTGTTTAAATAGGCATCACAAGCAGTTTTATTCAAAACCAAACATTTATGTAAAGTTAGAAATGTTATGTTTTATTGCCTTGTAACACTTAATTCCTATAACCATTCAATGTTTGAAACAAAATATAATTCGGGTAAAATAAATTTAAATCTTAAGCACTCTATTAATGAGTACTCTCTCTTATTTTCAAACCTGCTTTTCAATATTTAGAAACGAGGACGAGTATTGTAATTTTGTCTTTGATACATTATCATTCCATTATGGACATCGGAAACTGAAATCGTGTATTAAAGGGGCAGTAGCACGTTTTTTGCAAATTTTATTTTTTCAAATTTCCCATTTATAATGATAGTTTATGTCATTTAAATTACCTTTAGAGGGTAAAACATCTTATTACACAAACCAATTATCTGTAGTGGTAAAAACTATGTTGCGTATAAAGCAAAAATTGCATGGCGGCCATTTTATTGTGAACACAATTTATTATTTTGTATTACAAAAAAGATTCCCATGGCTTAACCGAAACATGTACACTCATTTTAAACTTTATTTTCCGAAGAGAGAAGGATGTTTTACTATAGGTGAAGTTATTTGTCAAATACATTTCATCAACTTATTTGAGCGAACAAACGTGCTACTGCCCCTTTAATGTAACTCTGACAGCAAACAAGAGTTGACAGATATGTCAGAACCAAATTCTATGTAACTGTCAAGCGTGTGTCCCATGTATGCATGTCCCAGGGTAAACTACATGTACTAGTAGCTAAATTAAATGATAAACATTTTTTATGAATTATGGTTAATCTAAATGAGTCGAGTCAGTATGATATTAAGAAACTTGAACTATGAAACACTAATAATGTATTCTTGAGCATGATACAAAGTAAACAGTGCGGCGTTTAACCAAATTCCCCCTTCTCTCAGTTTTTACAGTAGCCAATCACATATGACTGTTTCTCAAAATTATGAATCTGCATTTGTTGGGCACTGAGGAGTATTCATATGATGTTTGTCTACACCTAAATTACAGTTCATTTCACTAATGACACCATTTTGAAACAAGAAATCGGCTGCTCTAACATGTGTGCCTTGAATTGCTAATTACAGACATTGTGGTTTTAAACCTTATAGCTTCTTAAAGTATATAATTGGTTTGCAATATATAACATATTAAACTCGTACAAATATCAAAACTGAGAACAAAGTTGAAGAATTACATCTAACAGAATATAACAAACTTTGTGCTTATTAACCAGGATCTTTCAGAGAATCTTATTGACGATGTATGATTTTCCTTCTAAATCAAGATTTGGCTTTTTTGTATGCGGATGACGTGGTAAGTAGAAAGAGGAGCTGGAGACTTCAACATAGTTTTCTATTCATAATGAAATCATTTGTGCCGGCCGCGCAAACGTATTTGAATACAGAGACCTGTTCAGGAGTCCAATCCCACCATTTCCCAAAACAGCAATAACCATTGTTCTCGCGTGAGCACACCCAATATCATTTTCTAAATATAATATTTTCATATTCGCAAATGTGTCTTCCTTATGATCCGAGACGATATAAATATTTTCTAATGACATTGCTGAGACATGAAATGACAATATTAGACCCCGAGGAAATAAGTCTGTATGATTTTAACACAAACTAAGAAATAGTGAGTAATCTATATTCTCTGTGTCAATGTGAACTTGCGTTTGATACAAGGACTGGGGCACCCAATCAGTATCTGCAATTGCTTAGATTTAAAAGCTGAATATTTTAAAAAATATTTTTAAGATGAAGGATATAAATATAAAGATAATCTGTAGTTTAACCCTCAAGTGAGCAATGTGAACTTATGCATACGTATAGTGGACTCTTAGGAAATATATTGTGTATACATTTAACATGAAGGAAGATTTATCACCATGCCTCAACTTCCACAATCTCATGATATCTATCGTGTTTAATACAAAGACACCGACGGACTCATTGGTACACACATGTTTGAAGATGGCCACTGAAACAATCTTGTGAAGCGCCGGTGAGAAGGTCTCCTGGAACTGAGGCGCTATATAAATTCATTATTATTATTAATAATAATAATAATATTATTATTATTACTTGATTTTCCACAATTTATAGATTTCACTATTTGATGATTAGAGCGTATGTCTGATGAAATGTTGTAACTTTAATTGTTACATCATATTTTTAATATTCATCCAGGGAGACTTCTGTATTGCTTGAGAAAAGAAAACTTGATACGCATGTGTAATTAATGCATGAATATTACACAAACCAGTTGTAACACATTACTGAGGATAACATGTTGGCTACTTTAGATTGATAGCCATTATCGGAGCTCAAATATGGAAATGTTTGCATTACAGGGCATCGGTGACCAATCTAATGAATTTGTCTCATGTATGTATTACTTTATGTATATTCCTTTGATAAAAAGGGCGGGATAGTGCAGTGGTTCAGAATTTCAGTGTAGTGTCACCTATGGTTCTCAAGTTCCAGCCCATGTTTGCAGGTTCCACCGCAATACGTAGCCAAAATGATGTTGCCGGTTTGCTGCCCTGATATAAGTAAATACTCTTGAAAGCAGCGTTATTTTAAAGAAGAATACATTAAATTTACAGGGAAATATAGGAATGTGTCAAAGACATAACGTGACAAATTAATTTTCAAAAGTTATTTAGCCTGGGATCCTATTAACAAAAAAGCTTAATGGAACCATTTCCGAATAGTTGTTTCTGAAATAAAATAATTGAATGCACGGCTAATTCTGACATTAGGGGATTTATTTTGTAGTCAGCCAATCTCGTAATCAAAACAGTGTATTGTTATAGTTTACTACAT
This sequence comes from Gibbula magus, assembly GCA_936450465.1. Lineage (NCBI taxonomy): Eukaryota > Metazoa > Mollusca > Gastropoda > Trochida > Trochidae > Gibbula > Gibbula magus. The sequence goes on from OW388300.1 coordinate 31,428,522, forward strand.
TTAAGTCTAAACCTGTTTGTGTTACTGATTAAATGAGAGGTTTGATTTCTAAAATGAGGAAGATTCAGATAAATTGATGCGGAATCACGTCAAACTTCGTGAAATCAATACTTCTTATACTGATGCTCTTACCTTACTAATTTCTTCTCAGGCTTTGTTCATCAAAACCAAGTCGAATGTTTCCATTGACAATCTGCTTTTATATATCAGTTAGAATGAGACATTTGCATCAGAATATCAAACGGGGTTCATTGAAGACAAATTTAAATTTGAATTATCATCGCTTGTTAGTTGAATATTTATTTAAATTATAAAGATCCGATTTTTGGATGATTCTTCCAAAAAGTGTGATCAAAAAGGGCGTTGTGATAACGAAATTGAAAACGGCGTTAAAGGGAGGGTTAAATTCGTGTTCTTTTTTTAAAACGAAATTCGGTTCCTGTTTACACATATATAACACAATTCAGTTAAACCATATCACTGTGGCTAATAGTTTGATGACTAGTTTGAAAATTATGTGATAACCCCACTTTCACTAAAATTAAAACTGAACCTAAAAGAAGTTATGCTATGACTTCACAGGATATTGATATCTTTCTAATGATAAATTATGTGTTACTCTGTGAATACTCGTTCAATGCATGTTTTGTTAGTTCTAAGTTGAAAAATTAGTAACAATGAGTGTGTTTTTGTTTATTCCATGTAATGCACAGAACAAAAAGGAGGATACTCCTGATAGAACCGTGTCTGTAAGGTAGTCCTCAAGTTTGAATAACAACACTGGTTATTGGTATAGCATAATTACTCAAATACAACAACTTTTACTTTACAGAACGTCCAAGTTCAGAAAAACTAAAATTTCAGAAAATATCATGTTCCCAATTGAAATGAAACGGACTGAGGATAGTAAATACACATCGGATGAAATCAGTCAATCATGGTTTGCCTAGATGACATAACTGACATGGGCGTTGTATTTATTTGGTTTCGTTGATGAACATTGACATGGTTTATATTTTATTGACAAAACACTGTCATTGTTCAGGGTCAGTATTTGAGTCATCTCCGAATTCCACATTATCTACACACGATTATAAATTATTTTTCTGACTTTGATCAAAACAGTGATTTGTTAAAAATAAATTCTGGGGTAGAATTTCATGTTTTGAATTACATTTGTTTCTGATGAAATATTTTTAAAAAGTTCCAACAGTTCCAAAGAAAGCACTGATTTTATATGTTAATTACATTTCATCCACATTCAAACGAGACGGAAATTTGGTGTTGACATCTGTTAAGCCTTTCTATAACAAATCCCTTGTTGAATTCTTTAAAATCACATTATGTTTTGTTTCATGTTCAAAACACTTTGCAAAGGCAAGTCATAGTCAAAGGGTTTACGTTCTCAACTTAACAACAAATAACATGGTTTGTGTAATTAAATGTCATCTTAAACACAAAGCTTTCCTAATTGTTACTATCATCAGCTTTTTTTTAAAAAAAGAGAAATTAATATTATTGGTTAAACTTACTTTATTTTACTTTACTTTATTTATTTAGAAGGATGATTTAAAAACGGCTCAAACTAAATATTGCCTCTGCATATCCTATAATACATAAATAAATACATGTGTATATAAATGTATTTAGTAAAAAGTATGGTTCGGGCCATGGCTCGCCTCAGGTAGTTTAAAGGACAGTAAAGTTGATATCAGTTGATATGAAAGTACTTTCTGCTATATCAAAATGTTGAAGACATAGATTCACTTTAAGCCAATTAACCACAAGCAACCGTAAAATAATGTGCTAACTTGCTCAAGTCAATTCGTCTGAGGTTTGGACAGCCTGGACATTAGTAAATGACAGGAAGTTAAAGTTCATCTCTGAAATTTAGGAGACCTCCGCTGCTGCGTTATTTTTTCAAGGTCTTAACAAGCTGGAAAGATATCGATGGATGATCACTGAACCTAAACGTTCAGTTCATGTTTAAAGACATTGAATGCTCAACAGTAAATCGATGCAGTGTTTAAATAGGCATCACAAGCAGTTTTATTCAAAACCAAACATTTATGTAAAGTTGGAAATGTTAATGTGTTTATTGCCTTGTAACACTTAATTCCTATAACCATTTAATGTTTGAAACAAAATATAATTCGGGTAAAATAAATTTAAATCTTAAGCACTCTATTAATGAGTTCTATCTCTTATTTTCAAAGCTGCTTTTCAATATTTAGAAACGAGGACGAGTATTGTAATTTTGTCTTTGATAAAATATCATTCCATTATGGAAATCGGAAACTGAAATCGTGTATTAAAGGGGCAGTAGCACGTTTTCTGCAAATTTTATTTTTTCAAATTTCCCATTTATAATGATAGTTAATGTCATTTAAATTACCTTTAGAGGGTAAAACATCTTATTACACAAACCAATTATCTTTAGTGGTAAAAACTATGTTGCGTATAAAGCAAAAATTGCATTGCGGCCATTTTATTGTGAACACAATTTATTATGTTGTATTACAAAAACGATTCCCATGACTTTACCGAAACATGTACACTCATTTTAAACTTTATTTTCCGAAGAGAGAAGGGTGTTTTACTAGTGGTGAAGTTATTTGTCAAATACATTTCATCAACTTATTTGAATAAACGTGCTACTGGCCCTTTAATATAACTCTGATAGCAAACAAGAGTTGACAGATATGTCAGAACCAAACTATATGTAACTGTCAAGCGTGTGTCCCATGTATGCATGTCCCCGGGTAAACTACATGTAATAGTAGCTAAATTAAATGATAAACATTTTTTTTATGAATTATGGTTAATCTAAACGAGTCGAGTCAGTATGATATTACGAAACTTGAACTATGAAACACTAATAATGTATTCTTGAGCATGAGACAAAGTAAACAGTGCGGCGTTTAACCAAATTCCACCTTCTCTCAGTTTTTACAGTAGCCAATGACATTTGTTTCTCAAAATTATGAATCAGCATTTTGGGCACTTAGGGGTATTAATATGATGTTTGTCTACACCTAAATTACAGTTCATTTCACTAATGACACCATTTTGAAACACGAAATCGGCTGCTCTAACATGTGTTCCTTGAATTGCTAATTACAGACATTGTTGTTTTTAAACCTTATAGCTTCTTAAAGTATATAATTGGTTTGCAATATATAACATATTAAACTCGTACAAATATCAAAACTGAGAACAAAGTTGAAGAATTACATCTAACAGAATATAACAAACTTTGTGCTTATTAACCAGGATCTTTCAGAGAATCTTATTGACGATGTATGATTGTCCTTCTAAATCAAGATTTGGCTATTTTGTATGCGGATGACGTGGTAAGTAGAAAGAGGAGCTGGAGACTTCAACATAGTTTTCTATTCATAATGAAATTATTTGTGCCGGCCGCGCAAACGTATTTGAATACAAAGAACTGTTCAGGAGTCCAATCCCACCATTTCCCAAAACAGCAATAACCATTGTTCTCGCGTGAGCACACCTAATATCATTTTCTAAATATAATATTTTCATATTCGGAAATTTGTCTTCCTTATGATCCGAGACGATATAAATATTTTCTAATGACATTGCTGAGACATGAAATGACAATATTAGACCCCGAGGAAATAAGTCTGTATAATTTTAACACAAACTAAGAAATAGTGAGGAATCTATATTCTCTGTGTCAATATCAACTTGCGATAGATAGAATGACTTGGGCACCATATGAGGATCTGCAATTGCTTAGATTTAAAAGCTGAATATTTTTTTGAATATTTTTAAGATTAAGGATTCTATTATCAGAAAGTTTTAAGCGTACAGTAAATTTTAGAAGTTGGTTATACCTACTATTTCGGCCATCACAAGAGACTTATTTATTCAACAAAAGGGGCTCAACTCGGGCTCAACGACTCGACATTTTACACTCGGTCGTCCCTGGGAGTTTTCATCTGGTCAATAAACATTTTATCAATTTACCTGGTTTTCCAAGGGAAATCCAAGTGGTGGTATGTATATAAGGGAATTTACCAGAGATTGGAAACCCTGTTACCCTTCATATCCACAGTATGTTCCTGTTTTTCAGGTTTAATAATCTCGGGTATTTTGTTCAAGATATAAAACACATTGACATTATCGAAGACCAACAGGCGCTTCATCCACAAATAAAGATACAATGTTGATGTAAGTCTGATACATCTGTCAGTGCCAGCTGTCATTTTTGTAAGAAACCGTTACAAGCACAACACAATGTTAGTTTGTCTTCTGCAAATATCAAAATAATTACATTTATGTGAACGAATTCTGCCATCACCAGATTATAACATGACATAAACATTAAACTTGGTCGATCGAATTATGAGAGAAACTAATAAATGGTAAGACTTTGAAAAAAGTATTATGGCGATCTGTTTTAGATTAAGTTAGTTTTCTTATATAGGTTTATTTTAGTTTGCTTCTTTAACAATTTATTTAACGCCATGGATACCAACAACTATTGTAATGTCGCCTTAAATAACAAACATTTGTTTTTAAATTCCTTGAATTCAGTACCTCATATCTGTTTGAATATAATATTAAGTATCATTTACTTCATGAATGCCATTTACAAGAAATATTCTCATCACATATTTTCAATATCATTCAAGGATAGTTTTTGTCCGCTCCGGATGTGATATTACCACAGTCTGTTTAAGATCGACCCAGTTCCGAGAAATGATATCTGCGAAAAGGTCTACATGGAAATGAACTGGTCCCATATATTCCTTGCCACAAAGTATGATGACACCCTCTTTAGACAAGTATTCTGTACACAGTCAAGACCATCATAGTTTTAACTGATCGTCATGTTTTAGGCATTCGCAATTAATAATAATCGATGGTGAAAAATACAGTCCTTATATAAATTATATATTCAGAACTTTCATAGTCTGATTCCTGTGATGGTTTGACATCATTCAGATCACGTTTGCTGTCATTATCATAGGTTAGTGATGATAGTATGGTAAAGTTGCCATTTGTTACCCACAGAATAGGATTATCTAAAACAATCATGTTGTGTGGGTTGTCGAATTATTACCCCGAGCCATTCAAATGTTAAATGAGTGCTCTATGTATTTAACTGTTGAATTCTTGTAAATTCGACATGTTCTTGAAATATGGCAACTGTTCAATCGACTGACGTCTATAAAGGTAATCAGAAGCTACTGAACTTCTATTCTCGGTGAAGTTCTCCTGAGTTCGTTCAAGTTTGAAAACTTTTTCCTGAACGAACAATAGTGATTAACTTTATCACTTGTTGAGGAATGTTTGCTCTTGAGTACCGGAAAATCTCAATCAAGAGAGGAATATGTTTGAGAGCTGCAATCGCCTAGAATGTATTTCAGAAAGCTGGATTCTTACGATGCGTAGTTTTGTTATGCTATTACTGAAGTGATCAAACAATTTATGCAGATTTGTCGGACCTACTGTTAGCTTTGAAAGAGGTTAAGAACAAGTGCTGATTAATTGATTTATCATTCTTTGTACTTATAATCTTATATCAGCATTAAGTTGATGAAGGAATATCGGAAGCTTTAAGGAGCTATTCAAGTAGGGCCTGGCTGGTCTATGTCTTATTCATATTCGTATTCCTATATATTTGGACTTGATGTTTCAGTATTTTTATTAAGTTTTGTGCATATATATGTGACTTTTTGACAAAATGATAGTGGACTGTATTGCGACATATTTGCATTGCACCATTGCAACATGTTATGTACATTTAAAAAAAAAAAAGTTTTTAAAGCAAACAAAAGCTAAAAGCTAAATGTATCCTGTAAATGCTCCTGCAGTGGAAGATTACATTATGATAAGCATTCTGATTTTAAAGCTTATCTCTGTCAATGCGTACAAGGCTTAAATCAAATGGATGATTCAGATAATGTTTTAAGAAATAATCAGCATGTATATGCCATGCACGTCGATTTGCCAAGCTTTCAACCCCATTTGATTACTTTGTCTGGAACTATAGTGTTAAACTTCATCAATTATTTGGCCATATTTACTTGACTATTTGCTGTCTCAGGACTAACAACAGCAATGACATGGTATAGCAGGGGAGGAATATATAAAAATTATGCAGAATCATGCACTTTGTGACCAGTTCTTGAAATTTTGCATGATGATAGGTATGGGTACAAGGTTTTCAGAAACCATCGCAAACAATGTGAGATCGCCCTCTGGTGGCCTGTTTGCACAAATCCAAGATGGCCGCCGCAAAAAAACTGAATGGTATATGCAACTGTTTTTGTAATCTTTTCAAATGTGTCATGTTATATATAGTATAGTATTAAGGAAAGTTAAATTTTCTCAACTTAAGGGTAGTGAAGTGGATGCGTAAAGTAGAACCCTATTTTTTTTATGAGTTTGCACATTGAACGTTTTATTGGCATTTTAAATGTAGACGAACAAGTATTACAAAATTAAGTCATGTAAAAAGGCATGTTCAGTGTCTAGCAAGGATGCAACAAACTTTTCAATACTTTGGTATGACGCTGCCAGTAATTGAAACCGACCTTCTGGTTGATGAGCGGTCACTATATCAAATCAGCTGCATGTCTGGAGAATATACAGGATGGACCTTATGACAATAATTATAGTGGTATTATTATAGTTAGGTATTTGCTATATCCTGATATGGCCAGCAATCAGTCACTTAGCCCAGAATGTGCTTTCAACAATGTAAATTGTGAGAAATGTTGCCCAACACTAAAAAAAGTTGCAGTGATTTCAAACTTTCCAATGTAAGACGAAGAAGGTACATTACTTTTGTTACCTGCTTAATATATTACTGCATTTTCAAAATGTTGAGCACTTTCCAAACAACCTTGGTTTAATCTTCCTGAATTTTCAAACAGTTTAAAACTCGATCACAAGTTCTTGTACTCTGATAACTGCTCTGATAACTGATAATGTAAACTACAATCCTGCAGACTCTTTATAGATGATTCCAGCATACTTACTATGAGATCAACCATGTTTAATGGATCGATAGGACATCTAGGAGTTCATAACCATTCTAGTACTTGAACTGAAATTATGTCAATCATGATGACTAATGAACCATTCAATAGGCAACGTATTAGAAAACATGTGCAACTTGTAAAATCTATAATCAAAAAGCCTGGCGTTTAAAAAGCACTTTGAATGTCTGTTATAATTCTGAAAATAGCATATACTTCACTCTTACAGTCTCAGAAAACAGAAAGCATGCCGTTAGTGCCAATAGCACTTCAAAGAACCCTCCATTTCTATCTGAGAAACATGCTGAAGAATTACGTCCATCAGAACTTAACAAACCCGGCACTTGTATAAACTACTCAATCTTTTCCAAATGTAAAAAGTTCAGATTTGTATTTATGTCCATGAGATTGTTGAACTGAAGGATACTTAAACCGTCAAAGTGTAGACATTACTCCTGACTAAATATTGACAATACGTCTACAAGTGAAACACTGTAGTTCCAGACAAAGAAATCAAACCAGAGGACTCTTGAGACCCTAACAGAGATGAAGATTTAATTACTGAATATCTTTAAAGTCATTGAAATGCATGACAACTTGGTTCAATTGTTAAACATAGTTCATTAAATGTGTTGTATGAAGTAGTTATTTCTAAATGTGTTTTAGTTAAACATACTTCATTTAAGAAGCCAATGCGTCAAAACTATATTTACCATCCAATGTCAGAAATCATTATGTCAGGCTTTACATCAACTTTCAACTATCAATCAACTTTCCATTTTATTCATCTACCTTGCTGCTCTGTCTCGTTTTGGAAAAGCATTAACAAACCATTGAACAAATTCAAGTTGGCTGGATTTCGTGCATTTAACATGGATGTTTGAAAGTGAACCCCTTCAGGTGTTAATGGCAGTACAATTCATAACGTTAACATGTCGGTTATTTACATAAGTGCTCAAAGCGTTATGATACACACATCTGGTGCAATAAATATGGTTATTATTTATTCAACTGCTCCAGGAATCCCAAAACACGGAAGCTAAAGGAAGCTAAGCAGAGGAATACGAACAGGTTTTAGTGAAATATGATTGCTAAAATTACACCTTCATTTAATGTTCAAATTCGATCTTTTGTTGTAAGTTATCTGACTTAACTGACACAAGAGCATTCTACCATCATGTCTATGAGGTTACAGATCCAGTTTTACTGATTCCAGAAGTTTGAAAATCCAGTGTTACTTATTCTATGAGGTTGGAATCTCGTTTTACTGATGTTATGAGGTTAAACTCAAGTTTTATTGATTATATGAGGTTGAAGTTCCGGTTTTACTGATTATATGAGATTGAATATTTACTTTCAGTGATTGATAAAAAGTGAATGGTTGGATATTTATGACGAGGTGTATATGACAAATGCATAGAAGTCATGTTTTTTTTCATATCGATCTGTCTACCAGACAAGATAAAACAATAGTTTAACCCTCAAGTGAGCAATGTGAAATTATGCATTCATAAAGTGGACTCGGGGGAAATATATATTCAAATATATAAACATTCAAAATGAAGGAATATATATCACCATGTCTCAACCTCCAAAATCTCAAGATAATAATCACTGAAAATTTTCCATAATTCATTGATTTCACTCCATGTTGATTTGAGTTAATGTTTGATGGCCTAAATGTGTTTCGTTTTCGTTACTCCATCTTGTTTATCTTTAATATTCATTAAAGGAGGGTTCTTTATTTTTTTAGGAAAGAAACCTTTACCAATTGAAACGCATGTGTCATAATGCATGATTATAACACAATCAAGTTAAAACATATTACCGAGGATAACATATTGATGACTTAAGAGTGATAGCCATTTATCGGAGCTTACATATGAAACCTTTGCATTCCAAGGCATTGGTGACACATGTATAACTTTATGGACAGTGTATCGATATAGAGGGCGGGATAGTGCAGTGGTTAACGCACTACAGATTGAGAGGCATGGGTGCAATGCTGCACTGAGTGTAGTGTCACCTATGGTTCTCAAGTTCCAACCTATGTTTACAGTTCCACTGCAATACGTAGCCAAAATGGTGTTGTGGGTTTCCTCTCAGTAATAATAATAGCTGCTCTTGAAACATCGTTATTTTAAAGAAGAATACATTAATTGTAATACTTTATAGAGAAATATAGGGATGTGTTAAAGATGCATACTTTTTTAAAATGTGACAAATTTATTTTCAAAAACTCTTCAACCATTTCCATTAACACCATTTCCAACTATTTATTTCTTAAATACAATAATTTAATGATAGGTTAATTCTGACTTAACAGGATTTATTTTGTAGCCAACCAATCTCGTAATCAAAACAGTGGTTTGTTACAGTTTCCTACGTTTCAGTTTAACCTGATTGTGCTACTGATTAAATGCTGGTTTGGATTTCTAAAATGAGGAACGTTCAGACAAATTGATGCAGGATCACGTCCAACTGTGTGAGATCAATACTTCTTTTACTGATGCTCTTACCACTCTTAGTTCTGATCGGGCTTTGTTCATGAAACCAAGTCGAATGTTCCCATTGGCAATCTAACTTTTACATATCAGTTAGGGTGAGATATGTGCAATAGAATATCAAACAACTTACGTTGCAGACACATTTTTATTTGTCATCATTAATTGTTTAATATTTATTTAAAATAAGGATCTGATTTTGGTTATGTTTTCCAAAGGTATGATCGACCTAACAAATCTACAAACAATTGTTTTCCTGACTCACTATGGCTCATTAAATTTTAAGTTCAAACTCAAGGGACAGAACAGTGATTTGTTAAAAATAAATTATGTAGTAGAAATCGAAGTCTTGAGTCACTGTTTCTGATTGGATTGTTTTTAAAAAACATTCAAACATTTCCAAAGATAGCACTGATTTTATTTGTTAATTAAATTCGCCTGAAGTCCACGTTCAAACGAAATTGAAATTTGGTCATGACATCTAAAAAGCCTTTCTCTGCCAAATCCCTTGTTGAATTTAAAAACAAAACAAAATTTCAGATTTAATTTTCTTAATTAATATGAAACAGGCTGAGGATAGTAAATACAAATCAGATAAAAATCAATCAATCATGGTATGAAAAACTAGCCTAGATTACATATCTTTTCAGCAAAAGAATAATAAAAAATGATGCTCCCGATATGCCAACATGGGTATTGTCTTTATTTGGCTTCATAGATAAGCGATGACAGGATTTATATTGACAAAAAACTGTCATTGTTCAGAGTCACATATTTTAGTCATCTTAAAAGTTTTCATTATCTACAAATGATTATGAATTGATTTCCTGACGGGACGGAAAAGTGATTTGTTAAAAATAAATTCTGGAGTAGAATTAGTTTTTTTGATCACATTTGTTTCTGTTGAATTGTTCTTAAAAATTTCAAAAAGTTCTGAAGAGAGCTCTGACTTTATCTGTTAATTATAGTTCATCCATGTTTAAACGAAATGGAAATTTGGTGTTGACATCTGTTAAGCATTTCTCTGCCAAATCCCTTGTTGAAATTTTTAAAATCATTTTATGATTTTTGTTTCATCTTCAGAACACTTTGCAAAGGCAAGTCATGGTCAAAGGGAATACGTTCTCGACTAAAGAACAAATAAAATGGCTTGTGTAATTAAATGTCATCTCAATCACAAAGCATTGCTAATTGTTCATTATCATCAGCTGTTTTTTAAAAAGAGAAATTAATATTATTGGTTAAAATTACATTGACCTCAATGCATATTAATCATGCAATTACATAAGATATATAATAAGCCACAGTTTATGTAGAAAAAAAATAATTTGATTTTGATAATTTTAAAATGGCTCAAACTCATTATTGTCACTGTATATCCTATAATACATATATAAACACATGTGTATATGTTGATATAATGAGTGAGTTTATTTACTTGGGCAATATTGCAGCCATTATGGGCGGTAAAGTTTATAGAAGTAAAAAGTAAAAGTACATTGTACATTGTTGAAGACATTTATTCATTATTAGCCAATTAACCACAATTAACCGTAAAATAACGGGCCTCCTTGCTCACTAAATGTGTCTAATGTTTGGACAGTCTGGACATTAGTAATTGACATAAATTAAAGTTAATCCCTGATATATAAGAGTCCACAGTGTTATTATTTTAGGATCTTACCAGCTGGAAAGACATTGACTGATGACTTTTAAACCCACAAGTTCACTTCATGTTTAAAGTTCCAAAGACAGAACAGATATTATATGTTAAGTACATTTTTGTGTTGACCACTGTTAATAGCCTTTCTCTACCAAATCCCTTGTTGAATTCTTTAAAGGGGCAGTAGCACGTTTTTTCACTGAAATAGGTTGATGAAATGTATTTGAAAAATAATGTCACTAATAGTAACCTACCCTTTTCTCTTCGGAAAATCAAGTTTAAAATGAGTGTACATGGTTCCGTAAAGCCATGGGAATCGTTTTTGTCATTCGAAATAATAAATTGTTTTCACAATAAAATGGCCGCTTTGCAATTTTTGCTTTATACGCAACATCGTTATTACCACTACAGATAATTGGTTTGTGTAATAAGATCGTTTACCCTCTAAAGTAAATATAAATGACATAAACTATCATTATAAATGGGAAATTTGAAAAACTATTTATTTCAAAAAACGTGCTACTGCCCCTTTAAACTCACTTTATTTTTGTTCATTTTCAAAACACTTTGCACAGGTAATTAAATGTCATCTCAATCACAAAACTAATTGTTCATTATCATCAGCTTTTTAGAAAAAAAATAAAATTAATATCATTGGTTAAAATTATTTTTAACCTACATGAATAATAACCTTGCAAATACATCAAATATAAAATAAGCAAAGTTTATTTAGAAGGAAGTAATTTGATTTTGATGATTTAAAAACGACTCAAACTCAATATTGGTACTGCATATCCTATAATACATAAATCCATATGTATATGAATGTATTTAGTAAAAATTATGGCTCGGGTCATGGAACGCCTCAGCTAGTTTAAGGGGCAGTAAAGTTGATATCAGTTGATATAAAATACCTTTCTGCTATATCAAAATGTTATCCAATTAACCACAATTAACCGTAAAATAATGGGCTAACTTGCTCAAGTCAAGGTTTGGACAGCCTGGACATTAGTAATTGACAGGAAGTTAAAGTTCATCTCTGAAATTTAGGAGTCCTCCGCTGCTGCGTTATTTGTTCAAGGTCTTAACAAGCAGGAAAGACATCGATGGATGACCACTGAACCTAAACGTTCAGTTTATTTTAAAAGGCATTAAATACTCAACAGTAAATCAAAGTGTTAAATAGGCATCACAAGCAGTTTTATTCAAAACTAAATATTAATGCAAAGTTAGAAATGTTAATGTGTTTATTGCCTTGTAGCACTTAATTTCTATAACCATTTGAAAACAAAATTCGGGTAAAATAAATTTAAATCTTAAGCACTCTATTACTGAGTTCTATCCCTTTTTTTCAAAGCTACTTTTCGATATTTAGAAACGAGGACGAGTATTGTAATTTTGTCTTTGATACATTATCATTCCATTATGGAAATCGAAAACTGAAATCGTGTATTAATATAACTCTGATAGCAAACAAGAGTTTGACAGATATGTCAGAACCAAATTCTATGTAACTGTCAAACGTGTGACCCATGTATGCATGTCCAAGGGTAAACAAACAGTAGCTAAATTAAATGATAATTTTTTTTAGGAATTATGGTTCATCTAAACGAGTCGAGTCAGTATGACATTACGAAACTTGAACTATGAAGCCCTAAAAATATACAATTAAAGACTGGTGATGAGGTCAATAACCTGTTTTTATGGACCCGAGAAAACAATATTGACCAAGGACAAAGTCCGCGGTCAATATGGTTTTCTCGGGTCCATAAAAACAGGTATTGACCGAATCACCATTCCAAAATTGTTTTATTATGTATTTAACACAGAAACGAAAGGAAAACAAAATAATTACAGTCAAAAGAGTAAAATTTTATTTGAAGAGTGAGGACTATGACGTCACGATAACAATAGCATGGCGTCATGCAACAATCGTTTGACGTCACTCAAGTCAATATTGCTTTTGGTCGGACTCGGGCTGGAATCAATATACTTTTCTGTCGACGGTCACGTGATCGCCTCTCGTCCAATCAGATCGCTGGAAAAAAAATGCTTACATAATAATGTATTTTTGAGCTGAGACAAAGTAAACAGCGTGGTGATTAACCAGATTACACCTTCTCTCAGTTTTTATAGTAGCCAATCACATATGACTGTTTCTCAAAATTATGAATCTCCATGTTTTGGGCACTTAGAGGTATTAATATAATGTTTGTCTACTTCTAAATTACAGTTCATTTCACTAATGACACCATTGTGAAACAAGAAATCGGCTGCTCTAATATGTATTCCCTGAATTGCTAATTACAGACATTGTGGTGTTAAACCTTATAGCTTATTTAAGTATATTATAATTGTTTTGCAATATGTAACATATCAAAAGAAAAACTGAGAACAGAGTTGAAGAATTACATCTAACAGAATATAACAAACGTTGTGCTTATTAACCAGGATCTTTCAGAGAATCTTATGGACGATGTATGATTTTCCTTCTAAATCAAGATTTGGCTTTTTTGTATGCGGACGACGTGGTAAGTAGAAAGAGGAGCTGGAGACTTCAACATAGTTTTCTATTCATAATGAAATCATTTGTACCGGCCGCGCAAACGTATTTTAATACAAATAACTGTTCAGGAGTCCAATCCCACCATTTCCCAAAACAGCAATAACCATTGTTCTCGCGTGAGCACACCTAATATCATTTTCTAAATATAATATTTTCATATTCGCAAATTTGTCTTCCTTATTATCCGAGACGATATAAATATTTTCTAATGACATTGCGGAGACATGAAATGACACTATTAGACCCCGAGGAAATAAGTCTGTATAATTTAAACACAAACTAAGAAATAGTGAGGAATCTATATCCTCTGTGTCAATGTGAACTTGCGATAGATATAATGACTGGGGTACCCAATCAGTATCTGCAATTGCTTAGATTTAAAAGCTGAATATTTTTAAAAATATTTTTAAGATTAAGGATTCTATTATCTGAAAGTGTTAAGCGTACAGTAAATTTTAGTAGTTGGTTATACCTACTATTTCGGCCATCACAAGTATATATATTTATTCAACAAAAGGGGCTCAACTCGGGCTCAACGACTCGACATTTTACACTCGGTCGTCCCTGGGAGTTTTCATCTGGTCAATAAACATTTTATCAATTTACCTGGTTTTCCAAGAGAAATCCAAGTGGTGGTATGTATATAAGGAAACTTACCAGAGGTTGACAATCCTGTTATCCTACATATGTACAGCATGTTCCTGTTTTTCAGGTTTAATAATCTCCGGTATTTTGTTCAAGATATTAAATACTTTGACATTTTCAAAGACAAACAGGCGCTTCATCCACAAATAAAGATACAATGTTGATACATCTGTCAGTGCCAGCTGTCATTTTTGTAAGAAACTGTTACAAGCACAACACAAAGTTAGTTTGTCTTTTGCAAATATCAACATAATTACATATATGTGAACGAATTCTGCCATCACCAGATCATAACATGACATAAACATTAAACTTGGTCGATGGCAAATATTAGAGAAAATAATAAATGTTAAGACTTTGAAAAAAGTATTATGGCGACCTGTTTTAGATGAAGTTAGTTAAGTATATAGGGTTAATTTAGTTTGCTTCTTTAACAATTTTATCTAATGCCATTGATACAAAGAAATTGCAATGTCACCTTAAATAACAACTATTTTTTTTTAAATTCCTTGAAATCGTTATTTCAGCACCTCATGTCTTTTTTAACATAATATTAAGTATCATATACTCTCATGATTAAAATTTACAATATATATCCTCATCACAGACATTCAACATCATTCAAGGATCGGTTTTTTTCCGTTCGGGGTATTATATTACAACAGTCTGTCTAAAATTGACCCAGTTCCGAGGAATGAAATCTGCGAATAGGTCTACATGGAAATGAACTGTTCCCATAGATTCCTTGCCACAAAGTATGGTGGCACCCTCTTTAGACACGTATTCTGTACCCAGTCAAGACCATCATAGTTTTAAGCGATCGTCATTTTTAGGCATTCGCAATTTTTTAAAACACGTTCCGAATGTAATTTAAACAGAGGACATGTTTGAGTTAGTGTCCCACTGAAAGCTTGTGTTGGATAATTTTTGATTGGCTACCTGAATTGCATCAGAACATACGGGCCATTATCAAATTGTTTGGAGAGGCAACATCCGAACGATATGAGTTTGTATCCAGGGAGATGTACTCTCTAGCAGCTTTATTCCTTGGAAAACGATCGATTAAGTCAAACTGTATATTGCATTTACTATTTATTTCATGTTTCTCCTTGACGGATTATTCCCCGTCTTCATATGCTTCAATATAAGCTTCCTTTATATAGACATATATATTTGATTGTACATATGTTCCCAACAGTTACCACTGATAGTATTGGTAATTGACATCTAGGTAACAGGACAATGTTAAATGCTTTTGAATTAATGTATTTGAGAACCTTTCAGAGATCTTTATTTTACGACTTGATGATTTGATATCAAATGGACAAGATTTATATTTAATAATTCACGAGATAAAACATTGTCTTACATTGAAGGAGTATTCTATTATAACTTATCAATTGGAATCAAGCAATCATTCGTCAATGTCATGAAATTAAGAGTTCAGCTAATCCGATAAATACAGTATGACGGGTCAGAATATTCAAAACCTGCTAGTAATTATTAGGTTGCAACTTTCTAATAATCGATATCACTAGTGTCAATGTGTTAGTGCTGATGAAACATTAGTCAAATGTTTTTTTTGAAAATGTATGCTTCAATGTAGCTATAAAATGGCCCTGTAAACAATATAAAAATTATAAGTGAGTACTGAAACCTAAGTTTAAATCTAAAATTATCACTAAAACACAAAAATCGTCCTAATTTCGTGGTTTTTGAGTCTGTATCAAGAAATAAATGAATGGCTCGGGGTAATAAGTTGAGTTTAAGTTTTTTGTGGGATATAAAAAAAATTAAATATTTAGCAAAAACATGATATACCACATAAAATAATCGATGGTGAAAAATATAGTCCTTATATAAATTATATATTCCGAACTTTCATAGTCTGATTCCTAGGATGGTTGAACATCAGTCAGATCACGTTTGCTGTCATTATCATAGGTTAGTAGTTATATTTCCGGCAATACATCCTCGTCAGAAAGCATGCTGGACGCCATGTTTTTGTGGCTTATCAGATTCTTGCAAAAATGAAAAGGAGGAACGTGGCTTATCATAAATATAGGAATGATGCAACTCATTTACCATTGGGGTCAGGGGAGACAACTGACTCTAATATGGTAAAGTTGCCATTTGTAACCCACAAAATAGGATTATCTTAAACAATTATGTTGTGTGTTTTGTCGAATTATTACCAGAGTCATTCAAATGTTAAATGAGTGCCCTATGTATTTAACTGTTGACTTCTTGTAAATTCGACATCTTCTTGAAATATGGCAACTGTTCAATCGACTGACGTCTATAAAGGTAATCAGAAGCTACTTCTACTTCTATTCTCGGTGAAGTTCTCTTGAGTTCGTTCAAGTTTGAAAACTTTTTCTTGAACGAAAAATAGTGCTTAACTTTATCACTTGTTGAGGAATGTTTGCCCTTGAGTTCCCGAACATCTCAATCAAGACTGGAATATGTTTGAGAGCTGCAATCGCCTAGAAATGTATTTCACAAAGCTGGATTCTTATGATGCGTTGTTTTGTCATGCTATTACTGATGTGATCAAGTTAATTATGCAGATTTGTTGGAGCTACTGTTAGCTTTGAAAGAGGTTAAGAACAAGTGCTGATTAGTTGATTTATCATTCTTTGTACTTATAGTCTTATATCAGCATTAAGTGGACGAAGGAATATCGGAAGCTTTAAGGAGCTATTCAAGTAGGGCCTGGCTGGTCTATGTCTTCTTCATATTCGTGTTCCTGTAAATTTGGACTTGATGTTTCAGTATTTTTTATTAACTATTGTGCATATATATTTGACTTTTTGACAAAATAATAGTGGACTGTTTTGCGACTTATTTGCATTGCACCATTGCAACATTTGATGTACATTTTTAAAGAAACGTTTTGAACGCTAACAAAAGCTAAATGTATAGCACATGCTCCTATAGTGGAAGATTTATTGGAAGATTACATTATGATAAGCATTTTGTTTTTTATAGCGTCTCACCTAGTCAATCCGAGTTACAAATGCAAGGCTTAACTCAAACGGATGATTCAGATAATGTTTTAAGAAATAATCAACAAGAGTTTCAATCCCATTTGATTACTTTTTTCTGGAACTATAGTGCTAAACTTCATTGACTATTTGCTGTCTCAGGACTAACGACAGCAATTGCATGGTACAGTATTAAGGGAAGTTAAATTTTCTCAACTTAAGGGTAGTGAAGTGGATGTGTAAAGTAGAACCCTATTTTTTGGATGAGTTTGCACATTTAACGTTTTATTGGCATTTGAAATGTAGATGTAAAAAAGAATGTTGAGTGTCTAGCAAGGATACAACAAATCCGAACGTTTCACATCTTTGGTATGACGCTGCCAGTAATTGAAACCCGACCTTCTGGTTGATGAGCGGTCACTATATCAAATCAGCTGCATGCCTGGAGAATATACAGGATGGACCTTATGAAATAAGTATAGTGGGAAGGTATTTGATATATCTTGATATGGCCAGCAATCAGTCACTTAGCCCAGAGAGAAATGTGAGAAATGTTGCCCAACACTAAAAAAGTTGCGGAGATTTCAAACTTTCCATTGTAAGACGAAGAAGGTACATTACTTTTGTTACCTGCGTAATATATTACTGCATTTTCAAAATGTTGAGCACTTTCCAAACAACCTTGGTTTAATCTTCCTGAATTTTCAAACCGTTTAAAACTCGATCACAAGCTCTTGTACTCTGATAACTGCTCTTATAACTGATAATGTAAACTACAATCCTGCAGACTCTTTATAGATGATGCAAGCGTACTTACCATGAGATCAACCATGTTTAATGGATCGATAGAACTTCTAGGAGTTCATAACCATTCTAGTACTTGCACTGCAATTATTTCAATCATGATGACTTAATGAACCATTCAATAGGCAATGTATTGGAAAACGTGTGCAACTTGTAAAATCTATAATCAAAAAGCCTGGCGTTTAAAAAGCACTTTGAATGTCTGTTATTATTCTGAAAATAGCATATACTTCAATCTTACAGTCTTAGAAAACAGAAAGCATGCCGTTAGTGCCAATAGCACTTCAGAACCCTCCATTTCTATATGAGAAACATGCTGAAGAATTACGTCGATCACAACTTAACAAACCCGGCACTTGTATAAACTACTCAATCTTTTCCAAATGTAAAAATTTCAGGTTTGTAATGATGTCCATGAAATTGTTGAACTGAAGGATACTTAAACCGTCAAAGTGTAGACATTACTCCTGACGAAATATTGACAATACGTCTACAAGTGAAATACTGTAGTTCCAGACAAAGAAATCAAACCAGAGGACCCTTGAGACCCTAACAGAGATGAAGATTTAATTACTGACTATCTTTAAAGTCATTGAAATTCATGACAACTTGGTTCAATTGTTAAACATAGTTCATTAAATGTGTTATATAAAGTAGTTATTTCTAAATGTGTTCTAGTTTAACATACTTCATTTAAGAAGAGCATGCGTCAAAACTATATAAACCATCCAATGTCAGAAATCATTATGTCAGGCTTTACATCAACTTTCAACTATCAAACAACTTTCCATTTTATTCATCTACCTTGCTGCTCTGTCTCGTTTTGGAAAAGCATGAACATACCATTGAACAAATGCAAGTTGACTGGATTTCGTGCATTTAACATGAATGTTGGAAATTGAACCCCTTAAGGTGTTACTGGCAGTACAATTCATAACGTTAACATGTCTGTTATTTAAATAACTGCTCAAAGCGTTATGATACACACATCTGGTGCATTAAATATGGTTATTATTTATTTAACTGCTCCAGGAATCCCAAAACACGGAAGCTAAAGGAAGTTAAGCAGAGGAATACGAACAGGTTTTGGTGAAATATGATTGCTAAAAGTACACCTTTATTTAATGTTCAAATTCGATCTTTTGTTGTCAGTTATCTGACTTAACTGACACAAGAGCATTCCTACCATCATGTCTATGAATAATAATACTACTAATAATAATAATACTGTGTACTTATATAGCGCTAGCCTCCATACACCAAGTGCATGCTCAAAGCGCTTACAAACTAGTGATTATAAAACTGTCTGAACCAATGGGTCTTGAGGTGACATCTGAACGAGTCAAAGGATGGAGCATGTTTTAAATCTGAGGGCAGTTCATTCCATTATTGTGAAGCGAGAACAGGAAAATATTTTCCACCAAAAGTTGATAACTTAAACATTGGAACTTCAAGACGGGATTGGGTTTGGGAACGAAGTGATCTAGCTGGTTTGTAGGTTTGGAGCAGACTAAACAGGTAAGTTGGAGCTTGACCATGGTGTGACTTGTACACGAGACACAGAGTCTTAAACTGAATCCTTGCTTCAACTGGGAGCCAGTGCATGGACGCCAGCACTGGAGTGATGTGATGGAATCTGGATGTTTTAGATATAATCCTGGCTGCGTCGTTTTGAATTATCTGGAGCTTGTAAAGTGATGTTTTTGATATGCCAAGGAGCAAGCTGTTTCCATAGTCCAGCCTAGAGAGGACGAGAGATTGCACTAGCGTCTTTGCAGCATTGTGGGAGATAAGATGCCGTATCTGACTTATGCATCTTAGATGATAGTAGCACACCTTACATATGCTGTCAACCTGATTCGGCATGTCAAGTTGAGGATCCAGATACACTCCGAGATCTTTCACTTTTCTTGAAAACCGAATTGATGAGTCACCCACAAGCACACTGGCATCTCCGATCTTTGCGAGAGATTGTTGAGGTTACAGATCAAGTTTTACTGATTCCATGAGTTTGAAAATCCAGTGTTACTGATTCTATGAGGTTGGAAATCTCGTTTTACTGATATTATGAGGTTAAACTCAAGTTTTATTGATTCTATGAGGTTGAAGTTCCGGTTTTACTGATTATATGAGATTGAATATTTACTTTCAGTGATTGATAAAAAGTAAATGGTTGGATATTTATCACGAGGTGTATATGAAAAATACATAGAAGTCATGTTTTTCTTCACATCGATCTATCTACCAGACAAGATAAAACTATATTTAACCCTCAAGTGAGCAATGTGAAATTATGCATACATATAGTGGACTCGGGGGAAATATATATTCATTCAAAATGAAGGAATATATATCACCATGTCTCAACCTCCAGAATCTCATGATGTCAATCACTGATTGATTTCACTCCTTGTTGATTCGAGCTAATGTTTGATGACTTAAATGTGTTTCGTTTGTGTTACTCCATCTTGTTAATCTTTAATATTCATTCAAGTAGGGTTCTTTATTTTTTTAGGAAAGAAACCTTTACCTATTGAAACGCATGTGTCATAATGCATGATTATAACACAATCCAGTTGAAACACATTACCGAGGATAACATATTGGTGACTTTAGATTGATAGCCATTCATCGAACTCAAATATGGAAAACTTTGCATTCCAAGGCATTGGTGACACATGTATTACTTTATGGATATTGTATCTATATAGAGGGCGGGATAGTGCAGTGGTTAAACCACTAAAGATTGAGAGGCCTGGGTGCAATGCTACACTTGGTGTAGTGCCACCTATGATTCTCAAGTTCCAACCCATGTTTGCAGGTTCCCTTGCAATACGCAGCCAAAATAGTGTTTTGGGTTTTCTTCCTGTAATAATAATAGCTGCTCTTGAAAATGTCGCTATTTTAAACAATATATTAATGATAATGATTTATAGAGAAATAAAGCGATGTGTTAAATATGCACAATATTGATAGCCATTCATCGGAGCTCAAATATGGAAATCTTTGCATAACAGGTCATCTGTGACCAATCTAATGAATTTGTCTCATGTATGTATTACTTTATGTATATTCCTTTGATAAAAAGGGCGGGATAGTGCAGTGGTTCAGAATTTCAGTGTAGTGTCACCTATGGTTCTCAAGTTCCAGCCCATGTTTGCAGGTTCCATCGCAATACGTAGCCAACATGATATTGTGGGTTTTCTTCCTGTAGTAATAATAGCTGCTCTTGAAACATCGTTATTTTAAAGAAGAGTACATTAACTGTAATACTTTATAGAGAAATATAGGAATGTGTTTAAAATGCATAATGTTTCATAATGTGACATATTAATTTTTAAAAGCTCTTCAATCATTTCCATTGACACCATTTCCAAATATTTATTTCTGAAATAAAATAATTTAATGCACAGTTAATTCTGACTTAAGAGGATTTCTTTTGTAGGCAACCAATCTCGTAATCAAAACAGTGGTTTGTTACAGTTTCCCAAGTTTCAGTCTAACCTGTTTGTGCTACTGATTAAATGCGAGTTTGGGTTTCTAAAATGAGGAACTTTCAGACAAATTGATGCAGGATCACGTCCAACTGTGTGAGATCAATAGTTCTGTTACTGATGCTCTTACCACACTTAGTTCTGATCGGGCTTTGTTCATGAAACCAAGTCAAATGTTCCCATTGGCAATCTAACGGTTACATATCAGTTAGGGTGAGATATGTGTGATAGAATATCAAACAACTTACGTTGAAGAATTTTTTTTATTTATCATCATTAATTGTTTAATATTTATTTAAAAATAAGGATCTGATTTTGGTTATGTTTTCCAAAGGTATGATCGACCTAACAAAATTTAATCTACAAACAATTGTTTTCCTGACTCACTATGGCTCATTAAATTTGACGTTGAAAACTCAAGGGACAGAACAGTGATTTATTAAAAATAAATTCTGTAGTAGAAATCGAAGTCTTGAGCCACTGTTTCTGATTGGATTGTTTTTAAAAAACATTCAAACATTTCCAAAGATAGCACTGATTTTATTTGTTAATTAAATTTCGTCTGAAGTCCACATTCAAACGAAATTGAATTTTGTCATGACATATAAAAAGCCTTTCTTTGCCAAATCCCTTGTTGAATTTAAAAACAAAACAAAATTTCCGATTTAATTTTCTTAATTAATATGAAACGGGCTGAGGATAGTAAATACACATCAGATAAAAGTCAATCAATCATGGTATGAAAAACTAGCCTAGATTACATATCTTTTCAGCAAAAGAATAATAAAAAACGATATGCCAACATGGGTACTGTCTTTATTTGGCTTCATAGATAAGCGATGACAGGATTTATATTGACAAAAAGCTGTCATTGTTCAGTGTCACATATTTTAGTCATCTTAGAAGTTTACATTATCTACAAATGATTATGAATTGATTTCCTGACCCACTAAGGTTGACGTCCAATAGCCATGGGACGGAAAAGTGATTTGTTAAAAATACATTCTGGAGTAGAATTAGTTGTTTTGATCACATTTGTTTCTGTTGATTTGTTCTTAAAAAATTCAAAAAGTTCTAAAGAGAGCTCTGACTTTATCTGTTAATTATACTTCATCCACGTTCAAACGAAATGGAAATTTCGTGTTGACATCTGTTAAGCCTTTCTCTGCCAAATCCCTTGTTGAATATTTTAAAATCATTTTATGATTTTTGTTTCATCTTCAGAACACTTTGCAAAGGCAAGTCATGGTCAAAGGGAATACGCTCTCCACTAAAGAACAAATAAAATGGCTTGTGTAATTAAATGTCATCTCAATCACAAAGCGTTGCTAATTGTTCATTATCATCAGCTTTTTTTTAAAAAAGAGAAATTAATATTATTGGTTAAAATTACATTGACCTCAATGCATATTAATCATGCAATTACATAAGATATATAATAAGCCACAGTTTATGTAGAAATAAATAATTTGATTTTGATAATTTTAAACTCATTATTGTCACTGTATATCCAAAAATACATATATAAACACATGTGTATATGTTGATATAATGATTGAGTTTATTTATTTGGGCAATATTGCAGGCATTAGGGGCGATAAAGTATATAGAAGTTGATGTAAAAGTTCATTGTTGAAGACATTTATTCATTATTAGCCAATTAACCACAATTAACCATAAATTACTGGCCTCCTTGCTCACTAAATGTGTCTAATGTTTGGACAGTCTGGACATTAGTAATTGACATAAGTTAAAGTTAATCTCTGATATATAAGAGTCCACAGTGTTATTTTAGGATCTTACAGGCTGGAAAGACATTGAGTGATGACCATTAAACCCACAAGTTCAGCTGCTGTTTAAAGTCATTAAACACTCAACAGTAAATCACCCAGTGTAGTTTTATTCAAAACCAAATGATTATGTAAAGTTAGAAAGTTAAGGTGTCAATTGCTTTGTAGCACTTATTTCACATAATCATTTAATGCTTGAACCTAATTTGAAGTCGGTGGAAACATACTGTAAATTCGTTGTATATACATCTTAAACACACCATTAATGTTGTTTCATATGGTGTAAAGGTGATTTTCAACATGCAGACACGAATACGAATTGTCTTTGGGTCTTTGTTACAGCATCATCCCACTGTGGAAACGGAAATAAATCGGAAATCGATATGGTGTATTGATATAAAGCTAATAAGTAACATGAGGATAATCTAACAGTAGCTATGCTTAATTAAAATTATTTCTTTAAATGAATTATGGTTGAACTAACCATACTGAGTCAGTATAACATTATGAAACTAATGATGCACTTATACTCTATTCCTGAACATGAGCAAAAAAAACATAGTGCGGTATAACCAAATTACACCCTTTCTGAGTTTTTACAGTAGCCAATCACATACCACTATTTCTCAAAGTTACAATAGAGTGATTAATTTGAAGCTATTCATAATCATACATCTTTTTATACTCCAAGACTGTTGCTTACGATCCTTTCGAGGAATATCTTTTGGCAATTACGCATATTAATAAAATGTTTGTCTACACCTCAAGTCCAGTTCATTTCACTAACGAAGCCATTTTGAAATAAGAAATCGGCTGCTCTAGCATGTATTCCCTGTATTACAGACATTGTTAATTAAAGACATTGTATTTTTAAACTTTATAAGTTCTTAAAGTATGTAATTATTTCTCATATTTAACATATTTAAGTCGTACAAATAGTTAAACTGAGGACAAAATTGAAGAATTACACCTAATAGAATATCACAAACTCGGTGCAATCTTTGTGCTGATTTACCAGGATCCTTCAGAGAATTATATGGATAATGCTAAAATTTTCTTTCGAACTCAAGATTTGGCTTTGAGTATGTGGATGATGTGGTAAGAAGAAAGGGGAGCTGGGGACAAATTATTCTATTGATAATGGAATCCTTTGCGACGAAAGCGCAAACATATTTGAAAACAAAGAACTTTTCAGGAGTGCAATCCTATCAGTTCCCCAAACAGCAATAACTATTTTTCTCGGGTTAGCACATCTAATATCATTCCAATGCAAATATTTTCATATTTGCAAATTTGTCTTACTTAATATCCCAGACGATATAAATATTCTCTACTGACTTTGCTGAGACAACACAAGACAAGACCCTATTCTCAATAGGAAAGGTGAACTTGCGATAGATAGAATGACTTTGCTACAAACACTTGATCTGCAATTGCATAGACTTAAAAGCTTAATATTTTTTTGAATATTTTTTAGATTAAGGATTCTTTTATCAGAAAGTGTTCGCATACAGTACATTTAAGAAAATGGTTAAACCTACTATTTCCATCATCACAAGTAGACTTATTTAATCAACAATTGCAAACATCTAAATCACCAACGTCAACTAGGGTTCAACATCCCGATACTTTACTTCACACATGGTCATCCCTGTGGCTTTGCATCTGGTCAATCAACTTTTATCAGCCTGTTTGAGTACGAGTTGTCCTGATGCAACTTCAAGGGGTGACTTGTATAGATAAAAACGCGACTGCAGGGACTTACAAGAAAAAACTGAGACCCTACGTATCCAGAGCAATTTCCTTGGTCTTTCAGGGTCAACAATATCTGGTTTTTCATTATTAAATTGAACAAAAACAAATTTTAACACTATGAAATAACAACAAACATAAAAAAAATATAAACAATACAACAATCTATTTTATCCAAGTTATTCAACACAATAAAACTTGTGATGACCGACAGGCGCATCTCCCTCAAATAAAGATGCAATCTGGTGTAAGTCTATCTATCAATGCCAACTGTTTTAAGCACAACACAATAACAGTTTGTTTTCTGCAAACAGCAAAATAATTACATGTATGTGAACGAATTATGTCACCACCAGATCATAACATGATGCAAGCATTAAAATTTGTTGATGCTCAATTAAGAGGAACATAATACAAATTATAGTTTTAATGTATTTAATGTTTATATGTTGTGTAAGACAAATTTCCACTCTCATGCATTTATTTTTCTGATACTTCAAGTACACTTTTGGTTCTAAAATCACATTTCCAAACCCGGCGGGTACACTTCAGTTGCTTCAGTGAATCGTTTGTCGGCAGTAATAAGACAAAATATCGTATATAAGTAATTTATGGGACGATTTATAAAATGAAAATACAACATTAAAACTAAAAAAGGTTTATATCTAACGTTACCACTTATAGAGAAACTATCATTTCAGTCGTAATTTCCGAGGTTGTACGATTCTGTAAAATAAATACATTGTTAAATTGGTGCTTTTACGAGTTTACTGTATATTTCTTATAAATTCGATATTTTCTTGAAATATGTCAACGTTCAGTCGTTTGACGTCTGTAGAGTATCCAGCAGCCAGTGAAATTTTATTCTCGGTGAAGTTCTCTTGGTTTCGTTCAAGTTTGATATCTTTGTCTTGAACAATTAGGCTTAACTTTATCACGAATTGAGGAATGTTTGTTCTTGAGTACCAAAACATCTCAAGACTGGAATATGTTGGAGAGCTGCAATCGCCTGGGAATGTATTTCAGAAAGCTGGATTCCTACAAAGCATAGCTTTGTTATGCTATTACTGATGTGGTCAAAATAATTATGGAGATTTGTCGGAGCCCTGCTTAACTTTGAAAGAGGATGAAAACAAGTGGTCATTAATTGATTCATCATTCTGTGTACTTATAGCCATGTATCAGCATTAAGTGGATGAAGAAATATCGCATATTAAGGAGCTTTTCTGGTAGGGCCTGGCTTGTTTTCGTCTTCTTCATGCTCCTATTCCTGTATATTTGACAAACTGTTGAAGCGCTTCCCGTAATGTACATATACACCTATGCCCCAAACGATGTAATCCATATATTTTGAGACTTATTCACAGCAATAAATTGTTGTAAATAAAATGTTACCGTAAGAGAGTTCGATTTCTGGGTCCCATCTCTACTTGAATTGAAGACTTTGGTAAATGGAGATATAATAATCATAATTTGTTACAAGTCCAAACATAGGCATACAAATGTCATTCGGATTTTTTTTACAGGAATTAAGGAAAACATGGCTTGGCGATTTTGTTAAGGATATTTTTTAACAGTGCATATCCTTATTCAATAACTTCTTAATGTTACTCAGGTCAAGCTTTAAATGGTATTTGTGACTAAGTGTAAGCCACAATACATCCTTCGAATAAGTTTAGATATTGAGCACAGTTGTAAGATAATATTTATCTTTTGCAAATTTATTGGATATTTGTGAGAAAAACAGTGGAGGAAAAGAAAACAAATACATTCGCTTTCGGCTAACTCAGCAGCAGACACAATAGTCTATTGTTTTCTTATACTATTATTCAGCTTATCATCAGATTGATCCCCTCGTGTCTGCACTGTTGCAACTGAATGCTCCCTGATGAATTGATCTTTGATAGCTTTATCATATTATGATGTTTGTGGTCCAGAAATACTTATGGGGATTTGTGATCGTTGAAGTCGTTAGCAAGGTAAGAGGCTCAGACCAATTATTTGATTTATGGTACTGCGTGTTGGTGCTCGTTTTGATACCTTTTCAGACATGCTTTTAAGGATGATGGAGTGTCACATATGTGGACACTGGGTCATATGTGTAATGATAATTGGATGATGTATAACTTTTTTGTGAGGGACAATAATGTCATTCTGAAACTCATGAAGAATGTGTTGATAATACCTCTCCTTCAATTTAAAGTGAGCAAAATGTAAAATGTTAATTATATCAATGTTATATCAATGTGTTATAATATGCAAAGCGATGTGAGACTAGTTTTCTCAGTTTGCGAAACTGTGTTCACATCAATGCAGTTTGATATCACTTTCTTAACACAGGAAAATATCACAGAGGGGATGACATCATGTGTACAGTGTTATGATGTCACGTTTACAATCAACGCGACGTCATCGCCGTTGCTAAGTGACAGAGCAACAATAGTGTGACGTCGCCAGAACTCGCTCAATTGACGTGGTTTTGGACGTAACACAACCTTTTTCCGACCACAGAAGCATATAATAAGCAGAATATTTTGACTTTTCAGTTTGATATCACTTATCTCTCATCGAGTGACGGGGTAAAGCCAATATTTTCACGAGTGGCGGAGTTTGCTTCAAAATGTTGCTCAATTCGGGAAATTGGGTCAACAGCAATATATTGTGATTCGCTGAGAGTTCATGGCAGTCATATGTGCTAATAATATGATGATTTTTAAAATATTAACACTTTATTATTCTAATTACAATGTAATTGGGAATGTTTTGTGTGTCCTTGACACCGGACATCCACAGTGCATCACCAGTACAGTGGTTGTTCTATCCGTAAATGGTGAGCGCCAAGCAACAACTCTCACCTGTTAACATCTTTTGTTATGAAGTGGCTTGAAAACGATCCCTGACCCCTGATGAGCGGCAGCTGTATCAACTGAGGTACAATCCAAAAGTAGATATAGTATTGGTATTTAAGCAATACGAATTGACGGAAGTTAATTGTCTCTGTCCTGATATGTTCACTAAACACCAAAAACTGATTACTACAAACTTGAAATGGAAAAATGTTTTTAAGTATCTTTAGAAAGATGTTTCCTCCCTATTTAGACGTTTGAATACAATCACTGTCTCTTGCCGAAAACATTTGAGAAACCTTCAAGTTGGTCCAAATTGTACTCTGACGGCCCAAGACGTGTTAAAACAACATCGGTAATGGTTGGTTGACTACATTGTTACCTTCCCAACTAATGGACGGGCTGGTCCAAATAATAAGAAATACGATTAATAAAGAATTATTTTATTCAATATAAAACATGATATTATTCAGCTTAAAAACAATAAATAATATCCCTGCACCGGGGTAATCTTAAAATCTCTTCTCCACCGAGTACTCGATAAGATCACCTTCTTCATATGTAGGGCTATTGTTTCATTTCAATAAAGTTTTAAATATTACTGAAAACATGTATATAAAAGTAAATCCATTTGAAAGGACAGGAATATTTGATTAAGCTAAAAACGTGCAATCAAATACCTAACAGTTAATTATGCTTGCCTCAAGATGTAGTTCTAAAGAGCAATCTTATATGACTTTAAAACATTCGTAAATCAATACTTGTCTTCTTAGGAAATGTTTTCTTTTAATCATATCCACAACTAGAAAATATTTTTGAAAGTTGTACGAAATCTAGTTTAAACTCCCCGAGAGAAAATAACAAATGGGTAATCATGACCTATAAAGGACCAAACACATTTACTGCTTGAAAATTGCTTGACATCAATTCTTTAATGTTTGCATCCTTAATTTGAACAGCATTAGCAAAGAAATTGGAAACCATTTAAATATTTTAAAAGCATTAATCACTTTGTCTTCTATCAGGATTTTACAGATCAATATTGTGGATAATGTGTGAACCAGAATCCCTACTTAACAATGTTTTCCCAATTCAGTCTTCGAACTCATTATTTCTCCACATCCATAACATTTTCCTTTTTAAAGAGCCATCAACGATGTTAGTGTTTCAAATTTTAAAATATTGTGGAAAATATAATTATAACGTCAATCGCCACTGAAAACTTTTATCTACAAAACGACATGTGATAAATAATTTTCATATCACGACAATGTAATGCAATTTGGTTTCAAAGAGAAGTAACCCTTCGACTAATGCGCATCATATAAACCGAATCCCCTTTATTGCATAAAACCTACTACACAACAGCAAGCGTGTCCGAAGCGTGAACACTTGTCTCTAGCGCAGGTCGCCATAACAACCCATGTTTAAAATTAAGTTTATATTTTTCACTGAGATAGATTTTGGGCTATTTTCTGATATGTTCATCAACATCCTTGATGGCTCTTTAATACAAACGATTCAAATGCACAAGTATGATCTTCTATGTATCTTAAAGACGTGATTCCAAATTTACATTGTAGGATCATGAAGGCACATTACGTTGTAACTTACGTAGTATCCTACTCCTACTTTCCAAATATTGTACCAAGGCGACCCTCAACGCATCGCATTTTCTACAATCATTTAAAAGAGATTTAGCCTGCTTGCTGTTAAGTAGATTGTGATATAATGGTTATGTGCTTAAAACCCCCCTCTGAATTCTAAAATTGTGTAGAATGTATACACTAATGCAATGTATCCGTAATCTTCAAATAGTTTTTAACTAGATCGCAAGCTCATGTACTCAAGACTGAACTGCTCTTCATTATAGATCATTGTGAAAAAGCATGGACTAAAATCCTGTAAACTCACCATGAGATCAACCACGTTCATTGGATATGCCACAAAATTACATCTAGGAGAACCATCCAAGTACTTGCTCTACAATTGTTTCAATAATGGTTACATAATGAACCATTCAATAATCAATGTATTGGAAAACCTTTGCAACTTGTAAAATCTATAATCTCACAGTCTTGCGTTTAAAAAGCACTTTGAATGTCGGTGAACATTCTGAAAATAGCATATACTTCAATCTTACAGTCTCTTTAGAAAAGATACGATGAGAAATCATGCCTTTAGTGCCAATAGAACTTCAAAAACCCGCCTATTCTATTTTGATATAAGGTCTGAGAAACATGCTGAAGCATTATGTCCATCAGAACTTAACAAACCCGGTACTTGTATAAACTACACAATCTATTCCAAATGTAAAAAGTGCAGGTTTGCAATGATGTCCATGAGATTGTTGAAGAGAAGGATACTTAAACCCTCAAAGTGTAGACATAACTCCAGAGTAAATATTGACAAAACGTTTTCAAGTGAAACACTTTAGTTTCAGACAAAGAAATCAAACCGGAGGACTCTTGAGAACCTAACAGAGATGAAGACTTAATGGCTACTGAATATCTTTAAAGTCATTGAAATGCATGGAAACCTGGTGCAGTTGGTGAGTTAATTAAATATGTTGTATAAAGTCGTTATTCCCAAATGTGTTTTAGTTAAACATACTCCTTTAAAGAATCATATCCGTCAAACCTATCCTTTATTCTATCCAATGTCAGAAATCATTATGTCATGCTTTACATCAACTTTCAGGTATCAGTCCACTTTCCATTGTATTCATCTACCTTGCTGCTAACTGGATTTCGTGCATTTAACATTAATGTTGGTTATTGAATCGCTTCAAGTGTTATTATCAGTACAATTCATGACTTTAACATGTCTGTTATTTACATACCTGCTCAAAGCGTTATGATACATACATTTGGTGCAATTAATATGTTTATTATTTATTTAACTGTTCCAGGAATCCCAATAAACACGAATTAAGCTAAGGAAAGGAATCAAAAAGGCTATTCTTGAAATGAAATACGTCGGTCTACATTGGAGCATTCAGTGGATACAGTCCAACTTTGCAATGTTTGAATAATAAGTATAATTGATGGGATTATAATGTACAAAATAAAAAAATGCAGATCATACAGTGGTATGACAAACCTAAACCACACAATTCAAAACTAACTATGGACACACCGACCCATTTCGACACAACACCTAACTGACAGACGTGTTAGTTCATGCAAACTAATGTAAAGATTTCGAATAAACAGAGATTGACACATCGACTCACTCAGACATAATGTTAATTTCCAACTGAGGAACCAACTTTTTTAAACTGTAAGATTGTGAACATGTTTTACACAAATAGGTGACATATATTGCAGACCAAGTGCTGAAACTTACTAAATATTGTCTAGCATATGCGATAACTGTATGATAAAACACTACAAAACCATCTTATATCTGATATTGTTTGGTGATATGACATATCTAATAAATCTTATATCTTAAATCCTATAGGTATATTCAAAGTCATATCAATTTGAATCTACGTGTCTGTAATGGCCCGGATTGGTAATTTCAAACGACAGTTACTTCTTCGTTAATTCTTGAAACTTACTTTTCTAGAAAACTTCATGAATTACCAGTCCTATTTACATAACTTATGAGTGATTTATTCTCATTTTTCGGATGAACTTAAAGGTTCTTGATCCTCTGGTTTTAGGTTGGACAGTTCTATGGAGAAAAAAGTAAAACAATAACTTCTAAATGACAAATTATATCTTGCTTTTCTCGTGTATTATACTTCAAAATGCCCTTCATAAACTTCAAGTATTGTCTAAACAAATATCTGGACAAATTCACTTACTATTGATTACTAAAATGTAATCTTACAAATCTGCACAAATCAATGTATCAATCAATTGAAAACAATAGTTCAATGTTCATCAATAAGTTTATAGGCTTTGATTAGTATCTTAATATAGACTATAAACTTTTCATTTCATTTCATGTTTATTACTTAGCCTGGAAGCCTCGAGTATTTTACTTCAACAAGTATTGGCATATACCACTGAATTAATTGAACTCTTTCGAATGCATCGTGAACCCTGCAAACACTGGAACATATTTAGAACCTGTATTTACTCTCTCAATAGGAAATACGATAGGAAATTGGGCAACCTAGTCTTCATTAAATGTATATTGGACTCTTGAGCATGTTCCCATCAGTTTCAAAGCTTCATTTGATGTTCAAAATAGTCATCGTTTATTATCCAATATGTCTTTAACCAATATACGTCATGGAATTGTTTAGGATTTGGAAATTTATTGTTTATAAACTGTGCTATTGTATAAACACAATTCGCTTTAAACTTACCATACGTCAGATTTCAAAACTTAATAGAAACAGCAAATGTATTGTTTACAAAATGAATGTCTTCAATGAGGATTCTGATAAAAAAAAAACATAACATGTGTCTTGCACTGAAGAAGATGTTTTCCATCATGATTGATTCTTACCATACTTATTATTATATTCTTATAGTGCTGCCTTTTTCAACATAACTGACAATGGTAATACATTTAAACATATTTTCTTCATCTCGAGGGCGTAACATTAATGATTTCTCGTTAATTAATTTCTGCAATTTTTTTTTACAAATTATCAGTTAGGGTGAGAAATGTGCAATAGCATATCAAACAACTTACTTTGCAGACTAATTTTGAATTATCATCATTAAATGTTTAATATTTATCTAAAAATAAGGATCTGATTTTTGGTATGTCTGCCAAAGGTTTGATCGACCTAACAAAGCTACAAACAATTGTTTTCCTGACTCACTATGGCTCATTAAATTTGACGTTCAAAACTCAAGAGACAGAACAGTGATTTGTTAAAAATAAATTCTGTAGTAGAAATCGAAGTCTTGAATCACTGTTTCTGATTGAATTGTTTTTTTAAAAAATTCAAACATTTCCAAAGATAGCACTGATTTTATTTGTTAATTAAATTTCGTCTGAAGTCCACGTTCAAACGAAATTGAAATTTGGTCATGACATCTAAAAAGCCTTTCTCTGCCAAATCCTTTGTTGAATTTAAAACCAAACAAAATTTCCGATTTCATTTTCTTAATTAATATGAAACGGGCTGAGGATAGTAAATACACATCAGATGAAATCAATCAATCATGCTTTGAAAAACTAGCCTAGATTACATATCTGTTCAGCAAAAGAAATAATAAAAATGATGCTCACGATATGCCAACATGGGTATTGTCTGTATTTGGCTTCATAGATAAGCCATGACAGGATTTACATTGACAAAACACTGAGTCACGTATTTTAGTCATTTTAGAATTGTACATTATCTACAAACAACTATGAATTGATTTCCTGACTCATTAAGGTTGACGTTCAAAAGCCATGGGACAGAACAGTGATTTGTTAAAAATAAATTCTGGAGAAGAATTAGTTGTTTTGATCACATTTGTTTCTGTTGAATGGTTTTTAAAACATTCTAAAATAAGAGAGCTCTGTCTTTATCCGTTAATAATAGTGCGTCCAAGTTCAAACGAAAAAGGAAATTTGGTGTTGACATATGTTAAGCCTTTCTCTGCCAAATCCCTTGTTGAAAATTTTTAAATCATTTTATGATTTTTGTTTCATCTTCAGAACACTTTGCAAAGGCAAGTCATAGTCAAAGGAAATAAGTTCTCAACTAAACAACAAATAAGATGGCTTGTGTAATTAAATGTCATCTCAATCACAAAGCATTGCTTATTGTTCATTATCATCAGCTTTTAAAAAAAGAGAAATTAATATTATTGGTTAAACTTACATTGACCTCAATGCATATTAATCATGCAATTACATAAGATATATAATAAGCCACAGTTTATGTAGAAAGAAATAATTTGATTTTGATAATCTTAAAATGGCTCAAACTCAATATTGTAACTGTATATCGTATAATACATATATAAACACATGTGTATATAAATGTAATTAGTAAAAAGTACAATTTAGGCCAAGGCTCGTCGCAGTTAGTTTTGAGGACAGTTAAGTTGATATAATGAGTGAGCTATTATTGAGCAATTATACTTGGGCAATTTTGCAGCCATTAGCGACGATACAGTTGATATAAGTTGATGTAAAAGTACATTGTACATTGTTGAAGACATTTATTCACTATTAGCCAATTAACCACAATTAACCGTAAAATAACGGGCCTCCTTGCTAAATGTGTCTAATGTTTTGACAGTCTGGACATTAGTAATTGACATAAGTTAAAGTTAATCTCTGATATATAAGAGTCCACAGTGTTATTATTTTAGGATCTTACAGGCTGGAAAGACATTGAGTTATGGCCATTAAACCCACAAGTTTAGTTCATGTTTAAAGACATTAAACACTCAACAGTAAATCAAACAGTGTTTCAATACGCACCACACATAATTTTATTCAAAACCAAATAATTATGTAAAGTTAGAAAAGTTAAGGTTTCAATTGCTTTGTAGCACTTATTTCACATAACCATTTAATGCTTGAACCTAATTTGAAGTCGGTGGAAACATACTGTAAATTCGTTGTATATACATCTTAAACACACCATTAATGTTGTTTCATATGTTGTGTGTAAAGGAGCTTTTCAACATTCAGAAACGAAAACGAATTGCATTTGGGTCGTTGTTCCAACATCTTCCCACTGTGGAAATAAATCGGAAATCGATATGGTGTATTGATATAACGCTAATAAGTAACAGGAGGATAATCTAACAGTAGCTATGCTAAATTGAAATTATTTCTTTAAATGAATTATGGTTGAACTAACAATACTGAGTCAGTATGACATTATGAAACTAATGATGCACTTATACTCTATTCCTGAGCATGAGCAAAGTAAACATAGTGCGGTATAACCAAATTACACCGTCTCTGAGTTTTTACAGAAGCCAATCACATAGCACTATTTCTTAAAGTTACAATAGGATGATTAATTTGAAGCTATTCATAATCATAAATCAG
Source organism: Gibbula magus (assembly GCA_936450465.1). Classification (NCBI taxonomy): domain Eukaryota; kingdom Metazoa; phylum Mollusca; class Gastropoda; order Trochida; family Trochidae; genus Gibbula; species Gibbula magus. The sequence continues at coordinate 31,463,561 of OW388300.1, forward strand.
TTTATACTCCAAGACGGTTGCTTACGTTCATTTCGAGGAATATCTTTGGCAATTACGCATATTAATAAAATGTTTGTCTACACCTCAATTCCAGTTCATTTCACTAACGAAGCCATTTTGAAAAAAGAAATCAGTTGCTCAAGCATGTATTCCCTGAATTGTTAATTACAGACATTGTATTTTGAAACTTTATTTCTTCTTAAAGTATGTAATTATTTCTCATATTTAACATATTTAAGTCGTACAAATAGTTAAACTGAGAACAAAATTGAAGAATTACACCTAATAGAATATCACAAACTCGGTGCAATCTTTGTGCCGATGTACCAGGGTCATTCAGAGAATTATATGGATAATGCTAAGATTTTCTTCGAACTCAAGATTTGGCTTTGAGTATGTAGATGACGTGGCAAGAAGAAAGGGGAGCTGGGGACAAATTATTATTTTTAAAATGAAATCCTTTGCGACGAAAGCGCAAACGTATTTGAATACAAACAACTGTTCAGGAGTCCAATCCTATCAGTTCCCTTAACAGCAATAACTATTTTTCTCCGGTGAGCACATCTAATATCATTCCAATGCAAATATTTTCATATTTGCAAATTGTTCTTACTTAATATCCCAGACGATATAAATATTCTCTAATGACATTGCTGAGACAACAAAAGACAAAATCATACCCAGAGGAAATAAGTCTGTATAATTTTAACACAAACTGAGAGATAGTGAGGAATCTATATTCTCTATGTCAAAGGTGAACTTGCGATGGGTAGACTTTGGTTTAAATTCTAGATCTGCCACTGCATAGATTTTAAGGATGAACATATTTTATTAATATTTCCACGATTATGGATTATTTTATCAGACAGTGTTTAGCGTACAGAAAGTTTTAGTAAATGGTTATACTTACTACTTCTGCCTATACAAGTAGACTTAATTATTCAACAAACATCTAAATCACCTAGCTCTGGTCCATCAACTTTCATCAACTTACATGTACCTTCCCTTATTAACCTGTTTTAGTACGACTTTTCCTGACGCAACTTTAAGAGTGACATGTACAGAAGACATAGCGAGTGCAGGGACTAACCGGAGATTGAAAACCCTGATACCCTACGTATCCAGAGCATGTTCCTGTTTTTCAGGGTTAACAATATCTGTTTTTTCATTATTAAATTGAACAAAAACAAATTATAACAATATGAAAAAAAACCCCATAAAACAAACACAAAAACACCTAAAAAATAACAATATATTTTATCCAAGGTATTCAACACAATAAAACTTTCAAAGACGGCGCTTCTTCCTCAATAAAGATGCAATGATAATACATCTATCAATGCCAGCTGTCAATTTTAAAGGAACTGTTTCAAGCACAACACAATGAAAGTTTGTTTTCTGCAAACAGCAAAATAAGTACACATATGTGAACGAATTATGCCATCACCAGATGATAACATGATGCAGGCATTAAAATGTCGATGCGCAATTAAGATGTATAGAGGATATCGGTTTTTTTCTTGAATAATACCATGTTTATCTCATCGAGGGACAATATATAACTTTTCTACCTCATGAGATGAGATAAAAAATGGTATTTGTCAAGAATTGACGGATATTTTTAATATTTACATGTTGGGTAAAGACGAACTCCCACTCTCATGCATTTATTTTTCTGATACTTCAAGTACACATTAGGTTCTGAAATAACATTTTCAAATTGTTTTTTTTACCATAAACTTTGGCGTTTAAGTATGTATTAAAAGATGTTGCTGATATAAATAACTTCTTGAATTTGAATTGTGTATTCAGCATTACGTCCTAAAATGCAAAAAGTCAAGATAAGGACATTCCAAAACAACTATTTGTTAAAGTTCCAATGTAAATCATTTTTGCAAAGAATGCTAGATTAGTATCTCAATATATATTATATATCGGAATCAAATGATCATAAAATCAATAATTAAAACAACTTTTGTAACCCGGTTTGTGCAGGTTCTCAAATTTAGCACCCCAACTCCACCATGACTGCGTGATTTGCCGCATGTTGCGCGGGTCAGGAACATTGTGCGCTCTACAACAATAATTAGGATTGTAATGAATCGTCACTACAAATACATCAAATGATTGGGTATTTGAAATTGACTAAATCACATGTTTATATAATAATCATGCTAATGTCGTTTGCTAAATTACTAAGTTAGACATCTTAGGAATTGATATATAGAAGATATGAGTTGTTTTCATGACAATTAATTTTTTAAACTAACAGTTAAAAAGTAAGTTGAAATATCATGACGCCAAACCAGGCGGGTACACTTTAGTGACTTCAGTGAATCGTTTGTCGGCAGTTATAAGACATAATATCATATACATGTATAAGTAATTTATGGGACGATTTAAAAAATGAAAAGAAAAAAACATTAAAAACTAAGAAAGTTTTTATCTAACGTTACCACTTCAAGAGAAACTATCCATTCGGTCGTTATTTTCGAGGTTGTCTGATTCGGTATAATGAATATAATGTTAAATGGGTGGTTTATGTATTTAACTGTATATTTCTTATAAATTCGATATTTTCTTGAAATATGGCAACGTTCAGTCGTTTGAAGTCTGTAAAGTGTTCAGCAGCCAGCGAAATTTTATTCTCGGTGAAGTTCTCTTGAGTTCGTTCAAGTTTGTTATCTTTGTCTTGAACAATTATGCTTAACTTTATCACGTATTGAGGAATGTTTGTTCTTGAGTACCAAAACATCTCAAGACTGGAATATGTTGGAGAAAGCTGCAATCGCCTGGGAATGTATTTCAGAAAGCTGGATTCCTACCAAGCATAGTTTTGTTATGCTATTACTGATTTGGTCAACACAATTATTGAGATGTGTCGGAGCCCTGCTTAGCTTTGAAAGAGGATGAAAACAAGGGGTCATTAATTGATTCATCATTCTGTGTACTTATAGCCATATATCAGCATTAAGTGGATGAAGGAATATCGCATATTAAGGAGCTTTTCTGGTAGGGCCTGGCTGGTTTTCGTCATCTTCATTCTCGTATTTCTGTATTTTTTGACGTGACATTTTATAATTTTTATTAAGCATTTTTGTATATACTTCCACTTTGAATTTGAAAACAAATAATGGTCGACTGTGTTTAAATGTATTTAGAATACACCACTGCAACATTTTATGACAAAAGACAAAAGCTAAAAGCTAAATGTATATCACATGCTCCTGTAGAGGAACATTATATCATGACAAGCATTCTGCTTTTTATAGAGTCCCCCTGTCAAGCCGGTACCAAGTGACACATACTTGGCTTAAAATACTTATTATTCTTTACAATTGACCTGCAGTCAATTACTAAAAAGTTGAGACGGCCGAAGTCACTCATGGATATCAAAAGTAGTAAGAGTCGCTGATGTGCAAAATGTGAAATATACTGTGTAGAAAACAACTTAACTGGGATTTCATGCAGGTCTCGCATATACTTTATTCTCTTAACTGGCAAAGATTGGATAGTCTTCACCGGTTTGTAATATACAGTGAAAGCATTGTTGTTACATTAACAATAGCGACTGCCGTTTTTGGTCGGGTTGTATGCATTTTTTAAAAATATTGCTAATATTGTAGTTCATGCGGATTTAATGCAACGTTGCATTAATTACTTCCAGTCTTTTAAAATTAACTTTAAAACCTGAATATGTACATATTTTGCAGATAACTTATATTATACATTACCTGAGGGTAGGTTGTTTGTAATATCGAGAGATGAGCATTTTTCGTGCATTTATATATTTAAAACAATTGGCGTGCTATAGTGCCTTTAAAGCAAACCATAGATTCCTTTTGGATTTTACGAATTATGTAGCAGTTTTTAAATGAAATGCACGTATTTGCCAAGTGTTCCATCCCATTTGATAACTTTGTCTGGAACTATAGTATTAAACTTCACCAAGAAGTTTTTGTTGTCTCTGGACAAACCACAGCAATCACATAGCACAGTATTTAGTTAAATTTTCTCAACTTAAAAGGTGGTGAACGATGACAACATCTTATTTGCTTACTTGATTTGATGAGTTTGCACCTTGCACGTGTTATTGGCGTTTTAAATGTCGGCGAACAATCATTACATATTGAAATCAGGTATAAAGGAATAATGTAAATGGCAAATTAATTCATAAACTGTATTTTAAGGGAGGTTAAATTTTCTCAACTTAAAACGGTGGTTTCTTTTAGTGGAACCCTACTTGTTATTGTTATCAAGTCAAACAAACTGATAAATTCAAATAGTTAACATGGTTAACGGAGATTTAATAATCACTCCAAACATAGCATACAAATGCCATTAGGAATTTATTTCAGGAATTAAGGAAAACATTGCTTGGGGAATATTCTGTAGAGATATAATGTTTGCAATAATGGATGTCCTTATTCAATAACATCTTAATGTTACTCATGTCATGCTTTAAATGTTATTTGTAAAGAAGTGTTAACCACAAGACATCCTTCGAACATGTATAGCTATTGAGCTGGACCATAAGATTATATTTATTCTTTTTTATATTGCAGGATATTTTAACATCATTTAAAGAAACGAAAACAAATACAATCCCTTTCCTAAATCAGCAGCATACACAACAGTGTAATGTTTTGCTATATTAGTATTCAGCTTATCAATAGATTGACACTCATGTCGGCACTGCTGCAAATAAATGCTCTTTGATAGCTTGATCATATTATGATGTATATGGACCAGAAATACTTATGGAGATTAATGTGGGAGAAGTCGTTAGCAAGTTAAGAGGATCAGACCACTTATTTGATTTATGGTACTGCGTGTTGGTGCGCATGTTGATATATTTTGAGGTATGCTTTTAAGGATGATGGAATGTCACATAAATTGACACTGGGCAATATGTGTAATGACAAGTGGGTGATGTATTACTTTCGTCTGGAACAATAACAACATTCTATAATCCTTGAAGAATGCATTTTTATACATTACCTTCAATATAAATTGGAAAAAATAATATTGTCTCTCCTTGATATTGTAAACTGTTATGTCAAAAATTGCCCTATCCACTATATTATAACACCAAAACGAAAACATTTGAGAAACCCTCAAGTTGGTCCAAATGGGTAACCTCCTAACAGCTCTGACGGCCAAAGACTTGTTAAAACAACATGCATTATGATTGGTTCCACTGAAGTTGACAACACTGACTACACTTATGGACTGACTGGTCCATATAATAAGAAATAACATTTATAAATAATGATTGTATTCGATATAAAACATGATATTATTCAGCATAAAAACAATAAATACTATTCCTACACGAGGGTTATTTAACATCTACTGTCCACCTTGTGCTCGATAAGATCACCTTCTTCTTATTCAGGGTTATTGTTTCATTTCAATGAAGTTTTAAATGTTATTGAAAACATGTATTTAAAAGTAAATTTATTTGAAAGAACAGGAATATTTGGTTATGTTAAAAACTTGCAATCAAATGCCTTACATATTAATGTTGTTAACCTCACGACGTAGTCATCAAGGGCAATGCCATTCTTTGAATCTTATAATATGTGGAAAACGTTTGTAAAACAACATTTGTCTTCATAGGAAATGTTTTCTTTTCATCATTTCCACAACTAGAAACTATTTTTGAAAGTTGTACGAAATCTAGTTAAGTAGTATATAACAAATTGGTAATCATGACCCATACACTCTTGAAGGACCAAACACATTTGAAACATCGATTCTTAAATGTTTGCATCCTTGATTGGAAAAAAAAACATTAGCAAAGAAAGTTCATACCATATCAAATATTTTAAAAGCAATTATCAGTTTTCCCCTCTATCAGGATCTTACAGATCAACAACTGAAACGGACATAACGTATGCACCAGAATCTCTATAATGTTTTCTTCGAAATCGTTGTTTCTCCGCATCCATGACATTTTCTCCTATAATAAAAGCGATCCAAATGCACAAGTATGATGTTCTTCATGTAGTAAACACGTGATTCCAAACATACATTATAGGATCATGAAGTTATATTACTTGTAACCTACGTAATATCTCACTCCCTCTTCAAAATGCTGAGCACTTTCCAAACATTGTACCAAGGCCGAACGACCCTCAACCATCCTACTCGCATTTTCTACAATCATTTCAAAGAGATTTCGCCTTTCCACTGTTAAGAGGAATTATGAAATTTGTATATTAAAACTGAGCTTAAATGGTTATGTCTTTAAAACGCCCTTGTGAATTCTCCAAATTGTGTAGAATATATACACTAATTTACCGAATGCAGTGTATCTGGAATCTTCAAAAAGTTTATAACTAAATCAATCTTGTACTCAAGACTGAACTGCTCTTCATATAGAAAAGTGAAAAAGCATGGACTACAATCCTGTAAACTCTTTGTAGATGATTCAAAACTAACTCACCATGAGACCAACCACGTTCATTGGATAATTCACATAAATCATCCAGGAGAACATAACCATCCAAGTTCTTGTGCTAAAATTGTTTAAATAATGATTACGTAATGAACCAGTCAATAGGCAATGTATTGGAAAACTTTTGCAACTTATAAAATCGATAAACACACAGTCTGGCGTTTAAAAAGCACTTTGAATGTCTGTTATAATTCTGAAAATAGCATATACTTCAATCCTACAGTCTCTTTAGAAAAGATAAGATGAGTAATCATGCCTTTAGTGCCAATAGAACTTCAAAGAATCCACCAATTCTATTTTGATATAAGGTCTGAGAAACACGCTAAAACAGTATGTCCATCAGAACTTAACAAACCCCGGTACTTGTATAAACTACTCAATCTATTCCAAATATAAAAAGTGCAGGTTTGCAATGATGTCCATGAGCTTGTTGAACAGAAGGATACTTAAACTCTCAAAGTGTAGACATAACTCTAGAGTAAATATTGACAAAACTTTTTCAAGTGAAACACTTTAGTTCCAGAGAAAGTAATCAAACCGGAGGACTCTTGAGAACCTAACAGAGATGAAGACTGAATGGCTACTGAATATCTTTAAAGTCATTGAAATGCATAAAAACCTGGTGCATTTGTTTATTAAATGTGTTATTAAAAGTCGTTATTCCTAAATATGTTTAAGTTAAACATACTCCATTAAAGAACGACATACGTCAATACTATTCGTTATTCTACCTAATGTCAGAGACAATAATTTCATACTTTACACATCAGCTTTGCAGTTTATTCATATTCCTCTCGTTTTGGAATATCATGTAGATACTTTTTAGCTGCAGGCATTACGCTCGGTACAATTCGTGACTTTAACATGTCTGGTATTTACGCTACAATCGTTACGATACAAACATGTGGTGCAATTAAAATGTTTATTATTTATTTTAATGCTCCAGGCATCGCAATAAACACAAGGATGCTAAGAAAAGAAATAGGAAAGGTCTATTCTAGAAATGAAATATGTTGGTTTACACGGGAGCATACAATGGATGAAGTACAATTGTACAATGTTTGAATAATCGACGAATTTATAATGTACCACACTGTCAAAATATGCAGAGTATACCAAAAAGACACAATTTAAAACTGACTCACCCATATGGCCCCACCGACACGTCCAAACTGACAAACCACTTAAAGGGGCAGTAGGACGTTTTTTGCAAATTTCATGTTTTCCAATTTCCCAATTATAGTGATAATTTATGTCATTAATATCAATTTTAGAGGGTAAAACATCTCATTGCACAAACCAAGTATCCGTAGTGGTAATAACGGTGTTGCGTATAAAGCAAGGTCGCATTGCTGCCATTTAAATGTGAACACATTTTATTATTTCGAATTACAAAAACGATTCCCATGGCTTTACCGAACCATGTTTTTCCCAAGAGAGAAGGGTGTTTTACTATTGGTGACTTTTCATCGACCTATTTTAACGGAAAAACATGTTACTGTACCTTCAACTGACAGACGCGCTTTATCATTCTATCTAATATACCGATTGTCTCGAACAAACTGACTCTGTCACACTGATACACTGATTCAGTCTTAGTACCATGCTGATTCACACAGATTGACACACCCAGACAGAAAGTCAATTTCCCACTTATAGACAAACTCATATTGAATGTTAGATTGTGAGAATGTTGTCATGCTCAATAACCACTTTGATACAACAGGACATACGCACACGAAATCATTTAAATTTCATAGACATGCCTCTATATGTTAACATATATTGAACACAATACATATGTTATCATAGGTTGATAAAACATGGCAGACCAAATGCAGAAACTTAAATTAACATGTTCTGACATATTTAGTAGCTTTATGATAAAACATTTACAAAACCTTCTTAATTCTGAATTCTAAATTCAGTTTATTCAAAGTCATAACAATGTCCCTGCTATTGCAGAATCAACGTGTTTGTATTGGCCCAGTTGAACATTTGATTGTGAATTTCCAACGACAATGTTACTTCCAATAAAACTTGATGAATGACACGTGTTGCGGGAAGGGCTGGTAGATTACAGTTTTTACAAACACTTATTTTCATAACCTTTCAGTGATTTTCTAACCGACAACTTCATAATTTAATTTGAACATACAAACTGTTATATCTATTTTTCGCATGTATTATACTTATACATTTATATTATACTTCATAAACTTCAAGTACTGTCTAGACAAATAACCGTACGCATGTACTTACTATTGTTTGATTAGGCTATATAAATGTCGAACTCATTCTTAAGAATGGTCATTAATTGCGATTATGCGCTATCTTGACATTTCAAAATTGAAAGCAAAAGTTCAATATTCATCATGAAGTCTATACGGCTTTAATGAGTATTCCAATATAGACCATAAACTTCGCTCCTGTTGATTACTTAGTCTGGAAGCCTCGAGTTTCTTAATTCAACAAGTATTGATATATATCACGGAATTAATTGAAGTCTTTCTAATGCATAATGAACTCTGCAAACACTGGAACATATTCAGAACATGTATTTACTCTCTCCATAATGTAGACACTGTGATCACTCGGTGCAGTCAAGAAAGACGTTGTCTCAATTAAAAATGTATATTCAAATCTTGAGCATGTTTTCGTCGGTTTCAGAGCCTTATCTGATGTCCAAAAAGGTCATCCAATATGTCCATGTGTCCAACTGCATGTGATATTAATAGTTATGCAGTATGTTATTACATTTAACACAATTCGCTTTTAGCTTAAAATACGTCAAATTGTAGAACTCAATAGAAACAGAAAAGTTTATTATTCTTGAAATAATCATTGCAAGATTTTTTATTTCTTACATATTAAACATTCATAATTAAATATTCAAATCGCAGTCTTTCTAAACATTCGATAAGGTTCAAAAGTAGTATTTCTAAAAAGAAAATTCTTGTCCAAAGCCATGATCATGCCAGGATTATATAAATATGTGTTGAACATCTTATGTCCTGAGGTTGAATCTAAAAGGTCTCCAGTCAATACAATTCCAGTTTGTAGGGGAGTACTAAGTAAATCATAAACGTCAAGTATTTCAAATTTCCTACGGATTGATTGAGGTGTTAAAGAGTTGAAGATCAGATATCCCAAATGTCATATTAAAGTTGTTCCCTCATTTATTCACCAATTTATCTTTGTGTTCACCTAATAACAAGAAAATATATATTGTGACATCAGGTCAAGCAATATTTTGACTTTTTCAAATATTTGTAATAACTAAAAGTGTATTTATAAGATCATTGACCACCTGTTTGCAGTGGCTAACATATATATAACTCTCGCCAAAGGCCCGGGTTCGAATCCGAAAATGCCAAAACTTTGTGACCTGGGTCTCATGATATGTTTTGTCACCGAGAAGGACAATTCATCAAAATTGCACTCTATCCACTCAAATGTAGAAATGTACATGTGTACCTTGAAACCGAGTGTATGGATATAGAGATTGCTCGAAGTGAGATGTAGCTACTTTGAAATCATTATATGAGTATTAGTATGCAACGATGAATAAGACCGCTTCAAGAAATCAACTTATCTTAATGTCTTAACAGCATATCTTTTGACTAAATTTCAATAAAACTTCAAACATTGAGTTTGCTATATTGGCCATATACATATACGTCTAAACGAATAAATGTTTTTTTGTATTCTTGTCAGACATTACAGATCATTGAAATCAACCATGACATAATATCGATACGGTCAATCATAGATGCGAATTATCTGTCTCCAGCAGAGGTGTACGGCCCAATAACTGCACTTATCAACATACGCTTGATGTTCTGTCAAGCGCATTGTAGCTGTAGTGTTCTCACGATTAATCGAGTACTTGATGCCAGTCTGGTTAAGTAGGGTTCGAAGCTAAGCTCTTAGACTCGAGTACTCGATACATCATGACTTTGTTCATCATGTACATTATTCTGTGTTTTGTGTCTTTTAAAAAAGTCATTTAACAGCATGACATTGTGACATAATTGGTACATGGCAGTACTTATGTACATTGAAGATATGATGAAAACAGATATCGTGAGGTGAGTTGAGGTGAGATGGGTGGGATGGGGTGGTTTAATGCCGGGTCGCATACAATAGTATTTCGCTCTGGTGCCGTCTGATATCACATTTATCAAATTGAGATGACTGAGAATTGCCTTAGTTAATTTATTTGAATCAAGGAGTTAAACAGTAGATCACTTCATCTTCTTATCTGCTCAGAATACGCAATATCCAGACGAGATAATAACTAAATTCAGTCGTTTTAACAAATGTTTAACAGATTCAGATCCAGACAGTTCGTTGCACAATCATGCCTAAGAATAAACTGTCAATCATACCATGGAGCTTAGCATCCCCCCGCCCCCCTTTAATGTAGAAACCTTCCTAGACAGCTTATGGTACGATAGCAGAAGCTTGGGAATCGACTACTAGTCTGACAAATACCTGCTCAGACAAATGCTTCTTGACAATTTCTCCCTGTTGTTATAAGAAATATTATATTAGAATGTCTTTTTTCGATTAGTTCATAACCTCACTGCACGGTCATCATAATGCATTATAAATAATTTATGACAGTCAATGTAAACTAACTAGACATTATTTTATGTTATCGCTATTTTCCTTTTTTTTTCATTTAAGTTTTAAAATGTATTAGAAATGATTTGATTTTAATCAGATTGCATAGACGACACAATTAATTAATCTTAATTTGTCATGACCAGCTCCGTATTCAGTCAGTTTCCTACGTAGACGTGTCAGAGAATTGACTAAATCATTAAATATCGGGACTTAAGAAGATTAATATGTTTGTAGAAACTTTTACATACAACATTGCTAATACTGTCCATCACTCCAAACAATTTTGGAAAGTGGAAAAGTTAACTGTTGTAAAGTTTCTAAAAATGAAAAACAAACACAATTTAAACAATAACGAATATTAGATTAACTGATTTTCTCACAAACTGCTTCCATATTGGCCTGCCGTCATGGTCTTTTTTGTATACTAAATTGTTTCAGTTATGTCACAAGATTTAATGTGGGATAATGTGCTTCGTTCATTCAATCACAATGTACAAATGCATCAATAATTGTGAAAACACAATGCATACATTTCCTTATATATGTCATAAGGGTATGCATAAATGAATTTCTTTCAATGAACTTGAATATCGTCAAGTTTATGGCCCAAACACATTAAAAAAACAAAGCTGACAAAAACGATGCGATGATGCGATTATATATTTATTTACGACATTTTTTTTTTCGAATGAAGTGTTAAGAAATCCATTTCATACCGGTTAAAAATTATTTATATATATAAAGGACAAAAACCCTCCTAATATGTGTTACTATTTCAAATGGTCAATAATCTCACCCCTAAACTCCATCTCAACAGAAACAAGTGACATTTTCAATGTCCATTGTTTTCTGAGTCCAAAGAATAAGAGTTATGCGAATGGCGGCTGTCATGACATTACGGAACTGAAAGGACGTAAACTATCATCTCCTGTCCTCAAGCATGGAGATTGTATATTGCGTACGCTTCCTTCAGAATGCCTATTGCAACTGGCTTCGCCATACCGAACATTGCGAATTATAGTATGGTTTTATTGTAAAAGTGTGAATATTTAACGTCGCAATATTATGAACTTATAGATGCTGTGACAGGGTTGATATTACTCTTCTCTTCTGTTCCTTTATAGGGACACCACAAATACGACACTTACGAGCTTCCCCTTTCATATAAAGTTTATTTCATTCGGGACATTAACTTGATATGAAAGGGGAAGCTCGTTAGATATCCTATAGTTGTCTTGTATTACAATAAGTGTTCATAAAGCACCCCATACTGATGTTCCCTTATCCACCTTCTGTGTCTTGATAGCCCTGGTCTATTAATAATCACTATTGCGAGTATCATTTCATTAAGAAATTGAAATTAATAAAGAGATAATTAAGCAGTAGTTTTGGAAACGCATGAATGAATTCACGTTTGTTACATACACGAATGATGTCTTGGCAATGTCAAAGTTCATCGTTAGCCAAACAAACCACTTGAAGGTGATATGTGTCAAAACAGACAGTTGTATAAACCCATTTATTATGAAGTACCGCGAGAGTTATGAATAATGTTTTAAACTGTGCAAGACTGAAATGAATTGCAACACTCTCAAAATGTCCTGGTTAATTTACAAAGATAGATATATTGGACAGCATTACTGAACAATTGATGCTCAAGATCTAACTTTGCTGATCTTCATGCCGTTTTTATGCAAAACATGGAAATTAACGTGACGTGTTGTCAATGTCAATGTTAGCAAGAACATACCATTTGTTCAGTAGTTGATTGTACCTGTCTACGCACGTTTTATCATTTGATTTCAACTGGTATTAAAGCTTTAGTTGGTCAGATAAAGAAAATAATGCCTTTTGATGAATGCATTGAGTTCAGGGATATAATTTAGCAGCAGACAAATGGTTTATTTTGCATAAATGTCCTAATTTATCTTTTGTTGTCAAACACTATTATATATATATATATATATATTTATATTTATACACACACACACATATATATATATATATATATATATATATATATATATATATATATATATATATATATATATATATCCGAATACGACCTAGAGGGAATTGAGTGATTAATCTTACTTTCTTTGTGTTATAAGATATGTGATAAATAAGAACGTAAAATGTAACTAACATTAAGATAAATGATTCGTGAATAATATGTTGCAAATATATTTGTAATCCTTATGTAGGAACATATCGTTCTGTATGATAATACATTCGAAAAGTTTATAACGTTCAGTGTTTCTTTCTAATTTTATATTTAAAACTTTTGCAAAGACATTTAGGTTTGACAGAAATAAAGAATTGGGGAAAATGACTACGGTAAAATGTCTGATGGTATAGTAACTGATGCGTTTAGTAACCTATAGCTACATCTGTTCATTCAATCAACTGCATAATTTGGTCTCTGATTTTAAAATGTGTGGTGACTAACACATTACCTATAACAAGGTTACATTTGGGATAATTGTTCACTATCTAAATGGCATGTCTTTCTAACAAATTACCTGCTGTAACAAAGATTCACCATATACTTAGAATGTCAAAGTTCAAGGCATAACATGTGCATGTATAGGGTTGAATTCAAACATATAATTAACTATAATTAACTATAATTAATGTAGAGCAAATTATTAAATCTAGCTTATACATTTTACCTGCTAATTTAAACATGAAGGAAAACTAAGCATTAACTGGCTTTATTTGTTTTGACAACAGTTGTATTTTCCTTTATTATGTAAGCATATTTTGCAAGCGATCTGATAAGTCGAGAGGTCATCACGTGACCGTCGACAGAAAAGCATATTGACTCCAACCAGAGTCCAACCAAAAGCCGTATTGATCTGAGTGACGATTGTTGCATGACGTCAAACGATTGTTGCATGACGTCGTTTGACAGTTGTCACAGCTCTTCAAACCAAAATGTTTTACTATATTTCATTGTTTACTGTATCAAATACATAATAAAACAATTATGGACTGTTGAATTCGGTACCTGTTTATGGACCCGAGAAAACAATATTGACCGCGGACTTCGTCCTTGGTTTTCTCGGTTACTTAAAACAGGTATTATCCTCGTCACCAGTCTATAATTGTATAATGTTGTACTCGTGAAAAGTCGACGTAATATGGTTGTAGAAACAAAACTGATCTGTGACACATGTTCATTTACTTATATTTAAAATAAGTTATGTTTATTTTGTAAATGTGTGTTTTTCGTTGTTTCTATGATTTGATGGTATGATCGTATATCTAACTACATTAAGTACTTCATCACATCGGATAATCAATCAAATGAGAAACTCATCACAATATTTTGATTGATTTTGATAAAAGGAACGAACATATTTTTAAACCTTATGTTGAACTTAATGTGAAGCAAAAGCAATATATTCCTTTACAAGGTAAACTATTTTTTAGTGAACATTTGACTAATTGAGATGGACATATATATTTGTAATATATCTACAAATTAAAAAATGTGATCCAACAATGTAATTCCTATTAGAACATGAATTTAATAACGTCAACTCATTTAAACTATAAATTAAAAAAATAAATCCATTAGGTTAACATGTCTTGATACTCAAATAGGCCGTTAAATGATCGATTTGATATGCTATCACCAAAGCAAAACAACGAGTTGAAATTACCATTATTAATAAAGAACAAAACGAGAACAGATTATAATTTGAAATTCACAGACTTTAAACATGCCTTTTATACAAAATCGCTCATTTTTAGACACGACACTGAATAATACTAGAAACCATCACTGCAGAAATAGACATTCAATTTCTTTACATTCAAACAGCATGCCTACATGTATCTATGGAACATAGCAGGCCAAAGGAGTTTAGAATCAATATGTAATCAGTCCCTCGGACTGCTCTCTGTCTTCGTAGAAGCCCACAAGTTGCCTAGTGTTGACACAACAACGGCATAATGTATGGTCATAACACATCAATTACATTCATAAAATATAGTCTCTATATCACTAACACAAGATCTACAGTGTGAACATGCCAATATCTTCACAATATTAAAGTCAGCGTGCGTCTCAAATTAAGTATAACTGAGGATTTGCAATTACATTCCCACGTTCATGGACTGATCCATTTGATTTTCTGATACTATATTGTCATGAGGACATCAAAAGCAGAATTGCTGTACCAATTCACTGATCACCCTTATTTTAAACACAATTAGAAGTGACTATTTTATAGTGAGCTATTTATAAATGATCATACGTTATATGATTACCTCCAAAGGAAAAGACCAATTCCTTAAAATCTTTAAAACAAACAAGTAGACAAGATTTCAATTATAATAAGGTTTATCGGTAGCATGATCATCTACATATCTGTTGAAGGTTTATTTATAATATTCATATAATTACTAAGAACAGACACGATGGAATAAAAAAAACAGTATGTATCAAAAAATAAACTATTGTTTTATTATATTCATAATGAATAGTCTTTTGAACAGTTTATTAGAAAGCCTGTGTCTCAAACTAGACACAGCTAAGCATTTCAATAAATTCTTTGTTTTATCGACTGCTGATTCATAGTTGATTGTTCTGGTTTTATCTTATGTCAACAGCATGTCTGGTTCAATACACGAGGATCACCTTCAGGTATTTGGAACACAGAGCAATTAGAAGTGACTAGCAATGAACATAAGTTAAACTTGTTAGAATAGTTATAACTGTTTCTTGTTATATTTCTAATAGGAAACAAGATAAGAAAACTTGATGTCATAAGTTGTCCAGTGAAGTGCGAAAGAAATATCAAAATAAAAATGAAACCATGATATAGGGCATATCTAGGAATAATATTTGCCACTTGTTTGACAGTTATTATTCATTGATTTGGAGATACAAAAGAGGACAACGATTATCTCATAGTGTCACTGGTTATTTTCGGTTAAGTCTAACACATCAATGTTGTTTCATGACATGAGTTTGAAATGTTTTTCACCTCTTATTGGTTAACTTATTTAAGGTAAGTTTTAAGTTATGGACATTAATTTAACCGAGCACATGCAGTTTTTCACACATACATCAACTATAGCCAGTATTTCGCCCGTTTTCTCATTTAAATCTTCAAGTAGCACCATAACACCAAAATATCGTTTACTTTATTGGACTTATCGTTCTGTGACACTTTAAATTCATGATACATCTACAGCTTTATTTCACATCCACACCGTTTGTCCATCAGTCATTTTTTCTGTCTTTCTCAGAACCAGCATCTACGATTCTGCCTTGGAGACTGCAAATATAATGATCATTCAGTCAGCTGAAGCAATATGCATTGGCCACATACACATGCTTATCAATACTGTGTCTGGTGTTGAGAACATGTTTTCATATTTTTTGACAGACATCACAGATCACTGAAATCAACCAGGAAATAACAACGATACGGTCAGCCATGGATATAAATTATCTGTCTACAGCAGAGATGTACAGCTTAATAACCGCACTTATCAACAGACGTTGCTGTTCTGTCTGGTGCATTGTTGGAGTAGGGCGCTCATGATGTCTCGACTATTCAATGAGAGTTTGGTTAAAGAAGACTCAAGGCTCATTTGTTCGACTGGAGTACTTGGTATATCACGACATAACAATTGTCATGTGAAAGTTTTATTTTAAAACAACATTATAAAGGAGCCTGACATTGTGATGTAATCGGTTCATTCTCTTGTAAGTACAACGTGTATAGAATGATGATAATGTTAATTGATTACTGCGTGACCGAATACATTTCTGTACACTCACAAAACGTGACAGCTTTGTAAAATATAAACCTTTTACCTCACTCGATGATATAAACATGGTATTTGTTAAGAATTGACGGATATTCTATTTATTATATGATGTTATCCTTGTAATTACATCCATATAGGGTCGCTTTCACGCCTAGCGGCCGCTAGGAACAGCCCGTCACCAAAGTAACACTGTGACCTCATAAGCCAATACGCTGCGTCAGACCATTGTTTTATGACGTAAAATTTTATCAGTAACTTGTCGCAGTGAAAATATAAGTTATTTTCACTGTAGCCTGTTAGATAGTTTATTTCACTGGTAAATCCCAGTATTTCATTGCACGTCATATATAATAACATGTATCTCATTCAAGTCAAAGGTAGGACATTAATTATATCTGGAGATTGTAGTTGTTTTACCTGCTGTCTGAGTGTACATCTTATGTTGAAGAAGAGCTACGTTGTACCGTGCATGCAATTTTTTAGCATTAGGGCATAGTCCCCATATAAATATGGGTCTCACATTATCCTTAAAATAATAAATATACTTTCTTGGGCTATATTCACACACATTATACAAGAAGGAATAATTGAATCTGTTCAAATTCAAGAATGAGTATGTAAGTGTTAAATATTATATCTAAGAATCGGCTGCTTCGTTCAAAAAGGCAATGTATTAATTGTCAAACACATTAGATGTGCGTGGATGATGCATGTAGAAGAAGGTTCAAATATAATATCACTATTACTTCAAAACATATTTGAATAAAATAAACAATGTAGATAGTTTGTATATTAAGAAGATTTAATAGCAAAGACTTGGATACAAAAGCTTAAGATACTACTATAACCGCTGAGGCAGAAGGTACAATAGAATCAATTCAGAATTCAAAATATCATTAATGTAGACAAGAAACAGGCAACAAACATTACACCATAAACAGATGCAAGAGGGCAAAGATGACTTCAAGGAAAAGAACGGATTTAGGAAGGCAGCTGGATAAAAGGCTTAGATACATAAGCATAACATACTACCACAACCACCGAATCATGAACTACAGTGATTGGTACATCAGACACAAGATAGCCAAGATGACATCAATGAAAACAAGGGATTTGGTAGGGTAGCTTGATGATTCAGCGTCTGAAATACAAAATTGTTTCCACATAACACACTACTCAAAATCATATATCTTGTAAATAAATTTTGCGAATCAGCTTTAAACTGTGAAAACACATATGACAACTATGCATTGAGTTGGTGTTTGACCGTATAATATTATTTTCTTAATTGTGAATTTGCAATAACGAGGTAGTGCGAGAAACCCCCAATGATAGTATTATGACAGGGCGGATGTAAGCAAGGAACTCCAGAGGCTCTTAAAAGGCTTACGAAATGTGCATAACATATGTCTTATTCCGTGCCTGTTGTCTACATACCAATATATTGGAACATGGTTAAAAGATGCCAAAACCGTGCTAAAGAGGGAGTCTATTATTTTATATAAAATAAACAAGGATATATACTAACATGTGTTGGAAACCAACTTGGTGGCGTTACATGATAATTTCTTCTCCACACTTTTACATCTATACATGTTTTGATTTTTGGTGGAGGTGTTCTGCTTCTGAGTAGGAACGAATGTGTTTTGTGTTGTAGTGTCCAGAGAAGTAGGAGGTGGGGTAGATTCTGAAGTCATTACAGTTGATTGTGACGTCACTTTTGACATCATGGTAGTAGCAAATGCTGCAGTTGCAAATAGATCATTTGATTTAAGAAATTTATACCGCTTTTGAAATGAATAATATATATTGTAATCAAGCATATACAAGCATCAGCAATATTGAGTTTATTGAGTCATGTTTGTAATCTTCTTAAGTATTTGTTCTAGTTCTGGTTTGTATCCTCCTACTTAAATTAGAAAAATAAACAAGCATACATACTACTAAGGACTTCTGTTGAACAATCTGATGGGCATTCTGAAAAACAGATATAATAATAATAATACTTATAATAATAATACAAATAATAATAATAATAATAATAATACTAATAATAATAACAATTTTGAGTGTTCGTATATTACGGTAACAGTCCAATCAACGTGTCACTGCACAGTATTACCCCGACGGAATTTTTCTTTTGAAGCTGCCGAAGCGCTAGACGAAGCCATCTTCACCTGGACACCAGATATACAACTGGATGGACTGAGTGCAATGCGGATGACGCTCCTTAACAAGGGACACAACACAGCATGAGACCCAGACTACACATTCGAACTCGGACCTTTGGCGTGAGAGTCCAGCACGCTAACCACTACAACACTTTTTTTGATAATTCAATAACAAACAACGTCAGCCTTGAAATCAATTACACTTCTTCTTAGTGGGCGGAATATCGCAGTGATTAGCGTGTTTGGCCTCGGATCAAGAGGTCTGTGGTTCGAATCCCTCGGGTATCGGCAACTTTGTCGGCTGTACAAACTGAGAACTGTTCCACGTGAAATAATGGCTATGTGCAATGCTACAATGAATTTCAGTGCAGTATCACCCATGGTTCTCTAGTTCCAGCCACCGGTCGCTGGTTTCACCGCAATGCATAACCACCATGGTGTTGCGGGCTGCAATCTCTGCAATGATACTAGCAGCCGTGATATAATTGAAATAATCTAGAGAGTGGCGTTAAATCACCTCACCTCACTTCTTCTTACAATTGTTTGCATAGGTACCATTCTCTTCCTACAGAGGTTACTCCCTTCAGATTTCCGATCCTAAATTCTGTTATGTTACGCTTGAAATCGAGGACAGAAAGGGAGTGTCCTGATTGGCGGCAATTGAATCTAGTTGTGCAATCAGCAACGCCATTTTAAAGGTCACATTTGCCAATGAGAGGTCAAAATGGTCATAATGATAAAATAAGTGGAAGAGAATGTTTTCTCGTTTTATGTGTTTTCCTCGAAATATTGTATTTGATTTTGTGAAAACAATTGATCATAAACATGCTTATAAATAAAAACGACCAAATCGGAGACAAATACTATAACTTATTCATGTGTGTTATTTACATCAGACATATTCGAAGGACATATGCTAATGAGCAAGACCCTTAAGAGTAAAATGCGTAGATCTTTGAAGTCACTCGGTCGATTTCAAGTGATATAGAACGGAGGTTAGGATCGGAAATCTCAAGGGAGTAACCTCTATGGGAAGAGCATAGTAAGGTATATGAAATTCAAGTATGCAGTTATACAAATTCGCAGTAACACTTGGTGACACTATATTTATATTATGCATATAATTAGGTGGAAGAAGAATATAAAAGAGATGATCAAATATTTTATTAAACTCTAAACTAGAAAAACATGTATACCATATGCATTTGTGATGTGCCTTGATGTTATGAATAAAAGCTAATAAACGATAGTTTGTGTAAAGGATACAGTTAAGAATCGTTACGGTATATTTCATCAGACAACAGAACATGTGGGACCTAAAATATGTTATAGTTGATATACGGAAAAACGATGAAAAACGGAAGCGTTCGGATTGTCGTGTCCTGACTGTATTACTAACATGTAAAAGGTCATATTTCATTCTTCTTTCCTGCCAACTTCAGGAGATAACAACGTCAATGAAGTTCATTAATTTTGTTGTGTGTGTAATAAACAGATAATGTTTGAAAAATAAAAAGCAACAATTTGGTTGCCTCCTGAAAACATGATGTACTTATGTGTCAGTCGTATCTTTCACTCGGGTGTCCGTCTGTCCGTATGTCCGTCTGTCCGTCTCACAACTGGAAACTTCAAGTTTGGTATGGAAGTAACCTATACGGTGCCTTTCAGGAGTCTCACATGAAGGTTCAAATGATTTTGAAAGTTTGACCAAAGACGGTCCGATTTGTTTTACTTTGTATCGTTTCCGGAGCATAACTACAACACTTGTATGACGTAGAAACTTTATATGTTACCTATATGGTATTGTTGTCCCTTTTATTGGCTTATACTCAATGGTTCAAATTATTTAAAATATATTTTCATTAAATCAATCATTGTTATTCATTGACATGATAGACTCCCTTATGGTTTCCTATCTAGTATTACTGTACATGTATAAAGGTGGTCATGGGTATGTGAGCTGTGCTCACTTTTGCCTTGTTGATTAAGATTTTTGGGGGGTATCGTTTCTTTTGCCCCTGAAAGTTTACACTTACCCACAAGTTCGCAGATGAATTCCTTTTTCCGTTTACATATATCATCATTTAGCCACAATTCATGATTTTCTAGACGACTGGCAATACACCTCTCTCTATTATTTGCGTTGTTGGGTTCACCAGGTGCCCATTTGTTCGACTTCATGGTCATATTCCAGTCCAAATAAGAGTATTCTATATCGACGTGAACTGCAGCAGTCCAGAAAGGTGAACCTAAGTAAAGTCATTGATATGTGATATTACCAAAATCTGATTGTTTAAGTGCCAAAAAGTGTTAAATTCTAAAGACCTCTTTTATACTTAAACAAACGTTGTATTATATTATTATATTATGTTATTTATTATTACACATTTCATATAACAATGATTGTTTCATCCAAAGGTCAACCATAACATTGATATATCATTAAATCGTTATTACTCCATTTTGGAAAAAAATCATCTTTATCTTTAAGATCAACTTCAGGAAGAACAGAAAATATGAGTAAATATCTCAAAACAGTTTTGAGTTGTCATGATATGGGCTTCTTCAGTGTTGTGAATAAACATCAATGTATTTATGTATTTGTGTTATTCCAATACCATCTACGAAACTTTGAGCAGACAGGTAAGCAACGATCTGTTTCTCTTCCTGGTCTTCCATCTTTGTCAGCCGTGCTCCCTTGGACAAACAGAAACGTCTTGCCTGATTCCAGGTGTATCTAAGGGCGCGGTTGTAGAAGAAACAATTTTTTCCAAGTTTCATCGAACCATCACTGCATACATGGACTTCTGGTTGTTCTGAGAGAAAAAGATGTGTTAAGTTGTTACTTGCTATTCCACCAGTTGAGTCTATATTTAAAACTCAATTGCAATGAATGGTCGCAATTTAACAGTTTTTAAAACTTAAATGTCCTCAAACATTTTGAACAATCTAATTCAACACACAAGTTGTTTTAAAAGAAAAAAAATTTCATACTTGAGGTATGAAATCGTGAGTACTTATTTACAAAGCATGTTTCTTTTGAAGACAATATAGATTTTCCTCCGGCAGCTGGATATCGCTTTTTACTTTTGTTGAAAATGACATATGATATGGGATATACACATGAAATATGATGTTTACAGTACCAATCATGGTATTTTATACTTACCTCAGCACAGGAATACCAAAATAAAAACACTAGCATCAGAAACATAGTATAAAGCTCATACATGAGAACATTTTCATAATTTTTGAAACATAAAATCTTGAAAAATTTTCAGATTAAAAGGCACTGTAGCATGTTTTTTGTATATTTGTTTTTCAAATTTGCTTTATATCATTACAGTTTATACATTATATTTAAGGTTTGAGGTTAAAACATCTCATCACATTACAAATTCGTTATCAGTTTTGAAAGAAATCGTGTGACATATGTAAAGCAACAGTGGTGTGGAACTCTTCAGTGTGAGAGATAGATTTGTTAGTCTCATTGAAATTTGAGAGTTCAGACAGCACGATAACTGACCATTCTATATATTATGGTACCATATTTAGTAACTCTACTTTGAGTGTTAAGTTAACACTACAGTGGCCAGATCATTTAAACCAGCTTCGAGCGGCCAAATTGTAATACAATGTGCTCCATATTGTAATAACTGGCCCAAATTGCAATAATGCTCTTAATGTGACCAACATGTAAACACGTATACAACGTCGAATAAGAACTATATAATTAACATGCTTTTTCTACAAAAGTAATCACATTGTCAGAATAATGACTGTGTGAGTTTTTAGTCAAACCAATGTAAAAAATAACTTATCTTAATTGTAATAGGTCCATATATAAAGGCTGTAGGCATAAACACATCTCTCTTGATATAAAATGTACCATTATGACTGTCATCATCAACACTCTACAACCAATTTCAAGGTAGTTACAGTTTTTATTACATTTCGCAACAGTTAATTAAATTTCGAGCAAAAGTTTACTTTCGACATACTGAATATGTCATACACAATCACAATCAGAAAACCAAGACTGGCATTTGAAAATTGAGAAAAGGGTGAATTGGAGCTTTTTTAGTATACATTTAGTACATTGCTTAAATAATGGGAACGTCATCAACAAAACGACCAAATACTTTCCTCAACATTTATCATCAATAATGTTATAATGGTTGATAATACATAATAATAACTTAATATTTGTTATAATCTTCACCAGTAATTCAATTTTTATAAACAAAGTTATATTATTATAAGTTTATTCAGGAATAGGTCAAAGACCAGTTACAGAATAGAGTATACATATACATTGTCCTTACAAACACAAGCATCAAGCAAGCATCAATCCTATTTAACAGAAAATCTAATCCAAATCCTCATCCCAGTTTGTTTTTCAATGATACAGAAGTTGAAAAAAAGTCAAGTCACAAACATTTAGGTGTAACCCTTCAAAATGATTGTTCATGGGATATTCATATCAACGATAGTGTATCGACTAACGAGAAACGCCCTAAATCGTATGTAAGCGTCATTTATGCTTCCATTATTTGATAACTGTAGCCACATATATGATAATTGCACCAAAACTCAGGCAACCATCTTGGACACACTGCACTTAGACGCTTTACGTACTATATGTGGTGCTGCTTACGGCACCAATCACGATAACATATATAACGAAACATCTTCTGTTTCGTTTTCCGAAAGGAGAAGAATAGCCAAACTAGTCATTTTCTTTAAAATGTATCATAACAGATTGCCCGATTCTTTAAACGAACTTGTCCCTTAATTTGTCTCTCAAGCCAGTAGTTATCCCCTGCGAAATGCATCAGATTTACAAACCATACAGTGCCGTACTGTTTTGTACTATACTTCATTTCTTCCGGATACCTTACGCCTTTGGAATTCTTTACCGCAGAACATTAGATCATTTACAGACCATAAAGATTTCAAGTCTGCCCTAATTACCAAAACAAAAGGCATATATTTCGATCTAAACATAGGCTCCAGACTCTGTCAAATCCTCCACTGCCGACTACGGTTAGGATGTAGTGATCTCAATGCTGACAAACTCAAAAGACATATCATAGATAAAGAGGATTGTTTTTGTGGTCACGCCAATGAAGACGCACTTCACTATTTCTTTTGTTTTCAAGATTTGATTCAATAAGAACAAACAAATTTAATTATACTAATGGCTTTTCATTGGAAACAATCCTATTCGGAAACTCTACCTTGAGCTCTGCAACCATGACTGACATTTTTAAATCAGTACACCGATTTATAATAGAAACTAAAAAATGTGTTTAGTATAATCACATACCAATTCAAACTACAAGTGATTCTGACTGCAAGCGTCATAAATGTATCTAACCACCATTAAACAATTAAACAATTAAACAATACTTTTGATTATTTGTCAAAACACTTAATATTTCAAATCATGTTGTTTTTTTTTTAATCGTTCCTGTCATGTCAATGTTTCATATATGTATGTATGTACTTTGGAGCGGTCTTAACATAAGCTCAACTGAGCTTGTTGACCAATCCGATCCATGTATTTCATGAATAAATATGTTTAAACCACTAGTACATGTACAGTTTCAGTGCCATTATACAATACTTAGCCTAATAATAATATAACTTACTGTTTCAAGGCTAGTGACATAATCTTCTCTAACCTGCTCAAATCTACACTTACACCTTCAAAGACATTTAAAATGGCATACATGTACATGTACATAGTTGTATCTGTATCTGCAACTATGCATACATGTAGATCTATGTATACAATTACGTTTAATTTAACCCATTTGCTGCTCGTTTATTTAGGATTGCTCACGGCCAGTGTCGCTGTATGACGTCGCTCTGTACCGTAGACGCTGTTTGGCGCCCTGACTTACCCCTAAATTAATGAGTTGATACCACGAGAGCCCTCATTTGGCGCTTGCATAACTGATATGGAGTATGCTTTGATTGTAAAGTTATTCACAGCTTTATTTTTTTATTTCTACACGTTATTGTATGTGCTTGCTTGTTATTCGTATGACTTACTTCTCATTTAGTTATATACTAGACACACATTGTATAATGATAACTATATTTTTTTCTTATTAAGAGTCCAACAATAGGTGAGTCAGTGAGTGAGTGAGAATCGTTAATAATGAATTAATGAAATACCAGTTTCATATTATTTGTATAATCATATGATTAGAACACAATCATTAGGCCCTTGTTTTACAAACATTACATGTACAAAATTGCATGATAATCAATATTTCAATAATAAGCAAATTGTTTAGATGGTCAGGGGTATTTTTTATAAATATATATATATATATATATATATATATATATGGAAAAAATTATGGATTTAGAAGTAGAAATCATCCATTTTAATGGCGAGCGCTTTCAGCTACACAGCCTCTTCAGGCCATACATAACGGATAATACGTTGTCAGACAACGTCGTCGTGTACACTATGACGTCATTACATTGTTACGTCACAATCTAAGGTAAAGACATGGACACATCAAGTTTTAGCGTTTAACTTTACATGTAAGACAGCGTGAATCGCCGCACCTAGATACAACTGGTTCTACACAACTTGAATCAAACTTAGAAGAAGTTAAAAACCTGCGAAGATTCTTAGGTTGCTTAAGACTGTTTACAATTCGGGATTTACTTAAAACATTTTCCATACCTTTACATTGGTGTAAAATGGGTAAGTTTTTCTCAATGATAGAAACAGCACTCTGGTGGTTAGGATTGAAAGTAGAGACATTTAAACGTTCCTTCTTTTGAGTGTCGTCTGTCACAATAGCACATATTCTTCTCGCAAGGCAGTATGGGATGTTTCGCTTTGTATGACTTGGATGGCAAGATTGAAAATCCAGATACTGGTGTGTATCTGTAGGTTTGTAATACAAATCGGTCTCTACACGGCCGTCCTGTTTCACAGTTACCGTCACATCCAGAAAACTTAAATCAGAGGCACTGGTTTCCATAGTGAATTTCAATGATGGATTTAAGGAGTTCAGAATATCATGCAGTTTACACAGTTCCTCCTTTGTTCCTGTAAATGGCATAAAGCAGTCATCTAAAAACCTCTTCCAATACAGTTCAATATGCTCCTGCATATCCTGCCCGAGTGACTGTCCCACTTTCTCATATAGGAAAGTTTCAAGGTATCCCAAAACCAGGGTAGTATAGGTGGGTGCAACTTTTGTACCCATAGCAACGCCTTTAGTTTGCGTGTAAAATTCACCATCAAAATAAAACACATTGTTTGATATGACAAGATCAAGAGCATTTAGAATAAATCTATCTGAAAACCTATCATCAATATCACACGTGTATTCTTTTAACCAGTATTGTATAGCTTCTAGACCCAATTGTTTATCAATGTTATTATACATGTTAACAATATCAAAGCTAACTAAACTGGTACCTGGATTCACTTGTTTTGGAAGTTTGCATAAGAAATCTAAATCATCTCTCAGATAACTTTTAACATTACTACACAAAGGCTTCAGAATGATATCAATGAAATTACTTAATCGCTGTGTCGGACTTTCCGGGCCTCCGACAATAGGACGAAAAGATAAGTCTTCCGGATCTTCAGCTGTAATCACAATGTCATTCTGTTCTTTAATTTCTTTTTGGATAATTTTACTCTTATGGATTTTAGGCAGTCCATAAAAATAAGCTGTTTTCGCTTCATAATTACAGAGGTAGTCCCGTTCCTGGTCTGTTAGCTCCGAACAGTGTTGTTTAAGTAAAGAAGTTACTTTCCGTTTGATGCGATTCTCTTCTGTTTGACTTGAAGTATTGTAATAACTTCGATTTTCTAACATATCTGTAATCTTCTTCTGGTAAAACTCTCTATTCATTAACACCACTGCTCCACCTTTGTCCGCTTCTTTTATGATAATGTCAGAATTTCTCTTCAATTGTTGTAAAGCGTTCTTTTCTCCAGCAGATAAATTATGTCTGATTTGTTTTGATTGTACAGGCGTTGATTCCACAGCTTGAATAAAGTCATCCACATATTTGTTTCTTCCCGGTTTTGGAGTGAATTTAGACTTGTTTCTCACTAAACTGGAATTCATGGAATTCTGTAGCTCCTCGGAATCGTCACTGTCACTATCATCCTCTTTATCTGCAACAAATTCTGCTAGTCGGACTTTTCTAGTAAAATCTTTTAATTCCGATTTTAAAACATCTTCATTTCCAGAAGGAGTCGGAGTGAATTTTAATCCTCTTTTTAAAAGCTTGATTTCATCTGCAGACAGAGGGTGACTGCTAAGATTTATGATTTTAGGATGAGTTACGTTATGCGGGACCGTCCCATATATATATATATATATATATATATATATATATATATATATATATATATATATATATATATATATATATATATATTGATATTGATATAACAACCCAATACTTTTTAAAAACTGGAATACGACGGTGGTGGCTGGTTTGAAAGTCCATTGTTTTCAGCTTCCTTTTCGAGATTCTAGTGAAAATATCATACATTTATGTATTGAAAGATATGGCACGTGTAAAATTTAACATTATTTACCTGACCTGAGTACATGTATTAAGTATTCCTTTCAATGAATATATTATTTGTTCTCGATAAAAAGCAAGTCAATGTGACCAATCATTCAGGTAGAATCATGATTGTCGATTTTTCTTGGTTCCAGTATAGAAAATAACAACTGACCATCGCTTGCAATGTAACACTGATATGTGATTGGTCAATCCAGTCATATCTTTCTGACACCAATTTTGATGGATAGTGACAAGTCACGTGCATCAAGTACCACCTTAATATTAAAATATCTTCTAATCCCGTAATCCATCGGTCTATAGCTTGTTTGTAATATTGAAAGTAATAAATGTTGTTTCTACCACCCAATCATATGTTGGTGAAACAAACTATTGATCCAAGGTTTACATAAATAAAATCTCAACCCATATTGAGAACATGTATTGGTAAAAGGACAGATCTAAAAAAAATTACTTCATGAACTTAAACATGAATTGAAGAGCAGAGAATATATGTATCTATACATCATTATTACACCTATTTATTATTCATGCCAGTGTTCGGGTTTAGTCCAAGAGATATAACATATTATTATCAGCATACAACTACACCTTCATCTATATCTAAACGAAGCCCTTGATCTGTATCCAGTATTCAGTATAATACATCGCCACCTAGCTCTAAAACATAATCGAGATCAACATTATTTTCAACTACATAATAATATTCATCTGCATATGTGCTCACATCTTCATATGCTTTTACATCTACATCTAACTCCACATTAACTCTTATATTTACATCAACTTATGTATCTACATCTTCATCTTTGCAAACATCTTTACATCTACATATACCTCAACTCATATATTTACATCTATATCAGCTCCTGTTCCGACATCTTTCTATATCTACCTCAACTCTTATATCTATATTTCCATTAACTCTTATTCCACCATCGACTTTTCTTTATCTGCATCAGCTCTTATATCTTAATATACACCAAGTCTTATATTTACATCAATTGTTATAGTTATATATGTACACCTACATCTATATCTACATTTAAATCATCACCCAAATCTACATATACATGCTCATTAAGATCTACATCTGTATTTTAATCAACGTCTACCGTTGCTTATACATGTACATCTACATTACTATATGCTATATGTATGCCTACATCTACTCTTTTAACAACATCTACATCAACTTTTATATCTACATCTGCATTGACATCTTTATCTACATGTACAATAACGTCAATTCCTTCCACATATATATTTTTATCTGAATCTATGTCAGCTCTCATATTTTCATTTTCATCAACATGATATATAGCTTCACCACAGTTATTACATTTTCGAGCAGTTATTACAAATTGGAGCAGGTATTACAATTTGGAAACATTTTTATTATATTTTCGAGCAGGTATTACAATTTGGAGCACAACAAGGTGCATGTACACTATCTGTTTGAAATATCTCATTATACTTGTTTGCGAAAGATTCTGGCTCGTGGAAGAGTAAGGAAGAGAAAGACATAACTAAAATCATGGTTTTGACAAGAGATGCCAATAGGAATAGAACATTGTCGTATTAAGGTGGTCCGATTTTGACCATAGGGCAGTTTATCAATGCGAAGATATTTGGAAGGAAACACTTATATGGTAGGAAGGACAGGCAAAGGCAATACAATGGCATGCAAATGTCAACAATTTCATCTCCAGATGTTGGTGCCACAGCCAGAAAAACTCGAATAGCAACCACAAGATGGCTTAAAAAGCATTAACGAATGACACCATTTCTAACGATTGATATCCAATTGTGTTTCCTTCTCAAACTCTGCACAATGTGAATCTTTTTTTTCTCTTGAGTGATATCGCAAGAAGGTAAGCTAAGTGGAATAAAGCCAAAATATACACATTGAAACAGTGAAACTTACCTTTCTTCAGTGAAAAAGGAGTATCAACTTACTTTTCTTTTTGCAATTTGATGGACATTCTATAAGAAAACAGTTACATAACTTCATCAAGCAACCAGTTACCCATTTAGAAGTAAATTAATATAAACGAAGTTGAATTATTTTTACATTCATTTCAAGAAATGTATAACACAATGTGAGACTTATTTACTGCATAATATGATACGAAGTTCGTTGAGTTTTAAGAGCAACTTCTAATGTAACTATAGTCAAAATTAAATATATAATTAAAGTTAACTAAGTTCCTTAAATCTAGTTATATGGTCTAGAATTGTAATGTCGTTAACCTCCGCCCAACAAAGTAATTTAGTTTTTTTTCTTTTAGCAAATTCATTACAAAATAAATTACAATGTATTGCAACAAAATTTTCAATAATAAATAACAAAGCAATGCTTTAAAATCAGTAAACTACACTTATAATGCGTATATACACTGAAGATGTAATTTAACATCATGATATTTCACAATTCAAATACGCAAGAAGCTATTGAAGTATTTTGATTTTTTAGCTTCATTCAACATTTCCCTTATTTCATGGCAGCTAGTATGGGAACTGAAGATCTTAATATCATTTTAACAACCAACGTGTACAATGGAATGAGCATAGTTTGTGTCTAACTTTGAAACATGAACCTCAGAAAAACATCACGACTATTTCTTCTGATCATAGATT
This sequence comes from Gibbula magus, assembly GCA_936450465.1. Taxonomy (NCBI): domain Eukaryota; kingdom Metazoa; phylum Mollusca; class Gastropoda; order Trochida; family Trochidae; genus Gibbula; species Gibbula magus. The sequence goes on from OW388300.1 coordinate 31,493,843, forward strand.
GAAGTAATGGAACAAAAACGAGAAAGAGAGGATTGATTTGTGATCATACATTAAGCAATGAACCGAGTCCACACATTGTGCTTACCCTTTGTTTGACAGATGGTGTAACATAGAGTATCACAACTCTCGTCATTCCATTTTGGCAATGTGTTGGGCATTTTGTAATCAACGCATTGCTCATGTAGAGGGTTGTTAGGTTCCCCTCTGTTCCAGAAGGTTTCCAAAACAGGTTCATTTTTGGACGTAATGTAAATATCTTTATGCCGCCTGATGTCAACCCAGAAACAGCTTCCTCTGTAATCTGTGGAAGTGAATTTTCAAAGTAAAAGTACATGAAATGTTATATTGTAGTGTTAATCCTACTAGACAATAACTTTTTGATCATAAGTCAATTTTGAATATATGATACATATAAAATATAACATGAATATAATATAAAATATTACTACCACAACAGTAACATCAACATTTGGTGTGAGACTATTCATATCCAACACCATATTTCTGTTATAAACAACCAACAAGGTTGTTCAGCATTTTATACAATTTTATTGAATTCAAAACTTACAAAACTCAAAAAAAATTGTAAAAGGGAAGAACATTTTCCAAAAGAATGTACTGAAACAGAGTGGAAAAAGATTGATCAAATGGCAAATTGCAAAAAGATGAACACAAAGCAGTGAACTCAGATGGTTCAAATTAAAGATCATTCACAACACGTGTAGTACAAATAAACTATTGTTCAAAATTGAATCAAACACTTGTTCGTGAAACCAATGTACATGTGTTGTTGTCAACATCGAAAAATCATATGGAGACAACTTTCAGAATGGCTTGCAAATAATATAGAAGGAAACAATGAACAAAATAGTACGTTTTTGATTAAACATCATTATTTATACCCGCCGTTGATGACTCACCGTAGCCATTGAGTCTCTCTCAACTATCACTCGACAAAAATAACACAGTTAAAGAAGAATTGAGTTACCTCCCATATCGCCGCTCTCTAGTGACGTCACTTCTTCCTTCTTGAGCCTGGACGTAGGTAGGTCTCAGACTCGCAAAAGGGGAGTTGGATGGGATATAAAGACCGGTGAGTTATCAACGGTGAGTATAAATAATGATCAATCACGTACTATTATTAAGATACTCTAGTTGATAACTCACCGTAGCCAGCATGCCAGTGAAGGCGGCGGGCTGCAAGACAACCCAAGAGCAACAAGAGGTAACTCTCCTCCTGGCGACTGCTCCAGTACGATTAGCAGACCGTAAGTCACAGTGTTAAGAGCTTACTACAACCCTAAGGGTTCCTCTACCCCGGCTCCTCAGGGGTCGGCGGTCCAGACCATAGGGGTCGCCAATTAACTACTAATGAAAAGACAACACAACAGTGTGATGTGAAGTTTAATAACGCACTGTAGATGGGGGAAGAACCTCTTAATGCGACGATTGAAAACCCCTAGCTGGGTTCCCAAAGGAGGTACGATGATTGGTGAACACTTGAGGCCCCAGCCTCGCCACGCCTTCCAGATCTTCAATTGAGATTTTCTGTAGGTATTCCACAAACAGCTCGCCATGATGTCCGCTACCGGAATGTTACTATGGAGGGCCATAGTAGCGGATACCGCCCTAATTTAGTGCCTATTATGGCGAGCTGGAAGAGGCAGGTCCGCCGCCTTATAAGCATCCAGAACTGCGATCTCAGATACACTTCCAACTGCCTCTTGTCGATTTCCTTGACGCTCGTTTGAGAGTGAGGCAGGAAGAGTCTGCGCCTCTCTTGAAGTAGATTTCGGGTTCGCTTCGCGTAAATGCGTATAGGGCCCGCACAAGACAGATGAGACGGTTCTCCTCACCCGAGGGCTCTATTGTGGATGATATAGTCGGTATGGTGAACATCCTGCCGCGCTCGTCTGCAATCTGGTTTTTGCAGATGAAGTCCGGCACTAGGCCTAGCATGACCATGCCGCCGTCCCTCACCTCGAAACGGAGCAAGTCAGCCTGCACAGCATGCAGTTCCGATATCCTAGCAGCCACCACGCCAAGTCCCACTCCAGAGTCTTGATTTCTGCCATGCGTCCAGTTGGCGGTAGGTCTTGATGACAGCGTTCGAAATAGCTGCCTGCCCGCCTGCCAATTGCTGGTTGCTTTCCGATCGGGCTTGTACAAAATAGTACAAGCAAGCCCGACTGGCTTGTTGGATTTTTTAGCTTATCTATAAAGACTTCCAAAGACTTGAGTGATAAAACATTAATTAGAAATTTACAAAATTAATATGGAATCTTACTGTTTAGTGGTCGGGAGTTTACTTCCTTGTTGAAAATAGATATATAGCACTGCATCGCTCTGTAACGATTAGAATACCTACACAATAATCTGAAAATAATTTTGTATTGAAATCGTGAAATACATGATGCTGAAAACTTCACAATGTTACAATGCAGTGTTCTATTAGAAATACAAGAAAGGTCTGTTTGTCCAGGGTTGTAAGAATTTGAAACTTGATGCGCCTTTTGGTTTAAACATATTTTATTCATCATTGAAATGGTTTGGCAAACAAGCTGAGAACTAATTTAAAAGCCGCTCCAAAATTACAATGTGAAGTCAACAAATTACATTCAGTCAAAGCATTCTCATGACAAACCACAAGGCTAATGTACAAATACAACGTGATCAATTATCAATAAATATATATATCATATACCAATGTATCTAAAACTTACATTTGGTCAATTTTAATTGTTATCAAATCTACAAGAAGCCATGATGAAAAGGAGAACAGATTGTGAAAATGCTATGTTTTCAGCTTCAGGTATTTCACGATTTCAATACAAAATTGTGTTCAGACTAAAAACAGTTTTGTAGTATAATGCATCATTTCTTAAAAAGGAAAAGTGTGAACACGCAGGTAGATAATGTGATATGTCTTCACGATGTGACCCGCACGAACGAAGAATCGTTTGATATATATGTCTTTCAAATTGATGATAGTTTAAATCACTGCATGCAGCATAAATGGAGCCTACATTGAGTTATTTAACAAAATCAGCTTCTAAAATTTAGATCAAATCAAAATGAGTATCCACACTGGCGAGTTACTTTTTCGTTTAATAATTTTTGAGATTGTATCATTTAGATGTCGTTTGGTAATGTATTCCAAAGGTCTACTGTACTAGATAAAACAGACTTTGAATAAGCAGATGTTTTAACATGAAGACAGAAGGTTTTGTAAATTTGATGAGTTTCTCAATTCCTACGAGTTGGTGGCCGAAACACAGTCAGGGACGAGGTTATATAATAAGTATTTTGGTGATTTGCCGGTAATCATTTTATGAAAATTTTTCTTCTTTCAAGAAGGGGTAAGAAATTTGTTTCAGTATAAATTGTATTATGACTTGTGCCTCTTGTTGCCTCGCAGATCGTCTTAATGCACTTCATAGTAATTTTCAAAATTTGCCTTTTTAGCCTGAGTACAGTTATTCAAAACATGACTACAATAGTCAAAATGCGGTAAAATAAAGGACTGATCCATAATGTCAAGCAATTTGTGTAATAATCTGCGTAATACTCGATTTTTTCAAACTTCTTAAGCAATTTATCGAAGGAATACCCTATCAACCCGTATTGACATGAGCAGCCTAGTTAGGATCCTTTTGAAATATAATACATAAATGTTTAAGTTCTTCAACTTCAGTTATAGGAGTCCCTTGCATATATAACTGAGGTTTGGAACTGGCGGTCCGCTTTTTAACTCAATTGAATAGTTTTTTTTCCGGGGTTAAACTTCACCTACCATTAATTTTCCCACATCAAATTGTTTTGTAAATCTTCGTTCAGAATGTTTGCTGATAAAACCGGATCTTCAATTACTACATACAAGTCAGTTGTTAAAATCAATGTTATCAACAATGTCATTTATATATATTAAAAATAGCAAAGGTCCTAAACCTGATTCTTGTGGGACACCGGGCAAAACAGGTTTAAATTCGGAGTTATATCCGTTTAGGACTACCTTCTGAACTCAGTTCTCAGTTAGGTAACTACGAACGAAGCCAATCTATTAATTTTCCATAAATTCCAAAAGATTGCAGTTTGTTCAAAGTCCTCTATGCCATACTTTAAGTTACTGCTGTTACTTCTTTACCCTTATCTAAAGCACTTGCAATGGAATTAGACAAAACGAGTAACTGGTAAATTATAGAATCGCCTGGAAGTCTGACTTATTTCATGGTAGTAAATAATGTGTTATTTTTATTAGCGATTTAAAATGTGAGGGCTTGCTGAGCTTGATGAGGGCTTGTAAGATTTTGAGTTAACAAGCCCTGTTGGCTTGTTACATTTTAAAACTATTTCATACACTGCAGTTGATGATCTCCTTGAGCGTGGATATATTGACACTTGGTTCCCGCTTGCGGAGAAAGACATGATGGCAGCCAAGTAGGTGTTCATGTAGGAGGCCTTGAGACCTCCCTTCTCCCTGAGGTGAATCAAGTACCCGGCGACTTGGGGAGTGGAGATTGACTGGATATCAAACCCCTTCTCCATGCAGAACGCTGCGAAGGAGTTCCACTAGAGGTCGAAGAGCTTCCTGGTCGATTCTCTTTGTGATGTAGCAACCATATGTGCCATCGTCTCAGAAAAGCTGGTATGTCTTAGCCTCAAGCGTCAAGATGCAGAACCTGAGGGTTTTTGTGTATGCGTCCGCTTGGCTTGCTCTTTAGAAGGTCCCACGTCCGCATAGCCTCCTAAGAGACCCGTATGTCAGCAAATGATGATTGATCCGAGTCGCAAAAAGGTATACTTGCAGCGTTCCGAATTGAAGGCACACCATCTCGAACACACTCGGGTGCAACATCTACTCCGTTGCTGGAGGCTTGTCCGTGTGAGACAGAGCGTTATGCTAGAACGTTCTGCTTGTAGATTGCCCACGTCGCTTTTGACCTGTCTGTGTGAACAAGCAGGTCTTCCCCCTTCAGGCAGGGCGACCAGTGAGTGATTGCTAGGCGAATCGCGTCCAGTTCCAACACGTTGATGTGGCGCTTCACTTGCAAAGGAGACCACACGCCTGACGCATGTTGAGATGTGCCCTACCACTCTTGAGTGGAGGCGTCCGCGGAAAGATGTGAGGTGGCTGACGGCGGCCGTAGAGTCACTCCGTGAAGACATTGTCAACCGCCCTCCACCAGGCTAAGTGGTGGACGTAGTTCTCCCGTAGCTCGAAGACGTGGCGACACGTCTTCTCCCTCACATGAGAGGTGATGAACACCTGAAGGGGCCTGAGGTGAAGCCAGTTGGCCACGAAGTGAGCGAGACGGCACCCGATGGGACCATGCCAATTGTCTATGTCCGGTGGAGGAAGAGCTGGAAGGCGCCACACATCATGATTTCCTTGGGGGTGCCTCCGTAGTCTCGCCCCTAACCTCCTGACTGCTTGTTTTTGATGTTGTTGCTCCGTTTGGGCCTTGGGCCGACCTGGAAGTCGCGAGACTTGTCCGGTCAATCCCCTGGTGAAAGGAAACGCCGCATGTGTCCCCAGCGGAAAGAGAGGGCCCATACTTCTTTTTCCTAGGGGTTGCCGAGTGGCCGCTCTGACGCCATCATGTTGTTGAGCTCCTGTTATTGCGTCTCTTGTCAGTGCCGGATAAAAACATGCAACTATCCTCCTCCGTACATGCTGTACGGCACAGGCGAGAATAGGCATGAGGGTTGTACAACGACGACTTCTCTCTTCAAATCCAGCTGGGAAAGAAGAGCATCATATGTATAGGAAATACAAATGAAAAACACAGAACTAGTAAACCTTGGTCGTGGGTATTTAATCAAAATCGCAAAACTCTGAGAGTTAGCAAATGGACGTCCAATCTTGCTGGCGACAAAGAAAGAAGTGACGTCACTGGGTATAAGCACTAGAGAGTGGCGATAGGGGAGGTAACTATATTCTTCTTTAACTGTGTTATTTTGGTCGAGCGATAAATTGAGAGAGACTCAATAGCTACGGCGAGTTATCAATTAGAGTATGTAAATAATATCATGTTTGGATTTAAGGGTAAAAACAACAACCCATTGAATGCAATTGTTTTTATTACAAAATCATTGCTGCACAGATAAAATACCAAAAAAGTAAAGCCACTCTTTTAACCATTACAGAAAGAAATTTTAAGACATTACAAGATACAAAAAAAATACTATAAGAACAATCAAAGAGTTAATTACGGATAATCTGTCACAAGTTAATTATTGAGATAAACTCCTAGCTTTAGCGAGGAGTTTGACAAAATAATTCACGAGGAACAGATAATTCGCAATTCCGAGCACTGAGTTGGTTATTATTGTTCTTACCAAAGTTCATTTTAATGGGTAAAAATCGAAAAATAAGATGCTACACTACAATCGTAGATTAGACTGTAAAATACAAATTGAATATTCCTACGCCATTTCTGAAATAATAAACAAGAGAGAAACTTAGCAATCGCTCAGTTGCAATGCAATATAGGAATGTAATTACGTCACTAAATGATGTCATAGTTAATGACGTCACAAAGTCTTGACGTCATGGCAGTTCGGCCAGCGACTCTTGCATGCTGCTTTGCCTTACAAATTTACTACTGTAATTAATTACTTCCTCGGAAACATAGAATTAACATGATTTTCTAGTTTATATGTTTTACTGTCGTCTGACTCGTATGTTCGAAATTGTTAATCTATGTGATTTAGCTAAAACAGGACAGTAAGCAACTCATGAATGGGCGAAAATTAGTCCCGTCAACCAATCGAAGTGCAAGTTATATTAGGAAAAACTGTACTTCCCATGACCATTATGAAAACTTTAATACCCGGTATATCCTTGCCCGCATGGGTAAGAAAATGTTTAACATGACATGTACAATTGCTTGTTTGCATCTTGCATGAGAACTGCTATAATAATATGTAACTTGTAAATTATCAATGTATTTTCTTTAGCAACATGTGATTTTGATTTGACCAGAGTGAGCCGAATATGACTTGGTTTTGTATAGTTCAGTGGTTACCACGTTCGGCTTCGACTCAAGAGGCCCGGGGTTCGAATCCCGCCAGGGGCACGTCGACTTTATATGCAGTAGAGAAATGTTCTGCACGCAGAATAATTTTACCAAATGTAATAATATCTCCAATTCCTGCTTGAACTGATAACTAGGAACAAGGAAAATGAGTTTTACCAAACAATATTTGAATTCATATTCATACTTTTGATGAAAACAAATTGTGTTTTGGTACGATTCCTATTATCCTTGAGAGTCAAAACTGCATTCAGATTGATGTTCTGAATTAGATTGAACGTGTCAGATATTCCATCATAATTTAATTTTCAAAATCAAAATTTCAAATTTAGATGCACCTTGAATCAGTGTTTCATTTATTGTAAAACAAACTTTTACTCTGAAATAAAAAGAAACAAACTATTTAAATATTTTAAGCCTTGACATTACTACATAAACTTATATGAGTACCATACGTTATTTTTAAAGGGGAGAGAACAATAACTATTGTTTCTATGCTAAATGTTGTACTGTACCTTTTATAGTTCTGCTAATCGCACTGTGATCATCGTAGCCTTTTGGTACTGCAAGACTTCCGCCGCGTAGTTCACAAAACCACCTTGATTCTGTCCAGTTTTTTCTCTCAGAGTGAAATATGAAGCACTTGTCGCTCATCTTGACTTGCTTTTCTCCACACATCGAGTTGCCTTACAAAAATATTCATTTTATCCCTTATCATTATAATGCATTTTAAATAACGCCATTACTTCATAAAAAATATGTACATATTGCCAATCCAAGAGAACAACGAACAACTAAACTGTGGAATTTTAGACACTAGTGTTTTTTGGTGAAATTATGGTTTCGATCATTATCAAAATAAGTGTATTATACTATATGGTGTATGCTTCCCGGGATTAATTCATATAGAATACTTAACAAAATGAGGAAATGAGATAACATTTTTATGCTACATGTGAATAGAATTTGTTAGTGACAAACAAAAATAACAAAAATAATATTTGGTGAACCTGTGTAAAACTTTAAAAAATTTAATTGATAACAAACAATAACAGGCAACAAAAATGTCAACACATACACAATACTGATACAAGTGAAAAAAGTGTGGAGAAAACGTAAAATGAGTATAATATTCAAAACGGTTATATTCTGAAATGTCAATCCATGCATTGTATATGTATAATTGTTACCTGCCATCTTGTCTTATTGTATAAATATGATTGTAAAATACTGTATCTCTTGTATCTTTTGTTGTTGGGAGTTTGAGTAACAGTGTCATCTGAGCCGTTAGTGGGGGGATGACACTGCTACAACGAGGGCTTATTAGAGGGGCATCAGTACATGCTACCAAAATTTAAACTGAATGAGGTTTCCAATAGCTGTCATATTTTACGTTTTGATTTCAGTTTTAGGCAACACATATTGTACTAGTATGTTGTCAGTTGAGACTTAAATATATCAAGTAATAGACTTTAACTATAACCACCTCAATTGTTTCATTATGCAGAATTCAATGGACATATAATTTAAGTGAAGCAATATGACAATTCCAAGAAACCTATAATAATCCCAAAACCATATTCTTTACATTAAAGTATATACTTACCTTTCGCCTGGAAAGCTAAACATGTTAGTATGACAAACACAACTGGTACCATATTAGTTGTGCATGCATACAAACTCTCACACACTTCTACAGTGGTCTCGTCTGTACACTGAAATGTTTCACCTGAGCTTCACAGCATATATAACGTGGGATAATGTGTTTCGTTCATGTCACCATCAATCACAATGTGCAGACATTTCGTGCTGTGTCAAACTACATGTAATATTAACTACTTTTGTCAGATTCATCAAGAATTGTGAGAACACATTGCAAGACTGAACTAATGTATTTCCGAAGGACACGTATGGAATAAAAAAACATTTGTTGAACCAAAATGTATAAATACTAGATATTGATTATTCATATTTATAATAAATATGTATGGATTATGCTATTTGTTTGACACACATGCAGGATGAAATATAAAATGTTAAGTTATACCGTATTATTAACTGTTTCTACATTGAAGACGACACAATGCTTATTTGTGTCATAATCAATCAATCATTTTCCATTTTCGCACATCTGACATGAGACATTTTCTGATGTATTGTATCAAGGCATATTGTCAAATGATATATTAATTGGAAGGAATTACTAAAATAGTCTCAATTTTAATTAGTTCTCTAAGACATGTTTACATTGGGGTTTTAATTGAGGTTGATGAGAGAATGTTTTCAAAGTGTGTTTAAGTAATAAAAATATATTACAATAATTCAATGAATTTGATTATGATGACAGTTGTTAACGCACGTTAATCACATCCAGTAATTTGCTTCAATGTGGTATCAATGATTTTGTTTACCAGATTAAGACGATCATAGTTATCTATGAATTTATTGATTTGTGATATATTTCAGCAGCAAAAGAAGAGGGATTAAGTTGTATACGTGCCATAATTGATCGTTATTTTGTCAAACAACAGCTATTCTGAATACAAGGCCTTCGGATGACTGCCTATCCAATACTACTGAAACATTAAATACGAAATTATTGCTTCAGAGTGATAGTGCATTTTAAATTCTTTCATCTTAATGTGATTGCCAAACTATTTTTATTTCATAAGATGAAGAAACCGTTAGGTACAAAAACCATCAACTCGTTTCATAAATATGTTATTAAACGGGACGTTGTTTAGTATTCTCTATTTGATTTTTAGTGGTAGCGTTAACTCATAGTTTATAGCTAAATAATTGAAAGCAACGTTGTTCGTTCCATCAATACAGTACAACAAATAACTTATTTCTGTTACACAACAGAATTATTGATCTGACGTAATTTTTTTCTCTTCTTACTGATGTGATCATTTTTCGAGAAAATCTATCGGTTTATGTTTGGACATAACAGGTTTTCACACGTAGGCAATTGGGCTAATCCGATAAGATATCGTTGATCTTTTACAAGATGATAAACACTTACATCCTGTGCTAACCATGTAGGGCGGGATAGCGCAGTGGTTAGCGCGTTCGGCTTCGGATCAAGAGGTCCGGGGTTCGAATCCCGCCAGGGGCACGGCAACTTTGTCTGCAGTAGAGAACTGTTCTACACGCAGTAAGGTTTGGGTGCAATGCTACACTGAATTTCAGAGTAGTACCACCCATGGTTCGCTAGTTCCAGCCGATGCTCGCAGGTTTCACCGCAATGCATAGCCACATGGCGTTGCGGGCTTTCTCCCTGCCGTAATACTAGCAGCCGCGATATAAGTGAAATACTCTTGAAAGCGGCGTTAAACCACAACTCACCTCACCTCACCTAACCATGTAACTTGAATACAGCTGTACTCATTTTTTTGTGTCTGTTATTCATATGATTTTACTTCCAATCTGATTATATACTAGATACATATTCGTATAATGGTAATTGTACACGGTCTTAGAAAACGTTATATACAAGTACATGAGTCGAAATACATGTAAATTTAGATGATAGCAACACAAACATTTCGCCCTTATTTCACAAACAGTCTATATACAAAAGTGTCAATGTTTGACCAAACATATATATATAATCTGGATGTTCAGACATCTCCATAATGATTCAGGATGGTACATCTATAGTTAGTTATCAAATGATCTGTCTCAATCTACTGTTAAATGTTTTGGGGTTGAAATGAAGTTATTCATTTAAAATAAGTAAGGCATATACATGGTAGAGAAATACGATAACGACCATAACAAAAATTCAGTAAACACTTTCAGTAAACAAAATTCACCAAAGCAAATTTACAAGTGGTGCAATTATAATGATGACATCACTTATAAAAATATAAACTTTCTACCTCACTTGATGAGGTTAACTTGGTATTAGTCGAAAAAAGACAGATATCCTCTCTATAACGACCATACTATTTTGTTGAGCAGTACACATTTTACAGAAATTTACGTTAGCAAATTCTACCACCAAATGCATGTTGGTACATTTTTTAATTCTGTGTTTGAAACATGATTAGATAACTGTGTAAATGTCATTGACATCTTCTGCTAAATCTGCTAATATTAGTCAATTGCCTTACCTGTATCCATTGACAGTGAACCAATTCATATATATTGCTGTATGTGTCACTCATAATTGCACTTACATAATTCATTACTCATAAAACATGCAACTTTGAATATTAAAATGTGTTTTTAGTTAACAAGAAATATAGAAATCCCGATAGATAGAATATTACCAAATATTATAGGGTATTGTTTAAATTGATTTTGAAAAATGTACATTTTACCCTCATAAGGCTATATGTACCTCATAAGGCTATGTGTACCTCATAAGGTACATATGTTACATATGTAAACGGCATCATTAAGATAAATTTGTTGAAAGTCAGTTTTATTCTTATTCTTGATTGATTCATATTGTTAAATGTACGTGTCAATCAATATCTCCTCTGATATGTATAACTTCAATCAACTTATGTTAATGTATGAGATGTCACCGAGACTTGGCTGAGATGTTCTACATCAATCAGATTTTTAGAAATTCAATACTTGTTCTTAAGAGGACTGTTTTTAAAAACTGTGTAAATAAAATCCAAGTCAGAATGTTGTTACTATAAGGTCAATGTGATCTGAAGTTGAAATCACATCATCGATACAAGATTATACAGCTACTTCCTTATAAACAGACAAATGACTCCCTCGACAAGGAGTGCTGTTATTTCTGTCTCCCTCAAAATACGAATAATCCATAGTTGAGGTTTTGGCTGTGAACAATCGACGTGATATACTTGCCAAAACTTAACTCTGCAATGATCTCCGAAGAATTTGCATTATCCTTAAAAATAATTTAATAGTACATCAACTGATTCTGCTGATTGCGCTTTTTAAAATTGTTTATGTTGTTTCAAGAACTATATGTAATGATCGTATAACCAACTACATTAATTTCTTCATTTCATCAGACAATGAAGGTAATAGACACTTGTGAACATGGCTTGACTGACCTAATTCGGGTAAAATAATTACCTAAATCATATTTAACAGATGCCATTGATCTCAATGCGAAGCCTACAATGTTTGTCCCTTGAAATGGCAAAATTGTTTACTAATGAAAATAAGTTTTCCTCAACTTATGTGTCAATATGTGTAAACTATTTTATTTAATCTAACAATCTATTCCCTATTTACGAAAACACATAGAGAAGATCAATTCAGTTCAAACAAGTCAAGTGACTGATAATAACATACATTTGTATTTACACCACAAACAGACATTCTTAATCAAACGATCTGGTATAACTGAAATATCATGATTGGTAACAAATGTATCCACTATCCGGACTGGAAATCAAAAGGAATACACTTTATTAATTATATTTTTGATGAAAATGGCCGCTTTCTAGATTGTATAGAATTCAGAAAGAATTATGATATTAAAGCAAATTTCATGCAATATTACGGTTTGACACAAACGACAAAAGCATATATCAAATCATTCAGCACTATAGAAATAAAAAAAAGAAGCTAGAACCACCCATATTTCTTCTAAATCTACGACAACTTTGAAAAAAAAACAAAGGATCAAAATACCATTATTCAATTCTGACTGAGAAACAATGCAGGAAAATTAACATATCAGTAAGTGGGATAACGAGCTGCAATGTAACATTTCTGCTGAAACATGGACCAAGTAAAACATCATACCGTTCAGATGCACCACTCATACAAACTTGCAATGGTTCCAATACAAAATCCTTATCCTACCAACCAATACCCGTTTACATAAAATGGGATATTCTAAGACTGATAACTGCGAGTTTTATTCCCACATTACAGATACAGTGCAGCACTTCTTTTGGGAATATGACCATGTGCAACCGTTGTGGACCAAATTGGAAGGTTGGCTTAGAGAAAAAGCACAAGTAAAAATCAATCTCAATGAAGAAAATATACTTCTTTATTTCCCCGAAAGAAAGAATGACTAAGTAAACATAATCATCCTGATCTTCCAAAAGTCTATTTTCGACCATAAACAGAAACAACTGCCAATCCCTAACAACTCAAGTCCGAGACTATTATAATGTTACTGAATGTGCAGCTGAAATGTCAAATAAAGTAGATGTTGTCATCTTCTGTTCATATGAATGTTTTTTGTGATCTATACATGTAGACAAAGTTTAAATAAAAACAATAAATAAATTTTGTAAAAAGATTTACCATCCTCAATCATTCTGGAGATGTCTGGAATATACACACAGTAATCAGATTGATGATGGCATAATTTCAGCCAGATCTCATACACAGAGTACAACGAAGTCAAAACAATAACTCGTGTTCGTAATTGTCTTTGTTAGTTACCTTAATTTATGGTTTTACTTCAATAAAGATCACACTATGTATTGTTTCGTTATGTGTACTTGACATTTGACAATAGAACAGTTCACTTCACAATCACTACGACCTGTAGTCGATTGAGACTAATCAAATGACAGGTTTACATCCTCAGTCATTCTGAATATGTCTGGAACATACATAACATCGCCATATTGAAGAGGAAATGGTTACATATATGAGGAAAACATCCAGTAGTGAAGTGTCGCAACGTTCAATAATATTGGCCCCTAAAATACCAAATGTCCATGTATAAAGCGATGTACCATGAACATCAAATCCATAATAATAAATGAAGGATTGTGTAGTTAAAGTGCTGTAACATGTAGAAAAACAACATTTAATTATTTGTAAATTATTAACCTCTATTAACCTGTGTTTAAACGATGAAACACTTATCACGGGGTACAGTAAAGCCAGAGAAGTGAATTGACTCGTTCCGTTACGTTATCATCCTCAATCCAGTGATATATACAGATAATGTTTAATCCTCTAGGCACCGCTGTATCACCTGTGATACAGGAAAATTAATTAACTGTCTCTAATTAACAATTATAAACACAAATTTGATGAAAGATTGTTTTAAGTTTTGAAGTGTTTAAGTTTATTTTATGTTTGCGTTCCACACCACAATCCAAAATTTACACTCAACCAGCACTTCCTGTTCCGAGCGTTGACACATGGTCTGATGATGCCAGAAAAGGTCAAATTTGAATCCAATCCCATCCATCCAAAGGTAACTTCATTTTGTATTACAATCACTGTTTTCCTTTCTCAGTTAGTACCTTCTAACTCTACATAATGTTATTTCCATGAAATAAGAATGAATATTGTTGTATAAATTTTTGAAATTAACGTGTATCACTAGTGATACAATGGGACCACTTCATTTTCCAGCGTATCACTTGTGATACATTTTGAGACTTTGAGGAATCTGTCATTTCTCTGTTACTTATAATATATCTGAAGCAGGGAGAAACATTTTTGAACAAATGTTCATTGGTGAACGAATACTGTAATATGTAATATAGATAAAAGACTCTCTTTCTTTACAGAATGGAGAACATACCAGATGGAAAAGACGGAAAGCGAATATGAAACGTCCTTTGATGACTACATTCCCAGCTCTGAGAGTGAGAGTGAGGATGAAGTAGATGCCAGTACCCAAAATAAAAGAAAGCATTATAAGAAACAAAGAACTGTTAAACTCATGACAAGTGATTCTTCAGATGACGAAGACATCCCTCTTGAACAGATAAGAAGAAATCTTTATGATTCTGATAATGACATTCATATTGCTCAACTCAAAGCGCAGCAACAAAAACAACAACATGAGGAGGACTTTGAACTTCTGTCAAATCTACTGGACGCCCCTTACTGGGAGGACGAGGATTTCTGTACACCAGATGCGACCTTCAAAGGTGTCCTTGAACAACCTCCTCCAGATGGTCATCTGAAAGACCCTTCAGAGTATTTCAAAGATATGATAACAGACTCAATGCTTGATTGTCTTGCAGAACAAACAAATCTGTACACCCTACAGAAAGGTGGTATTTCTGTAAAGACAACTTCCAGAGAAATGTCCTTGTTCCTTGGAATTTACCTCCGTATGGGATTAGTTGTTGCTCATTCTGTTAAAGCCTATTGGGCTGCTGAAACGAGATATCCCCTGGTCGCTGACTTGATGTCTAGAAATCGGTGTCAAAAGCTGTTGGTTTCAATCCACATGAGAGATAATACCACTGTTACCAACCAAGAAAAGGAAGACACGCTTTGGAAGTTGCGCCCATGGTTGGATAACTTGAAAGTTACTTTCAACAACATCCCCCAGGAGGAACATAGTGCCGTGGACGAGGTAATGATACCATTTAAAGGACAGTCATCTGTCAAGCAGTACATAAGAAACAAACCGCATAAATGGGGGTTCAAATTGTGGGGAAGGGCTGGGGCATCGGGAATTATATATGAATTCGAAGTGTATCATGGAGCATCACCAAAAGGAAGAACAGTTTCTCCATGTGGTATGACAGGTGAAGTCGTTTTACGGCTTACCTCAAGAATCCCAAGAGGTTTGAATTTCAAGGTGTTTGCCGATAACCTGTTCACCTCACTTGCTCTCGTGAATGACCTCAAGAAACTTGGCATTCTGTACGTTTGAACAGTCCGAAGATCATAACTTATTTATTTGATGTTCTATTTCATAACTGCCTACACGGAGCTGTTTATGATCAGAAATTATATGTTTATGATCAGAAATTATATGTTTATGATCTGAAATTATATGGCAGAAGGCGGCAACATTATTGAGTGTGGCAATTTACTCATCATCATTAGTTCTTATTAGGCCTCAGATTTGATAACAACAAAAATTTAAAGTTTTCAGTTTACGTGGAACAATGGCATAGCAACATGAATGTGTTTAACGTTAATCTTTAAATAGCAAATGGCAGGTTGACCAGAATGTCATGAATTTAACATAGTTGCAAGTTGAGTATATTGCCTTATATTTGTCAATATTGTAAGCTTTCTTGAATAATGTGCACTTAAACGTTGTGATCATCATGTTCAATATTTTATTTCTATATTCAGGATATTCAAGGCAAATGTTCCTTTTTGAGAAGTATATGTTTGCTTGTGTGTTTGTCTCTATCCATTCCTTAACTGTATTCCATATATTTTTTATCGGTAGAAAAGATTACTTATCTTTTTCGTCTACACAGCAGCTACATTTATTTCATCTTTGACTTCCATCTTATGCAGGAGATCATTTGTCGGGAGTATTCTATGAAGAATTCAATATTGAAACCTGACAACACGTTCGTTATTTGAATCATTAAAGACATCGTGAATTGTTATTTACAAATATTTGCGAAATAGTTAGACAACCATCACAATGTCAAACAAATTGTTGATACGTTTTTCTTTCAATTGGTAAAATGATATAGATATAGACCTTTAAGGTGCATTTACATCAGGAGTGCTGACTGTGTCTAAAGCCAAACAATTCACGACGAAACAGTATATTACCATGGATAAAAAGCATGCTCAACTTGGTAGATATGGTAGATGTCACGAGTACACTGCGACTTTGTCCAGGTAAAACTATTATTTGATACACTTACGTGATTACCCGACCGACATGTTTGATAACACACCTTGGTATAAATCGATGTCATGTAAATACAATGTATGTTTATCATTCACAACGTTTAGAACGTCAACGTTTTGTCAGAAACATCGTCCAAAGTTGTTTGCGTGTGTCTTTATTTGGTGTAACGCATAACCACATAGTATATGTTTTAATGTAATTGATAACCTAAAGTAATTGAACAAACACGGATTACTTCAGACCTAAAGGGACTATTTCAGTAATCAACATTATTTACTATTCCAGATGTCATCTTTTCTGTCTTTCAAATTGTATTTCACAAATCATAACATTGCTGCTAACGACTTGTAAACACTTAACTTATTTATGATGTATTAACCCGGTACTGCTGCTTTAACCGATAGGCATTATCGCTTCCTATCATGCTATTGCCAAAGCAAAGCTATAGGTTGAAATTACCATAAAGATTGGTATAGAAAAACGGAACAGATTATAATTTGAAATTCACACACTTTAAAAATGCTTTGATATAAAAAAAAAACAAACAAACAAAAACTTTCAGACGTAAAGTCACCATACAGCTGCTGAACAAAAGTTTGTTACATTGCTATGTTTACATCACTTAATACTTAATACACAAATAACAAGTTTATTTATGGTTGTATTATAGCACTATTTGGTATCAAAAGAAAGTACATCCAATCAGGAATATTAATCCCTTTTGTTTTTCTCAGTACCTGTATTGGTTTAGACATGAATTCCTGGAAACTGAGACCGATATCGTTTTAGACAAAATACCAATATTTATTTACCAACTTTCAAAGCTCCTGGCTTGAAGTAAGCAATCTTTAAGCAGTTGCAAAGCTATAGGTTGAAATTAACATAAAGATTGGAATATATTCCAGGAACAGGTTATAATTTGAAATTCATAAACTTTAACAATGCTTTGATATACAAAAAACTTTCAGACGTAAAGTCACCATAGTGTATATTTCAGACAGCTATCGCCACAAAAATGTACATCCAATGTCTGTAAGTCAAACAGCATGTCTCTCTATCGAGCAAAGTAGACTTAAGTGATTTAGAATCAACACCTAATCAGTCCCACTGACTATTCCAGGTTCTTGTAGAAGACCACCAGTTGGCTGGTGATATCTTGTCGTGAATACAACAATGGCAGAATGCCTGGTCTTCACACATCGATTACATTCATAACCAATAGTCTATATATCACAAAAGACCAACTGCAATGTTCTCAATATATTTGAAAGCCAGCATCTCGAACCAGCTGTAAATAAGGATTTCTAGATAAATTCCCAGTTATATCGACTGCTCTTGATCAAGAAGATTGCCTGTTATTATTTTATCGTGAACACATCAGAGACAACATGTCTGGCCCTTGTACATAGTTATGCAAATTTATTTGAAACACAAAACAACTAAACTAGTGTCCAAAAGAAACGATACCACGTCTTTGAGCGGCCATTACAGGAAAACTTAACGACACAGAAATTTAGAATTGGTATTATTCTTTTGAGATTTCGTTCGTTAAACAAGTGTACACAATTTAGTTCAATCAGTACTTTGCATTCATTTGTACAGGTCTGTATTGACGTGAGGGGTCTGAAAATGAAAATTTCATTCACACAAATGACTGAGACAAATGTTGAATATGTCAAAAGAGGCGTCACTAAGTCACATTTGTATTCGGTATGTCAATCCAGAGCGTCAGAACGGGCAAGTACATGTCTATGGGTTGATGACGTCAGACGTCGGATGACGTCAGAAGATAAGCTTTGTCATTTATCAAGGAAGCAATGGGCTGACTTGATGGACGCAATTCAGAGCATAAAGGTCACTAATTCTTCGGTAAACACGTTGTCTACCATTGTTCTTGAAGATGCAAAATCGGCTCCCATATGAGAGCATGACCAGTGCTCAGTCTCTCTGTTACCAACGTTGAATTCGTCTGTTTGTTTACTCGTTGTTGAGGCCTCGGGAACGTTTTGTGGTATGGACGACATGTTCAGATATCATGAGTCTTCAATCTCTTTTACCAAGTCTGTCTACTAATCACGTGTCTCAGTGACGTCTTTGACGTTAACGTCGTAATGATGAATGGGTTTCGGAGATGAAATACCCGGATGTGGCGGTCTTCAATAAGCGTAATCACCTTCTTCTCGACCTGCATGTTATCCGATCTTTATCACGTAACCGGTGCGTTAACCTGGTGAATGCTATGCGCGCGCAACCGAACTTTCTGGCGTCGTCGGTGTGTGAGACTCGCTATGTGACAATTCCATCGGCTCTCTCACCCTCAATGGCTGTCAAACCCGATATTTTCTTGTGTGATTTTTGTTGCTTTGATACCAACGTCTATGGTCAGCCGTTTTATACACTTTATCTGCAGTTGCAAACTATGCTACCTACAATAATGTCATTCTCACAAAGTACACCATTTCTTCGGATGTGATAAAATGTTCTCGGTATTTCCGATTGAATACACTGCATTTGGGATGTGGGATATGCAAAACCATGTGTTCATACGAAGAAAATCACTTTGTAAAAAGATATTTAAAAAAATAGATGGCATCGTTTCTTTTGGACACTAGTTTATAAGACACTATGAATTGTTATATATATCAATGAACATAAGTTATCAATACTACTTTGATGATTGTTTGAAATTTACGTATCTGTGAAATATTTTCTTACTGCAAAGATTAAATAGAAAAAAAAATATGTCACTAGTATGTTCGTGTGAAGTGCAGAAAGTCGCACAAATGAAATCAACCTATAGTTCTAACCCATACAGGATACATCCAGCTGACATGATTTCCAAGTGGAAAATTGTGAAGCTTTATAGTTTCCGCAATAAGATCCGGAAACAACAGTTCTTCATAGAATCATGGTTAAAGTCCTATCTCCATGGCTGTAAACAGGTACCGGAAACCGGATACCGGAAACTGCAGGAGGACAGATATTAAAGAGCCATCAAGGATGTTAGTGTTTCAAATAAAAACAAATTTTCGGAAAATATACTTATAACGTCAATCGCCAGAGAAATCTTTTATTCACATAAGGACATGTGGTAATTTTAAAATTTTCAGAAGAACACATCGAACCCTTCAATTAATGCGCTAGATCTAGACCTTTCACATTCCATTTTCCATTAAGTCAGGTACTAACTTTGACTGATGACTGAACAGAGGCACACTTTGAATAATTACAAATATCTAAGATGTCTCGTAAGCCTTGTAATTTATGACACAGGGTGAATCGGAAATCCAAATGATCCAGCTATGAAAGAAGTCACCAAAAATTGGAAAGAACCCGATATAAATCGTTTGTTTACACACCAATACTTACAGGTAACTGCAGATGTAGAGGTAAGATTCAACTGTCAAAGTCTTTTCAGAAATCGCTTTTTTTTAAAAACCATGTTAAACCGGCCTTAAAATGTTTTCAACAAGCAATATCATTAATGTGATAAATTATCAATGTAAGTAATATGTCCTCAAATGTCTAACCATGTACGATATATTCATATACAACATTAAGTTGTATAAAGAGGTTTCGGCGGCCATCTTGGACTCCATCTTGAAAAAAACACTTTTCCGGAGGTCCAACTTTGGTAAACTTTAAGTATGTTATGAAGTACTCTTAAACCTTACCAAACCGTTTGTAAAAAATTGTTCAACTGCATTTTAACCCGACTACCATGGAGAAAAGATTTGTCTTGATAAAAAGACAATTATTCTATGAAGAGTTCTTTTGACCGGATCTTATCTTCAACAAGCTCCATATACTTAAAACTATGTCACTTTGATTTTTCTTTTACGCGTTAGACCTATAGGTAGATGTCATTTGTGCGACTTTCCGCACTTAACTGGAACATATTAGTGACGTAAATTGTTCTCTTTATTTTTTGCAATAAGAATACACATACATAAATTTCAAATAATCATCTACATATTCTTTATAACTTCTCTTCATGATGTATAACTTAGATACATAGTGTCATATCATTGTTCCGTATTTCAAATAAATAAGGATAGTCAATGTGAACAGGGTCAGAAATACTGACACTGATGTCTTCCCAATAAACTATTACCAGGCAATCAACTGGACGAGATCAATCGGTAAAACTTGGAAATTATATGAGAATGCTCAGTTATATTTAATTCGAGATGCTGGCTTTCTAATAGAAATTAGATTGTTCACACTGTATTTGGTATTTTGTGATTTATATAATATTGGTTAGGAAAATAATCCATGTGTGAAGAACAGCCATTCTGCCATTGTTGTAATCACTATCACATAGAACTAGGCAACTTGTGGTCTTCTACAAGAACCGGGAACAGTCAGTGAGACTGATTAGGTATCAATTTTAAATTACTTAAATCTATTTTGCCCGATAGATAGACATGCTGTTTGACTTTGAGAAATTGGATGTATATTCCTGTAGTGATGGCTTTATGTAATATACACTAAGGTGACTTTAGGTCTGAAAGTCAGCATTGTATATATTCAAAGTATTGTTAAGGTACGTGAATTGAAAGCTAAAACCTGTTCAGGTTTTTTGCCCACCTTTTTCTGATGGTAATTTCAAGTTCTAGTTCTGTTTTGGTAATAGTGTGACAATAAGGGGTAGTTTCCTTCAGATTAAAGCTTCAGTACCAGCTTATAACATCAGAAATAATTGGGGATATACCTTTTATTAATGAACAGGCTAGAGGTATAATACCTATGTTACACAAAAGTATAAAAGTGGCTAGCTAACCAATTGTATTATTCTTTGACATAAAGTTTCAAAAGTTTACACCTTGAATAGGATATAATTGGTAATTACTGAAATAGTTCATTCAGGTCTGAACTAATCCGTGGTTATCAATTCCATTACTCTATCCATGAAATATTAAACATCTATTCGTAATATAGTTTGACGATGTAATTTGCAAACGTTGAGAGTCATGAACAGACATTGTACAGTTGTCTATTCATGTCAAGCTGTGTAATAAAAATCCAGTTACCACGTAAATATATTTTTTTCACACTATTTTGGCTGGACGTATAAGTGTGTATCACAAGAAAATTAAATTCACCTTAAGTTATTTACGCTTTACATAGTCGCAGTGTCCTCGTAACGTTCGGGGCGGGATAGCGCGTTCGGCTTAAGATCAAGAGTTCCGGTGTTCGAATCCCGCCAGGGGCACGCCAACTGTGTCTGCAGTAGAGAACAGTTCTACACGCAGTGAGGTGTGTGTGCAATGCTACACCGAATTTCACCGTTGTACCACCCATGGTTCGCTAGTTCCAGCCGAAGCTAGCAGGTTTCACCGCAATCCATAGAAACATGGCGTTGCGGGCTTTCTCTCTGCCATAATACCAGCAGCCGTGATATAAGTTAAATACTCTTGAAAGTGGCGTTTAACCCCAACTCACCTCTCTTCACTTCTTAACATTGATCATATAAGTGCAACTTTGCTAGAGCTCTGAGGCAATTATTCCGTTATGTTTTGCATTAGACACAGTTACCACTCTGGATATGAATTCACTTTGGTAAAAGAAAAATTGAGGATGATAACATGACATTAGATAAATGTTTAAACACGGGTTAATAGAGGAAAACAATTAAATGATAATTACAATTTTAGTATTTTGTACACACGACAATGCTTGAGCTACACAATCGTTCATTTAGCATTATGTGTATAGTGTTCACGATAGATCGTTTTGTACATTAAACATGTGGTATTTTAGTGTCTACTCTATTGAATATTGTACTCAGTGTATGTTATCTGGCTTCCTCATCCCCTCATCCATGGGACAATGTCTAGTAAACAGGGGAAAACGATATGAAAACCATTAAATCATGCTCCACTTTGAAGTAAAACATTTACATAAATTAAAAATTACAAAGACAATTTGGAAAAATATTTATTGTTTTGACTGTGTATGTTTCAGGCATCTCAAGAATGATTGAGCATGGTATATCTGTTACCAGCCAATTGACGTGTCTAGAGTTGTACGGATTTGACCTTATTTGTGTGTTTTTAATAACAGGAAATAGATTGTTTGATATAAAAAATGTATTTAACCATATTAACCAAATAGTGTTCATGTTTATTAAAAGCTAATTTCTATGAGGAAACATTTTTGCCACTTCAAGTTTAAATAATATTAACTGAGGTCAATTTAATTATTTAAAAGATAATTTTAAAAAGTTTATTTTACCAAAATTTGATCAATCGAACCATGTACATAACTGTCCATTAGCAAGTCTACTTTCATTGGCCGATGTAATGAATTAATTAATGTAGTTGGTACGATCACAACATATAGCCCTTGAAACAACATAAACATATTAAAAAACGCAAAAGACAGAATTTGTACCAGTATTTGATTTTAAAGTATAATGCAAATGCTTGGCAGATCATTTCAGAATTCTGTTTGTGCAACCATATCACGTCGATTGTTCACGGCAATCACTTCAACTTTACATTAACCGTGAGGGAGACAGAAATAACAGCACTCCTTGTACAGGAAGTCATTTGCTTGTTTGTAAGGAAGTAGCTGTATAATCTTATATTGATGATTTTGTTTCAACTCCAGTGGATCATTGAGATCACATTGACCTTTAACAACAACATTCTGATTGGAATTTAATTACCAATGTTTCAAAAATAGTCATTTTAAGAACAGATATTGAATTTTAAATATCTGAATGATATAGAAAATCTCATCCAGGTGTCATACATTACCATGAGTTAAAATTTAAAATGTTCGAGGAGATATTGCTTGACACGATGATGAAAGACTTTTTCACAATGTGAATCAATACAGAATTGATTGTCAACAAATATATTTTAATGATTCCATGTACATATCTTAAATCTGTAAAGTCTTATCAGAGTAAAGTATGTCTGCATAATCACATTATGATTATATAACATGATATTTTATTTATCAAAATTGACTCTATTGAATCTATTTTATCAATGCAAGATCATTGTTGGTAACATTCTATCTATCAGGATTTCAATATTTCTTTTTAACTAAAAGAACATTTCAATATGCAAACTTTCATGTGCCATGAGTAATTATTTATGAAAATAAGGCAATTGACTAATCTTAGCAGTTTTGGCACCATCAATCATTCTTAAGATGTCAAGGACACTTTTATAAAATCATGCAAAGCGTTAAAAATGTAAGAACATGCATATGGTGTCAGAATTCCAAATTTGCAAATGTTAATTTTCTATAAAGGGTTTACTGCATAAAAAAGTTACCATTATAATATTTCTCTCTACCATGTACTGTATTAGCTTTATTCCTTTAAATGGCCATGGATTACTTCATTTCACACTTAACACAATCAACAGTCAATTGAGACAGTAATAAGATATGTACAATCCTCTATCATTATTGAGATGTCTGAACACACAGCTTTGTCAGATTGTTGGGACTTCCAACACAGAGGAGGGATGTGCCAGAATGCTGAATTGCTTAGCATGTACTTGATGAGGATAAAGTTACGTATATTTTGGAAAAAAGAGAATTAATATTGAAATTGATAGAGTCAGGCCTCGATGATCCGAACGCTTCCGTTTTTCATCAAAAACGTTCGGATAGTGAAATGTTCGGATTACTGAGTACTGAGGACTACTAAAGATATTAGTTTGGTTACATCTTCCTACCGTTAGGAAACTGCGAGATTTGGATTATCGGTGGCCGGATTATCGCGGGTTGACTGTATTTCCATTTGATACACTATTTATTACATTTGAGAATCCCCTTTTGAGACAATAACCCGCTAAGAATGAACAACTACAAGTTTAATTAAGTATGTCAAAATACTGCATATCTCCATAAATATGTCATTGTTAAGTTTAATGTTTATTGGTGTATACATTTGTAACACATTCTATTAGCTAATTCAATATTTTGAACTACACTGCTTTCGTTATAATATATATTTGAAAACTCTACATGTTACTAAATGTATGATTAACTTTTTGGAATTATGTTGCAAAAACAATATTTGGTCTCGTTCTTTATGGTCATCAAACACCTACTAGGGCTTATACCGCGAAAATAACGTCAGATCAATAATTCTATTGTGTATCTGAAATAAGTCATTAGTTCTAATGAGTTCATGGAGCGGACAACATAGCCTAAAATTATGTAGCTATTACACAATAGCACTTATTGAATAGATAAGAATCATGTTAATACATATGTAGTGCATTAAATTCAAATTAAAGGCCTGTAGTTTTAAAACCGTAATGGTCATTCCATAGAATAAAACGGATCTGATACCTTTTCAGATTTAAGGGATTCACACATTTTTTGTTCTAAACTTATTTTCAAGTAATGACTACAAGGCACATCTTACATGTACATAGAGACACATTCTTGCTGAATATGACAAACATATTTATAAAAAAAGACACGACATGCTGTGTGTACAATATGATTAAAGGTGACATGAACGAAACACATTATCCCTCGTTATGCCATGAAGCTCAGGTAATACTTTTCAGTGTACAGAAGAGACCACTCTAGTTAGTTTATGAGAGAGTTTGTATGAGAGTTTGTATGAATGTAGGCCAATATGAAAGCAGTTGTGTTTGTCATACTTACATGTTTAGCTGTCCAGGCGAAAGGTTAGTATATACGTTAAAGTAAACTGTGTAGTCTTAGGGTTGTTGGTAGTTTGTCTGGTAGTGATATTTTGCGTCACTTTAATGATGTATTCATTGACTTGTTCATAATGAAGCAGTTGTAATTGTAAGGGATTACGTTATTTAGTTTCTACTGACAACACACATTTATGGATTGTTGATGAAACCAAAACGGAATTTGGAAATAATTATGGTACCTTGAAAATAATAGGCCCTCCTTGTAACAGTGTCCTCCCTCCACTGACGGCTCAGATCACCCTGCTATTCAAACTTTCCAAAACCAAAAGATACAAGGGATACCATATTCGATGATAAAGTTTATACAATAAGGGCAAGATGGCAGGTAACAATTATACATGTATGATGATTATAATGACCTTTCAGAATATATCATTTTACCTATTCTCCACACTTTGTTCTCTTGTTTTGATAATTAAGTTACACGCACACTTTGTAAAAGCATCCACTAAGATTTGTATATCTGATTTCATTACTCAACCGTGGTTAGATCAGTCATTGAGTTGGTTATAAACATGTGCGATAACATTTCGTGGTCACATAACGATGACGTCAAATAGCGGGAGCACAATTTGTTGTTATTTTTCGATGCCTATTAATATAATAATAATAATAATAATAATAATATTGGATATTGGATATTGTTTGTTGTATCAATTAAATGTTTAACAGTTTTAACTGGTTCACGAATTATTATTTTTTAGTTGCTTTTTTTGTAGGCATATGACATATGTTGACATCCACCAATTCGCGATCTATTTTGTTTCTACTGATTGATATTCATGCGCGGTATTCCTGATCAGCTGTTGTTCTGACTATTTAGTCAAACATTGATATGTAGGGTTGATTAATAAATACAATACTAAACAAATGGTAATGCATACTATTTTTAAAGACAACTCCTGAATGTAATTTGGTATCAGACTCACTTTCTATTCACACGTTGCATACACAATCTCATTACCATTTGTTTAGTATTTTAAATGTATTAAACCCAGGAAGCATACACCTTATAGCATAACACATTTTTTCTTTTAGCGATTGAAACCATAATTTTCCAAGAAAACATGCCGTAACTAAACGTTCAGTTGTTCAACGTTTTCTTGGACTGGTGCTATGAACATATTTTTATTTAGTAATGGTGATTTTTAAAATGTATGATAATTATGAGAATGAAATGAATATTTTTGTGTTGAGATAAGCAAGTGAAGATAAGAGACAAGTGCTTCATATTTCATTCTGAGAGAAAACAACTGGACAGAATCAAGGCGGTCTTTTCAACTACACGGCGGAAGTCTTGCAGTACCGAAAGGCTTCAATGATCACCATGCGCTTAGCACATTTATTAAAGGTACAGTACAATATATAGCAATTTTTTTTTTATAGTTCTTGCCCCTTTAAAGTTATCGTATGGTATTAGTGTAATTTAATGTTGTCATGTCAATGCTTAAAAAGTGTGTTATTTTAAGTGTGTTTCTTTGTATTTAAGAATCAAAGGTTCTTTTACAATATATGAAACACAGATTCAAGGTGACAAGCACTGCATCCAAAATTTGTATTATGGTGACATTGAAATCAAATTATGATGTCATATCTGACACATTCATTAAAGGAGATCAGGCAAACCAATTAAGAAACATACTTTGAATGCAGTTTTGACTCTCCGGGGTATTGGGAATCTTACCAATCTAAACACAGTTTTTTTTCATAAGAAGTATGAATGTGAACTCTCCTTTTCCTTGATCCTAATTATTAGTTCAAGCAGGAATTGGAGATATTAATAAAGTCAGCAAAATGTGTGATGAACAATGCGTTTATCTGAAGTCAGTCATGATCAAATCGCCAACATTGTACAATGTATCTCATGTGAGTGTAGTTAATTTACAGCTGTGTAATAATACAAGACATACACTGATAAGGTATTCACATAGTAACACATAACATGTCTTAAAACTAATAAACAATTCGCTGTTATGCTGTAGCAAGGTTTTCCCCACTTGCAGCGCCGATGAATGGCTTCAGTTCTCACTGTTTTATTTTTCAACACATTATGTGCTTGTGTTCATCAAATTGTGAAATACAAAGTCATCAAAATATTATATTCATTAGTATCTTTCAATTTGATTGTGTTTTATCATGTATTAATAACTAATATGTGCAACAGGAATATCCTCTCGAATGTTTGTTTCCACAAATACCACAATAGAACCCTACTTTTAACATTATATATCAATATTAGTTAGATAGAAAAGAAAACACAAATATAAAAACATGCATAAAGCGATTGAATTCTTGATAACACCGAGTCATATCGGCTTCTCTTCTGAAATCAAAATCACATGTTGCTGAAGAAAAAAAATGATAATTCATATTTTGGTTGTGCGACCTTTGTTGAATAATAGCATGCTTGCTTAATTGCCCATTAACATGCATCTACTCTTGAGATTGCATTGATGAGAACTTGCACATGTATGTTGTGACACAAATATCATCAACAAGCTAGCGTGTTACACAATTTTAAAATTAATGGAGATAATGATCTAACACACAATGCAACTTTCCCACGATTCATAGATATGGTACTTCAAACGAGTCTACTAATATCCCTTTCTACTAGGAATGAAAAGTCACAAAAGCTCAAACGGACCATAAGAACAAAAATCTGGATAATAACTTTTGTATCAGGAAGAAACCATGTTTGAATGCTTCGTCGATTTCGAGTGTAAATCATTTGATTTCGCTGACATTTAGTTTACTAAAGAGCCAGTAGAACTAATATTGCTGCTAGCTTCAAATGAGTATGATATCCTACGTGCAGTGATATTACACTTGAGATACATGAGTAGGTTAACAAAATTAAATTTCAGGAAGAGAAATTTAAATTATATTAAATAAATAAAGCATCTTTAGGTTTAGAAATGTGAAATATGGACACTTAATCTTGCTTAATTTATATTCAATTAACTCTTACAGTGATTACTATTTTTAATCATATTATTTCTGGTAACAATATTCCAAGACTTTTGTTCTTCTTTAATATTTGTATTAGGAAACATGCATATACTGAGGAATGAGTTTGAAAAAATGGGTTTACAATATATGTCATTGATGTTTATAATAATACCTGAACTAATCAAAACCATAACCAGAGGCCTATTGTTTGCTTTATTTTAGTTAGCTGCTGTAAGAACCTTGTATGTTCTCCTTAAACAACTTGCTAACCACTGGCCTACCAGGGTTCTTACAAAATAAGTGAAATTGATATGCTTTTGAACCTGTTTTTATGTAGTCAACATGGTTGAAAAACAACATCTCTACAGCAGAAATAATGTTTTATTTGTACAGTAATATTTGTATAGAGCTTTAAAGTACATTTAAAGTATATTTTCATGTTTGTGTTTGTCAAGTGAATTGAATCCATGTAAATGTGTATGTCAATTAGGTCTAACTATGTATTTGTCCTTTTCAGATTTACATTTGCTTACTGTTAATATCAATTATTTAAATTCTTTGATTGAGGTTCATTTGCACACATGTATATAAAGGTAATTTTCAATATCATTTTTCATTATTTTTCAGATTCACTACAAGTCTGGAAATTATTAACACGAAGCAAGCAGGATGATGTGGACTTACATTTTCCAATCTTCATCCACAATGATTAGAATATGATGAATGCCACAATTATATTTAGAATGCAGATGTAATAACCATGAATGGATACTTAGGAATATGCATCCAACATTTAATCTAGTAGCTGATTCTGCACCTTGGTATAAAGAAATACAATTTACAAAAGAACATATTGTTGTTATGTAAGAAATTGATAAGCTGTGAAGACAGTAAAACCACACACAATATATCCGATTTTGTATTCTGGCCTGAAATTTATTAATTTGTGTAGTGTATCTTTGTTTAATCAATGCAGGTGTTTGAACTTGGATCAATATATAAGGGATTGAAATCCTGGACATGTGATAAATTACTGACTAATTTCAAATTGTGTTGATATAGTTTTAAACTGGAAGAATACCTGTCAAATTTATCAAATAAAAAAAATATGAAATGAATGAAATATGAATGTTTGCACCTAAAGAGGAAGCTAGTAACAATAACAGGTGGGAATAAATATTCCATCAATGTACAACAATCATCATCCTCATGTTTAAATCTATTTGCTGTAAAGATTGATGAGAAGATCTGCTTCTCTACTGTTAAATGTTAAGCCCCAAATCATGTTGTCATTCATATTTTGAGCTGAAACATGTTTGTTATGTTTGAGATCCATGTGAATCCCAACCATGCGTCCATGGTAGATTACGGTAAATTGATGAAGTATCACTGCTATGATGTAATAATAGAGAAGGGTTCGAAAAGTCATCACCACACCAAGAACAGCGGTCAATAATCGTATCTGTGTTTTTTTGTTCAGATAATATCCATTATTTTACTGAATACGGTTGGAAACAAATTGTATCTCATAAAACAGTCACATCCATATACACAAACATTGAACATATGTTACTTAAAAAACTTATTTTGATATAACTGATATCAGAAGACACCTTCTCTTCTCCTTGTAAATATTTATATTTGTTATATTGTTGAGAAGTTGAATGTCCTTGACAATTAATGCGTCGTTGTTGGCATTCTTTACCTCAAAGCTATTGCATTTTGATGAATGCAAAGACATTTATTCTGACACGAAATAATCTAGATTATTTGGACTTACAGGTACCAATTACATCGCAATGTTGTGTTCCTTAATTACTTTGTTTTGAAATGAAACACTCACCAAACAATGTACATGATGTTATTTGTTCCAGCAGTCCTATCAATCAGCCTTGAGTCTTCCTATCTAAACTCTTATAAGGTACTCGAGACATCTAGAGAGCCCTACTTATACATTACACCAGACAGCAACGTCTGTTGATAAGTGTGGTTATTAGGTTGTACATCTCTGCTGTAGACAGATAATTTCCATCCATGGTTGACCGTATCATTGTTATTTCATGGTTGATTTCAGTGGCCTGCGATCTGAGAAGAAATATGAAAACATTTACTCAACACCAGACACAGTATTGATAGCCACGTGTATCTGGTCAATACATATTGCTTCACTTTGATTACCAATCCTTACCTTTGAACACAATTTCGAAGCAGTTAGCTGCCATGACAGAGTAGATGCTGGTTCTGAGAAGAGCTGAACATCATTTTATGTTTTAAAGAACTTTTAACTGATAGACAAAATATGTGGATGTGAAATGAAGGTGTAGACGCTTCAATGAGTTTTAAGTGTCACAGAACAATAAGTCTAATAAAGTGAATTGATCTTGTGAAATGGACATGGTTTTACGGTGCAAATTGGATATTTAAATGTCAGAATGCCATCTAAATGAAAATTTGCTTTTGCTAAAATCTTCATGTGCGCAGTTAAATTAAGGTTTAAGATAATGATACTATTTTCTATTATCGATCACCCTGACAAGCTTAACATGTCAAAAGTTCCGTTTTGACCTTGAGAATAATTTCGGGGTCACCAAAATCTAATCTGCTAAACGCGCAGCGGGGGATGAAATGGCAAATAAACCAGAAATTTATTTGCAAATGTAAAATAAATTTTGATGCGTGTTCTGTCATACTTATATTAATAATCTCTATGGTACGATGGTATCAGACAATCTAATGGAGCAGTTGATAAACGTTGGATTGTATCTGTAAATCCTTAGTTATACTTAGTTTGAGACGCAGAAATTTTAATTTTTACACTGTAGTGATTTTTATTGGTGATATAGAAACTATTGTTTATGAATGTAATTGATGTGTAAAGACACTGCATTCTACTGTTGTTGCGTTTATGACATATCAATAGAGGTCTTCTACAAGGAATTAGAGCAGTCAAAAGGACTGATTAAATATTTTTTAAAACCCGTTGCTCTACTTTGCTTGAGAGGCTGTCATGCTATTTGACTTTGACAAAATATTGTTCTTTATTTCTGCAGTGGTGGTTTTAAGTAATATACACTCTGGTGACCTTATACATGTAAGACCGTATTTATTAAAGTATATGAATTTGAAACATTATCTGTTTTGTTATTATTTTCTTTTTCGTTTGTTAATTTCAACTTATAATGATGTTTTGATGTTATTTCCTTATGTGTATACACGTCGCTAGTAAATCAATTTTATAATTTGTGAAATAAAGTTACAATGGTTGAAATCTTGAAAAGGTAATAAATGGTGATTACTTAAATATTTCTTTGGCATCAACCGTTTTTGTTCAAATGTTTTGGCTTTGAATTCTATTATCCCTTCATTATGTGCTTTGTATATTCAAATAGAGACACAAGCACGTTGGACAATGTAATTTACACACATTTCAACAGAATGTCAAGTTATTGTCATATTGTTTATACTAACATTTGTTATTTGAAATACTATTCGAGTTATCATGTAATGTTTTAAGGTATAGGGTGTACAGACCTATATTGGTTTGATTGATTGGAGGCACAGTTACCTATCATAGCCATACTAACAAGCATATTCAATTGTATTTACATTTTACATAGTCGCTGTGTTCTCGTAACATTTATTTCATCTCATGATTTTAACTTCAAATTAGTTCAAGACATTACACTGTTTGGTTATAATTGTTTTGACATTAGACATAGTCACCACTCTAGTTGTCATTTCACCTTAAATAAAGAAAACGAGTTAGATCTATTGAACTGTATTCAATAAATGTAGGTTTATAACATTTTCCAAACAAACATCCCCAAAACAGTTGAGTGCATCATCAGTGTTTTGTTCATGAATCATTCAATGTTAAATTGCATACTACAAATGAAATCATTACAATTCATTCTATATGAGAAACATATTACATCACGTTTGTTCATTAACACCTGTAACTAGACAAACAAATAGATTACACGTGTACATCACATTATTATTTAGGAAGATAACTTGACACTATTAGTCAATTATTGTCTGATCTACTGTAGGTCGTGATACGTGTGAAGAGAAGGGTTCCACTGTTTAAACAACTAGTAAATACAAGGGAAACAATACAAAGGTCATTACATGTTTTCCCTACAAATACAGTGTACAACACACTCCTTCACTTGCATTTATTATCAAGGACATGGACAATTTGGAATTTGAAACACCAACTTCATTGAATGATTTGACACTTTTATACTCTGTGTTTGCCGGCCAGCTGTAATCATCTCCTTATCCTACTGACAAAGCTGTGTATGTTCCAGACATCCTCAGAATGACTAATGATGATCAAGCTGTCGTTATTCTTCACTTGACATGTCTGTATCGACTGCTAGTCCTGTTGAATGTGAAACGTTGTCTTCTATTGTCAGAAGTCAGATCAGTAGAGTGAAACAACAACAATAC
Organism: Gibbula magus; assembly: GCA_936450465.1. Lineage (NCBI taxonomy): Eukaryota > Metazoa > Mollusca > Gastropoda > Trochida > Trochidae > Gibbula > Gibbula magus. The sequence continues at coordinate 31,526,533 of OW388300.1, forward strand.
CAGCAAATGATGTTCTTAAAGGGGCAGTAGCACGTTTTTTTATTTTTTTATTTTTTCAAATTTCCCATTTATAATGATAGCTTATGTCATTTATATCAAATTTCCCATTTATAATGATAGCTTATGTCATTTAAATTTACTTTAAATGGTAAAACGTCTTATTACACATACCAATTATCCGTAGTGGCAATAACAGTGTTGCATATAAAGCAAAAATGTCATGGCGACCATTTTATTGTGAACACATTTTCTTATTTCGAATGACGAAAACGATTCCCATGGCTTTACAGAACCATGTACACTCATTTTTAACTTGATTTTCTGGAAAGTGAAGGGTGTTTTACTATTGGACACAATATTGTTTAAATACATTTCATCGACTTATTTCATATTCGGCTTCTCTTATGAAATCAAAATCACATGTTGCTGAAGAAAATAAATTCATAATTCATTGGTTGTGCGACTTTTGTTGAATAATAGCATGCTTGCTTTATTGCTCATTAACATGCATCTACTCTAGAGATTGCATTGATGAGAACTTGCACATGTATGGTGTGACACTAATAGCATAAACAAGCTAGCGTGTTACACAATTTTAAAATTAATGGAGATAATGATCTAACACACAATGCAACTTTCCCACGATTCATAGATATGGTACTTCAAACGAGTCTACTAATATCCCTTTCTACTAGGAATGAAAAGTCACCAAAGCTAAAACGGACCATAAGAAATACAAATTTGAAAAAACAATCTGGATAATAACTTTTGTATCAGGAAGAAACCATGTTTGAATGCTTCGTCGATTTCGAGTGTAAATCATTTGATTTCGCTGACATTTAGTTTATTAAAGAGCCAGTAGAACCAATATTGCTGCTAGCTTCAAATGAATATGACATCCTACGTGCAGTGATATTACACTTGAGATACATGAGTAGGTTAACAAAATTAAATTTCAGGAAGAGAAATTTAAATTATATTGAAAAAAAAAACATCTTTAAGTTTAGAAATGTGAAATATGGACACTTAATCTTGCTTAATTTATATTCAATTAACTCTTACAGTGATTATTATTTGTAATCATACTATTTCTGGTAACACTATTCTAAGACTTGGATGTTAAATTAAAAAAGTCACATTTTGTTCTCCATTAATATTTGTATTGGGAAACATGCATATACTGAGGAATAGGTTTGAAAAAATGGGTTTACAATATATGTCATTGATGTTTATAATAATACCTGAACTAATCAAAACCATAACCAGAAGTCTATTGTTTGCTATATTTTAGTTAGCTGTTGAACGAACATTGTATGTTCTCCTTAAACATCTTGCTAACCATTGGCCTATCAGGGTTCTTACAAAATAAGTGAAATTGACATGCTTTTGAACCTGTTTTTATGTAGTCAACATGGTTGAAAAACAACATCTCTACTGCAGAAATAATGGTTTATTTGTACAGTACTATTTTCATTGAGCTTTAAACTACATAAATATATTATCATGTTTTTTGTTTGTCAAGTGAATTGAATCCATGTTAATGTGTATGTCAATTAGGTATAACTATGTATTTGTCCTTTTCAGATTTACATTTGCTTATTGTTTATATCAAGGATTTAAATTTATTTGATTGAGGTACATTTGTACAAATGCATAAAAAGGTAATTTTGAATATCATTTTTCAATTTTTTTCAGATTCCCTACAGCACTGGAAATTATTAACACGAAGCAAGCAGGATGATGTGGACTTACATTTTCCAATCGTCATCCACAATAACGAGAATATGATGAATCCCACAAGTATATTGAGAATGCAGATCTAATAATCATGAATGGATAATTAGGAATATGCATCCAACATTTAAATAGCTGATTCTGCACCTTGGTATAAAATAATAAAATTTACAAAAGAACATATTGTTGTTATGTAAGACATTGTATTCTGGCTCAAGATTTATTAATCTGTGAAGTGTATCTTTGTTTTATCAATGCAGGTGTTTGAACTTGGATCAATATATTAGGGATTTGAATCCTGGACATTACATTATCAGCCTAACTCTGTGATAAATTACTGACTAATTTCAAACTGTTTTGATATAGTTTTAAACTGGAAGAATACCTGTCAAATTTATCAAATAAAAAAATATGAAATGAATGAAATATGAATGTTTGCACCTAAAGAGGAAGCTAGTAACAATAACAGGTGGGAATAATTATTCCATCAATGTACAACAATCACTATCCTCATGTTTAAATCTATTTGCTGAAAGATTGATAAGAAGATCTGCTTCGCTACTGTTAAATGTTAAGCCTCAAATCATGTTGTCATTCATATTTTGAGCTGAAAGATGTTTGTTATGTTTCAGATCCATGTGAATCCCAACCATGCGTCCATGGTAGATTACGGTTAATTGATGAAGTATCACTGCTATGATGTAATAATAGAGAGGGGTTCGAAAAGTCATTACCACACCAAGAACAGCGGTCAATAATCGTATCTGTGTTTTTTTGTTCAGATAATATCCATTGTGTTACTGAATACGGTTGGAAACAAATTGTATCTCATAAAACAGTAACATCCATACACACAAACATTGAACATATGTTACTTAAAAAACTTATTTTGATATAACTGATATTAGAAGACACCTTCTCTTCTCTTTGTAAATATTTATATTTGTTATATAGTTGATAATGTTTAAACCTGTTACCCGAGTAAATATATTGTTGAGAAGTTGAATGTCCTTGACAATTAATGCGTCGTTGTTGGCATTCTTTACTTTAAAGCTATTGCATTTTGATGAATGCAAAGACGTTTATTCTGACACGAAGTAATCTAGATTATTTGTACTTACACGTACAAATTACATCACAATGTTGTGTTCCTTAATTACTTTGTTTTGAAATGAAACACTCACCAAATAATGTACATGATGATACATTATGTCATGTTATTTGCTCCAGCAGACTATCAATCAGCCTTGAGTCTTCCTGTCAAAACTCTTTTAAGGTACTCGAGACATCTAGAGAGCCCTACTTATACATTACACCAGACAGCAACGTCTGTTGATAAGTGTGGTTATTAGGTTGTACATCTCTGCTGTAGACAGATAATTTCCATCCATGGTTAACCGTATCATTGTTATTTCATGGTTGATTTCAGTGGCCTGCGATCTGACAAGAAATATGAAAACATTTACTCAACACCAGACACAGTATTGATAGCCATGTGTATCTGGTCAATACATATTGCTTCACTTTGATTACCAATCCTTACCTTTGAACACAATTTCCAAGCAGTTAGTTGCCATGACAGAGTAGATGCTGGTTCTGAGAAGAGCTGAACATCATTTTATGTTTTAAAGAAACGTTTTAACTGATAGACAAAATATGTGGATGTGAAATGAAGGTGTAGACGCTTCAATGAGTTTTAAGTGTCACAGAACAATAAGTCTAATAAAGTGAATGGATCTTGTGAAATGGACATGGTTTTACGGTGCAAATTGGATATTTAAATGTCAGAATGCCATCTAAATGAAAATTTGCTTTTGCTAAAATCTTCATGTGCGCAGTTAAATTTAAGGTCCAAGATAATGATACTATTTTCTATTATCGATCACCCTGACAAGCTTAACATGTCAAAATATTCGAAGTTCCGTTTTGACCTTGAGAATAATTTCGGGGTCACCAAAATCTAATCTGCTAAACGCGAAGCGGGGGATGAAATGGCAAATAAACCAGAAATGTCTTTGCAAATGTAAAATAAATTTTGATGCGTTGTTCTGTCATACTTATATTAATAATGTCTATGGTACGATGGTATCAGACAATCTAATGGAGCAGTTGATAAACGTTGGAATGTATCTGTAAATCCTTAGTTATACTTAGTTTGAGACGCAGAAATTTTAATTTTTACACTGTAGTGATTTTAATTGGTGATATAGAAACTATTGTTTGTGAATGTAATTGATGTGTAAAGACACTGCATTCTACCGTTGTTGCGTTTATGACATATCAATAGAGGTCTTCTACAAGGAATTAGAGCAGTCAAAAGGACTGATAAAATATTGATTCAAAACCCGTTGCTTTACTTTGCTTGAGAGGCTGTCATGCTATTTGACTGTGACAAAATATTGTTCTTTATTTCTGCAGTGGTGGTTTTAAGTAATATACACTCTGGTGACCTAACACATGTAAGACCTTATTTATTAAAGTATATGAATTTGAAACATTATTTGTTTTGTTTTTATTTTCAACTTATAATGTTGCTTTAATGATATTTCCTTAAGTGTATACAAGTCGCTAGTAAATCATTTTTATAATTTGTGAAATAAAGTTACAATGGTTGAAATCTGGATAAGGTAATAAATGGTGACTACTTAAATATTTCTTTAGCATCAACCGTTCTTGTTCAAATGTTTTGGCTATGAATTCTATTATCCCTTCATTATGTGATTTGTATATTCAAATAGAGACACAAGCACGTTGGACAATGTAATTTACACACATTTCAAACGTATTGAGTGAGGAACAGAATGTCAAGTTATTGTCATATTGTTTATACTAACATTTGTTATTTGAAATACTATTCGAGTTATCATGTAATGTTTTAAGGTAAAGGGTGTACAGACCTATATTGGTTTGATTGATTGGAGGCACATTTACCTATCATAGCCATGATAAAAATCATATTCAATTGTTATTACATTTTACATAGTCACAGTGTTCTCGTAACAGTTATTTCATCTCATAAGTTTAACTTCAAATAATTTTAGTTCACGACATTACACTGTTTGGTCATAATTGTTTTGACCTTAGACATAGTCACCACTCTAGTTGTCATTTCACCTTAAATAAAGAAAAAAAGTTAGATCTATTGCACTGTATTCAATAAATTTAGGTTTATAACATTTTCCAAACAAACATCCCCAAAACAGTTTAGTGCATCATAAGTGTTTTTTTCTAGAATCATTCAATATTAAATTGCATACTACAAATGAAATCCTCACAATTCATTCTATATGATAAACATATTATATCACGTTTGTTCATTAACACCTGTAACTAGACAAACAAATAGATTACACCTGTACACCACATCATTATTGAGGAAGATAACTTGACAGTATTAGTCAATTATTCCCTGATTCTACTGTAGGTCGTGATACGTGTGAAGAGAAGGGTTTCACTGTTTAAACAACTAGTACATACAAGGGAAACAATACAAAGGTCATTACATGTTGTTCCTACAAAAGACAGACAGTGTACTACACCCTCCTTCACTTAACATCATACATTTTATTATCAAGGACATGGACAATTTGGAATTTGAAACACCAACTTTATTGAATGATGTGACACATTTATACTCTGTGTTTGCCGGCCAGCTGTAATCGTCTCCTTATCCAAAAAGCTGTGTATGTTCCAGACATCCTCAGAATGACTAATGATGATCAAGCTGTCGTTATTCTTCACTTGACATGTCTGAATTGACTGCTAGTCGTGTTGAATGTTAAACGTAGTCTTCTATTGTCAGAAGTCAGATGGGAAAGTAGAGGGAAACAACAACAATACCAGTAAATGGTGTTCTTAAATTCATATAAAACCTATACACATAGTAAATGATAAAAGGCTAATTTACAAACAATTGTTGTTGTGACATTCTTGTACTCCGAATATGAGATCTGGCTAAAATATTTCCCTCATCAATCTGACGCCTTTGTGTGCAGTTAAATCTCTTGTGTTCAGTCAATTGTTTTGTCTGAATCGAAAGCAGGTTGTGATGGTGTGAAGAGAAGTGATTTATTGATAGAAGTCAGATAATTAGAAACAATATCAACACCATTAAATGTTGTTATATATTGAATTAAAACATTTATATACATTGAAACGTACAAGGACAATTTAGAACAATATTTATTGTTTTGACTTTTCTGTACTCTGTGTATGAGGTCTGGCTGAAATCTTCCCCTCATCCATCTGATTACTGTGTATGTTTTAGACATCTCAAGAATGATTGAGGATGGTAAATCTGTTATTATCAGCCAATTGACTTGTCTGAAGTTGTACTTGAACTGAATTGATCTTCTTTATGTATTTTCGTAAATAGATAATATATTGTTGGATTTGAAAAAATAGTTTATGCATATTACGAAAAAAGATTTCAACTTGATAAAAGTTAACTTCTTTGAGGAGACAAGTTGACAATTTAAAGGGATAAATAGTATAGGCTTCATGCTGAGGTTAATTCTGTAAATATAATTTAGGTCATTTTATCCTAAACGGGTAAATCAAACTATGTTGATAATTGTCCATTAGCATTATTACCTTCATTGACCAATGTAATGAAGTAATTAATGTAGTTGGTTATACGATCATAACATATAGTCCTTATAACATCAAATCATATTTTAAAAACACACAAGGCAATATTTATTTAATGTATCAGTAAAGTATATTTAAGGATAATACAAATTCTTTGGAGACGTTGCAAAGCTATATCTGTGCAGTCATATTACTTCGACTGTTCACGGCAATCACTTCAAATATGGATTAACTGTGTTTGGAGGGAGACAGAAATAGCAGCACTTCATGTCGAGGAAGTAATTTGCCTGTTTTTAAGGAAGTAGCTGTATAATTTTATATCGATGATGTGGTTTCAACTTCAATGGATCATTAAGATCACATTGACCTTTTAGAGAATAATGTCCATCAGAACTATCAGGTTCTTTGAGGCCAACCTCTAAACTCTTATTTTCAAGCTCGCATTCCATCTGACTTATTTGTGCGCTTTGAGCATGCTTGGCATGGGAAAATGAGCGATGCAAGGACTCTTTTATTATTATGAGTATTAGTGTTATACCACACTATTCTGACTTGGATTTAATGACCAATGTTTCCAAAAACAGTCGTTTAAAAACAGGTATTGAATTTTAAATATGTGATTGATTAGAAAATATCACCCATGTATCAGTGATATCTCATACATTAACATGAGTTGATTGAAGTTTTAAATATCGATGGAGATATCGCGTGACACGAACATTTCATAATATGAATCAATCAAGAACAAAAACTGAATTTCCAAAAATATATTCCAATGATTATGTGTTTACATCTTAAATCTTTAGGGTCTAATTAGAGTAAAACATTTTAGAGTAATCCCATTATAATTAATTACCACAATTGTAGTTTATTTGTCAAAATTTACTGAATCGCTTTAATCAATACACTAGTATTTTGGGTAATACTTTATCTAGCAGAATTTTCATTTCTCTAGTTAACTAAATGAACATTTCAATATGCATATATTCATGTGTTACTAGAAATGATAAATGTGCAAATTATGAGTGACACATTAAATCATATCTGTGATGTGGTTCACTGTCTACAGTAGATGCAGGCAAGGCAATTGACTAATATTTGGCATCATTCTGAAGATTAAACAATTATCAAATCATATTTCAAACATTTAAAAAAATATCACAAGATTCATTTTTGGTTGGAATTCCAAATGTCTATGCTAATTTGAATTTTCTGTAACGTTTGTACTGCAAAACCAACAAGTCATTAAAGTATATCCCTCTAACATGTATTTGTATTATTCCTTTTTAAATGGATTAATTCAGTACACACTCATCATAGTCCACAGTAGATTAAGACAGGTCATTTGATACTCGATTCTGATTCAAGACAAATCTAACGCGATCAATTCTGGATTGAACCTCCTCTGATTTTAGCGCATATTGTTGCATCAACCTTGTGACGTCACAATCTCTCCGAACAAACGGCGGATTCTAAGTGTGCTCAACTTGCGGAATTCAAACTAACTTATACTATTGAAATAAGCGTACTTTTCCTGTTACCTGTTTAGAGCTACATTTAACGATAGAATAACAAGAGAAACTTTGTCAGTATCAAGATCTATCCAAATAGCGACACTCAATGCAGTTGAGAATGCAAGCAAACGCAATGTCAATGACGCAAGGGTCAGCCGGATCTGAAAACCGAGCGTAACGTTTGAAATATAATAAATACATTTGCCATTTCATCTGCGTGAATATATAGAATGTGCATTCCTTACCCAAATGAAACAGTTACCCTCACCTGGAACGGTCCATTGTAATAAATACAAGTCCACAAGCTCGTTATTCACAGCTACTGGCAAATGATAGCCATTTCGAATGTCGGTGATAAGCTTATGAGGGTTATTCCAAAAAAACGGAATTCAAGAAAAATGAACCCTGATTGTATGAACGTGAACTTTGGGAAACAAAAACAAAAACAAAATAAAAACTCCCATAATAAATGACTCGTATAATAGATTTTTGAAACCAGTTAAAGGGAAGGTTTTTGTTAAACAACAATACATTTTGTACGAAATCGCTGATGTTGTCAACAACAGTTTTTTTTGTGTGATACGGAGCTCGCGCGCTGTCATTGTACGCACTGTCAGCATCCGAGTCCCGTGGTAAAACGGAGGGAGGTTAACCTACTGTGTTTGCAAATCAGAGACATGTTGTACTGGATGGCTTTTCAAAGTAGGTTTATCTCCTTATTACAAACTCAAAAACATGCTTAATGTTCTGTCTTTGACATCTTTGACTTGGATGGGAGAGGTGCTTATTTCCCACAAAAAATAGAATCCTAATACAGTAGCTTAGAAATGCTACCAATCAAAGATATGATAGTAAAAGAAGTTTATAAATGAATACACATGATAATATTCATCTAGGAAAGTGTGGATCTGATTGGTGGTACATTTTTAAAATGATGGGAACATGAGGGACCACACTGCTTAACCGAACTCGCTTAATACTATATTCAAGGCAATCTACCTTATACCTAGACATTTTCGTGGATCAAAATGTTCGTGGGAAAAGCTTGTATCTCGAAACATCCAACCAACGAAACTTTCCCTGCATATCAACGCTATAATAATTACACCAATCACTCCCTAAACACGAAAATTTAAATCCACGAAATGCCCTGGTTTCTGACCCATGAAATTTCAAACAGTATACAGAAGTTCATCATATGGATGTAATAACCTTCATATAGGCCAACAATAAGGGAAAGTCCAAGAGAAACTTTGATATCAGATACGCTTGGTACATTGGATCTTCGTTACGTGATCTTATGGATGGTTAAATGGTTAAATGGACCTTATGCAGCAGCAACCGTGACGAGAGAATAATGTAAGCAGGGCAATGTTCATCCTGACAACACTGAGGATGTAAGCTTTTATTTTCGTTGTTTATTCCCTATAGGTGTCTCATAACAATTACATAACATAATTTACATAAGAGGATTACTTAACTTATAGAAAGAACTATTGGGGGAAAGTTACACAAATAATTAGTTCATAATCTAGTCTAGTTTGGAAACAAAACACATAGTCCAGTTTATCGTTGTTACGTAATGATTATGTGATTATGTGATCATTGAATAATAACATGACACAAGAACACGAATTGCAATGTTTTGTTTACGAATAATATCAAATCCCAAAAAAAATATTGTTATAAACATATTGAACGGATAACCAGGTTCTGATTAACCTTGATCCACAAAATTCGCAATTTTAGTAAATAAAACGTTAATGTAGAAATAAATGAAAAAAACTAGGTTTGATACAAGAAATAAATCAGAGTACTACATTGACATTGTTTAATTGTCTTTTGTGGTATATTCATAAAATATTATCCATTTTCTTATGGCTGTGGGGGAGGCGGAAAGGGGAAAGACAAGACCCTCAATGTCAGTGTTGCACTGCTTTTGCCGTGTCCCACAGACGCTAATCTAGATCTGATTTATTTCTCTTTCCCCTAGTTTCACTATTTTACATGCTACCGAAACGGAAGACATGTGTTGTATAATTTGATTAAATCACTGTCATTGACATTTGCTCAATTACACCACAAACCAATATGAATCATGTATAATTTCCATCCCATGGCAGTCATTAATATGAATTGTGAGGATAAGAATATTGGTGTTATTTCCAGTGTGATTTGAAGCTGCGCAGAATTGAGCTTCACTATTATTTGAATTGGGTAATCATAACAGAAAAACATATTGCAGTTTCCTAAAAAAATAGTTTACTTAATATCATTAGTTGATTTTCAATACAAATGTCTTAATTAATGGAGGACCTTAATTCAAATACCTATACATGAGATACAAGCTTTATTTGCAATTAGTTCTCTAGATTCTGTTGTTGATTTGTCATGACTGAGAGACAAGTGGTAAATTCCACAAACAGGAGTTATAAAGTGAGAGAATAAATGCATTAATAAAACCATAAATATAAGAAAGCAACATGCAAGTATCGAAAATGCAGCTACTCTTTATATTATTCAGGAGCTTACTTCAAACAAGAGCAACTATGTTTAATACGTTATTCATTAACAATTTCTTCAAGCTAATTTAGTTCATGCTCTTGTTTTAATATATTATAAACAAATTGCAAATAAAACATGAATCTCATTTACAGGTATTTATGAATTTAAACCTTCCATTCATTAAGACATTCATATAGGTTTTCAACTGATGATATTAAGTAAATTAATTATAATGGAAATACAATATTTTCCTGCATTGGTTATATTATTCAAATAATAAAATGAAGCTATCTTAAGTACTACTTCTAATCACACTGGAAATAACATCAATGTTGTTATGCTCACACTTCATATCATTGAGTGCCATGGGATGGAAATTAAACTTATACTGTTCAAATTGGAACTAATGTCTTTTACATTGATTTAATCAAATTAAAACAATATGTGTCTTCCGTTTTGGTAACATATACACACATAATAAAAGGAAGAGGGAAATCCAATGTATAGTTACTTTATTTCAAATGCGCCCTGAGAAGTGTGGAATGTTAGCTACAGGCATGTTTTCTTATATGTTCTGTTGTGATATACATTACATCATGAACACACAGAAATAGACTCGCTCTTTAATGACAATCAGTTTTCTAGGCCAGAAGTGAAGATATGATTGATGATTGACGATGATATGATAGATCCTAGTACCTGGACTGTTAAATAGATGTAAACTCTCTTGATGCTGAAACAACCGTAAGTGCAATACAATTCCACTCACTAACAATAAAATCAGTGCTGAGATACAACATGTAGATGCCTCTGTTTTGTAAGATAAACTATGTGATGTGTAGAAATAATAAAACATTTTTACAGCAGTATAATATAATATAATATAATATAATATAATATAATATAATATAATATAATATAATATAATATAATATAATATAATATAATATAAAGGATATCCGTCTTTTCTTGACTACAACCATGTTCATTTGATCGAGTGAGGTAGAAAAATGTATAAACTCACTCCTTCATCAGGAATGTGATACATTTATATAGAAAACAAAACAATCGTCAGGAAACTCAATCTTAACATTACCAAACATACTGTCCCGAAAACCTCTTTGACATAGCCATTTCAGCACCCCAAACTAAATGTGAAATTTCAAAACAGTATCTAATCATACATTTCAGAAGAACACTTTAAAAAAAAATATTGTTTTCAAATCTACTTAACTAGACGAGAGTCAAACATGCCTACACGTACATTATGTCGACAACATCTAAAAGCAGTATAATTTCCATATGTCATAAAAAATTTACCTTAAATACCAAACATTATGCCCCGAAAACCTACTTGAGATAGGAATGTCAGCACCCCATATGTGTTTGAACAGAAATAAGATAATAAGTATCATCTTTACGAGATATTTACTCATCACACACACTCAAACTCGAAATTTGGTATCGTTTCTCTTGCCTCAAGGTGTACAAAGTTTAAATGTTGCACAATTAACACGTTTCCTGTAATAATGGATATAAGGAATTGAGAGTCGAGTACACACAGCACAGTCATCGTAGAAAACAGACTAACTGATGGCGAAAAGTTAATGTGTCCATTAATTATTAATTCTTTATTTATTAAAATAGTCGAAAAACTTATCAAGAAATATGAAATTGTCGCCTCATTCTGGTATCATAGTTCAATCAATATGATAGCACTTCAAAGTTCTTAAGGATGTCCGCTCCTTCCGGTTGAATTTCAAAAATGAAATATGATGAAGTAAAGATTTTTTCTCATCTTTATTTATATCATGATATTCTACATCATCTACATGCTTTAAAAAAACCAAATGTTTTAAAGAAAATGTGACTTTCGAACCTCTAAAAAGTGCTTAAACAGCATAAATGGCCTAAATTTGACTAAAAAAGGGGTTTTTCAGGTACATTTTGTGTCAAAGCTTAAAAAACCAACACTACCATATATATTTTTTCATCGATTTTGGTAGGGTAAAATGAACTTTGTAACATATTAAACAAGTTTAATTCTAGAAATGTAGTATTTTAGTTTTTAGCAGTTTTTTTCTCATTTTCCCATAGACTCCCATGTTAAAATTTACTATCTTACAGGCGTCATATCTCGAAAAAACCCACACTACCCCCTATTTTTTTATGCTGATTTTTCAATCATATACTTTGATCATCTAAAAAATATAAGTTAGAAAAAAAGTTTAATTCTATAAATTTGAGGAGCGAACTTCCTTAAGCAACTATATGTTTTTCATTATGGACACAATATCAAATTAGTACCAACAAACTGTTTACGGTATGTCCATCACATGGATCCCAATATAAATAAAAAAATAATTCAAAATAGAGGTGCTCTTTGACGTTTTCTTTAGTAAAAAATATTCATAGATTGATGATATATTGTTTTATTACAAGAGGGTGAGATACTCGGTTCTATCAGTGAAATAAACACTCTATCAAGCTACAGTGGTGATAACCTTTATCACCACTCTACTGAGTGAGGATAAACTTTATCACCTCTCTCGTGGCGTCATCGGGACACTGTTTTGACGTCATATTGTCAGCTTGCGAAGGCTGTACGTTTGCCGTTGAAATCACTCCAACGTAAAACACAGAAATAATGATATAATAAATAGAATATCAGTTTTGCCTAGACAAATACCATGTTTATCTCATCTCGTGAGGTAGAAAAGTTTACATATTTCACTCGCATCCCTCGCAGCCGCGCCACTCGTGAAATATCTTCTGTTCTACCTCTCTCAATGAGACAAACATTATATGTGTAAAGGAAAGACAGATTTCCTCTATAAACATACTTGTTACATATTATATTAAACGACCTGAAGAAGCAGAAACACAATGTAACTGCTGAAAACGTTAGTCATGCTTATTACAACTTCATCTTCTTTTTTTATATATGTGACCACAGAGTATGCACATTTCTTGTGATTTATACATTTGTTATTAAAATGTCTCAGGATTATGATTTATCCAACCATATCCGGTCACTAGTACTTTTACAAAGTTCTTTTACCTTTACATCACTTTGTCTGATCATAAACAATCGCGTGCTATCCTAGTCATAATTCAGTTATTTCACGACCCAGAAGTTGGTGTTGTCATCCAGCGTCCATCCAAGGTATTAAGTCCAGTTGCCGGCCCCCATAAATCGCTCATCATTTCTTGAGCTGGTTCAGTAACAATAGTTTGTGTCCGTCTACTTTGTAACATATATAGATTTAGTGGACCAGACAGAAATCAATCCCACTTAGTACCACGTAACCTGAATATTAATATTAGATTTATAACAAATATCAATTTCAGACCATCACCTGTCTGCCAGTGTAACCCTCGTGACATCAAGACTTAACAAAAGCAAATAAAACATTAATTAAAGGGACACTGTGTCGAGGATAAAAATGAGTCTCATCTTTATCTAATTAAGCTGATTATCGTGTATGCTAATAAGTTACGCTTCGCTTCACTGTCTACATGCAGAAGTTTGTATTACCAATTACGTCAATTGTCTGAAATCTATGACTTGTTAAAAGACGTGTTAATTAGCATAGGAAGATACACATAATCCGATTTTTATCCTCGACGCGGTGTCCCTTTAAAGCAACTTACTCGGATGTATCACATATTATAAAGTAAAGTCTATCCTAAATATCGATCCCTCATAACTTCTGTTTTCCACATGCCAACACTCACGATCATCTCGAGTTGAATGTTCTAATACTCTGAAGGTTATCACCCCTGAACCTTGTCATCCTACTTTGATAACCCGCTCTTCATGTCAAACTGATATCGATTAAATAAACCTGGTCATCTTACAAAAAAAAGCAATTGAAGAACTATTCTTTCAATTTCAAAACTTAGCTCATACTTTTGGTTTTTCGGCAAATCATTGTCAAATATATTATTGTAAAATATGAAAAAATAAAACATATTTAATGTTCTGCTCCGAACCGTCGTGTATTTTCACATTAAAAACGTTGATATGCAGAAAATCTTCCTGTTCTTATAATGCCAGTTCTAAACGCAATCATAGACTTAAACGACCAGCAAGTATCACTCCTTTGATAAACATTTGATACAACACGTTTCACACTTCATTCCATAATGTTTGTCCACAGTTGTGCAACACACGATAAAATTATAGAATTAATATCAGTAAATTTGGATCATATATGTTCCAAGTTGATGATATTAGTTCAACTCCAAATTCAACAATCGAGTTATACATTCCAATTTATGAGTGTATGTTTCCCCACAGACAGTTATCAAGCAAACTTGATTTAATTGTCACCGTAACTATAAGAAGTATCAACTCATCAAGTTAAATTGAATTGTGATGTTGTAGATTTTATTTGGTTTAGTCCAAAAAACATAATCGTTATATATGTTGTGCACTCACTCACCCATGGGAGTACCAACGCGTCATTGACGTATCAAATTCATTTTACTAATAGAATAAGGTATTTAGTTTGATTTTATTGCAGGATTGATCATCTGGGTGTTTTAAAGCAAACTTGATTAATTTGACAGCGTAACTAATAGAAGTATCAATTCCTCAAGTTAAATTGAATTGCGATGTTTTTTTTATTTTATTGAATTCAGTCCAAAAAACGTTATGATTAAAAATTGTGTATATATTGTTCACTCAATCACTCGTATGACTGACACGTACTTGATATATCACATACATTTTACAAATAGAATAACAAAAAATGAAACATAAAACAATATATTATATTGCAGTTGGCGTTTTTGCAACTAACGACCTTGTCCTAAAGACTCTGACAATCTGCCAGGTCGCAATAGATAATGTCTGTCAAAATATTTTACATATGATTAAACATTATACTCGTGAAGACAGTTAAATGTGTTTCGTTCAGATTGTCGGGGACGGTGGGTAAACATCTTATCTCATCAACCAGAAATATTATATTGCCGACCGTGTCATAGTTGTATGCTATCTTTCTTGGCACTCAGCACTCAGCACTATAAGGTTAGAATAACTGGCGAAGCACAGATGCCAGGTGCGACATGCACATATTAAACGCCTAATGTATTGTGGACAATAAGGAGTTGATGCTAAAGAATAAATAAATACTATTTTGGTAAACCTCCATCTAAATGCGTATCTCTTAAAAAGGATAACTTTAACACGTTTATTTGTTTTATATTCTTACTGTTCACTCATCTACACGATTTACTGATTGCCTGCATCCTATAATATGGCTACAAATTTTCTTAAGAAAGATAACTTTATCACGTTTAGTTGGTTAATATTCTTACTGTTCACTCATCTACAATATTTACAGATTTCCTGCACACCCCATTATATGGCTACAAACTTCAAAAACGAAGCTAAGAGATCGATTCTCATCCGAGAAACGTGTATAATCACAGTCGATTCTCTGTAATCACAGTTAACGGTTTACCATAGAATGACAATGTCTTCTGTCTGTGGCGTGCTCATGATAGACACTCACCAGACACTCAACTCATTGTCTCTCTGGCTAAGGAGCCACTGATCAATGAAGATGGACAATGAACCAAGGAGTAATCTGGTCTTCAGTCACATTTAGCTCGATAAAGACCACAGTTCAAACCAGTTTCATTGATTTCTGTACCATTGTAATTATCAGTATACTAACTAACTACCATACTAACTATAATGTCAAACTGTGACGTAAAGAATGATGTTTTACATGATCTTGATCAGACAGTAAACAGAATGGTTTTACACAGATTAAAATACATAAATATTGAAATCAACAAACAAACAGTAAGTAGAATTACGTTGACATCCTAATCTAGTTAAGATTTCTCTTATTAAAATGTTTATCTAGTCATTATTCAACGTTATTATTTTTATTCCGTTGTGAAGTATAAATACCATTGCGAAAAACGGTCCCAACAATTGCTTGTGAACATTAAATACTTTGGTATGCAAGCAATGTTTTAATTCATCGTTCTTATCTAACAGGTGTTGGGTAACATACTCATTAGCAATAACGTAATGGAGTCCATTATTATTTACTAGATTAATGGAAGATCATATATACACTACTCATAGTAGCAACGTTTCTATTAGTTATATTGGTGTCTCATAAGTAAATTGCTGATTTCTGTATTTCATTACTTAATGAATTGTTTCTCTTTTGTAGTAACTATGTAGAGAAAGTGTGTGTATCTCTCCATCACTCGTTTTCCTCCTGTCTGTTATCTCAGTGTCTGGCCATTGAAGTGTCATTTTATGTATTTATGTATGTATTACCCTTCCAGTAGATACTGCAAATGTGTCTAGGGTAAGAGTGCGCCCACTTATCACCAAGAGGAATGCGGTTCGATTCACGAGCTCATCATACAAAACTACACTGTCCATTTTGAGGGTAGTTGTTACTTGAAGCTTGAAGATCAGCTTTATAAAGACACAAATAAATCAATTTGATTTAGTCAATAAAATACATTATTATCACAAGCAGCATCGCTATCATTATCATCTTCATTATTATGTTACCCTTGCAAGAAATATAGGAATGTGTCGATGAGTGGATCAAACAGAGACGATAATTGCAAAACAATGAGGATAAGAAGCCTTATCAGCAGCAGACACAATGTGCACATCCCACTTCTTATCTTAATGGCATCTGTTAGTAATGAGACTAATACACTTTCTAATACACCGCCCTTTGACCTAACGCTTCTGTGAATGATGCAGCCTTTCGACACTAGATTTGTCCTAGATAGGATAACACGAGTCAAATCACTGATTTAACCAAATAGTAACAACTATAATGATAAAGGTTACATTATTCATTTACCATTTTAATAGAATATTTTTAATTTTTATACTACTGTGTGTGTTATCAGAATTTTGTTGATGGTTATTCTGTATAAAATATCAAAAAGAGTACATTTACATGGATGAGTTGTGTCTTGAATCTAGTTAAGTCATAAACCATTTTTCAACAATTGTCACCCCCTTGTGTCAATTTGTGTTGAAGGCATTAAAGGCACAATATATTGTTACCTTACAGGTTTAAACACCTCATTACTCTTTCCGATAAACCGTAATCTTAGAAATATGTATTGGTAGAAAATGGTTTGACTTGGAAACAAAATATTTTTATGGAACTCTTCAGTGTGAGAGGTAGTTTTGTTGGTCTCATGCGATTTTGAGAGTTCAGATAGCACGATGGTTGACCATTCTATCATAGTACCAAACTTAAAATTCTATTTTGATTGCTTAGGTATTGCTACATCAGTCAGTTCACTTCCATTTTAAAATAGGGAAATGTACTCCCATGGCATAACCGAACCGTGTACATTTATTTTACAAAATCAATTATTGATTAAGATGTATTATATAGCCATTGGTGATATTTATTTACCTTTTCGTGAGAGACTTCATCTTCACTAACAACTGCGTGCTACAGTGCCTTAATGTCAATAAAAAGTTCTCTCTTAAAACAGAAGATAAATTCGTTAATAAATGTATTTGTCCTATTTTCATGGTCCGTCACACTAGCAATACTGGCTTATTTTAAAATGTATGCACAGTTTACTTGATGATATTATTATAAGATAAATAATTACAATATTGTCTTCCCTTCCTTAGAAACTCTGCATACGTTATCATCTATCAGTACATGTAGTTAACACGCATCACACAACTGTAACATATATAAACTCTACATTCTGTACACAATCTAGGAACGCAATTCATAGACTTAAGTTACCAATGTCAGAGGGATAAGTTGCTAATTGTGATCTCTCCAGTTTCAAAATCTAGTAGTGACATGACAAACGTATCAAAATTACATGAAATAATTGACATACACAGGAAATGTTTTCTTGCAATGGACATGGACAACCAAATTAATTACAATGTGTTATTCAGTGCATTTTAATGTCATGGTCACCATGTTAGCGTGACTGCAGTGGCTACAACGTTCTTATGTGGATATATTTCTATGGTCAGACAAGACCACATCATTGTAACATTCCATGTATAAGTAAATGTACATAGTTCAGTGTTTTTCACTCGATGTACCATCCATATAATCAAGACAATGATTTATACTAATGGCATCTGTATCTGGTACATTCTGTATCGGTGAATCAGTTTACAACCACAGACATGCCATTACACTAATTAACTCATCTACACCTGCAATATCACATCTCAACATTTCGTGTAGAATCAAGCTTATAATGTATTTTAAAATTATATTCTTGTTTTACATTACACAAATTGATATTGATTTCATTTCGCATTTTGATGTTGAGTTAATAATCATTATTTCTTACATTTCTACTTAAACTTAATTCTGTAGGTTGTTCTTCTGACAGGTACTTAATATTCAGACTACTTCATGCATGTGGTACTGCAGACTATAGTATCACATTTATATTTTCATAGCGAAGAGACGAATGTCAACAAAGCGTTAATTATGTAACTAATACGTCAGACATAAAGTCGGACCCTGTTTATCAGCACAAGTTGGTTACATTCGGATATGACTTGCGGTTGAGGGAATCACCATTTGCACAGAAATGTTTAGAGGAGATTTAAAAATACTACCGTGCGGTTGTGAGAGCACTGTATTTCTGTAAGAACAGCATGCTACAGCGCATTAAAGTATGCATCCACAAATCTAAGTCCACGAATGTTAAAACATTAATGCAAAACACAAAAAGTGGTGGAATCCGATTTCCAGATTCGTCCGGATTCTCCAAAAAATTGGCGGATCCTTTCGAATTGGATAGCGGATTGAAACCACGTTTTGTCCTGTGAAACATCCTGATCGAAATTAATTTTGAAAAATGCGATTTCAGCACCCCAAGTGTTTTTGAAGAGACATGAAAATACCCTGATGTATGTAATTGTGAGTATGTCGCTACAAACATGTGTCCATTAAATACATTCACAATCCACTTTCTTCAACAGATTATTTCATTTTAAACTCTCTTAAAAATGTGGGGACGTTTCATTTGCATGTGAGTATTTGATTAGAGTGATAGAAATCAAGCAATACACCTTGTGAGTTAGTACATGTGTACATTTCTGTTGATGTTTTGTCTGAGTAAAGGGTAATCGTCCACATAACGTCTAAAGATCAATATAGTTCCTACACTAAAATCAAACATTAGAAATCGAACCAACCCTTGTAGTATCTCCCCAAACCTTTATTTGGAATTTTGAAATACAGTTCAGAATATCTTAACCACTGCAATTATTCGTTGTCTACATGTTATTCATGGAAAGGTGATTCCTTTATCTATGAATCTCTTTGATGTGTTAATGATTACATACTCTGTCATTAACATTATTGCCCAAACTCAATCACAAACATCTATCTGAAATCAAATCAGGCTTCAATAGCGATGGGAGTATAAAGTTATTGTCCAGTATCCCTGAAATGATTGCTTCCATCGACATCATCTTGATATTTTCCTCAACATCACAGAGAATATTTCAATTATATAAAAGTACAAACGTGATCATCACACGTGAACTGAATTTTTGATAAATGTGAGTTTCATCTCGAAGGTTTTGGAAGATACATTGTCATTATACATGTCCTAAGTCTGATCTTTAGGGGCATTCGTTACGATGTCAGTTAGCAATTATTATGATGTATATTATGTGTATTTCAGTTCCCTTCTGATCTTCGTATTAATAATGTTATATCTGGTGATTAAACACACCCCGGCGACTAATAAAAGAGAGAAGATTAAACAAAGCATTTTTAAAGACCAACATTTTTTATGATGCTTTATGTTTTCGATAAAAAAAATTCCACGTTTATATAACTATAAGATTAAGTGTACATGTATTCAGGCAAAGGACTACTCAATCGAATTCGAAATGCTTGGAAATTAGAGAGAATCTAAAAAGGCTAAACATTGAAAAAGGTACAAACTTTTACAATAGTTAAAAAAGCCCAAAATGTATATAGAGTTCAAATAACCAGAACTTTGGCTCGAGTCATTGGTTGCATTGATGAGTGAAGGTCACCTTAGTCTTTTCGTGATTGGTCATGATCAACATGATAACTAATTTCATCCTTGAATCATTGCAGATGGAATGATATTGAGCATTCTCATGCAAGTTCCTCGTCTGTTCTGTTTAATGTCAACCTTTGACAGATATGGCAGTTCCTGAAAGCTTTATGTAGAAGCATATACTATATCAATAAGATATGTCTTTTTCATAGCTAATAACGTTAATGAAATCAATACTTATTTTAATCTATTGATACATACATTCACACAGTGACCAGTGAATTATTCTTATGGTTAAGTACATCATAAAGTCAAGGGCAAAGAATTGCTACCACTTTAGATTTGAAATTACGAAAAAAGTCGAACTCAGATTCAAACCCAACCACATGAAAACACATCGCCAAAACACTACAACGAATGTTTCATATTGAACTGTGGTATCAAACCCATGATTTCCCCAGGTTTTCCCAAATTGTGGTTTTCGCCTTTTTCATGCAAAGCAAACAAGACCCATACCCGACGGGTATAAAACCAATGCGAATTGGTTGCTAGACACACACTTTGTAACAAAACATTTAAAGAATGGCAAGATTAACTTTACAAGAACGGATGCCACCAACACCCATGTTGCAAGAACGTTTGGCTGTCACCGCACAACTGTCACAAGACTAATGCAGCGTTATCGTCATTCCGGACAGAGCTCAGACAAGCCAAGATCAGGCCGACCAAGAGTCACAATCAACAAGGAGGACCGATAGCTGCGCACATTGGCAGCGACGTCAGTGGCATAGGGTGCTTTTCTCTGACGAAAGTCGGTTCTGTCTCTTCAAAGCAGATGGAAGAGTACGTGTTTATCGCCGTCGGAGAGAGAGAACAGCTGCATCTTGCGTTCAGGAAGTGGTGCCCTACTTATCAAAAGGAGGCAATGATATATCCCATTAATTACCTGAAAGACCTTTAAGTTACACTGCTATCTCTGATCTAGATACTTTTAGGTGTATACCTTTGTTATCGGGGTATTGATGAACGTAGAACAAAAATGTTAATCATGTATTTGATATTATGCTTAAACAGATGATAGTCATTTTTTAACATTTTTTGTTTATATTGTATGTTTTTTTACATATTACATAACACGACCTGAAGAAGTAGGAACAGAATGTACCTGCTGAAAACGTTAGTCAGGCTTATTACAACTTCATCTTCTTTTTTTATATATGTGACCATATTTCTTGTGATTTATGCATTTGTTGTTAAAATGTTTCAGAACTATGCTTTATCAAACCATATCCGGTCACTAGTACTTTTACAAAGTTTGTATTCTTTTACTTCACTTTGTCTGATCATATACAATCGCTTATTATCCTAGTCATAATTCAGTTATTTCACGACCACAGTTTACAAGGAAATCATAGAATTACGGATATTACAAATTTGACATTTGTCATTTAGTTCACGTCGGTTCGTTTAGTTTGTTTGAGTCTCTAAGTCTATCAGGTATTAGTCAACTTTTATACCATGACTCATCGCTCAGCGTCTATGTGCGTAGGTTCGACGTCTGCAAACCATGGATACTTCCTCAACACTTTGTGTTCACCCCGAAGTTGGTGTTGTCATCCATGGACCATCCAAGGTATTTAGTCCAGTTCCAGGCGCCCATAAATCGTTCATCATTTCTTCCCGAACACTTGAGCTTGTTCAGTTATAATAGTTTGTGTCCGTCTACTTTGTAAGGGGTATAGTTTTAGTAGATCAGACAGAAACCAATCCCACTTAGTACCACATAACCTAAAGCAAACTTGATTAATTTGACAGCGTAACTAATAGAAGTATCAACTCATCAAATTAAATTGAATTGCGTTGTTTTTTGTATTTTATTGGATTCAGTCCAAAAAACGTTATCATTAAAAATTGTGTATATATCTTTCACTCAATCACTCGTATGATTACTGTCACGTACTTGATACATCACATACATTTTACAAATAGACTAACAAAAAATGAAACAAAAAAAATGATATTGCAGGGGGCGTTTTTGCAACTAACGACCTTGTCCTTAAAGACTCTGACAATCTGCCAGGTCGCAATAGATAATGTCTGTCAAAATATTTTACATATGACTAAACATATTTACTCGTCAAGACAGTTAAATGTGTTTCGGTTAGATTGTCGGGATGGTAGGTAAACATCCCATCTCATCAACCAGAAATATTCTATTGCCGACCGTCTCATACCAAAAGACGTAAACAGATGGTAGTTGTATGCTATCTATCTATGCACTCAGCACTAGCAGGTTAGAATAACTGGCGATGCACCGATGCCAGGTGCGACATGCACATTTTAAATGCCTAATGTATTGTGGACAATAAAGAGTTCATGCTAAAAAATAAATAAATACTATTTTAAACCTCCATCTGAATGTGTATCATCTAGAAATCTAACTTTATCACGTTTAGTGGGTTAATATTCTTACTGTTCACTCATCTACAAGATTTACTGATTTCCTGCACACCCCATTATATGGCTACAAACTTTAAAACAAAGCTAAGAGATCGATTCTCATCCGAGAAAGGTGTATAATCACAGTCGATTCTCTGTAATCAGAGTTAACGGTTTACCTTAGAATGACAATGTATTCTGTCTGTGGCGTGCTCATGATAGACAATCACCAGACACTCAACTCACTGTCTCTCTGGCTAATGAGCCACTGATCAATGAAGATTGACATTGAAACCCAGGAGTAATCTGGTCTTCAGTCACATTAAGCTCGATAAAGACCACTATTCAAACCAGTTTCATTGATTTTTGTACCATTGTAATTATCAGTATACTAACTAACTACCATACTAACTATAATGTCAAACTGTGATGTTAAGAATGATGTTTTACAGGATCTTGATCAGACAGTAAACATAATAGTTTTACACAGTTTAAAATATATAAATATTGGAATCAACAAACAAACAGTAAGTAGAATTACGTTGACGTCCTAATCTAGTTAAGATTTCACTTAATAAAATGTTGATCTAGTCATTATTCAACGTTATGATTTTTATTCCGTTGTGAAGTATAAATAACATATCGAAAATAACTGGTCCCAATAATGGCTTGTGAACATTAAATACTTTGGTATGCAAGCAATGATTTAATTCATCATTATTATCTAACAGGTGTTGGGTAACATACTCATTAGCAATGACGTAATGGAGTCCATTATTATTTACTAGATTAATGGAAGATCATATATACACTAATCATAGTAGCAACGTTTCTATTAGTTCTATTGGTGTCTCATAAGTAAATCGCTGATTTCTGTAATTCATTACTTCATAAATTGTTTCTCTTTTGTAATCACTATGTACAGAAGGTGTGTATCTCTCCATCACTGATTTTCCGACTGACTGTTTATCTCTGTGTCTGGCCATTGAAGTGTCATTTTATGAATTTATCTATGTATTACCCTTCCAGTAGATACTGCAAATGTGTCTAGGGTAAGAGTGCGTCCACCAGGAGGAATGCGGTTCGATTCATGAGCTCATCACAATTATACTGTCCCTTTTAAGGGTCGTTGCTACTTGAAGCTTGAAGATCAGCTTTATAAAGACAAAAAATAAATCAATTTGTTTTAGTCAATAAAATGTATTATTATCACAAGCAGGATCGCTGTGATTATCATCTTCATTACCCTTGCAAGAAACATAGGAATGTGTCGATGAGTGGATCAGCAACAGACACAATGCCACATCCAACTTCTTATCTTAATGGCATCTGTTAGTAACGAGACTCATGACATTCTTATACACCGACCTTTGACCTAACACTTCTGTGAATGATGCAGCCTTTCGACACTAGATGTGTCCTGGATAAGATAACACGAGTCAAATCACTGAATTTAACAAATAGTAACAACTATATTGATAAAGGTTAAATCATTCATTTACCATTTTAATAGAATAGTTTTCGTTTTTATTCTACTGTGTGTGTGTGTTATCAGATTTATGTTAAGGTTATTCTGTAAAAAATATCAAAAAGAGTACATTTTACATTGTATCCTGAATCTAATTAAATAAATTAAGTCTCATTTTCAACAATTGTCACCCCCTTGTGTCAATTTGTGTTGAAGGCATTAAAGGCACTGTAGCACGTTTTATTTGTGTTATATATTTCTCAGATTTGTCTTTTATTGTTAATGTTAATACAATATATTGTTACCTTAGAGGTATAAACACCTCATTACTCTTTCTGATATGACTTAATCTTACCGTAAACCGAACCCAACCGTGTACATTCGTTTTAGAACAATTTTTATTGATTCAGGTGTATTATTTAGCCATTGGTAATATTTATTTATCTTTTTGTGAGAGAATTTACTTCCACTTAGAACTGCGTGCTACAGCGCCTTAATGTTAATAAAATGTTCTCTCTTAAAACAGAAGATAAATTCGTTAATAGATGTATTTGTCCTATTTTCATGGTCCGTCACACTAGCAATACTGGATTATTTTAAAATGTATGCACAATTTATGTGATGGTAACATAAATGATTACAATATTGTCTTCCCTTCATTAGAAACTCCTCATATTATGTACGTTATCATCTATCTAAGAACATGTAGTGAACACGCATCACACAAATGTAACATATATATACTCTACATTCTGTACAAAATCTAGGAACGTCAATTCATAGACTTAAGTTACCAATATCAGAGGGATAAGTTGCTAATTGTGATCTCTCCAGTTTCAAATTCTAGTTGTGACATGAACACATATTAAAAAAACGTAAAATAATTGATATACACATGACATGTTTTCATGCAATGGACATGGACAACCAAATTAATTACAATGTGTTATTCAGTGCATTTCAAAGTCATGGTCACCAATATTAGCGTGACTGCAATGGCTACCACGTTCTTATGTGGATATATTTCTATGGTCAGGCAAGCCAGTCCTTTTGATCTATTCTTGAATTTTTAAGATCCCTTCATTGTAACATTCCATGCATAAGTAAATGTACATAGTTCAGTGTTTTTCACTCGATGTGCATCCATCTAATCATGACAATGATTTACACTAATGGTATCTGTATCTGGTACATCCTGTATCGGTGAATCAGTTTACAAACACAGACATGCCATTACACTAATTAACTTATCTACACCGACAATATCACATCTCAACATTTCGTGTAGAATCAAGCTTATAATGTATTTTAAAATTATATTCTTGTTTTACATTACACAAATTGATATTGATTTCATTTCGCATTTCGCTGTTGAGATCAGGACTGAACCCTAAAGAGTAATCATTATTTCTTACATTTCTACTTACAATTAATTCTGTAGGGTGTACTTCTGACAGGTATTAAATATTTAATAGACTACTTCATGCATGTGGTACTGCCGACTATAGCATCACATTTATATATTCATAGCGAAGAGGCGAAGGTCAACACAGCGTTAATTATGTAACTAATACGTTAGACATAGGGTCGGAACCTGTTTATCAGCACAAGTTGGTTACATTTGAAAATCGTTCGGATATGACTTGCGGTTGAGGGAATCACTATTTGCAAAGAAATGTTTAGAGGAGATTTAAAATACTACTGTGCGGTATTGAAAGCACTTAATTTATGTGAGAACGGAACAGCGCATTAAAGTATGCATTCACAAATCTAAGTCCACGAATATTAAAACATTAATGCTAAACATCCTGATCGAAATTAATTTGAAAAATACGATTTCAGCACCACATGTGTATTTGAACCGACATGAAAATACTTGGATGTATGTAATTGTCGCTACAAAACATGTGTCTATTAAATACATTCAAAATCTACTGTCTCCGACAGAGTATTTAATTTTATTATATACCCATGTAAACTTAAGATAGTAATACAGGGGTGAATTCCGTATTGCAAGGCTGACGGTTCTCCTTTCTCTAAACTTTGGCACTTCTCGTAATTTTCCGCAATTTTCAATGTTTTCCCAATTAAATCTTCGAACTCGTTGTTCCTCCGCTTCCATGACATCTTCTCGTTCAATACAAACGATCCAAATGGACAAGTATGATGTTCTATATATTTATACTCTCTTAAAAATGAGGGGACGTTTCATTTGCATGTGAGTATTTGATTTTAGTGATATAAATCAAGCATCAAGCAATACACCTAGTTAGTTAGTACATGTGTACATTTCTGTTGATGTTTTGTCTGAGTAAAGGGTAGTCATTCACATAACTTCTAAAGATCAATATATTTCCTACACTAAAATCAAACATTAGAAATCGAACCAACCCTTGTAGTTTCTCTCCAAACCTTTATCTGAAATTTGAAATACAGTTCAGAATCTCTTAACCACTGCAATTATTCGTTGTCTACATGTTATTCATGGAAAGGTGACTCCTTTATCTTAGAATCTCTTCGATGTGTTAATGACAACATACCCTCTGTCATTAACATTATTGCCCCAACTCAATCACAGACAACTATCTGAAATTAAATCAGGCTTCAATAGCGATGGGAGTATATAGTTATTGTCCAGTATCCCTGAAGTGATTGCTTCCATCGACATCATCTTGATATTTTCCCCAACATCACAGAGAATATTTCAATTATATAAAAGTACGAACTGAAATCATTTTTGATAAATGTGAGTTTCATCTCGAAGGTTTTGGAAAGTACATTGTCATTGTACATGTCTTGAGTCTGATCTTTAGGGGCATTCGTTACGATGTCAGTTAGCAATTATTATGATGTATAGTATGTGTAGTTCAGTTCCCTTCTGATCTTCTTATTAACAATTTTATATCTGGTGATTAAACACATGCTGTATTAAGTTTTGTAAAACCCCGGGGACTAATAAAAGAGAGAAGATGAAACAGAAGCATTTTTAAAGATCAAAATCGTTGATGATGCTTTGTGTTTTGATACAAAAAAATCCACGTTCATTTAACTTTAACATTAAATGTACATGTATTGAGGCAAAAAAAATACTCAATCGAATTCGAAATGCTTGGAAAATAGAGAGAATCTAAAAAGGCTACACATAGGAAAAGGTACAAACTTTTACAATAGTTAAAACAAATCCCAAAATGTATATAGAGTTCAAATAACCAAATAACTTTTGCTCGAGTCATTGGGTGCATTGATGAGTGAAGGTCACCTTAGTCTTTTCGTGATTGGTCATGATCAACATGATAACTAATTTCATCCTTTGATCATTGCAAATGGAATGATATTGAGCATTCTCATGCAAGTTCCTCGACTGTTCTGTTTAATGTCAATCTCTGACAGATATGGCAGTTCCTGAAAGCTTTATTTAGAAGCATATTTTATATCAATAAGATATGTCTTTTTCATAGCTAATAACGTTAATGAAATCAATACTTATTGTAATCTATTGATGCATACATTCAAACAGTGACCAGTGATTATTCATATGGTTAAGTACATCATAAACTCACGGGCAAAAGAAACGCTACCACTTTAGATTTGAAATTACGAAAAAAGTCGAACTCAGATTCAAACCCAACGACATGAAAACACATCGCCCAAACACTCACAATGATTGTTTCATATTGAACTGTGGTATCAAACGCATGTTTTTCCCAGATATTCCCAAATTGTGGTTTTCGCCTTGTTCATGCAAAGCAAACAAGACCCATACCCGACGGGTATAAAACCAATGCGAATTGGTTGTTAGACACACACTTTGTAAAAAAAACATTTGAAGAATGGCAAGATTAACTTTACAAGAACGGATGATTGAAATGGGAGCCACTCACACCCATGTTGCAAGAACGTTTGGCTGTCGCCGCACAACTGTCACAAGACTAATGCAGCGTTATCGTCATTCCGGAGAGAGCTCAGCCAAGCCAAGATCAGGCCAACCAAGAGTCCCAACCCACCAGAAGGACCGATACCTGCGCACGTTACACCTCAGGAAGCGTTTCTTGACTGTGACGTCATCGGCGTCAAATGCCTTGGACCACCAGGTAAGCAGACTCACAGTGTCCAGAGGTCTAAGGTCCCATGGCATCAGGGCTGACAGACCGTTCCGGGGACAGCGGTTGACTGTCGAACATCGCCAACGAAAACTGAGATGGGCAACGACGGTGTTACGTTGGCAGCGACGTCAGTGGCAGAGGGTGCTTTTCTCTGACGAAAGTCGGTTCTGCCTCTTCAAAGCAGATGGAAGAGTATGTGTTTATCGCCGTCGGGGAGAAAGAACAGCTGCATGTCTAGTTCAGGAAGTGGTGACCTACTTATCATCAAAAGGAGGCAATGAGATATCCCATTAATTATCTGAAAGACCTTTAAGTTACACTGCTATGTCTGATCCAGATACTTATAGGTGTATACCTTTGTTGTCGAGGTATTGATGAACGTAGAAAAAAATGTTAACCATGTATTTGATATTATGGTGAAACAGATATGACAACTTATTTTGCTTTGATAGGCACTTTTGAACATTTTTATTTTATTTTGTATTTTGTTTACATATTACATACGACCTAAAGAAGTAAGAACAGAATGTACCTGCTGAAAACGTTAGTCAGGCTTATTACAACTTCATCTTCTTTTTGTTTATATATGTGACCATAGAGTTTGCACATTTCTTGTGATTTATGCATTTGTTATTAAAATGTCTCAGAACTATGCTTTATCAAACAATATCCGGTCACTAGTACTTTTACAAAGTTCTTTTACTTTTAAATCACTTTGTCTGATCGTATACACTCGCGTATTATGCTTGTTATAATTAAGTTTTTTCACAGTTTACCAGGAAATCATATAACGACAGATATTATCAATTTTACTTTTGCTGTTTTTTTTAGTTCACGTCATTTCAGTATATCTCTAAGCCGATCAGGTATTAATAAAGTGTTTATAACATGACTCATCGCCGGACATCTATCCGGAGTGGGTAGGTCCGACGTCTGTAAACCATTGCTACTTCCTCAACACTTTGTCACCCATCGTAGGTATTTAGTCCAGTTTCAGGCGCCCATAAATCGTTCATCATTTCTTCCCAACCACTTGAGCTGGTTCAGTTATATTAGTTTGTGTCCGTCTACTTTGTAAGATATATAGATTTAGTAGACTAGACAGAAATCAATACTACTTAGTACCACATAACTTGAAGATTAATATCACTTTCAGATCATAACCTGTCTGGCATTGTCACCCTTATGACATGTAGAGATAACAGACATTGCAACTGAATAATAATTGATTATATTAACTAAATTAATACATTGATATTGATACATCATACATTTTATAGTAAAGTATATCCCAAATACCTATTCTTCAAAGTTACTGTTTTCTACAGGACAACACATTTGGACATCTCAGGCTGAGTGTTTTAATATTATGCATTTTATCACCAATGGAGCTTGTCAAAAAAATTCCTACTCCGATTAAACGCTCTCCGTTCGTGAAGGACAATAATTTGTTGATTAAGTGAAACCCGGATATCTTATATAACGAACAACATTAAAGAAATATACGTTCAATCTCAAGTCTTATCCCATTCTTTTGGTTTAATCAAATAGCAAGTTTGCCGTTAAACCTTCAAACTTCAATTCCAATTAATTTGTAACAAGAGCACTATTTTCTCAAAGGGCCAAGGATCTCTACAGATGCCGGACAGTGTGTGAAGACTCTATCTAACATCAACGACTCCTGACAAACTAAATCTACCTATCTTTTAATGTTTAAATTTGTTTGAACATCTTAAATCTATTTGGACAGTTATTCATTCATAACAACATATTGACTGTTATGCTCCGAAACGTCATTTTCACATTAAAGACGTTGTTATCTAGAAAATATTCCCGTTTTCATGCATACCACTTCTAAATGCCCATTAAAGACTTACACAGCACGCATGTATCACTCCTGTTTGATAATCATTTCTCTAAGCATATATTTCATTCCATGATATTTGCCCACAGTTGTTTTTGTTTTTGTCATTTTGCAACACATGTTGGAATAATATAATGAACCTCAGTATATCTTGATTGTGTATATTTAAAGTTGATGATATACGTTGTTTACCTACTTTACCTACATCTAGTGACAAATATCAATTTCTGAATGAATGTTTCCCCAAATACAGTTATAAAGCAAACTTTATTAAATTGACAACGTAACTAATTGAAATATCAACTAAATTAAATTATCAATTCCATATCTAAAATATTTTTTTAGAATGACATAATACTAATGTGCATCATTCAAATAATCATTCTGTATATATTATGCACTTGAGTTCTCATGTATGAATTGTCAAATAAATGTATCTAGATTTGATTTTCGGGGATGATTTATAATAAATGTATTCCGAAAAATAAAGAGTACATGCTGACATAAAACATAACATAACTTCCATTTGAATTTGTATCGGTAAAAAAAAGACAATTGTAACATGTTTAGTTGGTTTATATTCTTACTGTTCACTAATCTACAAGATTTACTGATATCATGCACGTTCTATAGTATGGCTACAAGCAACAAAGCTAAGTAGGAAAGAAAGAACACAGAGATCAAATCTCATCCGAGAAACATATACTCACATTCGATTCTCTGTAACTGTAACCACTTCTCTGTAATCAGAGTTGTAATCAAAGTTACAGGTTTACGCTAGAATGACAATGTCTTCTGTCTGTGGCGTGCTGATGATGGACAATCATCAGATAATCAACTGATTGTCTATATAGCCAAGGAACCACTGGTCAATGAAGATGGGCATTGAAACGAGGACTAAGCTGGTCTTCAGTCACATTTAGCTCGATAAAGCCTACAGTTCAACCCATGTTCATTGATTTATGTTTCATTGTAATTACCGAATAGCAACCAACGCCTACACTAACTAACTATGTTATTTTTTTTACTTTCATAATATGTGTTAAATATAAATCTTGATTAGTCTGTAAACTTTAAAAAAAAGTTTCATCTGTTTTATACACATTGAAAAATCTAATTATTGATATGAACAAAAAAAACAGAAACAAGTTTTAAATTCAGTTGACTTCAAGATTAAATATGATCTGGTTATTATTTAACATTATTCTTATTATGTTGTGAAGTGTATTTCAATAACATTACGAAAATAACCAGTCGCAACAATGATTTGTGAAATACTTTGACATAGTAATAAGCAAGTAATAACTTAATTCATAGTTTGTTTGTAACATAGGTGGGCCCATACTCTTCAGTATTGATGAAATGAAGTCCATAGACGAGTTAAACATAAGCAATATTTCATGTTTAAACTATTATTCCTACGATATCCATTTCAGGCACAGTGTTGTTACCATTTCTTTAAGATAGTGTACATGGTTTCTTTTATACTTATTTTCTTTCTGAAACTGTGTAATTAGAATAAATTTGTTTCCAAACATTACAACAAAGAACAATGTTGGTTAAAGTTATCGATAAATCACATCAACACAATCCCTTTGAAAGAATAAGAGTTTGGATATATAAGTCGATAATGAATAATGTATAAACTTGTGATATAAATACTTTTCTTACTTTTTTAAAGGCCGAGCTACATAAAAATATATTATCATCACAAGCAGCATCACTAACATTATCATCTCACCTCTTGCAAGAAATAAAGGAATGGGTCGAAGAGTGCAATCAACAGAGACGATAATTTGAAGAGTACGATGATAAAAAGCCTTATCAGCAGCAGACACAATGCGCACATTCCACTTCTTATCTTAATGACATCTGTTAGTAACAAGACTTGTGACATTCTTATACACCGATCTGATATCGGAAAATTAACTTTGACCTAACACGTCCATTCATGATGCAGCCTTGCGACACTAGATGTGTCAAAGATAACATTTCCAGGTCAATTCATTTATAAGCCCATATACCATTATACATGGTAAATTTACATATTTCTTCAATTTTGGGTTTAATCCGAATTTTAGTATGGTAATTCTGTACATTTTTTTAATTTTTTAATTTTTTAAAATTTTATTTCTTTTTCAGGTAAGTAGACATATATAACATGTTTCATCCATAAAACAGCATTGTACAATATAAATAGGTACAAATATTGAAACAGAGCAACTGCAAGCTAACATTGCAATTCAATAAAGAAAAACGTAGAGGTGATGGTTTTGTTCAAGTGTTTTTTGGACCTGGCATTTCCATACTTTCACCGAAGTTGCAGATGTGTCGTCTTGTGAATCTAATTAAGTCACCAGCGCATGTTTCAACAATTGATACTCTCTTGTGTCATTTGGTGTTGAAAGCATTAACATGAAACAGTTTCTCTCCACGGTAAAAAAAGAAGATAACGGCGTTCATCCATAAATGTGTTTATTCTATTATCACACTCCGTCACACTAGCAGTAATGGCTAGTTTTGAAATGTATGCACAATTTACATGTGATGTTTTATAAGATAAATAACTACGATAACGTCAAGGTTCGCCCTCCTCCCATAGTAACTCTGCATGTTATGGCATGTTTTCTATCTATCTAAGGACATGCAGTTAATATACATCATGCAAATGTAATATATATTGACTCTTCATTCTACACAAATAAAAAAGTTGAAGTTATGGCAATTTCTATTCATAGACTTAAGTTACCATGGTCGCCAATTGTCATCTCTCCAGTTCACAATTTTACTGGTAACATGGCTTACATATCATATGAGGAAAATTGGTAAACCATGTACATCACTGACATCCGGGAAATGTGTGCATGCATTGGACATCGACAACAACATACAAACAATGTGTCATTCAGTGGCTTCCTCCTCCACCACTAATTGGTACCCTCACTCTGCCTTTGTCCTCTCATCCGCCCCCTGGCTAATTAACTTGCTACTCTCTGGTTTCCTTGTTATCACAACTTCACTTATTCAACCATTTATCTCATTGTTACCTCATCTTGTTGTATTTGTTGTCTCTTTATCATACCAACATGTATCCTGTATATAACCTGCTGTTTCACCATCTCTTCCATATGCTTGATAACGGTATAAGGATCTATGCCGAAACGTCGC
This sequence comes from Gibbula magus, assembly GCA_936450465.1. Taxonomy (NCBI): domain Eukaryota; kingdom Metazoa; phylum Mollusca; class Gastropoda; order Trochida; family Trochidae; genus Gibbula; species Gibbula magus. Next base: position 31,559,965 of record OW388300.1, read on the forward strand.
TATTGTTAATAAAGAAGTTGATCATCCATAACATATTTGTCTTCTTCATCACACCAACTTCTAGAATGCCTTTCAAACAGTTTGTTATTCAGTGCATGTCAATTTCATGATTTCATGATATTGGCGTGACAGCAGTGGCTATCACGTTGACGTGTAGAGATACTGCCTATGGTCAGGCAAGATCTATTTTTGGTTGGTTAAGGCCTCATCATTGTAACATTCCATGTATAACTAAATGTACATAGTTCAGTGTTTTTGACTCGATGTACGTCAATCTAATCAAGACAATGATTTACACTAATGATAACATGCAGGATCTTCAAAGAGATTCTGTTACGGCGAATCAGATCACAAACACAGACAACCCATTACTTTAATTAACTCAGCTACACCTGCACCATCACATTTCAACAGTTCGTGTAGAATCAAGCTTATTTTGTATTTCAAAATGATATTCTTGTTTTACATTACACAAATTGATATTGCATTCATTTCGCATTTTGCTGTTTGAGTTGAGGACTGCATCGGATATTCATTATTTCTCAAATTTCTACTTAAAAATTAATTCTGTACGGAGTACTTCTGACAGCCATATAATATTCAGATACTACTGCATGCATGAGGTACTGCAGACATCAACATTATTTTTCAAAAATGCGATTTCAGCACCCCAAGGGTATTTGAACAGACATAAAAATAGCATATCCAATCTGATGTATGATGTATGAAATTGTGAGTGCGTCGTTACAAAACATGTGTCTATTAAGTACCTTCATATCTACTTTCTTTGACAACAGTGTTTCGTTCTATACTTTATTAAACATGTTTTGGACGTATCTTTTGCACATGAGTATATAGTCATAGTTATAGAAAGCAAGCAACATATTACAAATACATCTAGATAGTTATCAGTACAGGTGAATTTTTGTCAGAGTAAAGGGTAGTCATTAACAGAACATCTGAACATCAACCTATTTCCAACACCAAAGTCAAACATTAGAAATCGATCCAATCCTTGTAGTATACAAAAACTGGAATTACAGTTCAGAATCTCTTAACCACTGCAATTATTCGTTGTCTACATGTTCTTCATGGAAAGATGATTCTCTTATCCAGGAATCTCTTTGATGTGTTAATGAAAACAGATCCTCTGTCATTAAAATGATTGCACCAGCTTACTCAAACACATATATCTGAAATTAAATTAGGCTTCAATAGCGATGGGAGTATATAGTTATTGTCCGGTATCCCTGAAATGTTTGCTTCCATCGATATCATCTTGATATTTTCCTCAGCATCACAGAGAATATATCTATTATACTCACGCCTGAAATCAATTTGTGATATATTTGAGTTTTGTCTTGAAAGTTTTATGAGTTAAAAGGACCTTGGACGGTATGTTGTCATAGTACATGTCTTGAGGCTGATCATAAGGGATATTCATAATCCTGTCCGTTAATTAATTTAATTATTTAATTATTATGATGTATATTATGTGTTGTCCAGTTCCATCTGATGTTATTATACATACGTTATTTGTTGAAACTAAAGACATGCTATATTAAGTCTTGTAAAACCCGAGGGACAAAAAAAAGAGAATGTTAACAAGTATTTCAATATTGATGATGGTTTGTACAATATTTTAAAGACTTGATATCACTTTAACTGAATTATACATGTGTACAACCGATTGCACCGTAAACAGATACATTTGTAGCATCATCACCGTTTTAATGTGAATGCGTGTCCATGTTGTTGCTCATGGTTGTATGAAAATGAGATTCAAATGTTTTTCTGACCAAGCACTGATCGAAAACTGAAAATTGTGTTGCCTCATTTCAACAATCGTCATTCTTTTGGCACACGACAACTTCTGAAATTTAAATGTATTATGCAGAAATAGTGCAAGTTCATAATACTATAATATTGCTGATAATATTTTAGTTTTAACGAAATCTGATAAGATGTCTGGTAGGCATTTCTTTTGGCCGACAGTGTATGTAACATTGCAAATCTGAATGTGATATTGAATACATTTGTAAAGTTTTGATAATGGAACTTATGATGACAAATAGATATTTAATGTTATGTCATAATGGGGTACTGGAAGGGATCGGTGCTGGGACATCAACCATTCAGCATAGACATCCTGTCACTTGGTCACATAATAAGGACCTGTTTCCTCAATGGTAATTATTATCATAATTATCATTATAAAATATATTATAAATTAAAATAATATTAAATGTAAGAAACATATAATGCATCCTTTTCCAAACATATAAAGTATTTAGATGTTAATTATATTGATGTATATAGAGTTCAAATAACCAGAACATTTGCTCCAGTCATGGGGTGCATTGATAAGCGAAGATCACCTTAGTCTTTTCGTGATTGGTCATGATCAACATGATAACTCATTTCATCCTTTGATCATTGCACATGGAATGATATTGAGCATTCTCATGCAAGTTCCTCGTCTGTTCTGTTTTATATCATCTCTGACAGATAAGCAAGTTTCTGAAAGCTTTACGTAGAAGCATATTATATATCAATAAGTTATGTCTTTTTCATAGCTAATAACGTTAATGAAATCAATACTTGTTGTACTGTATATATGCAAATGTTCCACAACTACATGTATTGTTAATCCATTATCAAACTATGTAAACTGCTAAATGGCAGTAATTACCATCTTACAACGTTTAGGAAACAAGTGTGGATTACTGTAATAGAACAGGCGTTTTGCACATATTTTCATGACTTAAGTAACTCTGGTTAGTTACAGACAGACAAACAGAACGACATATTTTGTTTGTATAGGTGACCCTGAGGTCAATAGTACAAGTATATAAAGATTGTAAAATACTTTTGCACAACCTGTATGACATCAACAATTCACTTTAACAATCAAAAAGCTTTCTTAATTTAAATATATGGTACAAAACAATGGATAGCTTAAATACTCGTTCAGTATTTTCTGTTTGAAGAAGCATACATAATTTAAATCTTGATGGCTGGTAAAAGAAAAAATACGGCAGATATTTCTTTCTTATTTCTGCATATTTCAGTCAGAAAAAGAGTACATGGTAGTCATCGTCTTGAGAGTTAGTACAAAATGGACAGTTAGTGTTTATTTCGTTAACAGTTTTGGCAAAACGTGCTTCTTGAACTTTGAAGTTATGGGCATTACATCTAAATTTAGTAAGCGCATGCCTAAGTTTTGATTATTTAATTTCAGACAGATACACTTCTGTATTAATACAATACTTAAATTCTGTATAAAAACGTACACAGTTACCTGTAAAATGATAATGATCTCTTTAATACATTTCCAATCGCACTTCAATCATGAACAAGATTTTAAAACTCAATTAAAACACAAGAGAAAGCAATTCAGTAAGTCAATATCAAAAACACAAAATAGCTTAACCCTTGAGTGACAAACGGGATTACATCATCGCGTCACCTTGTCACATACAAAAGTAAACCAATTGTTAACATCACCTCTCTGATCAAAAATAGTGTTATATATATTCAAATAATGAAATATATATTTATATATATTTATTCATTGACATAATGATACCATATCCATAATATAAATTCAATATACTTAACTATTTTGTCCCTTTTTATACAATACAGTTGTACATTTATGTGAATTTTTGTCAGAGTAAAGGGTAGTCATTAACAGAACATCTGAACATCAATCTATTTCCAACACCAAAGTCAAACATTAGAAATCGATCCAATCCTTGTAGTATACAAAAACTTATCTGGAATTACCGTTCAGAATCTCTTAAAGGAGAATATTAGAGAAAAAATGTGTTTTAACCTATTTGACAGTATTGTTTAAGACAAAGTATGTCAACAAAATTATTAAAATGCGACATTTTATGTAGAAACGTTGAAAAAACGGTTTCGGTGCGAGTCGTTTTCCGGAAATCCCCGAGAGTTAATCAGGCTGGCAGCAGTCACGTGATATGATGTCAAAGATGCTCTCCCGCGCGCTGAGCCAGTGTATTTTCTACGTTCGTAGTGTTGTTATGGCTTTCTCGGATAGCGATGGCAGCGTTGATTTTCAACCATCTGACATAAATAACATCCGTCCTTATCAGTATGAACCTATTGTGAATCAACATTGAGTTGAACACCAGGAATCAAGTGAGGATTAGCTTTCAGAAGTAAACAGTGAGAGAGTTTGAAATACAGATTCGTACGTATAGGGACTGGCAAACTCTAACGTTACAAGTTGATAATGCCGTACATTAAATAGTTATTGTCTACATGTAGATAACATGGGTGTCAACAACTTATATGTAGTTAATTAAAATATGTTACTACAAGTTATACTGCTTTATTCGTATATATACTGTATCGCTGAGGTAACCAGTTACACAGGACAAAATGAACCATCTTGATTCTCGATTATTTAAATCATGTTTGCTTTAAAAACGTATTGATATTAAATATTATTATGATTTAGATCTAACGTACAAACCACTGTTCAATCCTAATCAAGTAAGATAGACAGTAAGATATACACATAGCTATGTGAGAGATTTGGTAGTCACGAAAACCGGACTAACACGATAATAAGTAACTCCGATATTAGAAGCCTGTAATAACGTAGTGTAAACCCCTGTTTATACGGCGAACTTTGCAGTGCACATATGCAATATTGCTTATGGTAGTAATATACGCATGCTAGTAAAAGTAAATTTACTATGCGTTCATGCATGTTTAATTTCTGCCTAACAAAATGGGATTCCAACTCTTGTAATATATGAATAGTGAATTTCTAAAATATGTCAATTAATATGTATAAGATGTAAACTAAATAAATGACATTAATTTAAATCTGTTAACATTGGTTTGACTTTGTCGCCCTAATTATAATGAAAATCGACAGTGGACAGTAATACAGATAACAGTAATTATTTGAACTTGAGGTGCTAGACAGTTACGTGTTCTCCTATCACAAGTACACAAACCACGCACCCACCAGGATTGAACACTGAAACTTATTATTTTTGCAATAATCATTTGTTATGATATTGAGAACATATACAATCAGTGGAAATGCATTTTTAGTAAATATCTTAAAAAAAACAGGATCCAACATAGACGTAGGAAGGGTTCAAAAGTTGGGGCAAGATTTAGAATATAGTTAGTGGGGGTGGTGGGGTGTAATATAGGCGACAGATATCATTTTAGCGTTGAATATCACTATAGTTTTCAAATGATTTATAACCAGGAAATATTGTTTGTGTGTCTGACAATGCCATTTGAGCTGCCACGTTGGCCATATTAAATTGAAATTAATCTAATACAGTTATTAGCCAATGACAAATAATTATACAACTGTGTACTAAGTTTTAAGGTCTACAAATCCCCATCCTCGGTGGTACCCAGGGTTTTATATATGCTCCGTTACTCTCCGCAGGAGCATATATAAAAACCTGGGTAACCGAGGATGACACATCCCATAAGAAGGCATTTTAAGTTATATCCTTATAAAGGACTGTTAATTACGAGTACTCTAAGACTAACTATCACTTATGTATAAAACTGTTTCAATATAACGGATCAAAATGCTCTGAACATAGTGAGACAGATTCCGACGGTTTTCGGTCCTTCTTTCCTCTTTGACACTATCCAAACCTTTCGCCGCGCTGCATCCGTCTTTTCACTTGAAAATTAAAAATATGTAAACTTCTGTCCAGACTTTGATGAATTACTGCACACCAACGCTGCACAATATACCATATCAAGTCCGAAACTACCCGAATTCTACGTTTTCAACCGATTCTTCATCTACTCTTATGCCTTCCCTTTCACTGCGCTAAAGACCCAAAGCGGGCCGTAGAGCATCTCTGACGTCACAGCCTAAACCTGCCGAAGGCTACCGGCAAATATGCATACGCGCACAGGCAACAGTGGGCGCGGTTGTTATATCGCGTAATTAGTAATTAAACACGGCTTTCCATATTATTTTCGGGGGAATATGTTTTTTAAAGTATATTTTACTATAACAGAATATAAATTTTTACAAATATTCTCCTTTAACCACTGCAATTATTCGTTGTCTACATCTTCTTCATGGAAAGATAATTCTCTTATCCAGGAATCTCTTTGATGTGTTAATGAAAACAGATCCTCTGTCATTAAAATGATTGCACCAGCTTACTCATACACATCTATCTGAAATTAAATTAGGCTTCAAAAGTGATGGGAGTATATAGTTAGTGTCCGGTATCCCCGAAATGTTTGCTTCTATTGATATCATCTTGATATTTTCCTCAACATCACATTTATTATACTCACGCCTGAAATCAATTTGTGATATATTTGAGTTTCATCTCGAAAGTTTTGTGAGTTAAAAGGACCTTGGAACGTACGTTTTCATAGCACATGTCTTGAGGCTGATCAATAAGGATATTCATAATCATGTCCGTTAATTAATTTAATTATTTAATTATTATGATGTATATTGTGTGTTGTCCAGTTCCATCTGAATATACAGAGACTAAACACATTCTATATTAAGTCTTGTAAAACCCGAGGGACAAATAAAAAAGAGAACGCTAACAAGTATTACAATATTGATTATGGTTTGTGCAATATTTAAAAAAATTGATATTACTTTAACTGAATTATACATGTGTACAACCGATTGTTCTTTGTAACAAACATCAATCTTTGATATTAGTATTGAAAATTTAACTTCAATTGTTTTCATCCATCTCTACTGTTTGTACAATCTTTATCAGATTTTCACAAAAATGCATTGTTAAAATTTGCCATCTTTGACTTACTCCTATATACGTGTTCACGTTGTATATTCACAATAAGGTGTCAATCAATTAATTTACAGTTTATAATATATGTCATATTATATTTAAACTATATCAGAGAGGTTAAAACCAATAATAGTCTTTGATGGACGAGGCAATCAACTTATTACCCAAACAGGCATTTTCGTTGCATAACTATTTAAAAAATGAACACAAATTGAAAGGCAAAAGTAAAAGGATAGGCGGACAGGCATTTTTTTAAACCAGTGTAATAAGTAATAAAACACCATCTAGACTAATAAAGAACTTTGTCTCTCAGTCAGGTCACATTGATACACAATACACAAGTTTTTTCAGGGAAGTTGTATTTAAAAGAATCAATCAGTTATACATTTGTTAAACTACAAGATGATTTCTACCAATTGTACATTTCAAACTTTGCTTGACAGACGTATTTGACAAACTGAATGTCTGAACACTGTCGGCCAAAAGAAATGCCTACTTGATTTTCCTTAAAATGAATGGAATAGTTTCTGAAATATAATTAATGATGGTCTCCACGTTACACTGAAAGAAAAATACATATGAAAGTCCAATGAAATCGTGAAAAACTGTGATTAGAATCAATAACATTCATGAAAACCACGCCCAATGAATATTGGTATTTCAGGTTGATTTACCTGCGCACCGTAAACAAATACATTTGTTGCATCACCGTTTAAATTTGAATGCGTGCCTGTATTGTTGCAAATGATTGTATGAAAATCGGGTTCAAACGTTTTTCTGACCAAGCACTAATCGAAAACGGAAAATCTTGTAGCCTCATTTCAACAATCGTCATTCCTTTGTGACACGACAACTTCTGCATTTAAATGTATTATGCAGAAATAGTGCAAGTTCATAATACTATAATATTGCTGAACTGTTAATTATAGTTTTAACGAAGATGTCTTTGGCATTTCTTTTGGCCGACAGTGTATGTAACATTGCGAATCTGAATGTGATATTGAATACATTTGTAATGTTTTGATAATGGAACTTATGATTACAATTAGATTTGTAATGTTATGTCATAATGGGATACTGGAAGGGATCCTTGCTGGAACATCAACCATTCAGCATAGACATCCTGTCACTTGGTCACATAATAAGGAACTGTTTCCTCCATGGCAATTATTATCATCATCATTATCATTATAAAATATATCATAATTTAAAATAAAATATAATGTAAGATACATATAATGCATCCCTTTTCAAACATATAAAGTATTAAGATGTTAAGTATATTGATGTATATTGAGTTCAAATAACCAGAACATTTGCTCCAGTCATGGGGTGCATTGATAAGCGAAGATCACCTTAGTCTTTGCGTGATTGGTCATGATCAACATGATAACTCATGTCATCCTTTGATCATTGCACATGGAATGATATTGAGCATTCTCATGCAAGTTCCTCGTCTGTTCTGTTTTATATCATCTCTGACAGATAAGCAAGTTTCTGAAAGCTTTACATAGAAGCATATTATATATCAATAAGTTATGTCTTTTTCATAGCTAATAACGTTAATGAAATCAATACTTGTTGTACTGTATATATGCAAATGTTCCACATCTACATGTATTGTTAATCCATTATCAAACTATGTAAACTGCTAAATGGCAGTAATTACCATCTTACAACGTTTAGGAAACAAGTGTGGATTACTGTAATAGAACAGGCGTTTTGCACATATTTTCATGACTTAAGTAACTCTGGTTAGTTACAGACAGACAAACAGAACGACATATTTTGTTTGTATAGGTGACCCTGAGGTCAATAGTACAAGTATATAAAGATTGTAAAATACTTTTGCACAACCTGTATGACATCAACAATTCACTTTAACAATCAAAAAGCTTTCTTAATTTAAATATATGGTACAAAACAATGGATAGCTTAAATACTCGTTCAGTATTTTCTGTTTGAAGAAGCATACATAATTTAAATCTTGATGGCTGGTTATAGAAAAAATACGGCAGATATTTCTTTCTTATTTCTGCATATTTCAGTCAGAAAAAGAGTACATGGTAGTCATCGTCTTGAGAGTTAGTACAAAATGGACAGTTAGTGTTTATTTCGTTAACAGTTTTGGCAAAACGTGCTTCTTGAACTTTGAAGTTATGGGCATTACATCTAAATTTAGTAAGCGCATGCCTAAGTTTTGATTATTTAATTTCAGACAGATACACTTCTGTATTAATACAATACTTAAATTCTGTATAAAAACGTACACAGTTACCTGTAAAATGATAATGATCTCTTTAATACATTTCCAATCGCACTTCAATCATGAACAAGATTTTAAAACTCAATTAAAACACAAGAGAAAGCAATTCAGTTAGTCAATATCAAAAACACAAGATAGCTTAACCCTTGAGTGACAAACGGGATTACATCATCGCGTCACCTTGTCACACACAAAAGTAAACCAATTGTTAACATCACCTCTCTGATCAAAAATAGTGTTATATATATTCAAATAATGAAATATATATTTATATATATTTATTCATTGACATAATGATACCATATCCATAATATAAATTCAATATACTTAACTATTTTGTCCCTTTTTATACATTGCTATGTTAGAAACGATATTGCTGAATGATAACACTATCGTATAGACCTGGTTTTATTTCAGCCTTATCAGAACACCCTACTTCCATCATTACAAAATCCTACATATTGAAAACTATGAATCTCTTAGATTGATTAGAACATATCGATTACTGCAGTGGGACAAATTACATGGGAACGATTTTGGAGGAGAATCGATGCTTTGGAGTGCCTCATTGTGGAGCCAATGAACCTTTATATCTTATTTGGGCGACTCACATGACACCATTAGGACAAGCTAATGGTACATTACTTAAAACCACCTTAAGTTGTATATACTGTATTGACAAACCTTTAAATGATAAGGTCTTATGCAAAGGTAACTAACTCTATCGTTCTCTATCGTTTGTACTTCTATAACATTTGTTTTATATCTATCATTTGTATATGTATACTTTGTATATGGGCCGGGGGCCTTAAATACAATAAAAATTGACTTTGACATGACGCAAAGATAAGTAACTCTATCATTCGCTATCATTTAGTAGACTGTTTTTCTTAGTAATCCACTGGCGACACTCGGGAGTCCGAATTATCTATGTACACATTCTTTTCTCAATATGACTTGATGCATAGATATAATTTGATACAAATATAAGTCGTTACATATCGTTGTAATACCCCCGAGTGAGTAAAGTCATTTCCTTAATATTTCCTACATATTTGCATAATAATTATGTTCAATTCAGAACTGGCAAAAAAGCTTGATACCATTTCATTGAATTACTATGAAGGCGAATGGAATTAAAGGCAGAATGGAACTGTAGGTAGAATTGAACTGAGATACAAACTTCACTTATTTACAGCTGCGAAAGATATTTCATGATCGTGAACCTTCTTTAACGTTATTGCTAACATCTAAAAAAAACGCATATAATCTAATGTTACATTCATTGCCATTTACTTTCAATCAAAACACCATTGACATTTAATACATATTTAATATTTATAAGATGAGATCATAATACCGTTCAAAATCAGAGCCTGTTATTCAATTAATGGACAATCCATGCGTATGTCTAAATCAACGAGTTGCAATGAATTACGGATTGTCTGTTCCGAGTTAATTATTGTGATAAACTCTGAGCTTGAGCGGGGACATACTATTTCTTGAGGGACAGATAATCTGTAATTCAATGCACCGAGTTGGTTATTCTTTTTCTTATCCAATATCATTTTAATGTGTAAAAAAACCAAAACAGGAATTACTGATATTCATTAGACTGTAAAATACAAATTGTACCCATACGCCATTCATAATTATCTCACACCTTCAAGATGCGCACATCTAAATAGTTTGCAACTTGCACTTTTTCAGAAAAGATTCTAAAGTAACTGTTGAGTTGTATTTCCAAAATGGTTTACTGACATAGAAAAACAACTCGTTTCAATGTCGTCGAATGAGAGAAAATTATTGACAACGTGAACTGACAATCACTCTATTGGAATGGTAGATAAGAGTGTATTAACGTAAAAAAAAACGTCATGGTTAATAATGTCACAGGGCCATGACGTTACGGCGGTGCAGCGGGCCATTCTTCCATGCTGATTCTTACAAGTTTAGTACTGCAAATCCGGTCTCAGAAACATTGATTGAACATGATTTTCTATTTTCTATGTTTTACTGACGTGTGACTTGAATTTGGTATGTTCGATTTATGTAAAATAGTACAGTTCAGCAATTCATGACTGGGAGTAAAGTAGTATCGTCAATCAATCAAAATGCAAGTTATATTTAGAAAAACTGTAATTATCATGACCATTATGCAAACTTTAATACAGGGCAAATATTTGCTTCAATTTGAAGGTTTGCAGGTAGACTATACATAATACTCGTATCTATCTGTGACAATCAAACATTTCACGCTCTTACAGTCTAATGATCCCCGGTGTGCTTCCTTACTGGTACACTTCACGTCCAATGTTAAGCTTATCAACAAACGGAGACATTGTTATTGGTGTATTGATAAACGTAAGAAATCATATTAATCATGTTCATGTGATCTTCATTCTGAAGCAGCTATGACAACGTGTTTTACTTTGGAGGCATTTTAGAAGCTGGTATGAGTGAGGACACAAATTTACATAAGTTTCGACAACATGAAAAGTCTGTACAACACATCAAAGTTTAAATGTATAAACGAATGTAAGTTATGGGAATATGAATGGTATTCTGTTAAATAATATATTTAAGTTTAATACAGTATTTGAATCTGATATTAGTTATTCTGATGCAAAGATTTCACATATCTATCAACCACAAAAATATCACATGGCTTCGTATTACATTTTCATATCATCATTGATCATAAGCCAACATTCTTGACCCTGTGTCGCGTCAGTCTGAAACCCTGCCATTAATCATTGGATAAAAATATATTTCAGATGATGGATGTTTTCATAAGCCATGCACCATACAAAATACCTCATGTATGATTAAGAAGCATTGGATAATAAATGTTTTATAAACAAAACACATGTGAGATTGAACTGATCAGTAGTATGTTTATTTCAGTAAATGTTCAGGTTGCCTTTTGAATTGAACTTCACATTTAAATAAAAAAATTCTAATATAATCTTATATAGATGTACACTGTAAGACAGCAAATATTATTAAAACAATCTACTCCAGTAATAAAACCTTTTGCAGTAATTGATAGCAATATACGTTACCAGCTCAAGTATATTAGGTATACCAAAATACATGCAACAGGGACATTAACAAAGCAAAACATTAACAATGTTTACACAAGTAAACACTATCCAAAAATAGATGTTTAAAACTATATGAGCCGTATATTGCTACAATTTCAACATCACCCCTTTCATTCCGTTGCTAAAATTATAACAGACTGTTATTTTCTAATCGCGGGAATCGGATATTGAGAATCCATAGCTACATTGTAGTAAATAGACTGCCGATATCCGATTGAGTCTCAGATACCGCCTTTTTTAAAATCTATTTTCTCTCCATTCTAGCGTGTTTAAAGCGTATTTCACTTGATGAATGAATCATCCGTCATTCACATATATGATACAGACATATTCTCGTGAGAGTCAATGCAAAACTGACATCTTGGACTTTGGGACAACATACACTACTTCTGTTGCAAGGATACGTCAACAGACTACAGAGTATTGACACAATTCACATGAAGAATATCCAAACCTCTAGCAGCAGCTTCAAGCTTCAGGATATTGTGTTAGACTCGAAACCTCATCTGAATGTGTTACATCAGAGAGACACTATTTACACAAATATACAGCTGATTAATCTAGTGTTTGCTTGCATTAAATTGTTATGTCAAGCATTATCACATTTGAATTTTAAAATGCATCAATGCACTCTTCGGGAAGAGTACCCTTATTTTCAACTAATTTCACATCGGTAATATGGACACAAAATCCATGTGATGTTTGAGAGACGTTGAAGTTGATTTTTGAAATGTGTGTTAAATGTAATAAGCAGTTTCAGAATATGCCAAAATTGTCTAGAAATCTCGTCACAAAAAAAACCCTCCAAATTTCTAAACTTTTCTAGAAACGCACTAGAAACTTTCTGGATACGCACTAGAAATTTTCTAGAAATTTCTAGAAAGGGGGTACATTGTTTCTTGCTTAACTGTATATACATGATGGTGTCTACAAACATCATTGTCTCCCTACAGCACGTTTCTGGTTAGACAGGTCGTGAACATGAGGAGATAACAACTCATCAGTTAGTATTTCAAATTACTTAGGATGCTTTGGGTTGTCTTTTTATAAAAACCTCATGATGATGATAATCCTATATCTTTTAGAACTTGTTCATTATTAACTTTCTATAGCTTCTGTACATTCTGTTCATACAAAACAAATTAATCATATCCCAGTTGATGATGATCCACCCACATGCATGCTAGCCATTTCTAGCCAATGATCGCAGGCTTCACAGCAATGTATTGTCATAATGGAGTGGAGGCTTTTCTCCCTGCAACAGTACCAGCCGCCCCGATGTAAGTTGATTAATTAATTAATTAATTAATGTCATTAACATTTAAATGCGTTAACCTATTTCAGTATTAAAGTGTTTGTAATTATACCAGGACAGGAGGATCACCATGTATTTTCAAAGCTGTTCCTGCGTAATAGGAAACGTTGCAATTTTCAAATAATAATATTGATATAAACAATAACTTTATTACTAGCTCAACATCTCATGATTTAACTTTGAAAAAGTCCAGTTTAAACCTTAACAAATATTTTAAAGTTTCCGTGGAATTAATAGTTATTTCGAATTCATCAGTTGTTAACAATCCACCCTCAAAAGGTATTAGATCTTTGGTATCATTATTCCAAAAAGATAGACTTCGAGGTTCACCACCAATTTGACTGTTGCTGTTTGTTTATGTCAGTTCTATCAGTCTGTAAACCATTGCTACTTCCTCAACACTTTGGGTTCACCCCGAAGTTGGTGTTGTCATCCAGCGTCCAACGAAGGTGAACGAGAGTCCAGTTCCAGGCGCTCATAAATCGTTCATCATTTCTTATCGACCACTTGAGCTAGTTCAGTTATAATCGTTTGTGTCCGACTACTTTGTAAGAGATATCTATTTAGTAGACCAGACAGAAATAAATATCACTTAGTACCACATAACCTAAAGATAAATCTTTACAACAAATATACATTTCAGATCATAATCTGTCTGGCATTGTCAACCTTATGACATAAAGCGATAACAGGAACTACAACTGAATAATAATTGATTATATTAACTAAATTAATTAAAGTAATTTACAAGGATACATTAACAAATTTATAGTTAAAGTAACTCCAAAATACCGAATCTACACAATTACTGTTTTCCACAGGAAAACACTTTGGGTCATCTCAGGCTGAATGTTCTAATATTCTGGATTTTATCACCCATGATTATTGTCAAAAACGCCTACTCTGATTAACCGCTCTGCATTTGTGTAGTTCAATAAGTTGTCGTTTAAGTGAAACTGGATATTAACACATGCTGGAAAAACATGCTTTCAATTTCAAATATCAGCCCATACTTTTGGTTCTTCAGCCAATCAGATGGTACGTTTGCCGTTACACTTTCAAAGTTCGATTTCCGAGCATGACAAGTTTTCTCTTTGTTTAATTCATTCATAACGAGAGCACGATTTCCTCAATTCCTAGGTGTGATATGTGAAGAGTCTCGGCACCAAGAATCAATGCAGATATCCCAAAATTTATGAAGACTATTCTTACCAACAACGAATCCGAACAAATTAAATCTGCCTATATTAATGTGTACAGTGTTTTTGGTTTTGGAAATCTCAAATCTATCGGGACAGTTATCCATTAGCGATATCCTCCTTAAGCAGATGGACAGTAACACAGGACAACATGCAAAAAAGCAGGAAATGTCGTGTATTTTTACATTAAATAAGTTGTTATCGAGAACATCTTCCTCTTCTTATTTTTGCCACTTCTTAATACCAATCAAATACTTACAAACACGCATTTAGCACTCCTTAGATAAACATTTGTTACAACACGTTTAACACTTCATTTCATAATGTTTGCCCACAATTGTGTAACACATGATAAACTTATAGAATGAATTTCAGTATATCTTGATCATATTTATCAACTTATCACGTTTTGATGTGATGTGATGTTATTAATTTCATTGGGCACAGTTCAAAATACATAATCATTAAAAATGTTGTATATATTGTGCCCTAAATCACTGGTATGATTACCGTCAGGTCCTTGATGTATCGCATCAATTTTACAAATAACCTAATTTAGTTAGTTTAGGATTGGTCAACTGGATGTTTTTGCAACTTACATCCTGTTCCGAAATACTCTGACAATCTGCCAGGGCTTCATTTAACTTCGCAGTAGATATGTTATCTGTTAAAAGATTGTAAATATGATTAAACATATCTACTCGTGAATTGTCAGTTATATGTATCTCGGTTAGATTAAAGGGGATGTTGTGAAAGCATGTTATCTAATCAACAAGAAGGTTTTGATTCCCGACTGCGTCTTACAAAATGGCGTTAAAAGATGGGAGTCTTTGCGTCTTAGCTTGGCATCCAGTATTATAAAGATAGAATAACTGTTGTAAACTGTATTTATTAATTAACTATCAATGTTATGACACGTATACGCCATTTACGGCCAAGACCATAATGATTCGACAACTGGGCCAATACGGGGAAACTGGGCCAATACGGGAAAACTGGGCCAATACGAGACAAACTGGACCAATATGAGTCTGAGCATGCGCAGTTGCACATTTGGTGAAACCCCGAAGCTGTCGCTTCACAACTTTGACCCGTGGTATTTATTCACCATTCTTGTTTATAATTATTATTTCAATATAAATGAGATGTCTAGTGTTGCGCAAATAGAATGAAAAGAAGTTAATTAATAAAATTGTCATTAATTAAGTATTTCCGTATTGGCCGAGTTACAGGTCCTCGGTCCGTTGTATTCGCCCTCGACTTCGTCTCGGGCCAATACAACGGACCTCGGACCTGTAACTCGGCCAATACGGAAATACTTAATAACATTATAGTATTATCAGGCGCGAAATGTATATATTAAATATCTAATATATTGCGGAGAATAAAGAGTTCATGTTAAGATAGAAATTAAATACTCTTTTTGGTAAACCTCCATCTGAATTTTGTTTTGGTTTGTATTCTTACTGTTCACCCATCTGCAATATTAACTGATTTCCTGCACACCCAATTATATGGCAACAAACTTAAAAATAAAGCTAAGTAAGCAATGGATATAGAGATCAATTCTCATCCGAGAAACGTGTATAGTCACAGTCGATTCACTGAAATTTGACAATGTATTATGTCTGTTGCGTGCTCATGATAGACAATCACCAGACAATCAACTGATTGACTTCATGGCTAAGGAACATTAACCACTGATCAATGAAGATGGACATTGAACCAAGCAGTAATCGGGTCTTCAGTCACATTTGGCTCGATAAAGACCACGGTTCAAACAATTGTCATTGATTTCTGGACAATTGTAATTATCAGTATACTAACTAACTACTAAACTAACTGAAATCTAAAATTTTGACGTAAAGAATAATCTTTTACAGGAACTTACAGACAGTAAACATAAAAAGTTTTACAGATATTCAAAATATAAATGATGAAATCATCAAACAAACATAAATAAGTAGAATTACGATGATGTCCTATTAAGCTAAGCCTAGTTAAGATTTCAGTTAATAATTGTTGATCTAGTAATTATTCAACTTTATTATTTTATTCAGTTGTGAAGTATAAATAACATTGGGAAAAAAACCAATGTGCAACAATCAAATGTTTAATGTTTATTTAATGTTTTACATTGACTCGTGAACACTAAATAATTTGATATGCCAGCCATAATTTAATTCATAGTTCTCATGTGATAAGTTCTTGGTAACATACTCCTTAGCATTGATGGAGAGCAGTCCATTACTATTTACTAGATTAATGGAAGATCATATATACACCAATCATAGTAACAATGCTTCTATTAGTTCTAGATTTGTGTCTCAGTAAAACGGTGATTGCTGTATTTCATAACTTCATGAATTTTTCTCTATTGTAATAACTATTTACAGAAAGTGAGTATCACCCGTTTTCCAACTGTCTGTGTTACTGTGTCACTGTCCCTTATTATGGCACCCTTGCCAGAAATATAGTATCGGTTGATAAATGGAAGGAACAGAGACACTAATTGGAAAACCATGATGATAAAAAGCCTTATCAGCAGCAGACACAATGTTCACATCCGAGTTCTTATCTTAATTGCATCTGTTAGTAACGAGACTCATGACATTCTAACACACCGATATGGTATCGGGAATGACCTTTGACCTAATGCTTCCATGAACGATGAAGTCTTTTTGACACTAGATGTATTCAAGATAGGATAACCCTGTATTTGACCTATTATCACACTCCGTTACACTAGCAATGTTACGGTATGTTATCATCTCTCTACGATCATGTAGTTAAATGCATCATACAAATGTAATATATAATCCAGTTCCGAAGCCGAGTGGTGACATGGCATACGTATAAAAATGGGGAAACGTGTGCATGCAATAGACATGGACAACCACATTAATTACAATGTGTTATTCAGTGCATTTGAATGCCACAGTCACCATATTAGTGTGACAACAGTGGTCATACGTTCACATGTGGGGATATATCCTATGGTCAGGCAAGTCAGTCCTTTGATCTATTCTTGTCTGTTTAAGACCTCATCATTGTAACATTCCATGTATAAGTAAATGTACATAGTTCAGAATTTTTCACTCAATGTACCATCCAACTAATCAATACAATGATTTCCTATAATGATAACAAGCAGGAATCTTCAAAGAGATTCTGCTACGGTGAATCAGATCACAAACAAAGACATCCCATTACACTAATTAACTCATCTACACCTGCAATATCAAATCACATCATTTCGTGTAGACTCGAACTCTTCTGTATCTCAAAGTTATATTGTTTTACATTACACAAATTGATATTGTGTTTCATTTCGTATTCTGCTATTTGAGAAATGGATTCTCAAATCTCTACTTAAAATAAATTTTTTAGGGAAAACTTCAGAGAGATTTTTAATATTCAGTTACGACAGCATGCATGCACAAGACAAAAAGTGGTGGAATCCGATTTCCAAGTCCTTTGGGATTCTACCAAAAAATTGGTGGATCCCGAAGAATCCGGAAGGATCCGGCAAGCGGATTCCACCACTTTTTGTCCTGTGATGTGGTACTGCAGACAAGAGCAACACATTCACATACGATAGGCAAAGTTAGTAAATAATACGTTAGACATATCTTACATAAGTTTTACTCGTAATATAAACCATTGAGTCTGAATCTAGGTTTTTTCCTAGTTCTTTTAATGCGGACATATAACAAATTAGGTTCACATTAAAAAACGTCATCAAACGAAATACAAGATATTTTAATCCACGAAAGTAAACTGAAAACTGAAACACATTTAAATCATGTTATCAGAACACAAATAAGTTAAATTTGAATTGTCATAGAAACACACGTTTCAAGATATAAGTCCAAGAAGGTTTAATCTTTAATGCAATTTCAGCACTCCAAGTGTATTTGAACAGACATGAAAATATAATCATATCACAGTCTCATGTATGGAAAATTGAGTTCCTCGTTACAAAACATGACATTGTGTCTATTACATACCTTCAAAATCTACTTTCTTGACAGCCGTATTTCATTTGATACTCTCCTACAAATAAATATACAAATATAAATACAAATATAGGGACGTTTCTTTTGCACGTGAGTATATATTTATAGTGATAAACATCAAGCATCAATCAATACACTTAGTTAGTAAGTAGATGTGTACATTTCTGTTGATGTTTTGTCAGAGTAAAGGGTAGTCATTCACAGAACGTGAACAACTGTCAACCTATGTCCAACACTTCAAGTCAAACATTAGAAATCGATCCAACCCTTGTAATGTAATAACCTTTATCTGGAACTTTGTATTGCAGTCCAGAATCGCTTAACCACTACAGTTATTCTTTATCTACATGCTCTTCATGGAAAGATGATTCTCTTACCTAAGAATTTATTTGATGTCATTATGAAAACCTACCCTCTGACATTAAAATTCTTGCCCAAACTCAATCACACACATCTATCTGAAATTAAATCAGGATTCAATAGCGATGCGAGTATACAGTTATTGTCCAGTATATCTGAAATGATTGCTTCCATCGATATCATCTTGAAAGTCTCCCCAACATCACAGAGATTATTTCAATTATATTATCAAGTAGTAAGATCGTGATCATCATGCCTGAATCACTTTTTGATAAATGTTAGTTTTGTCTCGAATGTTTTATGGTTAAAAGGACCTTGGAACATACGTTGTCATAGTACATATGTTTGAGTTTGGTCATTAGGGGCGTTCATGACGATTTCCAAGCTGAACGCCCTCACCACTGCGTTATCCCGCTCTGTGTACACTTTGTATATTCACAATAAGTTTGTTTTATGAATGAATTTATAGATCATAATACTTACCCTATTATATTTCAAATACATCAGGCTGGTTAAAAACCAAACTGTTTTTGATGGCCGTGCAAATAAAATATCAACTTATGATCCACCTCATTATATACAGTCGTTTCAATAAGTACTCAATAAAACCTTTGAGAGGTTAAGTATACTGATGTTTATCTATTTAAATCTGTATTTATGTATTTCAAAAGTGTTTCAAATGCAAAAAATCACCTCAACCAAGTTTATTAAACTATACAGATTGAATGTACATTTGTTAAGTCCTTAAGACATAAAATACTCAATCGGAATGGAAATGCTTGGACATTTGAGAGGACCTGAAGGCCTACAAAAGGGGAAAAACTTTAACAACCGTTTAAATAACCAGAACATTTGCTCAAGTCATTCGGTGCATCGAGAAGTGAAGGTCACCTTAGTCTTAGCGTGATTGGTCCTTATCAGCGTGATAACTACTTTCATCCATGAATCATAACAGATGGAATGTTATTGGGTATTCTCATGCGAGTTCCTCGTCTGTTCTGTTTTATGTCAATCTCTGACAGATATGCCAATTTCGGAAAGCTTTATGTGGATGATATATCAATAAGATATGTCTTTTTCATAGCTATTAACGTTAATGGAATCAATACTTATTGTACTGTATTAATGCAAACTTTCAAATCTAAACAGTGACCAGTGAATTATTAATATGGTGAAGTGTATCATACCACAACGTGCATGTATTGGTTCATCAACTATCAAACTTAGTAAATGATGGTTATTACAATTTTACAATGTTCAGGAAACAAGTGTGGGTTCCTGTAATGCTTGAGTGAGAACAGGTGTTTTAAAGGGACAGTAGCACGTTTTTTCGCTGAAATAATTCAATGAATGTATTTGGAGAATAATGTCGCCAATAGTAAAACACCCTTCTCTCTTTGGAAAATCAAGTTAAACATGAGTGTACATGGTTCCGTATAGCCATGGGAATAGTTTTTGTCAATCAAAATAATAAAATGTGTTCACAATAAAATGGCCGCCATGCAATGTTTGCTTTCTGCGCAACATTGTTATTGCCATTATGGATAATTGGTTTGTGTAATAAGATGTTTTACCCTCTAAAGTAAATATAAATGACACAAGCTACCATTATAAATGGGAAATTTGAAAAAATACATTTTGCAAAAAACGTGCTACAGCCCCTTTAAACTTGGTTGTACTTGTATTTGTATTTGTAAATGTGGTAAGATATACTTTCACTTGTAATGATCTCTTTTCAATCTTGTTAAATGTTACAAAACGAAACGAAATTTTAAGAAGAAGAGAAGATCCCTTAAAGGGGCAGTAGCACTTTTTTCCGCTGAAATAATTCAATGAATGTATTTGGAGAATAATGTCGCCAATAGTAAAACACCCTTCTCTCTTTGGAAAATCAAGTTAAAAATTAGTGTACATGGTTCCGTATAGCCATGGGAATAGTTTTGTCATTCAAAATAATAAAAAGTGTTCACAAAAAAATGGCCGCCTTGCAATTAAAGCTTTATATACATCACCGTTATTATCACTACAGATAATTAGTTTGTGTAATAAGATGTTTTACCCTCTAAAGTTAATATAAACGACATAAACTATCATTACAAATGGAAAATTTTAAAAATTAAAATTTGGGGAAAAAAACGTGCTACTGCCCCTTTAAGTCAATCATCAACTATGCGGTAAACGGAAATGTAGGTATAGTCAAGATAGTTTAATACACGAATGACAAACGCGACTGCAGCACAGTGACAAAATGTCTCTCTAAGCCAAATAAACTAATTGTTAACATTATCTCTCGATATTACTTATAAGATATTTCGATTTAAAGTACATTGTTATGTTAGAAACGATGGTATTTGATGATAACACTGCCATGGACAGCTTGTTTTATACAGCCATATCAACATACCCTACTTCCATCAATACAAAGGACTACATCCTGAGAACTGTGAAACTCCTCGAGTGATTGGAACCTATCGATTACTACAATAGGACTAATTACATAGGAACGATTTTGGAGGAGAATCAATGCTTTGGAGTGCCATATTATGGACTTGAACAAGCCAATGAACTTTTATAGGTTACTGGGGCGACCCATATGACACCATGAGGACACAGTTACAGTACATTCGTTAAAACCAATATTAATTGAAGGTTTATGTTATCTTCAATTAGATTATATGCATTTAATTTTAAATGATAAGGTCTCACTCAATAATAACTTTAGTTACATCATTTAGTAAACGTTTATACTCAGTAATGTACTGGTACATGACACCAAAACACCAAAATTATAATTTACCCTTTACATTTCTGAAATGAACGTATTGAGTACAGGTAATTCATGTACATATTGTTGTCCAATTTTTCATATTGCTTACATATGTTAGGCAATTTCCAGTTAAGTTCATTTCTGAAATGGTAGAGACGCTGACTACTTATTTTGTAAATTAATAACATCGACATTGTAAAAATACTGGAATATCTAAGCGAATGGAAATCCATTATTAGGGATAAGAAGTTGTGAGTTAATATTTCAAATTGCTTATGATGACTTCTGTTGTCATTTTTAATACTTGAATTATAATGATGATATTCTTACATATTTTATAACGTTTACATTATCATACGCATGTTTAGCCAGTTCAAGCCGGTGATCACATGTTACAAAGAAATGTAATGTCACAATTGAGGCTTTTCTCTCTGCAATAGTACCAGCCGCCTAGATGTAAGTGAAATACTTTTTACACAAATTACCTCAATAAATAAACACATTTTAATCAACATCCAAATGCATTAAAATATTTTAGTATTGCACTGTTTTTAATTATACTAAGACAAGGGGATCACCATGTATTTTCAAAAGTCTTTCCAGCGTAATAGGAAACTTTGCAATGTTCAAATACACTCCTCCAGGCATTGTAGTTATAGGTAACTGGGACGGAGACGTCAGTCATCGGCGTGACGAAATCAGTAACCAATGGAAATGCTCGTCGAGTTGTTTTCAATTGTAAATCTTTTGCACACTTTCTTGATCAATATGTCGGCCATATTTAATGAATTACCTAAGAGAGCTGTTAAATGAATTGTCATGGGCTCACAGGTCTAAACTGCGTAGCAATTTCAAGGTCGGGTAATTAGAGTTTAGAAATCTCTGATATCAATGTTTTGTTCGCACTGAAGAGGCCTTAGACCTTAGACCTATAGAAACGCATCACAGAAAATATCAGTTTTATTTATACATTCTTTAAGATAAAATAACCGTAACGAATGCCTGTCAATGGGAAAAAAATGGCAGTGTTTAACAGCTGATTCCTGGAGACACTGGTGTAATCGAATGCCTCATAGAACGTCACCGTTTGTGATAGTAGTAACTCAAAGTCTCCGTGGCGTAGACTGAATTAGGCGGCGAATCTGATGTTGAGGAATCCGTCGCCACTCATCCTGCAATGCATACATTAACTGCTGTCGTGTCTTGTTGCTGCTGACGCCGTCGTAGACGTCGATCCAACAGATCCCACAGATGCTCAATTGGATTGAGATCTGGTGATTTTGATGGCCATGGGAGGACAGTCACATTGGTGTTGGCGAGATAGTCCATAGTAAGACGTGCTGTGTGTGGTCTCGCGTTGTCCTGCTGGAAAATTTCCCTTCTAACGTCGATGGTAGGAACAAGGTGGCGACTTAGGATTTCATCCTGTATCGTATAGCATTCAGATTGCCCTGTACCTGCACGAGATCGGTTCTCCCATTCATGGATATGGCCCCCCATACCATGACACTGCCGCCACCGTATCTGTCGACCCCACGGATGCTTTGTTGGATATAGCGTTCGTTGCGTCGTCTATAGATGCGCATTTGCCCATCATGATGATAAAGCTGGAACCGGGTATTCATCAATGAACCATATCCTCCTCCATTGGACTAGGGTCCATCTTCGACCATTCCTGCACCAGTGACGACGGGCACGACGATGATGACGCAGCAGACGTGGAGCTGTACAAGGCCTCATTGGTCGTATGCCATGTTCTCGTAGGCGGTTTCTAATCGTCTGCTCCGAGACTTTGCGAAGTCCAGGAACGTTGTCGGCGGTGTATGTAGCACTTAAAGTTCAGTTACGTAGATTGAAGATCCTTATGTAGCGGTCCTGCGCAGGAGTGGTTACCCTTGGTCGTCCTGATCTTGGTCGGTCTCGGGTGGAGTTATGCAGTCTGTAGCGCTGCCAAAGACGTGAAATGGTGCTTTGACACACGTTGAAGTGTCTTGCAACTGAACGATGGCTTTCCCCACGTTCCATACGCCCGATTGCTTGATTTGGGTTTTCTTCATTAAGTCTTGGCATTTTGCAGGTCGCATGTAGAATAAGCTGAGAATGAATCGCAACGGGACTGATGTGTGTTTATACCCACTATTGCCAGTGTGTAATATCCGAAGTTTCACGTGCAACATGCTTACAGATTTTTCTGCATGCAAATTTCGGCACGCTTTTTTCAAGACGCATAATTTTGGCGACAAACCATCAAAATATGCGTTCGAGCGCATCACATTGTTGTATTGACTAGAACTGATGATAATAATCAAATTTAATCGATTTAAAACATTAATGGCTAAATTATTGCAATTTGAAAAGTTGATTTTAGTTATGCGTTTCTCTTTTTGCCCAGTTTAGTTTTGCTAATGTAACTAACAGAGAAGACACATAAGGATAACCTGACCTCTTCTCGATCACTACATGTAGTAAACACATAACATTTCATTTTCCCGAGTGCTCATACCCATTCTACGTGATTAGTCTAGGACCTGGAAGCCGACAACACATCAAGTAATATAATGGTTGCGTGTTGATTGAATGGAATATTGTTTAAACTTGACATTCTTAAACAATATTGGATTAAGTGAAATATTTGTTAACGCCACGCCCCCCTATATAACCTATGTAAAATTCTCACACCTAAATGTGCAAAAGAATTGAAAAGAATGTCCAAATTTACAAAATTTGTTAAGAAATAGTAAAGGCGCATGCACAAAAAATGTATATTATGTTATGTTTGTTTTTCTGCTCTTGTACCACCGTTGGTGGTTTTTGACTGAAATAAAGATTGATTGATTGATTGATTTAAACTTGACAGAGTTTTTTGCCGTTCATGATACACATGATCTAACCTAAAATCACTTAAAGCAACAAAGTAGACATTGAAGTGAGTTGAAGAGGGCAAAAAACCGCATAGATAATAAACTGCATAGAAATAAAAACAAATTAAATTCGCTAAAACACAATGGTGTCTATATTTGATAAAATTGGAGAATCAAATGTGTATTCCACTATACCGGCAAATGTCTCCAGACACTTTTAGGCTTGACAGGTCACCAACCGATGGAGACCGTCAAACTGAATAGTATGCCCTCACTTGTTCATTTAATCATATCCCATCTCTCAATATATATTTGGGAGCGGGATAGTGTAGGGGTTAGCTGTTCGGCTTCGGATCAATAGGGACATGGTTCGAAAATAACTTTTTCAATGCAGTAGTGTGGTTTCGGTGCAATCAAGCACCCATGTTTCGATAGTTACATGTGATTGCAAGATTCACAGCAATCTACATGTATTGTCATAATGGAGTTGCGGCTTTCTCCCTGCATTAGTTGATATAAGGGAAATTTTCTTGAAATCGGGATTAGGCATTCAACTCCAAAACACCTCATTTCACCTTATTTGAGATTTAAACAACTTAAACTATTTTAATAGCACACTGTTTGTAATTTTACCAAAAAAGCCAAACATCCACTATTTTCATAAACTCCTTCTAACGGGCCAACAGGAAACTGGGATTCTATAAAGAACTGTCCTCCAGGCATTGTAATTGTTCTCTACAGAGACGGAATCTCCAGCCATGTCAATTATCCTCCCTCGGGCTGAAACAAGTGATCTACAACATTAACTCTTCTTTCTATTACGCCACTGTGGTGATGCAGAAACGAGACAAAGGAACAACTTCCTATACTTAAATTCTCATTTAGATGCATATTCTCTTTTTGCCTATTCCTATAGACATTTTTACAAGAAATTAATTTGAACTGTTTAATCAACCAAGACTCGAAATTTGTAGCAAGCTTTGCAAATGCCAAAACGTTGTTATTACAAGCTTAGCATCCTCTGCTTTCTGATAATTTGTATCTCGTTATATTCTTGTGGTCCTTACACCTTTGCTCAACTTTAACAATCAAGCATCAATAATCATATGCTTAGAAAGACAAGGCAACACAATTTGTTCTGCATTTTCTGTTTACCTATATCAGTTATGTCTAGCATTGCATCTTTATATTGAGATTTGTTATATTCATATTATATAGACATTATTTGTTTTAAATTGATGTTAAAACTCTTTAATTGTTCTGTTCTTGTTCATACTCTTGTATAGTTCTTGTTCAAAGTCAGGCACCAACCAGCAGCACATACCGTACAAACAGCTTATTCATTCGACCACGGAGACCTCACTAAAAGTAGAGTCCATCTATTAGTAGTAGAGTTTTTTTTCTTTTAAGTACCCTTCTGAAAAATGGAATGTTGCACAGCTCTCAAGACTAAGTGTATTAGACACAGATGTCACTTAGCTAATGAACAATGTCGTTGTTATATTTGGAATCACACAATGTACATTCTTGTTTTGGAGGTTATTTAAACACAGACTTTCAACGTGAGTTACCAATAGCAACATCATGTAATCCAATCGATGACCAATAAAATTACAACTAGGACTGCCGCGGCAGTACTTAGGTCTTCAGACTTCCGCTTAACCTTCAACTCCATGTTTGATCGAAGAATGTCACTGATAATGTTCTGTCAAAACTACCAATGGAACATGTATATCTTATACCAACAAACTGAAAATTACGAAATTTCATTGTAAATAAAAAAAATAGCGCCTCAACCAGGTGACCTAACACTTCGCCATGATTAACTTGTTTTTTGTATTACTATTTCACATCTTTAAAAAAAAAGTGTCTATGTTGATTTTAAGATTGTCCCCATGTTAAAAATCGAAATCCTTATTTTCTGTCATTTTTCAGGCTGCTGTACAGTCGACATAGCAACCTGTTGTTACTGTACTTAGTTCGGTGAACGTTTTATGATATTGACTTCATAGTTTTTCGAGATTTCTGAGATTTTAATTTTTAACTTATTGGACAGAAATCTCATGGAAGAAGTTGAAAATTCAAAATCGGCCGATGTCATAGACTCGGTTTGTATACAGGCTAACGTACCTGAAAGTTTCATGACATCAGTTTATTGCTTACATGTTGAGAAATATACTAAGAAAGTTAACTAAAAAAAAGTAACCAGCACACCAAACTGGACAATGTTGCCAATATGATTTTTTTAGACTAACAAAAGTGAAAAAAGAAATGAAATCAAGTTAAACAAACAAAACAAACTAAAATTTGAACATTGAAAATACAAAAGTTTTCCTCATAGGGATTTGAACTCGAGCTGCTGGATTGCAAGTCCAAGACGTTAACCACTACACCAGCGAATCGTCTGGTCTCAAAGAGTCAATTTAGTGATAATATGTTATACATCTGTAAGACGTGTAAACTACAACGAATATATCAGCTTTATTTATTTGCAATGAAGGTTTTTTTGATTCGTTCAAAACAAGTTGCAAGTCTGAAAGTAGATATTTAGAAATAATATAATGACAATAACACTAACGAGATGAGATGCCAGGTTCCCGCAACCTCTTGCCAAGGAGCATGCCGCCAAAGGCAGGGCTTCCCAGTGAACCGATGAAAAAACATTATAATACAGAAAATGTAAATGGCGGCTAAACCGTGTGAGTTACGAAGTCGTCATGATTTACAATTTTAGGTCACAACGATATAAGCTATCGTTTAACTTAAGTTGCAAGTCTTTAGGTATATTTTGAAAATTTTGCCCATGTTAAAAATTTAAATTTTGAAAAATGTCATTTTTTTCAAAATTCCTACAGACCGGAAATGACTGTACGCGAGCCATTTTAGTATTGATTCTTATACAGAACATATGTATCTTCCTTCCCTGAAAATATCATAAAGTTCCCTTTCCAGGTTTTTGAGTTTTCTGCCCTTGAAGTTTGCAATTTTTCTGATTTTCTCATTTTTAGACAACTTTGAAAGCTGACTGTGATAAAAATACAATGAGTGAAGACCTAATAAAATATTAATTGCTAACATCCCATATTCTCACAATGCATTAAGTGAGAGATATACCCATACTGTTCCTCGTGTATCGAATGATACCCTACACTTTTCCCCGTGGGGCCCTTACGAGGTGGAGCCGAGTAAGGCTCCAACGGGGAAAAGTGTAGGGTATCATTTGATATGGGTATATCTGTCTTATACCCCACTTACGGTCGAGTGTAAGCGTATACTATTTCATAATATTTCTAAACAAATACAGCTGTAAACAAGCTTGTGCATGAAATGCACAACCCAAATACGGCTTCGTCTGTGACAACGCAGTCCGTGCTGCGTTGTATGGTTACCTATGTTTGGGGCTCGAAATCTAATTGATATGGCCAAATGACGGCATTGTCAGCGCGGATGCACGTGCATCTTGCTGAAATGTACAGCTAACGATATAAACAGCATGGCTAATGTCAACGTGGCCAAAGTTTAGAGAAAACAAAAACAACTTTCAGTATGTTAAGACATTAAGACAAACTTAAATTACATTCTTATATGAAAAGAAAAACATAAATTTGTGATATTATTTCACGCATTATAAGAACCTTATTCATTTGGTCATGAACAAATGTTCAGAGTTTCAACTTTTGTGGTGTAATGGTTAGGTCGTTCGGCCAGAAAGCAACAGGACACGGTTTCGATCCCAGGTTCCTTATATGTTCATTTATTATCTGACATTTTATAAAGTATCATCACTTAGAATTTGGAAATTTAGAAAATTGACTACATTGTTTCTCAGTTGTTAAAAAGTGTAGGTATATTAGAAAAGTGTAGGTATATCAGAAAAAGTGTAGGTGTATCGGCAAATACACCTACACTTGTAACAAAAGAAACCATAGCAACGAGATCGGAAGTGGGGTATAACAAGAGTTAACTCTGTTGGTCGATGCATGTTTCCAAAGCCTTTTATTAATGTTGTCGTAAACTTGAATGCATTGGATGTCAGTTGTAACTACCATGTCGATGGGAAGCTCTTTGAATCAATATATCAGTTCATGGAACTGGTTTTGTAAATGGGAGTTCCCACCCAAGACTATCACATTCTGTTGAAATAAATTACAAAAAGACTTAGACTTTGTGAACAATAATTTCCAACAAGGTAGATTCACCTGGTTGCGAAAAGTAGTTCTATTCTATGTGAGTAAATGTTTGTGTAACTGTGTTTAACTTTCCAATAATATGGTTGACAGTTAACGTGGATGAGTAAGAACTCAGTATGAAGTTCGGTGACAATAAAAGTCTTTAAACTGTTTTTTTAATTGCACTTGGCAGTCCCCTAATCATTAGATAAACATTTAGTAGCACTTTATTCCTACTGTTTATTATTTCCTCATTATGTCTTACACTGATGTGATACAGCGGTGAATATCATTTAGCACAGCCATACATAATCACTGCGTATGATCGCGACGAAACATAATACTATCAAATACTACATTCACACCTATACCATATTTGATAGTGTTCTGCAAATGAAATCTCAAGATAGCTTAATGCCCTGAAATCTAGATTTAAACACAAATCCAAATGATCCATGATTCGTGAGTAATTCAGGGCGAAAACTCCAAAATTATCAACCACGAATTTCTGTTTACGGAGCTGACTACACGATTTAATCAGGAAAGTTTAACTCATTACATCCATTTAGTGTCATTAGAATTTTCAATGTACATATTCTAAAGAACATCCATTAAGTGAATGACTCATGCGATCACTGTGCTTTGATAAAGACTCGTGACATGGCATCAGTGACATTGGCGGTGTCTCCAGTGTGTTATCTTATTGATTTAATTGATAAAGTAATCTTATTCTCTTAGACCATTTAACAAACACTTGTGTCTATTTCTAGACCCTAAGTGTCGCGTGGGCATTCTCTTATTGTGTTTTTCTAGGTTA
Organism: Gibbula magus; assembly: GCA_936450465.1. Lineage (NCBI taxonomy): Eukaryota > Metazoa > Mollusca > Gastropoda > Trochida > Trochidae > Gibbula > Gibbula magus. The sequence continues at coordinate 31,589,651 of OW388300.1, forward strand.
AGTAGCATTAGGTGAATAATATTTATTCCACTGTTGTTAAATGAGCACATCATTTTATTTTTCCGTTTATCAACTCTCTCATTACTGATTTTGTGTTTCAGTAAGTTTATTTTTGACAGTCACTGGCATGGTAGACAAGACATCAGGTTAAGCGTAATATAAGGGTCTTCTGTAGTCGAGAATGAACATATTAAATTGAAATGTGGTTTAAACAATATTTATTTCAAAAATAAGTGAAAGGGATTGGTAAACAGGCTTGCAGCCTATCTTAATACCTCTCCCAATTGAAATGTGGATTGTTAAGATTAAAGAATAATGAAGGGAGATGGCGAAATATAAATGTAAGGTAACGTAACTGTCCATTATGCAATTTAGGAAAGAAGACGAGTATCACTTTCTATTTGTTTGCAATGTTTACAAATCTATTGTAACATGATTTCGGTGTATCCTTGATTCTGATTGGTTCATTTGCCTATGTTGAATGACAATGAATACCCGCAAATTACTTGGGGCGAATCACCGCGAACATATACATCATGTTCACAAGATTCGGCCCGACTCAAAATTTAATTTTTCTTTTTCTCTTAATATGTGCCCTTTACCCAAATTTGACAGGTAGCATTGCCATTTTCTAACTTGTGTATAGCAGTATAGGTAACAAATAACTCTCAAAATTAATTAGTTTCAAGTAACTAAAATGTTTTCAACTAGTAACTTCTTCCATGCGGTTGTGTTTACCGAATGCCGTTGCCATGGCATGACGTCATAGGGATCAACCGTTTTGACGTCACAATGCTAGCGTCATTGTCACAATGAGTTAGGGCAAGTTTAAGATTTTTGTTCCTAGATACTTTACTGTGTTGATGTCGTAGATAAATGTTTATCGCCATCTAAAAGGATACGTCAATATTGTGAAGTGAACATAGTTGAGTGTAACTGTATGAGCTTATGTTTAAATTTATGCTAATGTACATATTACGCCGAGTATGTTCATTTGTTTTGACCTGACCACACCTCCTACAAAAATGGAACAGTCGCAAAGTCCTTTTCACTCGGAGATAGGTACGCAAAAAAGAGAGTTCGTTTCAAAACGCCTGATAACTAACGGTCATGTTACAATATCGATAAATAGTTGCGTTTGTAAAATATCCGGGATCCATTGCTATTCAACACCCGCAAATTTCAGCGTTTAAAACCTCCGGCTAACGCCGTCGGTTTTAAACTAAATTTGCGGGTGTTGAATAGCAATGAATCCCGGAAATTTTACAAACGCAACTATTTATCTTATAATTAGATTGAAATATTTACCACCGGTATATTGTCAGCAACCTAGCAAACACAAAATGAAATGTCTATTAACTAGTAATAATAAAATAATCTTGATAAATTTTTGTAAATATGTATACCATGCCTATGAACAAAGAGAATCAATTTATTTGTCATTACACTAAGGTATTATAGTATCCATCACGTACCATATCATTGTATCTATGCATTTTACCCAAATTGAATTATACATTGAAAATCTGTGTGATTCAGTATATATTTTGTATACGGGCCTGTGGCCTATAGACAAATAAACATCACTTCACCTCACTTCAATAAGTAGGATAGTAACCCAGGCAAAATACTAAGTAGTTTGTTATGATAATGTAGTGTTCCTTGAATAATATTAAATAACTAAGTGTAGTTGTATTCTGACCATAAATGTTAATTTAGGGTAACTAGGATTTGAACTCTACCTTCAACGAAAGGACTTTAAACTATCTATTAGATTCACATACGATTCACAGAGGATTCACAGTTAGCTCCATTACCTTCCCATTTTCCGTTTGGCAACTGACGTTCTGGTCTTTCCTCCAGTGTTTACAACTGTTCATGTGGAAGATTCTATGACTTTCTTGAGGCAGTTAAGTTATAAATTGTGTGGTTGATATAATTTACTTTCATTGATTACTTTGGATTCTAATTTTGGACACAATTCTATTGGCTTTTATCTTTGGCCATATGAATTGTCATCTCTGGTGATTGTATAAGACATGTGTATGTTTTAAGCCTATGTGCGACCCTTTCTTACTTTGATTGTATTGTAAATCTGACTAAGTGTGTGTCATCATTATTTACAATTTCAATATTATAAAACTTGTTTGTTTTCATTTCCTGGTTTCGACTGGGAACTTCATTACTTTATTTGCTAATCATAACAAGTTAATCACAACAAATCCTAAATATATCCTTGCAATAATGTTCATCACCATCGATTTGAAAAGTGTTGTCTAGTTGTAAGATGTATTCAGTAGACAATGTGGCTCAGGATCAGGATCCATTTATTTCAGGCTGACGGGAACATTGTATGTTAATAGTTTGTCCCTGAAATGAGACAATATTTGGAAACAGAAGTTTTTTTTATAAATCATTTTTTTTAAATCAGAGAGAGTCGACTAATTGAACAATGAAGATTTATCTTTGAATAAATCCCTAATCACTCCCTTTATGTTGACATTTTTATATGCTATTCAAATACTTGGTCATAAATTAACGGTACACAAGACTAGTGTTTTACTGTCAAATGCGAGCTGTATTGATCTCAACCTTACGTTTTCAAGTTCTGTTCTGTAATAACAATTGTAGGTTGCATTTCCATGCAAAAGGAAATCGAAAAAAAGGATGATAAAATTCCGAAGAAGTTGAAAACCTAAAAAGACCCATCTTTGCATGATGATTGTTCTCCTTGGCAAGTTTTATAAGCTAGGCCTTACGGATTTTTAGTTCTGGTCCGGACATTTCTACAGCCCTGTTCCACTTGTGGAGGGGATAGTAATGTCCTCACCACATACATAGGTCAAGTAAACAAATGTAAGATCTAGAGTTACATCACAAAATATATGTGTTACATGTAGCCGTCTTGCAAGCTAGTTTCAAAATCCAGTAACTTCTCAACACAATTGATTTGTTTATAAAAGGTTTTGACCAGCAATTACTCAACAAAAAATGGGGAAGATAACTCCTAAAACATATGTTACTTTATATAGTCATATGTTACCGCCGTTTCAGTATATATCCCTGATGAATAAATTCAATTGACGATATACCATTATAGCTTTACCATAGAATCTGATCAACATGATGCTTTGTGATTCGTTTTCTACTTTACATGTTTATGTATACGACATTCCATCAATTGTATTTCGAAGTAAACATATTCAAAGTAAAACAACAACAATAATTCCATAGACACACAGTTTACACATTTTCTTGTTCATATGTTGATAATGTGCCCTTATCAAAGGGAGACACAGTGATATATCATTCTGCTTTGTTTGTGATTTAATCTAGTGTTTTCTGCAATGAGAACCACAGGATCAATCAACTCAATACTTTTGGTTCGTTTGTTATTATACTTGCCCGAGGGTTGAAATCTTTGTTTGCTTTGGTGGTTGTTCTGACAAAACCATGTGTTCCATGTCTGTACTGTCAGAATTTTTTTTAGGATCGAAGACACTTGATGGATAGGTTTTGCAAGTTTGTCTTGTACTTTGTCAAGTAATCAATAAATGACTTCAGCATACAATATCCAAAACAAGTGTAGGGAAGACTATGACTTAATGATTGGTTCGCGTAGATGGGCAATTTATATATATATATATATATCACATCTCGGATTTTTATCAGGATACTCGTACTTAATTTTCTAGAAAATAAGTTTAATGATATTCAGTTGTTTCTTTTCAAGGTATTATGTTGAATTACCGAGAATGATGAATGTTGAAGATAGAAGGTGAATTTTAAACATATAAGATGTTGACTAAAAGTTAAGCATGGCAAAAATAAGCTTCCATATTCCTCATTCAGATTCGTTTAAACACTACCCTATTAAGGTGGATTTATGCCGAAAAACAGAGGAAATGTCTCTTTCTCTAACGATTCAAATAGTACACACATTTAATAGTTGATGTAACAATTTTCTTAATTTTGTATATTTTTAATCCAGTTTTATTTTGGGAACTTTCGCAAATACGTGTTCATCACTATAAATTTCGAATGGGTGTCAAACTCTAAAACACTGTTCGACCTCTTAAAAGCCATCACTCTTGAAATTCATTCATTAATGAATTGTCCAAAGTTCCATCTTTACCTATGTTACTGAGTTTTACGAACTTTTATAAATGCATTTACATCACTGCTGATTTGGTAAGAGTGAAGTCCAGCTCTGAAAATAGCCAAGGAAAATGAGGTTAGTAAAGATTGGTGTCTAAATCAACACACATTCAGGATCTATTCACTCGCAGATTGACATCAGCCATTGATTGCTGTACAGGAATAGGTCTTACCTACATTATAGGTCTAACTCTAAGCATTTAAAATATTTGCATTAATCCTTGCACATGCAGGACCTGTTAATATGTGTTATTAGTGCATTTTATCAGCAATGATAACAGTCGAATTTTAGAGCGGTGCAATATACCTTTGTTCAAAACATTCTGAAATTATTTACAATCTTACATTAAGTTAATTCGTATTTGCAATTTTTAAAAAATGCCAAAGAACCTTCGTATATTGTATATTGTTAATTCCCTTTTCATTGTTTTTGTTGATAATGGTTGAAATTTCAGCTTATGTCCTCTTTTCAATTATCTATTAATTACAGGATATTCAAAATATTTTTTTAAAAATACCGGATAAAACAATTTGCATTTGACGAATTTCAATATTCATGCTTCATGATAGTCAAAAGTGTTTCTCCAACTTGCATAAAATAGCTAAGCACGAAAGATAAAATGTTCTACCCAACACTTAAACAGAGTTACCTTTAGTGAATGGCTAATGCTTTCCAGGTAGTTTAGACAAACTCTTGAAATTAAATCAGGGGGAATGGTGACTTAACCAACACCAACAATGTATTTTCTCACATAGTGACTAAAGCCTCTAAGGAGTGAAACGGAGTCTGCAGTCATAAATCAGAACTTCATTTGATATAAACTTCGTGGATAGCTTTGCTGTCATTCATCGCCTCTGCACCTTCTAAAAAATCCATATATTGAGAAAAGTGAAACTAAATTGCAGAACCTGTTGTTCAACATGCTACATGGAGATCAGATCAGATCAGACATGTGAATCAATCAGTATTGATTGAGAAAGGGTGTAGTCGTCTTCTTATTAAACCCACAGACAATGAAGTCAGAGGAGAGAGTGTCTCGGTCAACACACAGCCAGGATCTATTTTTTCTCAGTGGCTGCAAACTCTGATTACTCGAGTTGCCTTTTTGGAGGTGCTTGGACATCTCACAAGTAAAATACATTTAGAATTACAGATTTGACCCTTAAAGGCGCTGTAGCACGTTTTTTGCAAATTTTATTTTTTCAAATTTCTCATTTATAATGATAGTTTATGTCATTGAAAATTGAATTAAGAGATTTAGATATGTTTTCCCTTTTGACATGATAAAATGGTTCCATAGTGAACTTGAAAATGACATCTTCATGTCTACATTTATAAAAATGCTTCAGTCAAAACTAGAATTTACAATGTATATCTCAATCCTGACGACAGGTATGACTAGCCCTGATTGAAAAATCTCTCGATTCCAACACATACCCTCTACTGCTTACACATATTACACTGAGGTATCCTCAACGGGTGGGTACGAATAGTAACGCTGCTAAGTAAAATATCACTTACATAATAATACAAGAACTAAACCTGACTCATTTTTCCTATTTAATAATTGTGAGTTTAAAAGCGAAATACACTCACTCACTCACTCCAGTTTTTTTTAAACTTCCGGAATTAATGAACTCCCTGAATCAAAACTCTTTCTTTGAATGAATCTAAATCACCAGTAATTCTAGAAAGGTATCTTAAATGATACGCTGAAGACAGTGTTTAAGGGATCATAATGAAACTCATTCTAAAGTGTTGGTACACTTATGCTCTTATTAAATCCGTGTTTGCTTTACTTATAGACTCCACGCTATTTCATTCAGTTGTTTAGTTGTAATATCAGAAATATAAACTAATAATTCAAATCCCGTTAAAAATGCACAAGTACAAGTAACACAAACTAGAAAAGTACGAGGATTAAAGGCGCTGTAGCACGTTTTTTTTCAAATTTTATTTTTTCAAATTTGCCATTTATAATGATAGTTTATGACATTTATATTTACTTTAGATGGTAAAACATCTTATTACACAAACCAATTATCCGCAGTGGTGATAACGGTGTTGCGTATAAAGCAAAAATTGCATTGCGGCGATTTTATTGTGAACACATTTTATTATTTCGAATGACAAAAATAATTTCCCATGGCTTTACGGAACCATATACACTCATTTGTAGCTTGGTTTTCCTAAGAGAGAAGGTTGTTTTACTATTTTTGACATTATTTTTCAAATACATTTCATCGACTTATTTGAGCGAAAAAACGTGCTACAGCCCCCTTTAAGACCAAACCATCCATATTGGTAATACGTAAAAAGTTGGCGTTTGGTGAAGCTAAGACCGATGTTAGACTTATTCCTGTACAACAATCGATGGCTGAGGTCAATAGGAGTGTAAATATGTCCTGAATGTGTGTTGATTTAGAGTTCTGCTTACTTGGTTTTCTTTGGTTATTATGGAACAATTCAACCTTTCGAAATAAATAATATTGACAATGTATTTGCGAAAAGAATTTTACCCTCGGTTTAGATGAAACGTTGGACAATTGATTTATGAAAAGAATGTGATTTTTAAGAGGTAGAACAGTTCTCGTTGTACAGTTCTCGTTGTACAGTTCTCGTTGTAGAACATCTTTGATAACGTTCCAGGTATGAGTTTTCATAATTCTCAATTCATACTCTTGATTCATCAAATCATTGTGGTTTCATGTACATTCCAATGTAGTTTCATGTACTTAATGGTACCAAAGCATTGTGACGTCAGTTACTTCTTGTTGTTCTGGTTTCATGGACATCCTAGTGTATGATCGTTATGTTTCATGTACTTCTTGACGCCAAAGCGTTGTTGTATTGTACTTCTCGCTGTGTTTTATTGTACTTCTCGATGTTAAATTATTGTGGTTTCATGGACTTTCTAATGTCAACTTGATTGGTTCAAATCATTGTGGAATAAGTGATTGTCATGTAAAACATAGTTTTAAAACAACTAGCAAAATAACATTCTCCACTCCACAGATTTAGCTAGGTCTGACCACGCCCTGTCTGTCAGAATTAGATTTAGGATTGGGGCGTGTTATTACGTATGTCTGATCTTGTTTAATAGGAAGAAAAGTCAATAGGTAGAGTCAATACTGAGTCTAGCGAAGAAACAGTCTTCAGGTTAATGTAACCTAGCAAGCAATATAACTTTTTCGGTGATATTTGGACCAGAAATTTGACAACGTTTGTATTCGTTATTAAAAGAAGTTCGATAAAAACGAATAAAGTTATGTATACAAACTATGAAGACATGTATCGAGTAAATGATGGAATGTCATTTCATATCTGCAGTTTAGTAAAATTATATTTTTACACTTTCAAAAAAACCCCACCATCTTACCTCAACATAATTGAAGGAACATTCTCTTAGAAATTATTCCTATCCCTTTCTGACAGCCCAGAACATTGTGAATTGTTCATATAGCTGTAGGTTATATAATGAATATGGTTAAAGGTCAATAGTTTCCTCCTTGGGTAATTATTCATTTCAGCGGGTTTTCACTAAACTATGATATGAGCAGTGATGAAAATGTATTTATTGAAAATCATTGTGCTTTTGTGTACTTCCTCGTGTCAAATAATAATGGTTTCATGTACTTCTTGATGTCAAAGTACTTTTGTTTCATGTACTTCTTGATGTCAAAGTACTTTTGTTTCGTGTACTTCCTGATGTCAAAGTACTTTTGTTTCGTGTACTTCCTGATGTCAAAGTACTTTTGTTTCATGTACTTCCTGATGTCAAAGTACTTTTGTTTCGTGTACTTCCTGATGTCAAAGTACTTTTGTTTCGTGTATTTCTTGATGTCAAGGCATTATGAGTCATGAACTTGATTTAGTTAAATAATTGTGCAAAATGTCAAAATGTCGTCCCACAAAACATTTCATATAAAAGCAAAGGTCAAAGCAACTTACAAAGTAACATTCAATCATTCCACAGATATAGATAGGTCTGACCCCATCCCGCCTGATTTTATTGGGATTCTCGCGTGTTATTACGTATGTCTGATCTTATTTAAAAGGAAGGAACGTCAATAGGAAGAGTTAATACGGTGCCTAGTGAAGAAACAGTCTTGGGGTTAATGTGACACAGTAAATCAATATCACTTTCTATTTTTTATACATTTAACTAGAACTGGAATAGTTGGACCAGTAAAAATGCACGAAAATGTCTATACAATTTATGAAGACATGTTTCGGGTAATTCATTGAATATCATTTATTTTATTTCATTTTAGCTCAATGTCATTAATATATAAGTAAACACACCATCTCATTTCAAAATTACTTTGGGAATCGACCCCAGTAATTATGGTAAGGTAAAACGTTCCTACCCATTTCTGAACAACGGGGATTGTGAATGGTTCATATAGCTGTTGGATATACAATTAAGATTGTTAAACATCACTGTATTAAGATATGAATAAGCGACGTAAAATACAATAAAATGCACAAAGCTTTGGTTTGACAGAACAAAACATTTTACTTAAATTTATACACTTTTAGAGACTTATTTTGATGATTTTGCCAGAAAACTCTAGAAGCTATTATGTTGTTCGTAGAATTTCAATTTACTCATATTTTGATACTGAACATACTATTGCTGAAATCAACGTTTACTTAAGATGAAAAATTTGTTCATGATCAAACATTTGTTCATGACTATACAGATACTATACGATAAAAGTGCATACTACCAATACTCGTGGTATAAATGTAGGCTCACATTAAGAAGTTGTTTTGCCGTGGTCTTACTTCTCTAGTGTATTCCACTTCAAAATATCCTTCATAAAAATTACCTGTTACAAGAGAATAATAAAAACATAAGGAATATGCTCTAACTGGCGTGTGTGAATAAGTATTATATATTCATTCAATTCAGTTTTAACAGGGGACATATTACTTTAGAATCTTTTGAAAGTATTTGTACGAATGTGATACGTATCTGCCACAGTACCCTCTTGATCATCAAATATGCGCCAGGACGCACAAATTACACGTTCAGGGTTTAATTTATTATTATCAAGTGAATGAGTGAGTTGGGGTTTAACTCAGCTTTCAAGGGTATTTCACTTATATCGCGGCTGCTAATATTATGGCAGGGAGAAAGCCCGCAACGCCATGTGGCTATGCATTACGGTGAAACCTGCCAGCATCGGCTGGAACTAGCGAACCATGGGTGATACTACCCTGAAATTCAGTGTAGCATTGCACCCAAACCGTACTGCGTGTAGAACAGTTCTCTACTGCAGACAAAGTTGCCGTGCCCCTGGCGGGATTCGAACCCCGGACCTCTTGATCCGAAGCCGAACGCGCTAACCACTGCGCTATCCCGCCCCTTATTATTATCAAATTGAGACTTTTATAAACTACTTTTCATAAAGAACTATTAGTTTTTGTAGATCAGTTGTGTGATGTGTGACGGTCAGTTTGTAATTTTCAAATGGAATATGTTAATAACAGATTATCCTCTAGAAATGTCTCCATTTGAACAAATCTACATCTGCCTATTATCTATGATAGACAATATTAAATTGATTGTTTTCTGTTGAATTCAAATCTCACAGGGTCATCCTAAGCATCAATGTTGAATTAACTAGGTCAATACAAGACAACAAAGACTTCATATTTGAGCAGCATTGGAGACCAATGGAGAACGATGTGCTTCAGAAGTCATAAATATGTATTTTAGTAGATAGTTTGATGTGAAAGATACAATTTTATTTAAACTATCTCAGTTTATATGTTCTTACCAAGTATGTAAAAAGGCGAATGACTTCAAGACCTGAATCTATCTAAAGCACTTGTAAACAAGAACTTTGATCTGAATAAAAGATATAAAAAATAGGTCATAACTTTGATTTCAAAACACATTTAGTCTGTGTCTGCCAAAATGAAGATGGCATTTCCTATACCTCTACTTTAGAACAATGTTTTGACAAAATATGGAACTGTCATTAAATAAGATGTTAGTGAGGTAAAACTATTATTTCCAAGTATTTCAAATACGTCCAAATCAACATATCAAACGGCCTAAATACTATATATTGCAAGTGACCAGGTACTCATTTAAGAAAGGATTTCCACTTGATTATCTTTGAGTAGTAAATACACAAGAAAAGGTAAGTAAGTATTAGTAATTAGTTCCTGCTTTAGTTTGAAAACGAAAACTTACTTAAGAACTAGATTTAAAGTCATTTTCAGTATATGTCCATATATAGGCCATACAGTAAGAGTTGTGTGAATATAATGCGGGCCAAATTCTGCTAAATAATAATAACTCGTTATTGTCCGTAATACAGTGTACATGGGAAATTTGTTGTGTGCAAATAGCACCCGGCAGCCACAGTGCAGCGCCAGTTAAAGCGTTGTTCTGTCCTTATAATGCTGAGTGTCAAGCAAGGCAGCAACAACTCCCATCTTTTAACAACTTTTGGTATGACGCGACCGGGAAGCGAACCCCGGTCTTCCGGGTATGAGCAGACACTCTTCCAACTGAGTTACACGAGAATACACGAGGATAGCATTAATAAAGACTAGATTCCACTGTAAAATAGATGAACGGACATGTTTAATATACCACACTGCTCTATACATATTTCAACATATTGATATTTACAAAATCTCAAAAGAAATCAATCAAAGTCGATTCTCCCTAAGCTTTAATATTTGTCAGTGTAGAAATAGACACAAACACGTCCAATCTGACTGACTGACTGAATTCAACTTTTCCCAGACTGGGCGATCAATCAACGAAAGTCATCATAAGAAGAACGTCATACAGAAAAGCATGTTCATTTTCAATTGTCTGTTTTTTTATGAATTTTGTTGGGCATATTTCAAATATCTTCAATGATACAATGTCGATGTGCTAAGGTGGAACAATAATTGAGCAGAATTCATACACATTTGTTCCCAAAGTTTATCATGTTTGTCAAAGTGGTTTTTTAATCTGTAAAGTTAAATATCTAAATAGTTTTAAAGTCGTTTAAATGCGTCAAATTACATTTCAATTCATATATACACTGATACTGATTGGGGTTATTTTACATTGTTGGGAGGGAACTTGCTTAATGCATAGTTGTGACTTGGTTAACGTTTTACACTTGTGGATGCAGTGTCACAATGTTAGACATGGGATCGTCTTTGCTCATTTAAAAGAAACTAGTAATAATGAAATGTCAACCAGATGTTGATGTTGATTTTAAATTTGATTAATTGTTGATGACGCTGTACTCTAGTCGGACTGACCAACCGGTGATATGATTCTGATGACGTCATAGCTTAAGGAGAAGTTTGATTAAAGCATCCAAAATGGTATACATCATGAGGTATATTGTTGGTTATTTGGCACTTCTTTCACCTCTGGTTTCAAACTGGATTTTGAATTTTGAAAAACAAAGACAAAATATCTGAAACTCGTTTTTCTTTTGAAAGTAATTATTTTCTAATTAAAAATTGGAACAGGTTCGGTTAATTTGGTTGATACCATTTAGGGTTGTTTCAACATTTCCCTCCTGGAATAGAACATGTCTTTTTAAAAACAGTATATATGTTGTATTGTACAGTAAAACGACAATGATAATTCATTACTAACAATTATATTGTACAACAAATGCTAAAATTTGAGAATGGTCAAAAACGTTTAGATCGTTTTTGCATATAACCAATATATGTATTACCAAATGTATTCTTTTTTATCCTTAGAGTTATGTAGTTTACACTTAGATACAGTAGGTGGTTACTTATTTGTTTGTATGAGTATGGTCTTGTTTGAGACATGAAAGTTGTCCTTTCAGCCTCAATACATCAAAAGGTTTATTAGGTAGGAAAAACTTTTTTTAAAATGTTAATCTGAATCAGTGTGCGGAGAAGAATCCAATAACGAGATATGTAATTATTATATACATTTATTATGTTACTTACCTACATGTATGTCTAATCATTATAACCACACCCTGAACATTAACGATTTTTGTTAAAAAGACAAAGCAAAAAGACTAAATATTAGCATATAAATAAAAAGAATGAACGTTTGATGGGTTTGACTGGATCAATCTTGTTTAATACAATAAAACAATTTATCAGTGTATATGGTCATACTTATATTTATCAATTGTATAAGTACACATACATGTATTTATACTGAACAAATCAGTATCAATTAACATTGTTCCCTTGAAGTATGTAGATCACTCGTTGTTAATCATAACCTTACTTCACGTAAGGAACATTCCACATATATATATATATAACTTCTATTATATATAAATCGCATATATAACCCATTTACTTCTTTATATACTCATGTGTATATATGCTGATTGTAGAAATAGAGAAACACCCTATTGTGACAAGTGTATATTGTTGCAGATGGTAGGTTTTGAATACTTTCCATACCAAAATAAGTGCGTTCACCATAGTTTTTAACAAATTTTACAGATTGTTCTTAATGATGCAGTTGATTATGTTAATATTAATACTAACATTTCAAGGTTTCACTATTCCTAGATTGTTTAAACAATCTGCAATCGAAGAATAATCACAATTCTGACCAGTCATTTCCTGTCTACCTTAGTTCATATGGAATTAATACGCTACATTGTTGAGAGTTGGAGGGTTTTCTAGATTTAAAGACCTTTAACTCGTTTATCTATCTTATCAACCGATGATAGAGGCCGATTCCTAGAATATGAGGAACGTTTAACTCGTTTCTATATCTTGATACTTGATTTAGTCGATTCATAGATTTTGAAGGGTTTAAATATTTAATCTACCAACTATATTACGTTTTAAAATAGTTTCTAAATCTGATCCGTCGATTTTAGGGATCGAATCCTAGAATGTGAAGCGCTTTTAACTTGTGTCTTATATGGGTCGATTCCTAGATTTTGAGGAGCTTTTTACGCATTTTTACCAACTAAAGAGGTCGATTCCTAAAATTGAAACCCACAGGCACATTTACGAGTGCATGAGATTTACACATTCAAGTACAAAGGTTATTTTATTTCACAGAGTTCAGTTCTGAGGAGGACGATATACTCTTACTTGACTTTCCTCGGAAACGGTCATAAATCAAAATTCAAATAATATGAATCCCCAAAAGGCACATTTACACATGAACAGTGATTAGTATTTATATATTCATTGTTATTTGTATCATGATCATTATTATGTTATTATTTAGACAGGTTTCTCAAACATTCATTAAAACCGTATGACCTACATCTGCTATCTTCCAAACTCTATGAAAGATATTTGAAATTTCATCACTTCATCAATTGAAAAAAGATAACCTTTGCATAGGTTAGATCTCTGGCGTGGGATGTAGGGTCCATCAATTTATGTCGACCATAATGAACAGCAAACCCATTTGAAATCAGGTTTCAGGATGTAAATATAACACTTGTATTATAAGTTGTAGTAGCGTGGTTTCATCAAGAGTGATGTGTTTCTGACATTTCACTTTATATGCAGTTTGGAGTCGGTAAATATAATCGCCTTGCCATTCTCTAGTATGAAACTGTATCAAATAATTGTAACAAGATATTGCTGAAAACCACTTCAACACCCACTGGACTTAGCCCCTTTACCTTAATAAAAGTAAACCCACATTATTGAAACCAGACAATTTTAGCATTACAGTTGCATCTTGTATAATACTCTTGATGTCATATCGAAATATAATATAATATAATATAATATAATATAATATAATATAATATAATATAATATAATATAATATAATATAATATAATATAATATAATATAATATAATATAATACAGATGAGTTTTAAAGGTGCGTCCATTTCATAAACATTTATTTGGCTTTAATACATGCCAACATACGATATGTGCTGATATCAGTTCAAATAATTTCACTCAACTTGCATATTCATCCCCAAATGTCAAATATATAATAATTACTAGTTCCCAATTAAAATCGATCAACATCATTATACTTGAGCAGAAACCGAAACTAAACGTTCCATTTACATGCACAGTAGTTATAAGACCTATTAAACATTATCAACTTAAAGTTTTCCTTGAGTCTGTTGTTAATAAGTTTCCAAAATAACGTTTGACTGATTGACGCGCGCCAAACGCGGTGCATTGTCCTTTTTTCGATCAGATGTCGACACTTTTAACTTTATATCTTCGTTATACTAAGTCGACTAAGATCAAAATGGCAATTTGTGGCAATAGTCAGTACTTCTCGATAGAATAACACAATATATAATGTTTAGCACATGTGACCCAAAACAACACAATGGATGGTTTTCTTGAATTCTTGTACTAACTGTGATTCTTTAAAACTGAATAGCAGTGAATTTAAGCACTTTTGGGGTAGCATAATGTAGTTCCTCTCTCTTTACCTGTGTCGGCCCTTTGAATATTTAGAGGATCAAGACCATATATACTGTTTATGCTTGTTTTGTATGCATGTATATTTATCGTGCCTACTTGCCTATAAATATGATAAACAAACATGTTGTTCATACTTAAAAACAAAATAATCTTAACCTAGAAAATCGTAGAAGATATCTTCGTCTTTACGATTTTACTACGTAATTTGTCTTTTTTAAGCCGATGTCTCATATCTAGCCCTTCCAGTTTACATTGACAGCGAGTTCAACTGTAAAAGGTCTTGATATCTTTATGATGTAATGGCTGTATTATCGCAGTAAGGCCATTTCATACATATTTGTGCTACGAGAAATGGTTTCTCAGAAACTAGATAGATTTTAAGGCATTTTTTAAAATGCCTAGACATTTATGTCAGTATGTTAATTGACAGAGTGAAATAGTCCAAAATGTAGGAGGTGTTACTATACTGACTTCATAATTACTGTTTTACATACACGTAAATTTAGTAGTTAAGTTATTTGTATCTGCGTCTGCAAGATAAAAAAACTCGATGTTAAAGGGGCATAATCATGTTGGTTAGGTCACATACATGTCCAATGCTATATTTGTGTTATTCAATGGAGACTTATAAACTTTAACCGAAAATAAACCGGTTTAATGAAATACAACCAAAGTCATGATCATGATCGAAAACCGGACAATGGACTCGCTGCAGCCATAAAGTCAAACGTAATATATGAAACTTTGATAAAGTAGATATGAATACAGAATTGCTTCTTTAGTGTTTAATAGGTATTATAATGAGTGCATACATGAGATAGAGCCATAATTGTCGGCTACAACACATGCATGAGACCGTTCCTTGGTTGTCATTGAAACATATACTTATTTGATGTATTAAGCATTTGGGGCGAATATTAAAGTCGATAAAGGGGATATTACCTAAACCAGTAATTTGGTGCATTTTGGTAACAAATGAAAATTCCTGCAAAACTGACCATGCATAAAATGATCCAAATATAAAATCAATACACGATCTTAATGAGAGTAAGTCTTGATCAACTTTTAAAGGGGAAGTAGCACGTTTTTTGAAAATTTTATTTTTTCAAATTTCCCATTTATAATGGTAGTTTATGTCATTTATATTTACTTTAGAAGGCAAAACATCTTTTTACACAAACACATTTTCCGTAGATGCAATAACGATGTTGCGTAAATAGAGAAAATTGTATGGCGGCTATTTTATTGTGAACACATTCTATTATTTCGAATCATAAAAACGATTTTTTAACTTGATATCCCGAAGAGGGAAAGGTGTTCTACTATTTGTGACAATATTTTTCAAATACATTTCATCAACTTATTTGAGCCAAAAAATGTGCTACTGCTCCTCTAAACTGTCCGTTACAAGTGGATACATATGTCACAGCTTCATGAGCAACTGATAACACACAAATAGAGAACCAGAGGTTGTATTCGAATTCTTCCTCACCTTTCTTCTCACATCTCCATAGATATTTGATGATGTCTGGAAAAAAATATAATTTTGAACCGATCAATCTGGTTATAACTTCAGGGTTCCTTCTTCGAGACAGGCAATTATCATTATATTGATACTTGCAATTGGTCTTTTGATCAGAAGGGAAACGTAACCATCAACCCTCGTTAAGTATCCGCCCCTTCCTGTCTGATAGCTAAGATAGCTAAGATAGCTAAGATAGCTAGATAACAAGCTTAAGAGCCATCAGGAGAGATATCCCCCCGGCCCCACATCAGTTGAACTATCAGTTTTAGCAGTATATAATTAAAACTATATGGTGTCTTTGCACGTAAAAACAGATGTCTATGTTACTTATTACATTACTAAAAGGCAAATCTACAAAATATTGTCATGGAAACAGAAAACAAAAATTAAAGTTCAAACCCCCAAAAGGGACATGATATGAGGAAGTAGTATACAAAATGTGGTGAGGATTGGTCAATCAGTTTTAATAATCCGCTCCGGAAAGAAACTATACCCTTCCAATATACAAAGTAAAAAATGTTTTCATTGAAACATACACACATATTTCTAAAAAGTTCAAACTCCACACAGGCACATCTACATGAAGTTGTAAACCAAATTAAGTGAAGTAGTTTTCGAGTAATGCTGTGATCACGGACAGACGGACGGTCACACAGGCGGACCCAACGACTATATCCCTCCGCATTATATGCCGGGGTACACAAATGTATCTCATTTACAAATCTTTCGTCTATGATTGGATGAAGGAATTATTTTCTCACCGACGAAGTGAGCAATTAAAGGTTAATCATGGTTGATATCTATGCACATTTTTCGGTATCCATTGTTGATTCACGTCTTAAGTCAAAAGTGTAAAAAAAAAAATACGAGCTATACTTTCAGAAAGAACATTTTTCAAAATGGCAGGATGGAACATATTCAATACATACAATATATAAAGCCTGTGGTAACGTAACTTATACTGGGTTAAACGTTGCTCTACTAAACTGAGGTGCAAAAGAAAGTATATCACTCAGTTGTTTTCCATTAATTCAATATTTTAAAGAAATTAGATGCATTTGGTTATGGCACGACACAAAAACACCTTTCAGCAGTAGTTTGAATGACTTAATTAGTGACTGTTTTATTTTTTAACTTAAATATCCTTATTTAAAGTAGACGGGGTAAAGAATTTTTAAATTTAAAACAAAAGAAAAAACTGCGTAGCGGTATTCTTTGACTGATTTAATGTTTTGGACTAATTTGCCAAACTAGTCGGTTTGTTAATACGACGTCGAAAACTCGAGATATGTGACTTTGAAAATTATACATATGATTAATACAACTGAGTGATATACTTTCTTTTGCACCTCAGTTTAGTTTCCATGTAAAAGTTGTTGATATTTCATTCGAAAACCAATTTGATGCTAATATAATGTCCTTATTTTAAACACCTCATATCGGTTCATCTATGTTATTCCAAGCGAGGCCATACCCCACAAGATGTGATTAGTGTTTATCGTAGACAGCAGTGTTACAAGAAATGAAACACAAGCAACCACTGTGTTGACGTTCTAACATTCAATAAGAGACAATACAAATTCATGGTCAATCCGTGTTTACGATGATTACAACATTGGAATTGGTTCCTTACTTACAGAACGTTTCACTCTCTCCAAATTGGAGTTCTTTGTCAGCAAATGTGGTTGATGGGTTCATGTTAGTCAGCGATTTTGTTACAGCAATGATCAGGTTGCATATAATTGTGTGCAGGGAAATACCATTGTTGCCGCCAATCATTAGTGATCAATGTACTAGTGATTGCTGGAAATAGATACAAGAACATTGAACAGATGGGATTATGAGATGTTTTAAAGCAACAATGACTGGAATACTATTGAAATATATGCAAAGCTTATTCTGAAGGTACTATTGGGAAGTAGCTGATTATTGATTTGATTAAATATCCAAGGAAATATCCTGTTTTTATAACATTACAAGAATGTTACATCGAAAGTGTCATATATAAATCAGCTGATACGTTCATTTCCCAGGTACTCTTGGTAAACGAGTAGGGAGTTACGGACATTTACAAGACATTTTCATATAAGACATTTTTCAGCAGATACGAATCTAAGTGTGTGAAAGGCAATCTAAAGGGTACCCACATAGATAGTTAAACGAGATGGTGTTGATAAGCCTTATCAATACCAGACACTATTTGCACGTCTCTTATCTTAATGCTATCTCAAAGTGACAACGCTTGGCATCCCGACATAGACTGAATCTCATCTAGCTTATAGAGATATGTCATTCACACAGTTTCTGTAACTCCCTGACGTTCTGCCTTTGATCTATTCACACCTAGATAACACCATGAAATTAACTGGCTGATTCACACTGACTGGAAAGGCTTATATTTTATAATTACTTATTTTCCCTTTATTTTATTTCATTTATTTCGCAGCTGATAATAGTTTGTATGAAGAACTATAAAGGAGGTTTAATGTAAATATAGGTACCAGTGATATTATACAAGACGTATTTTTCAAATGTGATTTTCTTCAATAATTACCCAATACACACAGTAGAAAATAGTCATTGTTTACTTTCAAGCAATTGTTTTATAGTGAATATTCCTAGACTATAATATCAAGTTATAATTCATTGTTTTCAATAACAACATAATGCAGGAATATTTAATACAGAATACCTTGCCATGAGATATAGACACATCACCACCTTGATTAACTAGTCTACTGTCTATCAAACCACAGGTTTCAACATTTCACAATATATATATTTGATATGTTATGTGTACGCATGGAGTAAAACTGTCTGGGGTTATATTTATGTGGTCAATATATCTTAGATACAGACGTGCTCGTCATTAAGTCTATTGATTATCAAACTATATCTCTGAATTTCAAAGTTTTGTTTCCGTTGGTCATCTAGCTCATGATTTCTTAATTGAAAACGGTACATTTATGAACTTTAAAGAGAAGAAAGAATATAGATATGAAATATAGAATATATAATATATATGCTTGTGTGTACATTTAGAATTCAATTGTGTCCATCCATTAATTGATATTTTTCCTCTTTATTGATATGGTTAAATTAAAATGTAATTCAGCATGTTGCAGTTTTTCTTTCCCAAGTAATAATGTTACGAACTTTGTATAATTATGTGAAATCTACTGTAGGACTGTGGTCTCTCCAGTACTGGAATAAAGATTGATTGATTGACACAATTGATTATTTTGTTGATGAACTCCATTATAACTGCATGTTGTTCGAATGAACCTCTCTCAACAGCAATCAAATCACAGATGTGAACAATGTATATGCCAAGGCATGTAAAATTGCCACATTTGTAACTGTGGGCGCCATTTTTTAAATGAAATATTTGTTCTGTGTTTACTATGGTTTAACATGGCACAGTTGCAGACCATAATTTGATTATTGACATAATGATTATGATTCAATGTTATCAATCATCGGGGATTCAAAGCTTTATCATTGTGTAATTGTTTTATATAGAAACATCAACCATAATCGCTTCATTGTTCATAAATCAACGCTTGTCTCCACTGTGGAATAACACAGTTCAGCCTGTCAAAGACATCTTTCTCAGCCAGTTGATATATGTTCATGTACGTGCTTAACAACAATTCACAGTTTCAATCCGTTTGACAGACGTATTCTAATCAACAGAGAGAAACCATAACAATTCCATTACTAGCGAGTCCCTACCAGACAAAGCAAACCACAGAGGAAACGATTGTGCCTTGTTGATCAGGGGATAACAGCAGTTCAATAGTTGTACAATTATCCACTATCACAGACGAGTCTGTGTGTGTTGATGGATGAAATTCAATCAACATCTTTGTGTCGTTAAATTCTTGTGAAGATTGCAGCAGTGATATTTCTCTCACAACTTAACATTTCCTCATTTCGTGTTATCAAGCAGAACTAATCTCGTCTTCATGGTGACCAACAGTGTAAGTTATCATGTGATATCACACGAGAACAATGTAATAGGTTGCTGATTTTCGCCTTTATCATGTAAGGAACATGTACATGTAATCAATATGTGTTATATGGAAAATTATATGAAACACATAATCAATATAACTATTATAGAGCAGTACTGATTCTTTGTGGTTATCGAAATTATAAGACTTCTTAGATTTTGCTAGTTTTATATGGGCATCCTTTTTGTTTCCGGGTATTAAAGGGGCAGTAGCACGTTTTTTTGCAAATTTTATTTTTTCAAATTTCCCATTTATAATGATAGTTTAAGTCATTTATATTTAAAACATCTTAATGCACAAAACAATTATCCGTATTGGTAATAACGGTGTTGTGTATAAAGCAAAAATTGCTTGGCGGCCATTTTATTGTGAACACATTTTATTATTTTGAATTACAAAAACAATTCCCATGGCTTTACTGAGCGATGTACACTCATTTTTAATTTGATTTTCAGACAGAAGGGTGTTTAACTTTTGGGGAAATTTTTCAAATACATTTCATCGATTTATTTGAGCGAAAACACGTGCTACTGCCCCTACAATATCAAACGAAGGAGATCTATAAAATTCAGAATTTATTCCTCATCACATATCAGCTAATGCAATCAATATATTTTTAAAACAAACATGATTCATTGGATCTATATAATTACTAAGCAAGATATGTATGTTTGGTATGGCATTTGCCACGTGTCCAGGTTATATATCAAACGAGAAAACAAAGTTAATGGCTCCACTATTTCTTCCACATGATTTTTAAAAAAATATATCTTTAATAGTAACATGAAGCATAAGCTTGCGAAACATAAGCTAAGCATTATGTGTGGTGTCATTTGTCCAGGCTAAGATAATACAGTTATGAAGTCAACATGTTCTGTAAACTTATTATATATTCAACAGTATCATTCAGATTATTTATCTCAAGGAAGACATTCCAAGTATAATAAATGTATATCTTATTACAATAAGATGTTGAAATGTTGAAGCATATATAATTCTCAATAGTCTAAATCATCTAGATTACCCACTGATTCAGATGACAATGCACAACATATGACATTACAATAATCTTGTAATGAATATTTGATATTTTCAACTAGTAATATACTTATGATTATTGGTGTTGATATTTATATATCAACACACATTGAAGTTCAATGTCATAATGTTTTCAACTATCGATTTGTGAAAAAACGTCAGGTGATCATATATTCATTTGGGAGGTATTTCAAAGAAGCATACACTAACGATTGCCTAAATTTAGGTCGTTTGCATTTCTGTGCAGAATTGATTCAACACTTCTGTATCACTCTTTCTTGACTTGGACCTCGACCTCACCACCTGACAAAATAACATCTAATATGTCTAACAGAAAATAGAGTAATAGTTAATGCGAAACCAGTCAAAGTCAAAGATGAAAGGTTTAAGTGAGTGAGTGAGTGAGTTATTGTTTAACGCCACTTGGGCAATATTGCAGGTTTAATGTTTAAGAATGACGTTTTAGATTGTACATGTAGAAGCAGAATGCTTAGTAATTGCACTTGAGAATGCTTAGGAATTGCACTTGAGAATGCTTAGTAATTGCACTTGAGACAGGATAATCGTACACGCTTGGAGATACGGGAGGTTGTTTTTGATTGTATCACCACTATAACATCATCCCGGTAGACAGGGGCACAAAGTTTGATAGATCACTTGTTTCAGCCTGATTGACAATAATTGACATGACTGGAGTTTATGTCTTGGTTATAATTACAATGCAAACGACCAAGTACCATACAAATTCACGATGTCCTCTTCTCGGTAAGAACAATGTTGAGAACGTAGTGTTTTTCTCCTTATTGATACAATTACAAACACCGTGATGTCAAAGATCAATTAAAGTGTGTCATAAAAATAAAGAAACAATTACAAAACAAATTTATCTCCTTGACAGTAATACATATATAGATAATTTTATCTAAAACGACCCCAAATAAGCATAGACATCTTATTCAGGAAACTGTTTCCCCATCTAGTATATTGATAATGCTGCACAAAGCAGTGTGGGCGACTCAGAATAAGTTAACATGTGACAAGAGAAGGATACAGGTGATAGACTCGACTTAATCGGGGCTACTAACGTTGTTCAATTGAATGCACTCTGGTTTGCATACGATCAGACTACAATCAGTACAGCATGATTTATAAAACATATTTAAATTTGATACGTGAATGCAGCGTTAGCAATATGAAGACTTTAGCAAATAGCTTCACGATCAGCACCACTCCAGTAGACAGAAGAGTTAATGTTGTAGATCACTTGTTTCAGCCCGAGGGGTTTAATTGACATGGCTGGAGATGCCGTCTCTGGAGAGAACAATTACAATGATGCTTCGAAGACCGTGCTTTAAAAATGCACAGTTTCCTGTAAAGATAATGCGGCTATGTCTTTCGTTCATACAAACCCTAAGAGTGAAATATTAAAGACGGATAAATAATTAAATTGACGAATCATTTATTTGAATCTCCCTATACTGGTCTTTTCCCGTCTGAAAGGTGCTGCGTTGAGACATTGAGCATATTTAAGTATTAGAATTCTTTCAAAGTCTTGCTTAGTCTGTTGTTACATTATCAGAGCATTTCATGATGGTTAAACATTTCATTTCACAACTGAGTTTATGAGAAAGTTGTGTATTTACATAAGCATTAATTTGAATATAATGTGATGTTTGTCTTGGAGTTTCTTTCTTGCTCACTAAACATGATCATTTTGTACAGCACAAAATGTAAAAGTCACGTAGTTGTTCACGTTTAATCAGCTATACATTTTAGTAGACACATGTATGGGATGTACCAATTCAGACACCACATAAATACAAGTTTCCGAGCCCCCAGAAACGCATATTCCACTATCTACTTTCCTATTTGATTTTAACCAATAGCGGTAGATGTATGACTGCATCGAGAAAGGGGAATTCAAGAACTCGAATTTAAACATTATTCCATTCAATAACTTCAGGAAAACATTGTGTCAAATCACTTTACGTTTTGTCGCCTCCCCAGTTTTAGAGCAATCTCGTTGAGTGCCCATGGGCACTCAGGAAAATGAAACGTTTTATGATTAACTAGTGATCGGGAAGAAGTCAGGGTTATCCTATTGTGTCTTCTTTGTTAGTTACGCATTAGCGAAACAGAGTAACAGAGTGTGTCAGTTTTGGCTTCCTGGACAAACACTTCGTCTTGATTAAAGTATTCTCATGATAAACTCAATCGATAACTAGCATGGGAAAGTTTCAATGTCCATACTATGTTTACTATATAGTTGGATCTGTATCAAAATATGACATTCCTTCATTACAGGGCTGTAAAGCTACCTGTACCTGTTACTCTTAGGAAGGGGAATCTATTGATTCCTGTAACATAAATGCATTGAATTGTAGGAGTATATTTTTACTGATTTAGAATTGATTCATATGAACCTGTATGCAGACATAGAAATCGTGTGTTACGTTGTCATAATTTGCTGGGTTCAAACACAATACTTCATGTTGTAATCGTTGAAGCAAGGTTGACACACACATGGTCTTTCATTTGAGATTTTGTTGTATGAATATAATGATAAATATTTTGACGATTGATTAAATTGACTACTACCGCAAGACAAGATAAGACAAGTGATTTAAACATACTCCTAAAGATTTCCTAATGTCAGACCAATTAAATATTAGACCAACTAAATTCATGAGTGTATATATTTCTCTTCAGTGCGAAAAAAATATTGATTGAGAAGAGATTTGCAGAAAATTTTCGACTGATTTAGAATTATGTAAGCATATATTAGTATATTACAACGATCGTTCATAAATTTAAACTGTGATACAATGTAAATACTTTACCTGTAATATATTGCTTTTCATATTGTTACAGTAGAATTATATTATTGCAAAATGATGTTCTATATGTTGACATGTTGTATCTGGAAGCATTTAAATCAGACTTCAAGAAAACTGAAAATTGAAAAAAATGGACTTTTCATGAAACATTTGACTGTCTCCATTTAGTTATAAGTTTAATTCTAGACCTGCTTTGTACCAGTCAGGAAGCAAATGGAGAATGATAGGATGTATGCTACAAACTAAAGTCAAAAAGAATATATACTCAGCAACAAAAGTTCATAACGCTACTACAATAGAACTAGCATTTGACCTGCTAATGACAACCTTAATTTAGGATGAAAGAACATTTCAAAGTGTAAAACACTAATCAATGCAAACACGGATTGAGTATGATTGGGTATTGTGAACACAGCATCAACACATTTATTATCTCCCGCCGCGAGTTCAGCGCCAAGCGGGGGATATCATATTCGGCTGCGTCCGGAATAACTCAAATACTATTCACTGGATTCTTTTCATATTTTGCAAATGGGTTCATCATAGCGAGAGTAATGTTTCTACAGAAGTTTGTGACCTTGACCTTCATTTCAAGATCACAACGAGACTTTGTCATGTTATCCTTGTCAGTGGGATATCTCAGGATCCATTCGCTGGATTGTCTTCATATCTTACACATAGCTTCCCCAAGATAAGACGAGGGGCTGATTTAATTTTGCTGACCTTGACATTATTCTCAAGGTCACAGTGGGACTTTGAAGTTTTCGACAAGTTTGACAGTCGATGTTGCTGATCTTGACATTATTTTTCAATTTTGAAGTATTAATTTGCGGCGGGGGATCATGCCACCTTAGTGGCAACTAATTGTTGAATGCGTTTAATTTTTTGTACCACTGCTGTCTACGATACACACTAATCACATCTTGTGTGGGTTGGGGGTTGGGGGTTGGGTTGTTGTTGGTTCAGCTAGGTGAACCGATATGAGATGGTGAATTCTTATAAGTTTGTATACAAAATCAAATAAGGATATTATGTTAGCATCAAATCGGTATCATATTTGAAATAATTTCAGAAGGATTTTTTGTATTGAATCAACAACTTTCACATTGAACTATTAGAGCAACTTTTAACCCAGTAGAGTTTTCAACAAGCTCCGTATATTGTATATATTAACTTTATTCCGTTTTGGCATTTTGAAAAAATTTGATAATGAAAATATGGCTCATGTTTTCTTTTTAACACGATTTAAGACATGAATCAACAATGAAAACATTTGTAAAATGTGCATAGATATAAACCATTATTAGTCAGTACATTCTCATCACAGGTTTAGCCGCGTTATAAGTGAAATACTCTTGAAAGCGGCGTTAAACCCCAACTCACCTCATCACAGGTTCATGGTTAAAGGTACATCCATTGTGTTTCATAAAATTTTATTTGGCTCTAATACGTTCCAACACACCAAATGTGCTGTTTACAGTACAACTAAATTCACTCAGCTTGCATATTCATTCCCAATCGCAAACTATATCATAATTACTAGTTTCCAATTAAAATCGAGTAAACATCATTATGCATGTTCAGAAACCAAAACTGCACGACTCATTTACATGCACAGTAGTTATATGACCTTTTAAACATTATCAACACAAATTATTTTTTTTACCTTTTGTAAATAATTTTCGAAAATTACGTTTGACTGATTGACGGGCGCAACAAGCGGTGTATTGTCCGGTTTTCGATCAGAAATCACTACTTTTACCTTCATATCGTCAATATACTACGTGGACTATGACCAAAATGGTAGTTTTCGGTAAGAGTCGGTACTTCACGATAAAGTAACACCATGTATAACGTTTGGAATAGTTGACCCCCACCAACATAATGAATGTACCTTTAACAATCCACATCTAAATTTAATCAGTATCTAACGAGTCGTAATTGGTATACAGGTTCCACCGAGCTATCATACAAGAAGTGGGTGGATCGTTCACGAGAGTTGATAGTAACATTTCCCCTCCTGTTCAATAGATCAATTGCAAGTATTACTATAGTTATAATTGCCTGTCTCAAAGAATATGCCCTGAAGTTATGAGCATTGATCGGATCCAATGCTATATCATCAAATGTCTATGGAAATGTGAGAAGAAAGGTGAAGGCGATTTCGATTACACCCTGTGGGTTTCTATTTGTGTGTTATCGGTTATTTGTGAAGCTGTGACATATGTATCCACTTGTAACGGACAGTTTAAAGGTTGATCGAAACTTACTGTGTTTACTCTCAACAAGATAATTGATGGATTTATATTTTGATCATAAAAATCGACAGTACTCGTGTTAAATCTTTATAGTTGTAATATTATCTGAACTATTGAGTATTTCATTTTAAACATAATGATAGACATTTGCAGGCAGGCAAATTACAAGTGACAACATATATGTACGAAATGACGGTACCATACTCAGTTTTAAATATATTTTACGATCATTTACAATTGAACTCACTGTCGATGTTAATTGGATAGTATTTGTCATTGGTTTGAAAATGACAAGTTACATATCCAAATCGCAAGGATTAAAATATCTTGAGTATTTGATAGGCTCAAATGTTGTGTTTTTATGTATGAAGAACAGTTTTTAATTGTACTTATAAACGTATTTATACGACGTGATCAATTTACTTGGCAAAACAAAAAGTTAAGGATCATTTGCTTTTTCCAAGATTTGAAAATTTGTGTCATGAAAACAGGATTATGAATAGTATTCTGATGAACATCATTGCCATAAAAAATAATGAACCAAAATAAGCATTCTAGTGTTTTTAATCAGATATGTACAGACGTTTTTGGAGTTAAGTGTACGTTGACCTGGAATCACATTTTTTGTAACATCTGAAACTGATTTGAAATCATCTTCATTGACGTGTATGCCAACTTCGCTTAAGAAATCTTGAAAAACCTAAAGAAGGTTCCGAAACAGTCGATATGCCATTCATCAACAAGGGCGTTATCGAGCTCATGGGTTGGTGATACAGAACATTTTGAATTGCGACCTTGAAGCAGTAGTGGTAGAATGGAAATCAAAATTATAAAAAATCAAATAGTCCTTAATTTTTTGCTCAATATATATTCATAATGAATAACTGTATAAATAAATGTTATATGATCTTAATCGTCAAACGTCTAACACAGTAAACAGAGAGAGGAAGTTCCAATATATTTGTTATATTATACATACATGGCATCAAAAGTATTATGCAGGAGCTAATTGTAATGCCAAGTATTGCCTGGTATCAATGGTATACCTTTGTGAATGTAAATGGCCATAGTCTTGTTGGTCTTGAAGTGGTTTTGAACAATATTAATATCTTGTTAAGATTATTTGATACAGTTTCATACCACAGAATGGCAAGACGATTTTATTCACAGACTCCGAACTCCCACGTTGCTAATAAAGCAAACACATCACACTTGATCACACCACGCTGATAAGAAAGTGTTATATTTACATCCTGAAACCTAATTTCGAATATGCCTGTAGCCATTATGATAGACATAAGTTAACATAACCCACGTCAGAGATCTAATGCAATAGTTATCTCTTCTCATTTGAAGAATTGATGAGATTAAAAATCGTTCAATGTGTTTTCATTTTTCAAACAAGCAACGTAAATGTGCCTTTTAGCATATTCAACCTCTTTAGAATTTAATTTTTGACCATGGAACTTACAATTTTACTTCCAGAACAAAGCTTAGCTCAATAAAACATATGATATAGAACAATATCATACTATAGGGTGAATGTAGTATCAATAATTAACTGAAAAGCTTACAATGACTGTCAACAGAAACGAAAATTTAGTGATTAAGGATTGGTTAAAGAATAAAACTTCATAAGTGTTCAATACTTTCAACACTTTCCCCACTATGCCTTGTACAGTGTATATAACTGACTCTATCTGCTTGTTCTGTTGGAGTCAGGGAATAGCTTGGAAGGCGGGGTGGATGCAAAGTAACACATGAATATAAACATCCCATTGATATTGTATACATTGATCCCGATGATATATGACACGTTTGAGTCAGTCAACAAAAGTGTGGTTGAATACAAACGTGTAACATATTTATAAATAATGAAACTGCTCACCCACACAATCCTCCCACCAAGGCGAGTTTTCGATATTTATTATTAACACTATACATTGCTTAGTATTGACAGACAATATCGACAAATGTCAAGTATTATAAAAGCAGAAGCAGCATATTTACAAAACGAAAGAAGATCTTTATAATAACTTTGTCCTTAAACTGGTAATTGAATACCCTTGTCTTAATCCATCTCCTTAACCTGAACGTGCTGTTTGGAGTATATGAAGCACAGTTCATGTCTCAAGTTGGATATATGGTATCATCAAGGCTCGACAAGAACTCAAGAACAAATCAACATATCTGTTGACAAGAGTGTTATGTATGTTAACATTGAAATGTTCCTGTTTAACTCGCTTTCATTAAAACACGCTTAAATACTCGTATTTGTCTTTTTTTCATGATTCTTCTTTGCACCCTTTCCATCAGTTTTGTATATATCATTTGAATTGAGAAAAGGATCAGTATACCAGCAAATCATATAGCGTAATGGGTTTGGAAATTCTCTCTCACAGAGAGTTGACTTGAGCATCCTCGACGAAGAGATTGTGTTGGTGTTGTTTGTCAATTGAGTTGTGATGAATTCTATTGTTTCGTTACAATGGAAAAGCTTGACCTGAGTAACCTGGGCAGAGGATGGAGTGTGTGTTGTTTGTTAACTGTAATGTAATATTAGTTTCTGATAAGTTAATTTCGGGTCTTAGGCACAGGACAAAAAGTGGAGGAATCCACTTGCCAGATCCTTCCAGATTCTGTCGGATTCTTCAGAATCCGCCGTAATTTGGGAGAATCCGGAAGGAACCGGCAAATGGATTCCACCAATTTTCGTCCTGTGAGGTGGTTGTTTTGAATCGTCATAGTTCCCCCCGGAAAGATATTTGTTGATGACGATATGGCCAGAAAACGCTGCTACTGATAGAACTTTCTAGAGATGTGTGATAATTATACAGTGATCGATTGCTAGATGTTTACACGACAATATCCATTTCCGTTGTATTTACTCATGTGTCAGCGATATATTTGTTTCAATAGCTGTCATAAATAACACTTTGGAGATTATTATTCGTTAGCTTTACATTGAGGACTCAATTGCATTGAATAGGATACCTGTAATGCTATCAAATTTAACATTGTACTTAATTAATTCATCATCATAATTTCTACGGATATACCTAG
Organism: Gibbula magus; assembly: GCA_936450465.1. Taxonomy (NCBI): domain Eukaryota; kingdom Metazoa; phylum Mollusca; class Gastropoda; order Trochida; family Trochidae; genus Gibbula; species Gibbula magus. The sequence goes on from OW388300.1 coordinate 31,618,952, forward strand.
ACATTGTCTAATAAGTAAACACTACATTCTTACATTCATTGAAATTACAATAACATTTTATAATAAGAATCAATTAATTAAAATAATTTCTAAAATATACCTAGAAATTGTCTAATAAAATAAACATTTCACATTTATTCGGCATGTCAGTCAGTTATAATTCTTGTAGAAAGTTGATCCTTCAATAAAAATACCTTAATTTGTATATTAGTATTAATTTCAATTTAATCAGTTAATTCACAATCAGAACCTCAGATCTGATCCGCAATGATTTGATATTAGCTAAACGAATGCAACTTATATTAAAATAAGGCGTTTCTCAACTTCTACAGTCAGCATAAATACAAATGAGTATAAGAAGAAGTTAGTGAGTTATATATGTGACTTATATATAATATAAGTGATGTATATCTCGCATGTTTATGTAAAAAGTGTTGGTTCCTTACGTGAAGTAAGGTTATGCATAACAATCAGTAATCCAAAGACTCCAATGGCATAATGTTAATTAATACTGTTTTGTTCACGTATAAATAAATGTACTAATACATGTGTTAACTGTAGCTATGAGGATATACATGTTTTGTTCATGTGTTGATGTATTCATACATTAACTATAATTATGAGGATATACACTGATCGAAATGAGCTCATTGTACTAAAGACGATTGATCAAGTCAAAACCATCAAACGTTCACTCTTATCATTTACATGCTAATATTGAGTCGTTTTAACACAAATTGTTAATGTTCAGGGTGTGGTTATAATGATTAGACATACATTGTACATGTAGACAAGTAACGTTATACATGTATATAATAATTAGAATCTAGTTATGGGATTATTTTATGAACACTGATTTGGATTAAGTGTATTTTAAATGTTTTTGCTTCCTAATTAATTGTTTTATTTACAGAAACTCAGACAAATACGATACTCATACTCATATCATAATTGATTGAGTCATGTAGTCGAAAATGAAATTTAATTAAAACTATTTTTTCTATATCAATCTGCCTTTGTACAAAGATTTATTATCATATTTACAAGCATATAATTTGGCGTAGTCATTTTATATAAAAAAAACAACACCTCGACAAATTTGATCAGAAAGTTTATTTCAGAATATAATTTGTATAAATTATTTTGCATTATTTTATTTGCGCTGAAAACTGAAATACAAATTAACACGATTGAAAACATGCAAACTATTTAAAAAATATAAAAATGTAAAAGTGAAAATGAAATTCCTTTCTTGTGTTACCTTCTGTTATGATGACTTTCTTGCCGCGTCTTAGGAAAGAAGATTTAGAAAACATCAGTCAGATTGGATGTCTTTGTGTCTTTTTCATCACTGACAAATATTGAAGCTGATGGAGAACTCGAACTGAGTTATTATATGTTTGCAAAAACTCAATATGCTGTATATTGAGAGCTTATATGGTGTGGTTTTTAGTATAAAACATTGAAGAGGCTGAAGCACTTAAACAGTTGGATCTTGTCTTTTAACAATGTTATTCTTGTGTATTCTCCATGTAATATATATACGTTGTAGTAGATTTGTATCCCCAACTAAACCAAAAATGTATGGGTACAAATGATTTGGCTCTATGTGTACATGAAGCATTCCATTGCGTTTGGGTTGTATTATACTCCTAAAACATCCTTTAGCCCGCACCTTCCTTTCTGTCTCATTTATGAAAATATTTAAACAGTTCCCGAGTTGCATGTTGTATGAAATGCTTACAATGAACTGTTTTGGTTAATATACAATAATTGATTAGGATCAAGGGTCAAATCTGGGTCTAAATGTTTTTTACTTGTGAGAGTCCAGCACCTCCAAAAAAGCAACTCGAGTAATCAGAGGTTGGAGCCGCTGAGAAGGAATAGATCCTGTATTTGTGTTGACCGAGACACTCTCCCCACTGACTTCATTTTCCAAGGTTAAATTTAGAAGACGACTACACCCTTTCTAAATCAATACTGATTGCTTCTCATGTCTGTGGATCTCTGTGTAACGTGATGGAACAAAAGGTTCGGAATTTCAGTTTCACTTTTGTTTAAATTCGGATGTTCTAGACGTTGAGCAAGACATTAGGGTATAGCTATATATAAAGTTTATATAAGATGAAGTAATGATTTATGACTTCTGCAAAACTGTCACTATGGTAAAAATACATTCTTAGTTCGTGTTGCCTAAGACACGGTTCCCGTTTATCTAATTTCGATTTTCTATTTTCAGAGTTGGTCTACCTTACCTTGAAAGCACTGGCCATTGATTTAATGAAGTTATCTCGGTGTGAGTGTTAGGTAAAACACGATATTATTTGTGAATTTCTGGGTTTTTTTTACTTTTGGGGAACACTTATGAATAGCAGAAGCTTGTATAATCATATTCGTCATTTGTAAACTGTATTACCCGGCATTAGTTTGATTTTTTATATTTTAATTATTTTGTAAATAATAGATAATTGATAAGAGGGGATACGCTGTCATTTAAACCATTTTTAACTAACACAATGGAAACGAAATTAACAATACACAGTGTTAAATCATTTTCAAATTGCAATAGAATTTTGGCATTTATAAAATTTCAGTTACAGATTTACTTAATGTTATGACTTTAAGTAATTTCAGAACACTTTTAGCATAGGTTTCCTGTAGCGCTTTAAAGGTTCACTGTTATCTTTGTTGATAAAAAGTAACCATACAACTATCACAAATTTGGCATGTTACATATGTGTAATGATTGGTGTTAGATGAAGCTAGCACTTGTGTAAGGCCTATCCATGTACAGCAATCAATGGCTGATGTCAATCTAAGAGTAAATAGATCCTGAATGTTTGTTTGTTGGTTTAGACACCAATCTCTACTAACCTCATTTTCTTTGGCTATATTTAGAGTCGAACGTCACCCATTAGAAATCAAAAGTGATGGATATGTATTTGCAAAAGTTCTGTGAAAATAGGGTTAGATGACACTTTTGACAATTTATTTATGAATGATTTTTTTAAAACGATGGCTTTAACTTGCTAGCTCTGTCAGTGTCGACCATTTTGATAACATTCCGGTTTGGGTTCTTATAATTCTCTATGCCCCTGCTTCAACAATGTTTGTCAGTTAAAAAATATTATTCCGAAAAACTGTGAGATATATTGGATTCAACAATCTATACAAATTTTAATCTTTAAAATTATTAAAAGGCAACAACATCTGTCAGTCACTTGTAAGGCGCGATTAGAGAAACAGAAAAGTCAAATCTTGAGTAATTTCTCTGTGTTTATGCATATTAAATGTATATATTAATATACATAGGGTAGTGTTTTCGCAAATCAGAATTCAGAACAGACCAACTTTTAGAAGCTTTAGCTTCGCTAATATTCAACATTGTTTATTTTAAACATTCAGCTTGCTATCTTGAGAATTTAAGATTCCCATCTGATTTCAACATAGTGTATTGAAAATTCAAAATAGATTATTGAATATTCAACTTTTTTTTAGACATTGAGTACGAGTTTTCCTGATTAAGTACCAGATGTGATAGAACATTTAGCCCGGTGTGATCTGTAATGTCCATGTACGTGAATTGATCATAACATTGAGTCATAACTTTCTAAAAACTTATCTTTGCTTGTTTTGACAGTCGATTTTGCACAATGCCCCGTTTATCACACACATGACATGATGCTTTTACGTTATCAAGTAATGACTCACAGTCCTATGACGTCAATAACATGATGACATCCGATGCAACGATATCATAAACATGATGACATCACAACGCTAAAATTAATGAAGAATGTTTTTGGATTAAAAACATCGTCTTACCCGTGTGTCGTCTGATGAAAAATGTATAAATACACGTTGATATAAATACAACTTGAAACTTTTATCAGCTCTTGTTGATATAATTGATACCAAATGACACATGGATGTGTGTATGGAGAGTGCGTACTGAATTATATACTGCTCACATCGGAGTAAGGCTTTAATTATTTATTCAACACAAACATTCGAAGTCAGTTTTCATCTGTATCTTAATACTAATTTGGAGGATTTGTCAAAGGTAAAGGTGTCAGTACATCTTTGAATTTCTTGAATCCCATCCGAACATGTATTTTGTAAGGATGAATGAACTGCTCCATTATTAGTGACTTGGTTGATATGTGCCATGGAAACCGAAGTAACCAATGCCTAACATATCTCCAAACATGGCTTCAGCGTTTGGTTGTGTTTGGACATGTGTCGACAAGTATGACAGCGTATCAGAAGACTTCAAAGTATGCATATAGGTAAACAGAGGAAATCGAAATTTTAAATCTGTTGTAGTATGGACATGTAAGTATATTTGTACGCTGAGCATATAGACCTCGTTCAATGCTTCAAGAAATCAAAACAAAGTTGAACTTGTCACAAGAAGTTTTAAACCAGTTAAAAGATTGTGTGATTGTCCAACAAGCCAAAACTTACATACTCTGTTACAATTTTCAGACATACAGACGTCTGTTTCGCTAATTGAAACTAGCAAAGAAGACTCAAAAGGTTTTCTCTGACGTATTCCGATCACTAGTTAATCACAAAACATTTCATTTTCCTGAGTGCCCAAATGCACTATAAGTGATTACTGTAGGATCTGGAAATCAAGTGATTTGACATGATGGTTTCATCATAGAATTGAATGGGATAATGTTTAAACTAGTTGAAATTGATGTTTTACCCGTCCAAAATGTATATGTAGTCATAGATCAACCTTGGTCTGTTAAAATCAAATAAACTGGAATGACATTAGCTCTGCCTTATATTGGGATGGTGCTGGTCGTTGGGTTACACAGGACAAACAGTGGTGGAATCCGATTTCCGGATTCTCCCAAAAATTGGCGGATCCCAAAAAATCCAGAAGGATCCGGCAAGCGGATTCCGCCACTTTTTGTCCTGTGTTATTTTCATTCCTCATTCTGTAATTTTTATACACTTTATTTTCTTCTTGACTTCTCTGGTTTTAGTCTGTTCATATGCAAACCAGTGGGCACATCCACATGAACAACTGTTTCTGTTGCATCAAAGAGGAATTAAGTATTTCCGTCTTTCTAGTACAATCTTATTTAGTCAACACTCAGCACATCTTTCATCTACAGCATGAAATACCATAGATGAGGTTCATATCATTTGAAGTCAAAGATACATACCCTCATGAGTGAATGTCATTAGATAAATTTCACGTTTTGAGTACCACGCAATTTATGATGGAATGTCTGTGTTTGACAGCATCGGAAAGGAAACGTTAGAAAATCATCCACATGCACCAAGTCTGAAGTATTAAATGAACAAAGACTGTGCGGTCGATTAAGATTACATACCTTAATCATTCTATTGTGGCCATTTTTTACTTATGTCGAGTCGACCACAATGTTTTTTGGCAGCCTAACTGATGAACTAGATTGGGAAACAGCTTCCCAAATAAGATTTATATGCTTATTTTTGGTCGAAAAAATCACATGTATTACTTTCAATGAGATAATGATTTTGTAATTGTTTGTTTATTTTTATCGAATTACTTTAACTAATCATTGACACAACAATGCTTGTAATTATTTTAACAAAGGAGGAACACACTAGAGGTTTCAACACTGTTTTTTAACGGCAATAGGAAATTGTGAATTTTTATGGCACTTGGTTTTCGGGATTGTAATTATCTCTCGCTGAGACGGAAACTCCAGTCATGTCAATTACCTTCTCATAGGCTGAAACAAGTGATCTAGCAAACCTCTGCCTCTTGCCTACTGGGATGATGTTACATGGTGGTGATGCTCTGTAAAAACAACTTCCTCCAAGCATGTTAGTTTATCCTGCCACTCGCGCAAGTGTAATTACCTGGCGACATCTGTTTTTCCATTTTTTAACGTGTTTCTGAAAACGTGCATCTTTAACCATGACATATTTTGGAAGTTACATGTCGAGCGTTTACTATTAAATATCTAGACTAAAGACGTGAAAGTTTGTATAACTTTTTATTTTGTCATCATAATTAATTTTCAAGTACGTTTATGGAAATTGATGCTACATTGTCCTTTGCATCGACCAGTTGCCTGCTATCGGTGACATTGAGAGTGATTAGCCATATTGGTGACCTGTTCTTAGAGTTTGAAGGGCATATTCTCTGTCCAAAACAAAGACATGGGTTCATAAACGTTTTGTGTTATCTCGGACAATTGATTTTTAATCAAAGTATGCCTCTCTTCATCCAGCTGTCGATTTCGTATTGTGTTTCTCAACTAAGCAAGCTGTACGGACATTCAATTAACACAATAACAATACGCATTCCATTCCATACTTCAACAAAATATAACTACATATAGCACATGGCGATGAATATAACATGAAAAGGAAACATTAAGATATAGGGTTTTGCAACGTCTAAAACTTCCAGGTCTTAGGTAGAAAAAAGATGACATGGAATTATATTTCACTGTTTGATTTAATTTTTTACATATCGTCATTGTGTTAATGTTATTGTGTATTCTTGTCTTGTTTTCTTACATTTTTATACATACTGACATTTTATTTTGTTAGGAAGTGAGGTCACGGACCTTCAATTACTTTCCCAGTCAAGGGGAAATGAAAAAATAGCATTCTATCAATATTTCACAGAAATGCAGACTTGAAGGGAATCATTTGTGTATGGCTTCTTTGAAATAGCTCCAAAGTGAATATATGAATAAGATTATCACCTGGCGCTGTTTCTGTTACATTAAACAATATAATACAACTTCAGAAAGTGTTATATTTACAATATCTCTCAATGTATTTTCAACCAAGCAATGTAGATGTGCCTTTTAGAATTTTCAACTTTTTTGGAATCTAATTTTTTAAACAAGGCCAGTGAAACTGAACTTACAATTTTGCTTACAGATTCATATATTATGTGACACACTACATTCTTGAAGGGAGACAATGTTGACAAGTCAAGGTCATCACCCAAAACATGCGGATCTAAGCAGCCCCGGGTCGTCTCACCGCAATGGTTAACACATTGAAAAAGGCATTTGATGGTCCGTCTAGTGCAAACAAATGTTCTTGTAAAATGAGTTGTCGACGTCCGCATTTTTGATGACTCATTTCAGTCTGAAGCTGTTGGTGGTGAGATTTTGAACTGACTGATCTTATCGATGTTTGTTATTATTAGAACCATGTCAATTGAACTGTACGTTTTTCTAAAACTAAAACTAATACGTCTCGATTACATTTTAGCAATATGATTCCGTTGGTTTCATATTTTAAACTACGATAACAAAACTGTTCCTATTTTATCAAATATCCTAAAAATACACGAACATTTTGGGGTGTATATTTTCATATGTTGAGCATATTCATGTAGATCTGTGTAACATCAGACAAGAATATTGAACAATTTTATGCTTCCAAAACTATTTGTAATAAGATGTGCCGTAATTATCCTGCTGATATCTTCAATTCCGAAGGATACTATTAAAGAAATGTTTTACAAAACTTGATGTTGAATAAATAGTTACCCCATAACTGTATTCTCGTTTTATGTATAACCTGGATATATGACACCAGAAAACGATGCTTGGCATATGTGTCTCAAGACAAATGATACTTCATGATGATTTTGACAAAATGTGATGTGGGAAAATAACTCTAACTTTGTTTTCTCGTTTGATATAGAAGCTGGACATTTGGTATGTTGCCAAACCAAACTCATAAACATATATTTTGGTAATTTTATAGACCCGACGGATGCTTATTGATTAAATATATATTCCTTTCATTGGTCAGACGGTAATGAGGAAGATATCCTTGATTCTATAGATCTCCCTTGCTTGATATTTAAACCCAGAAACCCAAAAAATGTCAGCATCAAAATCCATTATACCTAATTATTTCGGTGACCAGTGAAAATGAGTAATGCTGAATGGTAGTTATATTGATAACATGTTCTATACACGTAGAGATGATTTGCTGAATCTATAACCTTTCGCTTGGTAACTTACTCTGATAATGTTAAATTTACATATACATGTTGCCTGTCCATGACAACTTAAATTGTTGTTTAACATGAAGACATGGAGTTCTTCTTGATAATAGCTACATGGATTACATCGGCCTCGAGGAAATAATATTGTTTCACATAATAACTTGTGAGAGAAATGTCACTGCTGCAATCTTCACAAACAGGAATCACACAAAGACCTTGATTGAATTTCATCCATCAACAAACGCAGACTCGTCTATCATAGTGGATAATTGTATAACTACTGAACTACTGATCCCCTGATAAACTAGGCACAGCCGTTTCTTCAGTGGTTTGGTGTGTGTGCTAGGGACTCGTTAGTAATGGAATCGTTATGATTGGAATACTTCTGTCAAACGAATTGAAACTATGAATACATGTCAAACACGAACATATATCTATTGACTGAGAAAGATGTATTTGACTATTATTACTGTGTGATTACACTTGTAGGCAAGTGTTGATGTATTGACACTGTAGCGATGATTTTGACGTTTCTATATAGAATCAATCCTCTTCCACAATGTGATAAAGCTTGGAGTTTTAACGAGTATCACATCAATTTCCGGCTCACGGCTGATTGTTATTAAAGCAAAGTAAACCCTGTTCTTTTGAAACTGTTTGTAAACTATTCACAATTTGTTGACGATTCAGTTCTTATTTGATGTATGGAAATATATTGGAATTTGAATTAGATCTGTAATCTTAGAGTAGAGAGTTTCATGGATGATTAACGTATTTATTACAGATATAAGTATGTGGTAGAATCAAACTAGTAATCATCAATGTTATCTTCAGATGTGAAAATTACATTTTCTATTTGTTCATTGTTTTGTTGTGTCAGTTCCAAATTACTTTCCTTTGATAGAATGTGAGAATTGAGAAGATAAAAATTAATATAAGCATTCTGAATGTGTACTTCGAAGCAAAGGCTTCATCAAGTCATTATTCAACTGATCAATCGACCAGATTACACAGACAAAATAACACTACAGGAATCACTAAGACATTAAGCGCTGTTAATTGTGGCCATATTCCTTCTATATAATATCTGCATGCAACTATATGTACTCCATTCATCTCTGTAATAAGGTTGCTGAATAATATGATCGTGCTTACAAAAAACAAACGAAATTATTAGGCTCTAGTCTGAAGAGAGTAAGACTTTTTGTAAATAAGAAGCCAAGTTCCTTCTTTCAATCATCACAAACACGGATTAAGCGTGAACGGCTATTGTCAATCTCTAAATGTTGGAACGTCAACACAGTGGTTGATTGCGTTTATTTCTTGTACCACTGCAGTCGACAGAAGCACTAATAACATCTGGTGTGGTGCGATTTTGGTTGTTGTTGGATCAGTAAGAAGAACCAATAAGACTCGTTAAATGGTTATAATTTGTAAGCGAAAGATAAAATTAGGACATTTTAAGCACCAAATTGGTATCATATTTGAAATGGTTTCAGAAGACTTTCTATTAATGTAATATCAACAATGTTAAAAGGGACACTACTACAGCAACGTTTAACCCAGTATTGGTTTCCACAGCTTCGTACAGTTAGGCAAGAAACAAAGTACCCCCTTTCTAGAAATTTCTAGAAAGTTTCTAGTGCGTATCTAGAAAGTTTCTAGTGCGTATCTAGAAAGTTTCTAGAAAGTTTCTAGAAAATTTCTAGAAATTTCTAGAAATTTCTAGAAATTTCGAGTTTTTATTTTTTCCGAGATATCTAAATTATATTGGTATATTCTAAAACTGCTTATTAACTTTAACACACATTTTTAAAATCAACTTTATAACTTTATTAGAAAAGCGGATATTTGATGTTGAAGTTTTCTTACTCTACCATGCTTCCTCATTATAACGCTCCTTGTCTGCCTCCAGTCATGCATGGCTGACACGCTAATTAACGAATGAGCACTGAACGAATAAGCTGATTATGAACTATGCATTCACTTATTCATGTATGTCGTTATTTCATTTACACAATTGTGCATTTATCATACTTTCTTTTCCCCTGGTATATGCTCTATTAATTTGTTTACCCTTACATACTGTTTCCTCGATGTGAACATCCATTCATTTGTTCAACAATAAAGTCCGATAAATTACAAGGGCATTCAACTGCGTATAGAAGATATGATTTAAACTTCCATTGTATTAGACTTCGATTAATTTTCCCGATCTGTTGTACATTTAAGTGAATACAATAGTGGTGATAAAGACAAATATGTAAGTGGTTACATAATATATATAATGAAATAATTTATTGTCTTGGTATATAGAATATATTACCCTTTTGGTAATTAATTAATTCAAATACTAAATTGTTTCTATTGTATTCTTTTAAATTGCTTGATATAAGATTTATATCAAAATTGCAGTAGGCCAGAGAGATGTCTTCACAATAAAATATTTTACATGGATATACACCCCGGCCAAAAGAAAGGCCTACTAGATATCTTATCAGATATTGTAAAAATTGTTACGAACAGTTTAGAAATATTATAACAAAATGAAGTTGCACCATTTCTGCATTATATATTTGAATTTCAGATGTTCATGTCACTAAAGAAGGGCGATTGTTGAAATGAGAAAACAATAATTGTTCAGTTTTCGATCAGTGTTTGATCAGAAAAACATTTTAAACAGATTTTCATACAACCACGATCGACAATACAGGCACGCATTCGCGTTAAAGTGGTGATGATGCTACCGATGTACGTGGTTAAGGTGCGCAAGTGAATCAACCGAAAATAGTAGTCTTCATTGGGCGTGGTTTTCATGAATGTTATTGACTCGAAGTTTTCCAGGATTCAATGGACTTTCATATTAGTTATTGCTTCAGCATAACGTGGAGACTGCCATTAATTATTTAAGAAATGATTGCATCTTTCATTTTAAGGAGCATAAAGTAGGCGTTTCTTTTGGCCGGGGGTGTAGTTGTCTTTTATTACATGGAATAATAAACAGGACTTACATTTTCCAAAAGTTTGTATATGAATAAATAAAGAATTCCTTAATTGAAGTGAACTGTCAATAACGTATATCTATTTAAATATCTGTTTAATCCTTACATTTGTCCCAACTTGTAAGTTCATAATAATATTTGTCTACTGCAACATGCTTAAATTGCAAAGTCCTTTTCGATACTTCGATTGTGAAATAAAGAGAAACAATTAAAGTTGTCTTTATATTTTAATCTCGTATCAATTTGTAAATTGTTATTGAGTATATGTTAACAATTGGTTATTCTCGATATGGGGGAAGCTGCGTCCCCAGGTAAGAAACTATTACGATTCTGCCCCGTGGATAACATCTCTGTCCCGCATGGGAGTCGGCCCGAAAAAGTACAAGAATTTGTACTATTGAAGGTAGTGTTATCCCAAATATAACCATGTTATATCTCTGTGAAGGTTATGTAAGAACAAAATCAATGTCCGGTGGCTAATTCATTATATCTGTAAAATATTAAACGTAAAACAAAATGTAGTAAAACATCGGCTTTATCCTCAACTTATAAGATCCGTGCATATGAAAATACTTCAAGTGGAATATATTAGATAACAAAATTCGTATGTTAAGATGCTGTTAACAAAACATATTGTTTTCTTAATTTTGTAAAGTTTTAAAATCAATTTCAATATATATGAAGGAGAACAAGTTATATGGATATAAAACTTCTTTATTGCACAAGTGCGACGTTTAGATGTAGATTCTAACACCGTTATCAAGCTACATCGAAACGTCGCATTCCTAAAATGAAGAAGTTGTACAGTATATCCATAGAACTCGTTCTCCTTGATCTAACCAACTTCTAAATGCCATTGAAAGAAGTTCAATATATATGTTCAAGAATCACTGGATGGAAATGAGAAACGTTTTAAGTTATAAACGACTGTTATAACAATTCCTCTATAACAATAACTACTAAAAACTACTGTCGGAGATGCAAGTAAAATATATTTTCGATAATTTATATATTAAAGATAAGATAAAATCAATTTTGAATTATCCAAACACGATTTCTTTAATCAATTAGAACTCTTGAAATTAGACTCCAATTTAGATAGTGTTGATAGCAGTAAAGGGATGCATGCAAAGTCTACATTAAACATGTTCTTAATCAATTGATATGTTTACAATTTCGGCTACTCACTCAATACGATACACTGTTTTATCAAGGACATCTTACGATGTTGATGGATTATATTAACGAATAGCCTTTTTCACACACTTGTCCTTCCCCTTAGACATAGCTTGAGTTGAGTCAATTTTAAATAGGCGTTTTCACAATATACTCCCCAGTTTGCATTCGAATGAAATAAAAAATAAATATACCACTTTTTCTAAAATCTCAGATTCTTTAGCGCTTATTCATGAAGTTAGTGAACCGTATCTACTGAATATTCCAGTGACCACTTGAGTATATCTCTGAGTCAATTACACACGTGTAAATTTATTCAGGTTGAAGAAACAGTATTGGCGACAATACACATCCGTACGTATTGTTAAATTGGTTTATGGTAATAGCCGCACAGACTTCCCCCTTGTAATACACACCTATCCCAGTATATCCAGGTTTGCATATTCTATTTCACTCGTTAAGAGCGAGATTTGGCTCCTCACAGGATGACTAGTGACGGCAATTAGATACTATAATACTGTACTGTATACACACTGATTCCTTTAGCATTTTGTGTGAGAGCTTAATGGGAAATGTATGTCTTTTTTTAATTTAAAGTTGATAATGTTGCTAAATATAAATGTTACTACAGCACTGAAATAGTTTAAAGGTGCATCCATTGTGTTTCATAAAATTGTATGAGGCTTTAATACGTTTAGACTCAACATATGTGCTGTTTACAATACAAACACATTCACTCAGCTTACATATTCTTCCACAATCGCCAAATATATCATAATTACTTGTTTCCAATTAAAATAGAAAAACATCATTTTGCATGTGCAGAAATCGAAACTGCACGTTCCATTTACATGTACAGTAGTTATATGACCTATTCAACATTATCAACCAAAAGTTATTATTTTGTCTGTTGTAAATAACCTTTAACAAGACAACTTAAAATTCGAATTATTATATATATATATATATATATATATATATATATATATATATATATATATCGCGAGAGAGAGAGAGAGAGAGAGAGAGAGAGAGAGAGAGAGAGAGAGAGAGAGAGAGAGAGAGAGAGAGAGAGAGAGAGAGAGAGAGAGAGAGAGAGAGAGAGAGAGAGAGAGAGAGAGAGAGAGAGAGAGAGAGGATAACTGTCCTTCTTGTCGATCTTGACTTATTCAATGATTATCTCATCGAGTGAGGTGCAAAGTTTTTATTGTCGCTAGCAGCGAAGACGCAAGTGAGAATATACTACTCTTCTACCTCACGACATGAGATTAACATGGTATTTGTCAAGAATTGACAGATATTCTATTTATTACATATGTGTTTCATGTTGAAATTGGCGGATTTAAAAGGCAACGGTTTTAATGAAGTTATACATTACAACTTAAATGTTTTCTGACAGCGAATTTCCTACGGAAACAAAATACTATTATTAGTTTATGATTGCGTTTAACCATCAATACGATTATCGACTGAGTTTTTACAATTCACAATCTGTTACTGTACATGGCAATTTACTTACTGTCTTCCCAATGTAACATGTTATATTATAATTGTGCGTTAGATCTATAAGAACATTTGAACGTGTCTAAGTATTAACCCATCCCTAATAGTCTGGTAGAAGTGGTATTGTTGCAATACACAACCACTTAAGTGAGGGTCGGTTAATTAGTTTATGGTTATCCCTGTCCCCTGTATACATACGCGAATTCCCGGCCACTGAAAGGTCACGCACTCTGCTTCAAGCACGTTATGTAATACACAGCACATATCATCGAAGACCGTTATAAATCATTGAATTGTCGCAAAAAATTAATTGTGTAACTTCATTTGTCACAATATATCCATGCTTTTTCTTGGAATGTGTTTATATCGAATGAAATGTGATGTTTGTTCAAAATTCCAGTATTCATATGATGCACATGAGAAGTCTATCACTAGTTAATAGCTTTCGAAGGCTATGAAAATATTGTGTTATATTTTCGGTCTCACATGGAATGTACCACCATCAGCCTAGTTATTTCCATGAGTTCGAAAATATTTGAAACAATAACCGTTTGATGTCAAATTGAAAGTTTTCAACCTTTTAGAAAAAACTAAGACGTCACACATAGGGATTTAGAAACATTTTACCTTCATTCTATAGGGCTATGTTCTATACTGTCAAATAACCTCCATATAAAACCCGTAGCCACAAAGGTTCATAATATGTTAAATATATTATTAGTAATAATATATAATAATTTATTACCAACTACAGTAATTTTACATGAATGAGCCTAGGCGTACATGTACATTTCATACTGTCTCACTTGGTTATTGACATTATCCTATGGTATTTCTTTTGAAATGTGTGTTTGTTCCTATGTATACTATGTAAATAATCTTCATCTCTGTGGAAATTGGGTTGTAATGGCATTGTCACAGACGTCTACACGCTCACGTATAAGTGTGGATTATTATCAATACAAAACATATGTAATGAATTAATAGTGCGCATAACGTTTTCAAATTTGCTTATATTTCATATTCGTGTGCTCACAATTATTCAAAAGTATGATCTATTTACACGCTTTTTTTCATACTATACTGCAGTGAACACGAATCATGCGACTTTTCATGTTTGTCATAATTAAAGAACTATACTATTAGATTGACGATATAAAAACCAAAGAGTTTAAACATCAGCGTTTAATTACACAGTATCATGAAGTTAGAGACGCTCCACGACAGTGCTTTCAATACCCTGCTAATCACACCTGTGCAGGTATCATCAATACCTGAGTATGACAAGTGGTTCCCAATGACCGGAAACTGTCTAGTCTTGTACAACAGCTCCGGTGATTTAATTACTTGTATATGTCTACGTATATTGCAATAGATTGCGACACTGATGTACACACTCGTGTCTCTTATGTAGCTCTGTTGCGGCGTCTGCGATTGTGTTTTATCAGCTCATGCAAAAGACCATATACCATAACCAGTTCATATACGTATTGACAACAGTGTGACCGAACGTTACTCAGGCTTATTGTTTCGCTCTACTGATCTAGTGGATTCAGGACAAAGTTTCCGATGGCCTCACCAAAGTTGAATTAAAAACACTATAATAAGGGTATAGTAATTGAGTATGGAAATGTATTTCAAAATGTTTATTTTTTACTTTGGTATTTTAGTTTGTTTAGTCTTTCGGATGGTAAGTATAGTTTTCATTACCCCTTCAAACATTAGAAATACTTGCCATTTCGATAGTGAAGAAATATAACATGGTTATATTTGGGATAACACTGCCTTCAATAGTACAAATTCTTGTACTTTTTCGGGCCGAGTTCCATGCGGGATTCGAACCCACGCCCTCAGAGTAAGGCAGCTAGCTATCGCCAGCACTGACTGTACCAACAGCTTACCACACGACCATTTCGTCTCGAAAGTCAATGCTGGCGATAGTTGCCTTGCCCTGAGGGCGTGGGTTCGAATCCCGCATGGGACTCGGCCCGAAAAAGTACAAGAATTTGTACTATTGAAGGTAGTGTTATCCCAAATATAACTATGTTATAACCCTTCAAACATGTTACGGAATAGTACTAAATGTACATTTCTTAGGTTTTATTAGTCGAATGATTATTGAGAACCGCCACAATATCATTTCCCAAAACAACTGAATTCTACTCTTTAACGGATCCAATACTTACTGGGGTTTATTATAAAATAACAATTTGATATGAGCTAATGAATGCAAATCACGCTAGGTCTACTCATTGAAATAACGTTAACCCCCTGTCATGTCAAATACAGTTAGTGGATGCATTTCTGTAGGGGATTTACGTCCGTTCATTGATAGTTAGTTGTGGTTGGGATAATGAGAGATGCCAAATACTTATAACGTTTGATATACTTCATCAATCTATATATAAATATAAAGTCATACAAATATTACCCTCAGTAATATTTTTCATCTGGATTGCGCAAAAAGCAGTATTAATAAGACTTAAGTGTAAACAGGAATGTTAGATGATTGATGGACATTTGGACATTTTGACTTGAAGTTCAAATTCAAATGTTAACCCTCTTCATCGGCGCTACATGATAAATCAAGATATCAGCTTATTGAAGAGATAACACTTCTTTCTTAAATACATAAATAAATGTCTGACAGAACACCCTCTTTCAAATACATGTATACACAATTTCCTTCTTTCAATAGGCGTGTATACTTCAATGAATGGCACAATGGCGGGTTCCCAGCTAACCACGTTTGGGTTACTGAACAGGTGTCCTCAATACCTGAGATGACAGGAAACTGTCTGGTCATATACACCAGTCATGACTGTTTGATTAGAGATATAGACGTATACATGAAATACATTGCAACATTACTGTTCATGCGCGTGTCTCGTAAAACTCTTTGGCGGCCTATGTGTTTTATCTCCTTTAACGAGCTAATCACCGATAATCGGTTCATTAGTAACTGGCGGTTACGCAAGGTTATATTTAAGCTCTAATAATCTATGGTTTACAAGACAAAAGTTAAAATGTCCTCATTAAAGTTGAACACAATCTCAAAGGTGAATACAATAATTTAGTATGGAAATGCGTGAGTGACTCAGTGTAATTATTAGAACATATATTTTAATAACCTGAAAAGGCAATTAACCTTGGATCAAAATACACGCCTTATGTAGGCTCATTACTTGTATCAATATTGTTAGGCTAGGAAAAACGGGCAAACGGGTAATCGTAAAATGGTTCTTATTAAATTAGTGATGGGCATTTAGAATTCGATAGGTTATACAACGTGTAATATGGATTATAGTTTCTTTATCACTTACAATACGAAGTTTCTTAGCTCATTCTTGCCCCTATGTCTTGACATTCATTACTCAGCTCCTTCATTACTTAATCTTTAGAATTAACATATACACATTTGAACTAATAAGCAAGATGACATCTTACTGAAAATGTAATACTTCATTTTCAAAATACATTAAGTGATTTACGACAAAATGCCCTCTTTCAGTTATACATTCCTTCTTTAAATCGGCTTGCATAAGTGAGTCTCTCCGGATTTATTAATAATGTTTCTGTCCATATATAGTAAGTAACAACAAATGAATCAAAGTCAGTCACTTGATTCCAATCCAATGTCTTTCAGTTTTGGAACAAACACATTCATGTTCGTTGAGACTCCTTTTTATTAACACTCTGCTACCTATACTTACATGTATACTGTTATCAACATTCAAGTGACACATTTATTGTTCAATTGAAAAATATACTTACAAATAAGGATTCAAAATATGGCAAACTTAATACATTTTTCCAATTCAGCTAAGCAGATAACATTTATCCCAGAGGCACTTCTTTAGTTCAATACGAAGTATTTAAAAAGATAACATAACCACACACAACGCAGTGAACCAGTGTTTTACAATGTAAACGCCAAAAACATTGGTACGCAGGATTTAGAATTGTGCCAATTTAATACCTGATATGGATATAACATATAATTTGTATAAAGTGACGTGTTTTGCACGAACATACAACAAACAGAGCCTATTATGATGTTTTTGTTATCAATAATGAGAGTAGTTCACGTTTTGGTGACGAACTTGCCGAAGTTATAAATGACACATAATGTTTTATTTCAATCAGGTGTCACCATGATTTTACGGATGATTAAATGTAGTTATACAGTTGACGCAATACCGGGGTCTTACTGTTGCCAATGGGGTTGATGGAAATGATATATGATATGACATGTTTCCAAGGATGATGGTCAGGTTAAGTTGACTTTGCCCCGTTCATATATTTGTGATTTAAAAAGTTATGTCCAGATGGAACATGGAAAGTGATTGATAAACATTGCTATTTCCCTATATGAATGGCCATATACATATCTCTCCCCGTGACGTGGACTGTATTTATACATTATTACACATAACATACGTTATAACAAAAAACAAACAAATTCACATAACAGTTACAGAGTATGTTCGGTGAATGTGCTTTCTAAAGTATTGGGATCGTTTGCTTTAGTCAAGAAGAAACTAAATCAACAATGTGTAAGTTAGTATCATGAAATCATTCACTGTTGCTATAAAGAATAGTTTTAAAATTGATTTTAAAAATATTTTATTTGTTAAAATGGATTGGCAAGCAAACTGAGAGCTTATGTCAACGCTTCAATAATAATTACAAATGTGACATAAAAGAAGCAATTATTACGATGATAGCGAGAGAAGGTATGAATGTGACGTTATAATCCTTTTGTAATTGCCTAATAATTGCTGCATCGAGGCATGGCATTTTGGAAAATACTGACCGCCGTTTTATCAAAGAACATAATTTTGATTTTCTTTTTATTAAGATATCAAAAGTAGACATGAGATTGTTTGTTGACTAACATGTTTGGACGATGATATAGCAATGAAACTAGTAGTAAAATTGCTCATGATATAGAATGGAGAATGTCAATGATCTAAATTTATCACAAATTATTCATTAAAAGTTGTACAGGATCAGTTTGAGTCGCTAGTCGATATCACTGATGTCTCACTTAAACCCACTTACATTGTCTACAATTATAATTCTTCTAAACAAACACATACTTCCTTTATCGTCGCTGAATATCCTTCATTGACTAACTCGCCAGCTACGAAAAATAACTGCACTGGCAAGACAGCTTGAAGCTTTTAACAGCGACTGCTGTACATGTAATTAGAGTGCCCCTGAGCAGTTCAGCGGGGCGCGTTATAACGAGGAGACCACGAAACTAAACATCAATTTCCTGCTATTCTAGTTGAGTGACATTGTTGAAATTTACAAATTATGGCAAAGTCAACACGTAGTTTCGGAATATGAAAGAAATAGTTGAATATCTCGTAAAAAATAAAAACTCGAAATTTCTAGAAATTTCTAGAAATTTCTAGATACGCACTAGAAAGTTTCTAGAAACGTTCTAGAAAGTTTCTAGATACGCACTAGAAAGTTTCTAGATACGCACTAGAAAGTTTCTAGATACGGGGTATGTTTATTTATTGGACACCTGTATATTGTACATGGTGACTATTGACCCAAAGAGACTATTGCGATAGCAATAGTCTATTGCCACTTACTATTGCGATAGCGATAGACTATTGTAACTCACTATTGCAATAACTATTGTGATTTTTGGGTACAAATACGCAATGATCAGCTAGAATTCTTATAGGTTTTAGTAGGAATGTTTATAATAATAATAATAATAATGAGGATACTTATATCTTATATATTAAATCCACAACACTAAGGGCCATGCTCAAAGCGCTACACTAATTGAGCGCTAATTGATGTAAGGACTATGGAACCAAAATCATTAAAGAAATCATAAATGCAGAGACTTTTTTTTTTAGCTGTTTCCTATCTCAAGTTCTTCCCTCCTGACATTTTAAAATGACAAATCTTGAATAAAATTCAGTGAGGCTTGTGTAAATCATTCATAATTAAGGGAAATTTAATAGTTTCGATAGTATCGATAGTTAACGTTACTATTGTGATAGCGATAGTATTTTTGTATATACTATCGATATAGTACTATTGCCAAGCCAACTATTGCAATGCATTGATAGTTCGATGTATTGTTACACCCCTATTTCACATGTTCCCATTTTTCCACTTTGAAAGATGTTCTTTATGAAAATATAGCTTGTTTCTTATTTTTAACACGTTTGCAGGATGAAATGAATCCACACCAAAACCGAAAGATGTGCAAAGATATCTCCCATTTTTATCCATTACCTGCTCATCTCAGGTACTTGTAACGGACAGTTTAAAGGTTGATCGATACTTACAGTGTTTATTCTCATCAAGATCATTCATGGATTTCTATGTTACATGATCCTAAAGAGGAGCGAGGAAACTCCAATGTATATGTCGTAGTATATATCGATAAATTGTCTTCTATCAATAGTATGCTTTTGTAAAGGTAAATGGGAATGGTCTCGTGGGTGTTGAAGTGTTTTTCAACAATATTAAAATCTTTTTAAGATTATTTGATTCAGTTTCATACTAGAGAAAAGCAAGAAGATCATCTTTACCGACTCCAAACTCCCACGTTGCTAATAAAGTGAAATGTCAGAAACACATCACTCTTGATCAAACCACGCTAATACAACTTCCCTAAGTGTTATATTTACATCCTGTAACACAATATATCTCAATGTACTCTTCAAACAATCAATGTAGATATGCCTTTTAGAATTTTCAACATTTTTGGAATTTAACTTTTGACCATGTCCAGTGAAACTGAACTTACACTTTTGCTTCCAGATTCATCTGTTATGTGACCCCTCCATTCTTGAAGGGAAACAATGTTGACAGGTCAAGGTCATCACACAAAACATGCGGGGGGAAAAGGTGCCCCAGGTCGTCTCATCGCAGTGCTCCTGCTGGCATGGATACCTCACCCCGTTGACGTCAGTGACGTCATGTTGAGGAAACTATTGCACACATGATGTGTGCGCATAAGGGATGGGTATTGCTTCTCATTTTCGTATTACAATTTATTGCGATACAGACAGGCGTATTGCAACAAGTATTGCGATACATTGGTGTATTTTACATTTTAAATATTGGATGTTCTCTTTACTAAATACAAACATGTACTAGCAATTGACCATCTTGTCTTGTATTGATAAAATAAAACCAATAAACCATGTTCAAATTCAAACTGTGTTGGATTACTAAAAAAAAGTCTTTATTTGATATTTAAATGCCCTACCAAATTGTCTTCAAAAGATGGGCAATTGCCTGTAAAAAAAACGTTTTTCACTGTAAAATGTCTAAGTTAAAAATAAAAAGTGTGTTTCACTAGTTTTAGATATGTTGCATTATTCACGCCATTCTCTTAAAACGATACCCTGTACCAAAAATGCATGTTTTTTGGAACGAGTTATTTCTTAAATAGTCAATAAGTTTAAGTAACCTTTCAATTGTGAATGTCCCATAAATAATTTGACATGAAATACCGGGGTAATACGAGTGAAAAGACGAGTTCGTCACGATCCAATCAGCGAGTCAGAATATAGAAACATTATTCATTTCCGAAGGCGATAAAATGCTCGTTTTGTCAGTTTGTGTCAACAAATCAGATATATGTGAGTTATGAAAGCTTTCAGATAGTCATAATGACACAATTCCATAACATTACTGAGTTTTCGTTTCGCATCTTTCAATTAGTTGTTATATACATTATACAGACGAAACTCTGAAATTGATATATTCATATGATTTCACATGTCATTTAGACACGCTATGCAGGTAATGTATCTTATGATAGACAAAACAAAGAACAATAAACATGGACATTATTTATCAATGTATTTAATTCGTTACAAACATATTTTGAAACCATCCCCTTCAATGGTTGTTACATGGCCGCAAGTTACTTTCACCTGAGAGCAAGTTTCAATCATTGTTTCCCTTTGCCACCGCGAGTCAACACTATAACTTAATTTGTTTGGGTCTTTCTGTAAAAAATTGAGATGAAAAATGTTATTTTAAAAACGTTCGATATATTGTATTTTTTTAGAACTGTGCACCGGTATGTATTGTGTTGTTTCTGTATTGCAATATACCGATATACCGATAATACCTCGCACCCTTAGACTCATTGTGCATGTGCCGATCTCGCTCTCGCGGACTTTCAATCTTACATCTTTGGATGGTCAGATGTCTAGCGAGTCTTAACACATTGAAAAAGGCATTTGATGGTCTGCCTAGTGCAAACAAATGTTCTTGTAAAATGGGTTGTCAACTTCTGCATTTTCATCATTTCAATGACTCATTTCACTCTGTTAGGTGTGAGGTTTTGTGTATGATTTTTTCCCCATTAACTGACTGATTTTATCAATGTTTGTTATTATTAGTACCATGTACCATTGGACGTGCATATGCAAAACTGCACATTTTGCGAAACTTTTACTGAGACTAATACGTCTCGATTACTTTTTAGCAATATGATTCCGTTGGTTTCATAGTTTACACTACGATAATAACAAGACTGTTCATGCCTTGTCTTATATCTTAAAGGAACACGAACATTTTGGGGTGTGTATTTTCATATATTGAGCATAGTCATGTAGAGCTGTGTATCATCAGACAAGACCATTGAACAAATACATTAATATTTCGACAACTAATTGTAATAAGATATGCTGTAATTATGCTGGTGATGACCCTATAACTGTATTATCTGTTTACGTGTAAACTGGACATATGACACCAGATAATGATGCTTGGCATATGTGTCTCAAAACAAATCATACTTCATGACGATTTTTACAAAAGGTGCATGTTTTGTTCTCGATTTCTCGTTTCATATATAACCTAAATGGTCAAACCAAACTCACAAACGTATAGTTTTGGTAATTTATATACCCGACGAATCCTTTTGATTAAGATATATTCCTTTCATTGGTCAGTATGTAATGAGGAAGATAATCTGATCTCCCTCGTTTGATATGAAAAGCATGAAAACAAAAAAGGATGTTAATTTCGGTAACAACAAAGAACGAGTCCTTCTGTATACTAGTTATATTGATTCCATAGACTATGAAGAAGCAATGATGAAACATATGTCTAACTCTGATATATGTTAATTTTACATGTACATATTGCTTGCCTATGGCAACTAACAAGGTTTGTAACCATGAAGAGGAGATTAGTTCTGCTTGATAACAGCTATGTTGGTGAAAGTGAGAAAATGTTTCAAGTTTGTTGGGTTGGTTTTTTAAAAAAATTGTTATTCCATTTCAAGCTTCATGTTCAGTTTATGGCAAGGTTAACCTGTGTTGGCAGTCAAATGTAAATAGGAATACATATAAATATCTATATTGCATAGATCCTTAAGCAATGTAAGAAATCCTGCATAAGATGTATCTTGCTGTTTTAAACTTGATGTATAAATACATCTTTTGGTAAGTAAAATATGATTTATAACTTGGTTATGAGAGAATACTCCAAACATTACAATGAATTTAGAAAGAGTTAAGGTTGATTGGAGAATGAGTCCTGCTGTATAATAATTATATTGATTTCATAGATGCAAGATGTTAGTGAGGTAAAACTATTATTTCCAAGTATTTCAAATACGTCCATATCAACATATCAAACGGCCTAAATGCTATCTATTGCAAGTGACCAGGTACTCCTTTAAGAAAGGATTTCCACTTGATTATCTTTGAGTAGTAAATACACAAGAAAAGGTAAGTAAGTATTAGTAATTAGTTCCTGCTTTAGTTTGAGAACGAAAACTTACTTAAGAACTAGATTTAAAGTCATATTCAGTACATGTCCATATATAGGCCATACAATAAGAGTTGTGTTAATATAATGCGGGCCAAATTCTGCTAAATAATAATAACTCTTTATTGTCCGTCATACGGTGTACATGGGAAATTTGTTGTGAGCAAATAGCACCTGGCAGCGACAGTGCAGCGCCAGTTAAAGCGTTGTTCTGTCCTTATAATGCTGAGTGTCAAGCAAGGCAGCAACAACTCCCATATTTTAACGTCTTTTGGTATGACGCGACCGGGAATCGAACCCCGGTCTTCCGGGTGATGAACAGACGCTCTATCAACTGAGCTACACGAGAATACACGAGGATAGCAAAAATAAAGACTAGATTCCACTGTATAATAGGTGGACGGACATGTTTAATATACCACACTGCTCTATAAATATTTCAGCATGTTGATATTTTCCAAATCTCAAAATGAAATCAATCAATGTCAGTTCTCCCGAAGCTTTAATATCTGTCAGTGTAGAAATAGACACAAACACGTCCAATCTGACTGACTGACTGAATTCAACTTTTCCCAGACTGGGCGATCAATCAACGAAAGTCATCATAACAGGAACGTTAACAAGAAAACATGTTCATTTTCAATTGTATGTTTTATATTATGAATTTTGTTGGGCATATTTCAAATATCTTCAATGATACGATGTCGATGTGCTAAGGTGGAAAAATAATTGAAAAGAATTCATACACATTTGTTCCCAAAGTTTAGCATGTTTGTTATAGTGGTGTTTTAATCTGTAAAGTTAAATATCTAAATAGTTTTAAAGTCGTTTAAATGCGTCAAATTACATTTCAATTCATATATACACTGATACTGATTGGGGTTATTTTACACTGTTGGGAGGGAACTTGCTTAATTCATATTTGTGACTTGGTTAACGTTTTACACTTGTGGATGCGGTATCACAGTGATAAACATGGGATCGCATTTCCTTATTTAAAAGAAACTAGTAATTATGACATGTCAACCAGATGTTGAGGTTGATTTTAAATATTGATTAAGTGTTGATGACGCTGTACTCCAGTCGGACTGACCAAACCAGTGATATGATTCTGATGACGTCATAGCTTTAGGAGAACTTTGATGAGGTGAGTTGAGGTGAGTTGGGGTTTAACGCCGCTTTCAAGAGTATTTCACTTATATCGCGGCTGCTAGTATTATGGCAGGGAGAAAGCCCGCAACGCCATGTGGCTATGCATTGCGGTGAAACCTGCGAGCATCGGCTGGAACTAGCGAACCATGGGTTGTACTACGCTGAAATTCAGTGTAGCATTGCAATCAAACCTTACTGCGTGTAGAACCGTTCTCTACTGCAGACTAAGTTGCCGTGCCCCTGGCGGGATTCGAACCTCGGACCTCTTGATCCGAAGCCGAACACGTTAACCACTGCGCTATCCCGCACCCGAAGTTTGATGAAAGCATCCACACACGGTATACATCATGAGGTATTCGTTGGTTATTTTGCAATTCTTGCAACTCTGGTTTTAAACTGGATTTTGAATTTTGAAAAACAAAGACAAAATATCTGAAACTCGTTTTTCTTTTGAAAGTAATTATTTTTCTAATTAAAAATTGGAACAGGTTCGGTTAATTTGGTTGATACCATTTAGGGTTGTTTCAAATGTGCATTTCCTTCGTGGAATAGAACATGTCTTTTTAAAAACAGTATATATGTTGTATTGTACAGTAAAACGACAATGATAATTCATTACTGACAATTATATTGTACAACAAATACTAAGATTTGAGAATGGTCAAAAGCGTTGAGATCGTATAACCAATATATGTATTACGAAATGTATTCCTTTGTATCCTTAGAGTAAGGTAATTTACACTTAGATACAGTAGGTGGTTACTTATTTGATTGAATGAGGATGGTCTGTTTTGAGACATGAAAGTTGTCCTTTCAGCTTCAATAATCAAAAGGTTTATTAGGTAGGGAAAACTGTTTTTAAAATGTTAATTTGAATCAGTGTGCAGAGAAGAATCCAATAACAAGATATGTAATTATTATATACATTTATTATGTTACTTACCTACATGTATGTCTAATCATTATAACCACACCCTGAACATTAACGATTTTTGTTAAAAAGACAAAACAAAAAGACTAAATATTAGCATATAAATAAAAAGAATGAAGGTTTGATGGGTTTGACTGGATCAATATTCTTTAATACAATAAAACAATTTATCAGTGTATATGGTCATACTTATATTTATCAGTTGTATAAGTACACATACATGTATTTATACTGAACAAATCAGTATCAATTAACATTGTTCCTTTGAAGTATGTAGATCACTCGTTGTTAATCATAACCTTACTTCACGTAAGGAACATTCCACATATATATATAACTTCTATTATATATAAATCGCATATATAACCCATTTACTTCTTTATATACTCATGTGTATATATGCTGATTGTAGAAATAGAGAAACACCCTATTGTGACAAGTGTATATTGTTGCAGATGGTAGGTTTTGAATACTTTCCATACTAAAATAAGTGCGTTCACCATAGTTTTTAACACATTTTACAGATTGTTCTTAATGATGCAGTTGATTATGTTAATATGAATACTAACATTTCAAGGTTTCACTATTCCTAGATTGTTTAAACAATCTGCAATCGAAGAATAATCACAATTCTGACCAGTCATTTCCTGTCTACCTTAGTTCATATGGAATTAATACGCTACATTGTTGAGAGTTGGAGGGTTTTCTAGATTTAAAGACCTTTAACTCGTTTATCTATCTTATCAACCGATTCCAAGAACATGAGGAACGTTTAACTCGTTTCTATATCTTGATACTTGATTTAGTCGATTCATAGATTGTGAAGGGTTTAAATATTTAATATACCAACTATATTACGTTTTAAAATAGTTTCTAAATCTGATCCGTCGATTTTAGGGATCGAATCCTAGAATGTGAAGCGCTTTTAACTTGTGTCTTATATGGGTCGATTCCTAGATTTTGAGGAGCTTTTTACGCATTTTTACCAACTAAAGAGGTCGATTCCTAAAATTGAAACCCACAGGCACATTTACGAGTGCATGAGATTTACACATGCAAGTACAAAGGTTATTTAATTTCACAGAGTTCAGTTCTGAGGAGGACAATATACTCTTACTTGCCTTTCCTCGGAAACGGTCATAAATCAAAATTCAAATAATATGAATCCCCAAAAGGCACATTTACACATGAACAGTGATTAGTATGTATATATTCATTGTTATTTGTATCATGATCATTATTATGTTATTATTTAGACAGGTTTCTCAAACATTCATTAAAACCGTATGACCTACATCTGCTATCTTCCAAACTCTATGAAAGATATTTGAAATTTCATCACTTCATCAATTGAAAAAAGATAACCTTTGCATAGGTTAGATCTCTGGCGTGGGATGTAGGGTCCATCAATTTATGTCGACCATAATGAACTGCAAACCCATTTGAAATCAGGTTTCAGGATGTAAATATAACACTTGTATTATAAGTTGTAGTAGCGTGGTTTCATCAAGAGTGATGTGTTTCTGACATTTCACTTTATTAGCAACGTGGGAGTTTGGAGTCGGTAAATATAATCGCCTTGCCATTCTCTAGTATGAAACTGTATCAAATAATCGTAACAAGATATTGCTGAAAACCACTTCAACACCCACTGGACTAAGCCCCTTTACCTTAATGAAAGTAAACCCACATTATTGAAACCAGACAATTTTAGCATTACAGTTGCATCTTGTATAATACTCTTGATGTCATATAATATAATATAATATAATATAATATAATATAATATAATATAATATAATATAATATAATATAATATAATATAATATAATATAATATAATACAGATGAGTTTTAAAGGTGCGTCCATTTCATAAACATTTATTTGGCTTTAATACATGCCAACATACGATATGTGCTGATATCAGTTCAAATAATTTCAGTCAACTTGCATATTCATCCCCAAATGTCAAATATATAATAATTACTAGTTCCCAATTAAAATCGATCAACATCATTATACTTGAGCAGAAACCGAAACTAAACGATCCATTTACATGCACAGTAGTTATAAGATCTATTAAACATTATCAACTTAAAGTTTTCCTTGAGTCTGTTGTTAATAAGTTTCCAAAATTACGTTTGACTGATTGACGCGCGCCAAACGCGGTGCATTGTCCGGTTTTCGATCAGATGTCGACACTTTAAACTTTATATCTTCGTTATACTGAGTCGACTAAGATCAAAATGGCAATTTGTGGCAATAGTCAGTACTTCTCGATAGAATAACAAAATATATAATGTTTAGCATATGTGACCCAAAACAACACAATGGATGTTAAGGGTTCTCTTGAATTCTTGTACTAACTGTGATTCTTTAAAACTGAATAGCAGTGAATGTAAGCACTTTGGGGGTAGCATACTGTAGTTCCTCTCTCTTTAACTGTGTCGGTCCTTTGAATATTTAGAGGATCAAGACCATATATAATGTTTATGCTTGTTTTGTATGCATGTATATTAATCGTGCCTACTTGCCTATAAATATGATGAACAAACATGTTGTTCATACTTAAAAACAAAATTATCTTAACCTAGAAAATCGTAGAAGATATGTTCGCCTTTACGATTTTGCTACGTAATTTGTATTTTTTAAGCCGATGTCTCATATCTAGCCCTTCCAGTTTACATTGACAACGAGTTCAACTGTAAAAGGTCTTGATATCTTTATGATGTAATGGCTGTATTATCGCAGTAAGGCCATTTCATACCTATTTGTGCTACGAGAAATGGTTTATCAGAAACTAGATAGATGTTAAGGCATTTTTTAAATTGCCTGGACATTTATGTCAGTATGTTAATTGACAGAGTGAAATAGTCAGTAATGCAGGTGGTGTTACTATACTGACTTCATAATTACTGTTTTACATACATGTACATTTAGTAATTATTTGTATCTGAGTCGGCAAGATAAAAAAACCTCGATGTTAAAGGAGCATAATCAGATCGGTTAGGTCACATATATGTCCAATGTTATAATTTGTGTTATTCAATGGAGACTTATAAACTTTAACCGAAAATAAACTGGTTTAATGAAAAACAACCAAAGTCATGATTATATTCGAAAACCGGACAATGGTCTCGCTGCAGCCATAAAGTCAAACGTAATTATGATAAAGTAGATAGGAATACAGGATTACTTCTTTAGTGTTTAATAGGTCTTATAACGAGTACATACATGAGATAGAGCCATAAGTGTAGGCTACCACCCATGCATGAGACCGTTCCTTGGTTGTCATTGAAACATATACTTATTTGATGTATTAAGCATTTGGGGCGAATATTAAAGTCAATAAAGGGGATATTACCTAAACCAGTAATTTGGTGCATTTTGGTAACAAATGAAAAATCCTGCAAAACTGACCATGCATAAAATGATCCAAATATAAATCAATACACGATCTTAATGAGAGTAAGTATTGATCAACTTTTAAAGGGGAAGTAGCACGTTTTTTGAAAATTTTATTTTTTCAAATTTCCCATTTATAATGGTAGTTTATGTCATTTATATTTACTTTAGAAGGCAAAACATCTTTTTACACAAACACATTTTCCGTAGATGCAAAAACGGTGTTGCGTAAATAGAGAAAATTGTATGGCGGCTATTTTATTGTGAACACATTCTATTATTTCGAATCATAAAAACTATTTTTTAACTTGATATCCCGAAGAGGGAAAGGTGTTCTACTATTTGTGACAATATTTTTCAAATACATTTCATCAACTTATTTGAGCCAAAAAATGTGCTACTGCTCCTTTAAACTGTCCGTTACAAGTGGATACATATGTCACAGCTTCATGAGCAACTGATAACACACAAATAGAGAACCAGAGGTTGTATTCGAATTCTTCCTCACCTTTCTTCTCACATCTCCATAGATATTTGATGATGTCTGGAGAAAAATATAACTTTGAACCGATCAAAATCTGGTTATAACTTGAGGGCTCCTTATTCGAGACAGGCAATTATCATTATATTGATACTTGCAATTGGTCTTTTGATCAGAAGGGAAACGTTACCACCAACCCTCGTTAAGTATCCGCCCCTCCCTGT
Source organism: Gibbula magus (assembly GCA_936450465.1). Classification (NCBI taxonomy): domain Eukaryota; kingdom Metazoa; phylum Mollusca; class Gastropoda; order Trochida; family Trochidae; genus Gibbula; species Gibbula magus. The sequence goes on from OW388300.1 coordinate 31,648,596, forward strand.
CTGATAGCTAAGATAGCTAGACAAAAAGCTTAAGAGCTACAAGGAGAGATGGTTTATCCCCCCGGCCCCACACCATTTGAAGTATCAGTTTTAGCAGTATATAATTAAAACTATAAGGTGTTTTTGCACGTTAAAACAGATGTCTCCTCCTTCCTCAATTCACTTCAACTTATTACATTTCTAAAAGGCAAATGTACAAAATGTTGCCATGGAAACAGAATTTTATTTTTTAAATTCAAACCCCCAAAAGGGACATGAAATGAGGAAGTAGTATGCACAATGTGGTGAGGATTGGTCACTCAGTTTTAATAATCCGCTCCGGAAAGAAACTATACCCTTCCAATGTACAAAGTAAAAATTGTTTTCAATGAAACATAAACAAATATTTCTAAAACGTTCAAACCCCACAAAGGCACATCACATGAAGCTGTATACCAAATAAAGTGAAGATTGGCCACGTAGTTTTCGAGTACTGCTCCGGAAAAGATGTGATCAAGGACAGACGGACGGACGGACAGACGGACGTTGACACAGGCGGGTCCAACGAAAATATCCCTCCGCATTATATGCCGGGGTATACAAATGTATACCATTTACAAATCTTTCGTCTATAGTTTTAAGTTTGTATGTTTGTGGGTTCCACTGAAACATTACTTCCACTATGATTGGGTGATGGAATTATTTTCTTACCGACGAACTTGAAGTGAGCAATTAAAGGATAATCATGGTTGATATCTATGCAATTTTTTTGGTATCCATTGTTGATTCACGTCTTCAGTCAAAAGTGTAAAAACATAAATACATGCTATACTTTCAGAAAGAACAGTTTTCAAAATGTCAGGATGGAACATATTCAATACGTACAATATATAAAACCTGTGGTAATGTAACTTATACTGGGTTAAACGTTGCTTTACTAGTTTCCCTGTAAAAGTTGTTGATATTTCATTCTAAAACCAATTTAATGCTTAAATAATGTCCCTATTTTGACTTTGTGTAAAAACATACAAGCATGTAACACCTCATATCGGTTCATCTCTCTGATTCCAAGCGAACCCACACCCCACAAGATGTGATTAGTGTTTATCGTAGAAAGCAGTGTTACAAAATGAAACATAAGCAGCCAGTGTGTTGACGTTCTCACATTCAATAAGAGACAATACAAATTCATAATCAATCCGTGTTTACGATGATTACAACAATGGAATTGGTTTCTTACTTACAGAACGCTTCACTCTATAAATTGGAGTTCTTTGTCAGCAAATGTGGTTGATGGGTTCATGTTAGTCAGCAATCTCGTTACAGCGATGATCAGGTTGCATATAATTGTGTGCAGGGAAATACCATTGTTGCCGCCAATCATTAGTGATCAAGGTACTAGTGATTGCTGTAAATAGATACAAGAACATTTAACAGATGGGATTATGAGATTGTTTAAAGCAACAATGACTGGAATACTATTGAAATATATGCAAAGCTTATTCTGAAGGTACTATTGGGAAGTAGATGATTTGAAAAAATTATTTGAGTAAATATCCAAGCAAATATCCTGTTTTTATAACATTACAAGATGTTACATCGAAAGTATCATATATAAATCAGCTGATACGTTCATTTCCCAGGTACTCTTGGTAAACGAGTAGGGAGTTACGGACATTTACAAAACATTTTCATATTAGACATTTTTCAGCAGATACGAATCTAAGTGTGTGAAAGGCAATCTAAAGGGTACCCACATAGATAGTTAAACGAGATGGTGTTGATGAGTCTTATCAATACCAGACACTATTTGCACGTCTCATATCTTAATGCTATCTCAAAGTGACAACGCTTGGCATCCCGACATAGACTGAATCTCATCTAGCTTATAGATATATGTCATTCACACAGTTTCTGTAACTCCCTGACGTTCTGCCTTTGATCTATTCAAACCTAGATAACACCATGAAATTAACTGGCTGATTCACACTGACTGGAAAGGCTTATATTTTATAATTACTTATTTTCCCTTTATTTTATTTCATTTATTTTGCAGCTGATAATAGTTTGTATAAAGAACTATAAAGGAGGTTTAATGTAAATATAGGTACCAGTGATATTATACAAGACTTATTTTTCAAATGTGATTTTCTTCAATAATTACCCAATACACACAGTAAAAAATAGTCATTGGTTACTTTCAAGCAATTGTTTTATAGTGAATATTCCTAGACTATAATATCAAGTTATAATTCATTGTTTTCAATAACAACATAATGCAGGAATATTTAATACAGAATACCTTGCCATGAGATATAGACACATCACCACCTTGATTAACTAGTCTACTGTCTATCAAACCACAGGTTTCAACATTTCACAATATATATATTTGATATGTTATGTGTACGCACGGAGTAAAACTGTCTGGGGTGATATTTATGTGGTCAATATATCTTAGATACAGACGTGCTCGTCATTAAGTCTATTGATTATCAAACTATATCTCTGAATTTCAAAGTTTTGTTTCCGTTGGTCATCTAGCTCATGATTTCTTAATTGAAAACGGTACATTTATGAAATTTAAAGAGAAGAAAGAATATAGATATGAAATATAGAATATATAATATATATGATTGTGTGTACATTTAGAATTCAATTGTGTCCATCCATTAATTGATATTTTTCCTCTTTATTGAATTGGTTAAATTAAAATGTAATTCAGCATGTTGCAGTTTTTCTTTCCCAAGCAATAATGTTACGAACTTTGTATAAGTATGTGAACTCTACTGCAGGACTGTGGTCTCTCCAGTACTGGAATAAAGATTGATTGATTGACACAATTGATTATTTTGTTGATAAACTCCATTATAACTGTATTTTGTTCGAATGAACCTCTCTCAACAGCTATCAAATCACAGATGTGAACAATGTATATGCCAAGGCATGTAAAATTGCCACTTTTTTAACTGTGGGCGCCATTTTTTAAATGAAATATTTGTTCTGTGTTTACTATGGTTTAACATGGCACAGTTGCAGACCATAATTTGATTATTGACATAATGATTATGATTCAATGTTATCAATCATCGGGGATTCAAAGCTTTATCATTGTGTAATTGTTTTATATAGAAACATCAACCATAATCGCTTCATTGTTCATAAATCAACGCTTGCCTCCACTGTGTAATAACACAGTTAAACCTGTCAAAGATATCTTTCTCAGTCAGTTGATATATGTTCATGTACGTGCTTAACAACAGTTCACAGTTTCAATCCGTTTGACAGACGTATTCTAATCAACAGAGAGAAACCATAACGATTCCATTACTAGCGAGTCCCTACCAGACAAAGCAAACCACAGAGGAAACGATTGTGCCTTGTTGATCAGGGGATAACAGCAGTTCAATAGTTGTACAATTATCCACTATCACAGACGAGTCTGTGTGTGTTGATGGATGAAATTAAATCAACATCTTTGTGCCGTTAATGTTTGTGAAGATTGCAGCAGTGATATTTCTCTCACAACTTAACATTTCCTCATTTCGTGTTATCAAGCAGAACTAATCTCCTCTTTATGGTGACCAACAGTGTAAGTTATCATGTGATATCACACGAGAACAATGTAAGAGGTTGCTGATTTTCGCCTTTATCATGTAAGGAACATGTACATGTAATCAATATGTGTTATACGGAAAATTATATGAAACACATAATCAATATAACTATTATAGAGCAGTACTGATTCTTTGTGGTTATCGAAATTATAAGACTTCTTAGATTTTGCTAGTTTTATATGGGCATCCTTTTTGTTTCCGGGTATTAAAGGGGCAGTAGCACGTTTTTTTGCAAATTTTATTTTTTCAAATTTCCCATTTATAATGATAGTTTAAGTCATTTATATTTAAAACATCTTATTGCACAAAACAATTATCCGTATTGGTAATAACGGTGTTGTGTATAAAGCAAAAATTGCTTGGCGGCCATTTTATTGTGAACACATTTTATTATTTTGAATTACAAAAACAATTCCCATGGCTTTACTGAGCGATGTACACTCATTTTTAATTTGATTTTCAGACAGAAGGGTGTTTTACTTTTGGTGAAATTTTTCAAATACATTTCATCGATTTATTTGAGCGAAAACACGTGCTACTGCCCCTACAATATCAAACGAAGGAGATCTATAAAATTCAGAATTTATTCCTCATCACATATCAGCTAATGCAATCAATATATTTTTAAAACAAACATGATTCATTGGATCTATATAATTACTAAGCAAGATATGTGTGTTTGGTATGGCATTTGCCACGTGTCCAGGTTATATATCAAACGAGAAAACAAAGTTAATGGCTCCACTATTTCTTCCACATGATTTTAAAAAAAATATATCTTTAATAGTAACATGAAGCATAAGCTTGCGAAACATAAGCTAAGCATTATGTGTGGTGTCATTTGTCCAGGCTAAGATAATACAGTTATGAGGTCAACATGTTCTGTAAACTTATTATATATTCAACAGTATCATTCAGATTATTTATCTAAAGGAAGACATTCCAAGTATAATAAATGTATATCTCATTACAATAAGATGTTGAAATGTTGAAGCATATATAATTCTCAATAGTCTAAATCATCTAGATTACCCACTGATTCAGATGACAATGCACAACATATGACATTAAAATAATCTTGTAATGAATATTTGATATTTTCAACTAGTAATATACTTATGATTATTGGTGTTCATATTTATATATCAACACACATTGAAGTTCAATGTCATAATGTTTTCAACTATCGATTTGTGAAAAAACGTCAGGTGATCATATATTCATTTGGGAGGTATTTCAAAGAAGCATACACTAACGATTGCCTAAATTTAGGTCGTTTGCATTTCTGTGCAGAATTGATTCAACACTTCTCTATCACTCTTTCTTGACTTGGACCTCGACCTCACCACCTGACAAAATAACATCTAATATGTCTAACAGAAAATAGAGTAATAGTTAATGCGAAACCAGTCAAAGTCAAAGATGAAAGGTTTAAGTGAGTGAGTGAGTGAGTTATTGCCACTTGGGCAATATTGCAGGTTTAAGGTTTAAGAATGACGTTTTAGATTGAACATTTAGAAGCAGAATGCTTAGTAATTGCACTTGAAAATGCTTAGGAATTGCACTTGAGAATGCTTAGTAATTGCACTTGAGACAGGATAATCGTACACGCTTGGAGATACGGGAGGTTGTTTTTGATTGTATCACCACTATAACATCATCCCGGTAGACAGGGGCACAAAGTTTGATAGATCACTTGTTTCAGCCTGATTGACAATAATTGACATGACTGGAGTTTATGTCTTGGTTATAATTACAATGCAAACGACCAAGTACCATACACATTCACGATTTCCTCTTCTCGGTAAGAACAATGTTGAGAACCTAGTGTTTTTCTCCTTATTGATACAATTACAAACACCGTGATGTCAAAGATCAATTAAAGTATGTCATAAAAATAAAGAAACAATTACAAAGCAAATTTATCTCCTTGACAGTAACACATATATAGATGATTTTATCTAAAACGACCCCAAATAAGCATAGACATCTTATTCAGGAAACTGTTTCCCCATCTAGTATATTGATAATGCTGCACAAAGCAGTGTGGGCGACTCAGAATAAGTTCAACATGTGACAAGAGAAGAATACAGGTGATAGACTCGACTTAATCGGGGCTACTAACGTTGTTCAATTGAATGCACTCTGGTTTGCATACGATCAGACTACAATCAGTACAGCATGATTGATAAAACATATTTAAATTTGATACGTGAATGCAGCGTTAGCAATATGAAGACTTTAGCAAATAGCTTCACGATCAGCACCACTCCAGTAGACAGAAGAGTTAATGTTGTAGATCACTTGTTTCAGCCCGAGGGGTTTAATTGACATGGCTGGAGATTCCGTCTTTGTAGAGAACAATTACAATGATGCTTCGAAGACCGTGCTTTAAAAATGCACAGTTTCCTGTAAAGACAATGCGGCTATGTCTTTCGTTCATACAAAGCCTAAGAGTGGAATATTAAAGACGGATAATGAATTAAATGGACGAATCATTTATTTGAATCTCTCTATACTGGTCTTTTCCCGTCTGAAAGGTGCTGCGTTGAGCTGAGACATTGAGCATATTTAAGTATTAGAATACTTTCAAAGGCATGCTTAGTCTATTGTAACATCATCAGAGCATTTCATGATGGTTAAGAATTTCATTTCACGACTGAGTTTATGAGAGAGTTGTGTATTTACATAAGCATTAATTTGAATATATTGTGATGTTTGTCTTGGAGTTTCTTTCTTGTTCACCAAACCTGATCATTTTGTACAGCACAAAATGTAAAAGTCACGTAGTTGTTCACGTTTACTCAGCTATACATTTGCACTAGATACATGTATGTGATGTACCAATTCAGACACCACATAACATCAAAGTTTTCAAGCCCCCAGAAACGCATATTCCACTATCTACTTTCCTATTTGATTTTAACCAATAGCGGTAGATGTATGACTGCATCGAGAAAGGGGAATTCAAGAACTCGAATTTAAACATTATTCCATTCAATAACTTCAGGAAAACATTGTGTCAAATCACTTTACGTTTTGTCGCCTCCCCAGTTTTAGAGCAATCTCGTTGAGTGCCCATGGGCACTCAGGAAAATGAAACGTTTTATGATTAACTAGTGATCGGGAAGAAGTCAGGGTTATCCTATTATATTACCCATATGGGAAGACGGACACAGGGTAGTATTTTTCCTGTAAGTCACATGGGAGTTACACCTTTTTCTGGATTTTGATTGGCTGTTACAGAAAAATAAGAATTTCATTGGTTGCCGGAACTACTTCATTCATCTTTCTTACTTTTCCCGACTAGTAACTTTAGAAACTGTCTTCTGCATTTGAACATGTTTTATTTGTTTCCCGCAGTTGAAATTAGCGTTTTCGTACATGTGCCGACGCATCAAATGTCGGAGGAAGCAGTTAAATTGTCCGAAATTTAAAGAAACTAGCGATTACTGCTTGACTGTATAACCACGGAAAGCTTCAAGAGCGACGGCGATCGTTCGAATGTAATGACGTCATAGGCGCGAGCGGTTATGACGTCACAGTGTCGATTGTAACGTCACAGGGCTTTTCGGTTTGAGCCGACTTGTTTTTGAGCTTCGCACACCTCTTGATATGGATGTTGCAATAACTTATATGTATAATCATGGATTGATAGTAATTGGCAGGAATACAAAACTTTCAACTAAAGCCACATCTTTCTTTTATTTTGAAAGACATTTTCGCAGGGGACATTTTAATCGTGCGGAGTAAACAAGGATAGGTACGTAAGAAGTGAATCCACTTCACACACGTATGGATATGGAGATTCATCTCCTCGGGTCCTTTTAGAGAAGCTATTGGCTTTTAATATTCGCGTTTTTACTTTAATTTGTCATATGGGTAATATAAACAATAACCAACTCGTGACGGGGAATGGCAGGTTATCTTTCCCTCGTTATATCAATTGTGTGTAATTCTCTCGCCAAGGCTCGAGAATTACTCAAATGATATAACTCGGGAAAGATAATCTGTCATTCCCCGTCACTCGTTAGTTATTGTCTAAGTGTCTTCTTTGTTAGTTACGCATTAGCGAAACAGAGTAACAGAGTGTGTCAGTTTTGGCTTCTGGGACAAACACTTCGTCTTGATTAAAGTATTCTCATGATAAACTGAATCGATAACTAGCATGGGAAAGTTTCAATGTCCATACTATGTTTACTATATAGATGGATCTGTATCAAAATATGACATTCCTTCATTACAGGGCTGTAAAGCTACCTGTACCTGTTACTCTTAGGAAGGGGAATCTATTGATTCCTGTAACATAAATGCATTGAATTATAGGAGTATATTTTTACTGATTTAGAATTGATTCATATGAACCTGTATGCAGACATAGAAATCGTGTGTTACGTTGTCATAATTTGCTGGGTTCAAACACAATACTACATGTTGTAATCGTTGAAGCAAGGTTGACACACACATGGTCTTTCATTTGAGATTTTGTTGTATGAATATAATGATAAATATTTTGACGATTGATTAAATTGACTACTACCGCAAGACAAGATAAGACAAGTGATTTAAACATACTCCTAAAGATTTCCTAATGTCAGACCAATTAAATATTAGACCAACTAAATTCATGAGTGTATATATTTCTCTTCAGTGCGAAATAAATATTGATTGAGAAGAGATTTGCAGAAAATTTTCGACTGATTTAGAATTATGTAAGCATATATTAGTATATTACAACGATCGTTCATAAATTTAAACTGTGATACGATGTAAATACTTTAAATGTAATATATTGCTTTTCATATTGTTACAGTAGAATTATATTAATGCAAAATGATGTTCTATATGTAGACAGGTTGTATCTGGAAGCATTTAAATCAGACTTCAGGAAAATTGAAAATTGAAAAAAATGGAGTTTTCATGAAACATTTGACTGTTTCAATTTAGTTATAAGTTTAATTCTAGACTTGATTTGTACCAGTCAGGAAGCAAATGGAGAATGATAGGATGTATGCTACAAACTAAAGTCAAAAAGAATATATATACTCAGCAACAAAGTTCATGACGCTACTACAATTGGTGTAGGAAAATACATAAGAAAAGAATAAGATACAAAAACGTTTATTACATAGAACATGCATTTGACCTGCTAATGACAACCTTAATTAAGGATGAAAGAAAAGTTCAAAGGGTAAAACACTAATCAATGCAAACACGGATTGAGTATCAACCCATTTATTATCTCCCGCCACGAGTTCAGCGCCAAGCGGGGGATATAATATTAGGCTGCGTCCGGAATAACTGAAATACTATTCACTGGATTCTTTTCATATTTTGCAAAGGGGTTCATCATATCGAGAGTAATGTTCCTACAGAAGTTTGTGACCTTGACCTTCATTTCAAGGTCACAACGAGATTTTGTCATTTTATCCTTGTCAGCGGGATATCTCAGGATCCATTCGCTGGATTCTCTTCATATCTTACACATAGCTTCTCCAAGATAAGACGAGGGGCTGATTAAATGCTGACCTTGACATTATTCTCAAGGTCACATTGGAACTTTGAATTTTTCGACATGTTTGACAGTCAATTTTGCTGATCTTGATATTATTTTTCAATTTTGAAGTATTAATTTGCGGCGGGGGATCATGCCACCTTAGTGACAACAAATTGTTTAATGCATTTCATTTTTTGTACCACTGCTGTCTACGATACACACTAATCACATCTTGTGTGGGTTGGGGGTTGGGTTGTTGTTGGTTCAGCTAGGTGAACCGATATGAGATGGTGAATTCTTATAAGTTTGTATACAAAATCAAATAAGGATATTATATTAGCATCATATCGGTATCATATTTGAAATACTTTTAGAATGATTGCTTTTATTGAATCAACAACTTTCACATTGAACTATTAGAGCAACTTTTAACCCAGTAGAGTTTTCAACAAGCTTCGTATATTGTATATATTAACAATATTCCGTTTTGGCAATAAAATATGGCTCATGTTTTCTTTTTAACACGAATTAAGACATGAATCAACAATGAAAACATTTGGAAAATGTGCATAGATATAAACCATTATTAGTCAGTACATTCTCATCAAAGGTTTAGCCGCGATATAAGTGAAATACTCTTGAAAGCGGCGTTAAACCCCAACTCACCTCATCACAGGTTCATGGTTACAGGTACATCCATTGTGTTTCATAAAATTGTATTTGGCTCTAACACGTTCCAACACACCAAATGTGCTGTTTACAGTACAAATAAATTCACTCAGCTTGCAATTACGTTTGACTGATTGACGCGCGCCACAAGCGGTGCATTGTCCGGTTTTCGATCAGAAATCACTACTTTTACCTTCATATCGTCAATATACTACGTGGACTATGACCAAAATGGTAGTTTTCGGTAAAAGTCGGTACTTCTCGATAAAGTAACACCATGTATAACGTTTGGAATAGTTGACCCCCACCAACACAATGGATGTACCTTTACGATCCACATCTAAATTTAATCAGTATCTAACGAGTCGTAATTGCTATACAGGTTTCACCGAGCTATCATACAAGAAGGGGGTGGATCGTTCACGAGAGTTGACAGTTACATTTCCCCTCCTGTTCAATAGATCAATTGCAAGTATTACTATAGTGATAATTGCCTGTCTCAAAGAAGATGCCCTGAAGTTATGAGCATTGATCGGATCCAATGCTATATCATCAAATGTCTATGGAAATGTGAGAAGAAAGGTGAAGGCGATTTCGATTATACCCTGTGGGTTTCTATTTGTGTGTTATCGGTTATTTGTGAAGCTGTGACATATGTATCCACTTGTAACGGACAGTTTAAAGGTTGATCGAAACTTACTGTGTTTACTCTCAACAAGATAATTGATGGATTTATATTTTGATCATAAAAATCGACAGTACTCGTGTTAAATCTTTATAGTTGTAATATTATCTGAACTATTGAGTATTTCATTTTAAACATAATGACAGACATTTGCAGGCAGGCAAATTACAAATGGACAACATATATGTACGAAATGACGGCACCATACTCAGTTTAAGAATATAATTTACGATCATTAACAATTGAACTCACTGTCGGTGTAAACTGGATAGTATTTGTCATTGATTTGCAAATGACAAGTTACATATCAAAATCGCAAGGATTAAAACATCTTGATTCTTTAAATAGGCTCAAAATGTTGTGTTTTTATGTATGAAGAACAGTTTTTAATTGTACTTATAAACGTATAGATACGACGTGATAAATATACTTGGCAAAAAAAAAGGACCATTTGCTTTTTCCAATATTTGAAAATGTGTGTCATGAACACAGGATTATGAATCATATTCTGATGAGCTTTGCCATAAAATTAATGAACCAAAATAAGCATTATACTGTTTTTAATCAGATTTGTACAGACGTGTTTGGAGTTAAGTGTACGTTGCCCTGGAATCAAATTTTTTGTAACATCTGAAACTGATTTGAAATCATCTTCATTGACGTGTATGCCCACTTCGCTTAAGACATCTTGAAAACCTAAAGAAGGTTCTGAAACAGTTGATAAGCCATTCATCAACAAGGACGTTATCGATCTCATTGAGGAGTTGTTGGTGATACAGATCATTTTGAAATGCGACCTTGAAGCAGTGGTGGTAGAATCGAAATAAAAATTCAAAATAGTCAAATAGTCCTTAATTCTTTGCTCAGTATATATTCGTAATTAATTACTGTATAAATGAATGTTATATGATCTTGATCGTCAACGACTAACACAGTAAACAGAGAGAGGAGGTTCCAATCTATTTGTTATATTATACATGGATACTGGCATCAAAAGTATTATGCAAGAGCTAATTGTAATGGAAGTATTGCCTGGTATCAATAGTATACCTTTGTGAATGTAAATGGGCATAGTCTTGTTGGTCTTGAAGTGGTTTTCAACAATATTAATATTTTGTTAAGATTATTTGATACAGTTTCATACCACATAATGGCAAGACGATTTTATTCACAGACTCCGAACTCCCACGTTGCTAATAAAGCAAACACATCACACTTGATCACACCACGCTGATAAGAAAGTGTTATATTTACATCCTGAAACCTAATTTCGAATATGCCTGTAGCTATTATGATAGACATAAGTTAACATAACCCACGCCAGGGATCTAATGCAATAGTTATCTCTTCTCATTTGAAGAATTGATGATATTAAAAATCGTTCAATGTGTTTTCATTTTTCAAACAAGCAACGTAAATGTGCCTTTTAGCATATTCAACTTCTTTAGAATTTAATTTTTGACCATGGAACTTACAATTTTACTTCCAGAACAAAGCTTAGCTCAATAAAACATATGATATAGAACAATATCATACTATAGGGTGAATGTAGTATCAATAATTAATTGAAAAGCTTACAATGACTGTCAACAGAAACGAAAATTTAGTGATTAAGGATTGGTTAAAGAATAAAACTTCATAAGTGTTCAATACTTTCAACACTTTCCCCACTATGCCTTGTACAGTGTATATAACTGACTCTATCTGCTTGTTCTGTTGGAGTCAGGGAATAGCTTGGAAGGCGGGGTGGGTGCAAAGTAACACATGAATATAAACATCCCATTGATAATGTGTACATTGATCCCGATGATATATCAACAAGTTTTTAGTCAATCAACAAAAGTGTGGTTGAATACACAGAAGTGTTACATATTCATAAATAATGAAACTGCTCACCCACACAATCCTCCCACCAAGGCGAGTTTTCGATATTTATCATTAACACTATACATTGCTTAGTATTGACACACACTATCGACAAATGTCAAGTATTATAAAAGCAGAAGCAGCATATTTACAAAACGAAAGAAGATCTTTATAATAACTTTGTCCTTAAACTGGTAATTGAATACCCTTGTCTTAATCCATCTCCTTAACCTGAGCGTGATGTTTGGAGTATATGAAGCACAGTTCATGTCTCAAGTTGGATATATGGTATCATCAAGGCTCGACAAGAACTCAAGAACAAATCAACATATCTGTTGACAAGAGTGTTATGTATTTAAACATTGAAATGTTCCTGTTTAACTCGCTTTCATTAAAACACGCTTAAATACTCGTATTTGTCTTTTTTTCATGATTCTTCTTTGCATCCTTTCCAACACTTTTGTATATATCATTTGAATTGAGAAAAAGATCAGTATACCAGCAAATCATATAGCTTAATGGGTTTGGAAATTCTCTCTCACAGAGAGTTGACTTGAGCATCCTCGACGAAGAGATTGTGTTGGTGTTGTTTGTCAATTGAGTTGTGATGAATTCTATTGTTTCGTTACAATGGAAAAGCTTGACCTGAGTAACCTGGGCAGAGGATGGAGTGTGTGTTGTTTGTTAACTGTAATGTAATATTAGTTTCTGATAAGTAAATTTCGGGTCTTAGGCACAGGACAAAAAGTGGAGGAATCCGCTTGCCAGATCCTTCCAGATTCTGTCGGATTCTTCAGAATCCGCCGTCATTTGGGAGAATCCGGAAGGAACCGGCAAATGGATTCCACCAATTTTCGTCCTGTGAGGTGGTTGTTTTGAATCGTCATAGTTCCCCCCGGAAAGATATTTGTTGATGACGATATGGCCAGAAAACGCTGCTACTGATAGAACTTTCTAGAGATGTGTGATAATTATACAGTGATCGATTGCTAGATGTTTACACGACAATATCCATTTCCGTTGTATTTACTCATGTGTCAGCGATATATTTGTTTCAATAGCTGTCATAAATAACACTTTGGAGATTATTATTCGTTAGCTTTACATTGAGGACTCAATTGCATTGAATAGGATACCTGTAATGCTATCAAATTCAACATTGTACATAATTAATTCATCATCATAATTTCTACGGATATACCTAGACATTGTCTAATAAGTAAACACTACATTCTTACATTCATTGAAATTACAATAACATTTTATAATAAGAATCAATTAATTAAAATAATTTCTAAAATATACCTAGAAATTGTCTAATAAAATAAACATTTCACATTTATTCGGCATGTCAGTCAGTTATAATTCTTGTAGAAAGTTGACCCTTCAATAAAAATACCTTAATTTGTATATTAGTATTAATTTCAATTTAATCAGTTAATTCACAATCAGAACCTCAGATCTGATCCGCAATGATTTGATATTAGCTAAACGAATGCAACTTATATTAAAATAAGGCGTTTCTCAACTTCTACAGTCAGCATAAATACAAATGAGTATAAGAAGAAGTTAGTGAGTTATATATGTGACTTATATATAATATAAGTGATGTATATCTCGCATGTTTATGTAAAAAGTGTTGGTTCCTTACGTGAAGTAAGGTTATGCATAACAATCAGTAATCCAAAGACTCCAATGGCATAATGTTAATTAATACTGTTTTGTTCACGTATAAATAAATGTACTAATACATGTGTTAACTGTAGCTATGAGGATATACATGTTTTGTTCATGTGTTGATGTATTCATACATTAACTATACTTATGAGGATATACATGTTTTGTTCATGTGTTGATGTATTCATATATTAACTATAATTATGAGGATATACACTGATCGAAATGAGCTCATTGTACTAAAGACGATTGATCAAGTCAAAACCATCAAACGTTCACTCTTATCATTTACATGCTAATATTGAGTCGTTTTAACACAAATTGTTAATGTTCAGGGTGTGGTTATAATGATTAGACATACATTGTACATGTAGACAAGTAACGTAATACATGTATATACTAATTAGAATCTAGTTATGGGATTATTCTATGAACACTGATTTGGATTAAGTGTATTTTAAATGTTTTTGCTTCCTAATTAATTGTTTTATTAACAGAAACTCAGACAAATACGATACTCATACTCATATCATTATTTATTGAGTCATGTAGTCGAAAATGAAATTTAATTAAAACTATTTTTTCTATATCAATCTGCCTTTGTACAAAGATTTATTATCATATTTACAAGCATATAATTTGGCGTAGTCATTTTATATAAAAAAACAACACCTCGACAAATTTGATCAGAAAGTTTATTTCAGAATATAATTTGTATAAATTATTTTGCATTATTTTATCAGCGCTGAAAACTGAAATACAAATTAACACGATTGAAAACATGCAAACTATTTAAAAAATATAAAAATGTAAAAGTGAAAATGAAATTCCTTTCTTGTGTTACCTTCTGTTATGATGACTTTCTTGCCCCGTCTTAGGAAAGAAGATTTAGAAAACATCAGTCAGATTGGATGTCTTTGTGTCTTTTTCATCACTGACAAATATTGAAGCTGATGGAGAACTCGAACTGAGTTATTATATGTTTGCAAAAACTCAATATGCTGTATATTGAGAGCTTATATGGTGTGGTTTTTAGTATAAAACATTGAAGAGGCTGAAGCACTTAAACAGTTGGGTCTTGTCTTTTAACAATGTTATTCTTGTGTATTCTCCATGTAATATATACGTTGTTGTAGAATTGTATCCCCAACTAAACCAAAAATTGATGGGTACAAATGATTTGGCTCTATGTGTACATGAAGCATTCCATTGCGTTTGGGTTGTATTATACTCCTAAAACATCCTTTAGCCCGCACCTTCCTTTCTGTCTCATTTATGAAAATATTTAAACAGTTCCCGAGTTGCATGTTGTATGAAATGCTTACAATGAACTGTTTTTGGTTAATATACAATAATTGATTAGGATCAAGGGTCAAATCTGGGTCTAAATGTTTTTTACTTGTGAGATGTCCCAGCACCTCCAAAAAAGCATCTCGAGTAATCAGAGGTTGAAGCCGCTGAGAAGGAATAGATCTTGTATTTGTGTTGACCGAGACACTCTCCCCACTGACTTCATTTTCCAAGGTTAAATTTAGAAGACGACTACACCCTTTCTAAATCAATACTGATTGCTTCTCATGTCTGTTGATCTCTGTGTAACGTGATGGAACAAAAGGTTCGGCATTTCAGTTTCACTTTTGTTTAAAATCGGATTTTCTAGACGTTGAGCAAGACATTAGGGTATAGCTAAATATAAAGGTTGTATAAGATGAAGTCATGATTTATGACTTCTGCAAAACTGTCACTATGGTAAAAATACATTCTTAGTTCGTGTTGCCTAAGACACGGTTCCCGCTTATCTAATTTCGATTTTCTATTTTCAGAGTTGGTCTACCTTACCTTGAAAGCACTGGCCATTGATTTAATGAAGTTATCTCGGTGTGAGTGTTAGGTAAAACACGATATTATTTGTGAATTTCTGGGGTTTTTTTACTTTTTGGGAACACTTATGAATAGCAGAAGCTTGTATATTCATATTCGTCATTTGTAAACTGTATAACCCGACATTAGTTTGATTTTTTATATTTTAATTATTTTGTAAATAATAGATAATTGATAAGAGGGGATACGCTGTCATTTAAACCATTTTTAACTAACACAATGGAAACGAAATTAACAATACACAGTGTTATATCATTTTCAAATTGCAATAGAATTTTGGCATTTATAAAATTTCAGTTACACATTTACTTAATGTTATGACTTTAAGTAATTTCAGAACTTTTAGCATAGGTTTCCTGTAGTGCTTTAAAAGTACACTGTTATCTTTGTTGATAAGAATCAAGCATACAATTATCACAAATTTAGTATGTTACAGACACTACATGTGCGAGGATTAAAGATGAAACCGTCCATATGTGTAATGATTAAAGTTGGTGTTAGATGAAGCTAGCACTTGTGTAAGGCCTATTCATGGACAGCAATCAATGACTGATGTCAATCTGAGAGTAATAGATCCTGAATGTGTGTTGATTTAGACACCAATCTCTACTAACCTCGTCACCCATTAGACATCAATAGTGATGACAATGTATTTGCAAAAGTTCTGTGAAAATAGGTTTAGATGACACTTTTGACAATTTATTTATGAATGAATTATTAAAACGATGACTTTAACTTGGTAGCTCTGTCGGTGTCGACCATTTTGATAACATTCCAGTTTGGGTTCTTATAATTCTCTATGCCCCTGCTTTAACAAAATGTTTGTCAGTTAAACAATATTATTCCGAAAACCTCATGTCGTGAGAAATATTTGGATTCAACAATCTATAACAGTTATTAAAAGTCACTTGTAAGGCGCGAAAAGAGAAACAGAAAAGTCAAATCTTGAGTAATGTATCTGTGTTAAGGCACAACTTATGGAAGCTTTAGCAACATGGTTTTTTTTTAATTTAAACATTCAGCTTGCTATCTTGAGAATTGAAGATTCCCATTTGATTTCAACATAGTGTAGTGAAAATTCAACATAGTTTATTGAGTATTCAACTTCTTTTTAGACATTGAGTACGAGGTTTCCTGATTAAATACCAGTTTTGATAGAACATTTAGCCCGGTGTGATCTGTAATGTCCTTGTACGTGAATTGATCATTAAGTCATAACCTTCTATACACTTACCTTTGCTTGTTTTTACAGTCAATTTTGCACAATGCCCCGTTTATCACATATACCATCGTGATGCTTTTACGTTATCAAGTAATGACTCACAATCCTATGACGTCAATAACTAGATGACATCCGATGCAATGATATCATAAACATGATGACATCAAAACGCTTACATTAATGAAGAATGTTTTTGGATTAAAAACATCATCTTACTCGTGTGTCGTCTGATGAAAAATATATAAATACGCGTTGATATAAATACAACTTGAAACTTTTATCAGCTCTTGTTGATATAATTGATACCGAAGGACACATGGATGAGATTCTCGTTCTGATTATGGAGAATGTGTACTTAATTATATACTGCTCACATCGGAGTAAGGCTTTAATTATTTATTCAACACAAACATTCGAAGTCAGTTTTCATCTATATCTTATTAATTTTGAGGATTTTTCAAAGTGTCAGTACATCTTTGAATTTCTTGAATCCCATGTGTTTTGTAAGGATGAATGAACTGCTCCATTATAAGTGACTTGGTTGATAAGTGCCATGGAAACCGAGATAACCAATGCCTAGCATATATCCAAACATGGCTTCAGCGTTTGGTTGTGTTTGAACATGTATCGACTCAAGTATGACAGCGTATCAGAAGACTTCAAAGTATGCATATAGGTAAACAGAGGAAAACGAAATTTTAAATCTGTAGTAGTATGGACATGTAAGTATATTTGTACGCTGAGCATATAGACCTCGTACAATGTTTCAAGAAATACAGTTGAACTTGTGAAAAGAAGTTTTAAACCAGTTAAAAGATTGTGTGAGCGTCCAACAAGCCAAAACTTACACACTCTTTTACAATTTTCAGACATACAGACGTCTGTGTCGCTAATGTGAAACTAACAAAGAAGACGCAAAAGGTTTTCTCTGACGTATTCCGATCACTAGTTAATCACAAACATTTCATTTTCCTGAGTGCCCAAATGCACTATAAGTGATTACTGTAGGATCTGGAAGTCAAGTGATTTGACATGATGGTTTCATCATAGAATTGAATGGGATAATGTTGAAATGTTTAAATGGATATTTTACCCGTCCAAAATGTATATGTAGTCGTACATCAACCTTGGTTTGTTAAAATCAAATAAACTGGAATGACATTAGCTCTGCCGTGTATTGGGATGGTGCTGGTCGTTTGGTTACACAAAACAAACAGTGGTGGAATCCGATTTCCGGATTCTCCCAAAAATTGGCGGATCCCAAAAAATCCAGAAGGATCCGGCAAGCGGATTCCACCACTTTTTGTCCTGTGTTATTTTCATTCATCATTCTGTAATTTGTATACACTTTATTTTCTTCTTGACTTCTCTGGTTTTAGTCTGTTCATATGTAAATCAGTGGGCACATCCACAAAACAACTGTTTCTGTTGCATCAAAGAGGAATTAAGTATTTCCTTCTTTCTAGTACAAACTTAGTTAGTCAACACTCAGCACATCACATCACATCTACAGCATGAAATAACACAGATGAGGTTCATATCATTTGAAGTCAAAGATACATACCCTCATGAGTGAATGTCATTAGATGAATTTCACGTTTTGAGTACCACGTAATTTATGATGGAATGTCTGTGTTTGACAGCATCGGAAGGAAACGTTAGAAAATCAACCACATGCTCCAAGTCTGAAGTATTAAATGAAGGTTGCATACCTTAATCATTCCATTGTCGCCATGTTTTACTTATGTCGAGTCGACCACAATGATGAACTAGATTGGGAAATAGCTTCCCAAATAAGATTTATATGCTTATTTTGGGTATTAAAAAAATCAGATAAAATCACATGTACTACTTTCAATGATTTTGTAATTGTTTGTTTATTTTTTATCGAATACTTTAACTAATCATTGACACAACAATGCTTGTAATTATATTAACAAAGGAGGAACACACTAGAGGTTTCAACATTGTTTTTAACAGCAATAGGAAATTGAGAATTTTTATGGCACTTGGTTTTCGGGATTGTAATTATATCTCACTGAGACGGAAACTCCAGTCATGTCAATTACCTTCTTATGGGCTGAAACAAGTGATCTAGCAAACCTCTGCCTCTTTCCTACTGGGATGGTGTTATGTGTTGGTGATGCTCTGTAAAAACAACTTCCTGTACCTCCAAGCATGTTAGTTTATCCTGCCACTCGTCCAAGTGTAATTACCTGGCGTCATCTGTTTTTCTATGTTTTTAACTTGTTTCTGAAAACGTCCATCTTTAACCATGACATATGTTGGAAGTTACATGTCGAGCATTTACTATTATATATCTAGACTAAAGACGTGAAAGTTTGTATAACTTTTTATTTTGTCATCATAACTAATTTTCAAGTACGTTTATTGGAATTGATGCTACATTGTCCTTTGCATAGACCAATTGACTGCTATCAGTGACATCGAGAGTGATAGCCATGTTAGTGACCTGTTCTTAGAGTTTGAAGGGTCTATTCTCTGTCCCAACCAAAGACATGGGTTGTTAAACTTTTGTTGTTACCTTGGACAAGTGATTTTAATCAAAGTATGCCTCTGTTCATCCATCTATCGATTTCGTACCATGTTTTACAACTAAGCAATCGGTACGGATATTCAATTTACACACAAACATAATACTCATTTCCTGTAAACTGCCATATGCAGATTCCATTCCATTCCATACTTCAACAAAATATTACTACATATAACACATGGCGATGAATATAACATGAAGATATAGGGTTTTGCAACATCTAAAACTTCCAGGTCTTAGGTAGAAAAAAGGTGACATGGAATTATATTTCACTGTTTGATTTAATTGTTTACATATCGTATTTGTGTTAATGTTATTGTGTATTCTTGTCTTGTTTTCTTACATTTTTATACATTTTGACATTTTATTTTGTTAGAAAGTGAGGTCACGGACCTCCGATTACTTTCCCAGTCAAGGGGAAATGAAAAAATAGCATTCCATCAATATTTCACAGAAATACAGACTTGAAGGGAATCATTTGTGTATGGCTTCTTTGAAATACCTCCAAAATGAATATATGAATAAGATTATCACCTGGCGCTGTGTCTGTTACATTAAACAATATAATACAACTTCAGAAAGTGTTATATTTACATCCTGTAACCCCAATATCTCTCAATGTATTTTCAAACAAGCAATGTAGATTTTAGAATTTTCAACTTTTTTGGAATCTAATATTTTAAACAAGGCCAGTGAAACTGAACTTACAATTTTGCTTACATATTCATATATTATGTGACACACTACATTATTGAAGGGAGACAATGTTGACAGGTCAAGGTCATCACACAAAACATGCGGATCAAAGCAGCCCCAGGTCGTCATGTTGAGGAACCTATTGCGCACATGGTGTGTGCGCATGTGCCGATCTCGGTCTCGCCGACTCTCGATCTTACGTTTCTTGGACATATGTCTAGCGAGTCTGGTTAACACATTGACAAAGGCATTTGATGGTCCGTCTACTGTAAACAAGTGTTCTTGTAAAATGGGGTGTCGACATCCGCATTTTTGATGACTCATTTCAGTCTGCTGCTGTTAGTGGTCAGATTGTGTCAATGATTGTTTTTCCGTTAACTGACTGATCTTATCGTTGTTTGTTATTATTAGTACCATGTCAATTGAACTTGCATATGCAAAACTGAACGTTTTTTGAATCTTTCTTTTATATTAAAGCTAATATGTCTCGATTATATTTTAGCAATATGATTCCGTTGGTTTCATATTTTAAACTACGATAATAACAAAACTGTTCCTCTTTTGTCAAATATCCTTAAAAAATACGAACATTTTGGGGTGTGTATTTTCATATGTTGAGCATATTCATGTAGATCTGTGTATCATCAGACAAGAATATTGAAAAATTAATTTTATGTTTCCACAGTTAATTGTAATAAGATGTGCCGTCATTATGCTACTGATATCTTTATCTTCAATACCGAATAATACTATTAAAGAAATGTTTTACAAAACTTGATGTTGAATAAATAGTAACCCCATAACTATATTCTCGTTTTACGTGTAACCTGGATATATGACACCAGAAAACGATGCTTGGCATATGTGTCTCAAGACAAATGATACTTCATGATGATTTTGCCAAACATGTGATGTGGGGAAATAACTCTAACTTTGTTTTCTCGTTTGATATAGAAGCTGGACATTTGGTATGTTGCCAAACCAAACTCATAAACATATAGTTTGGTAATTGTATAGACCCGACGGATGCTTATTGATTAAATATATATTCCTTTCATTGGTCAGTCGGTAATGAGGAAGATATCCTTGATTCTATAGATCCCCCTTGCTTGATATTTAAACCCAGAAACCAAAAAAATGTCAGCATCAAAATCAATTATACCTAATTCTTTCGGTGACCAGTGAAAATTAGTAATGCTGAATGGTAGTTATATTGATAACATGTTCTATACACGATGGAGATTATTTGCTGAAATTTATAACATTTCGCTTGGTAACTTACTCTGATAATGTTAAATTTACATATACATGTTGCCTGTCCATGACAACTTAAATTGTTGTTTAACATGAAGACACGGAGTTCTTCTTGATAATAGCTACATGGATTGCATCGGCCTCGAGGAAATAATAATGTTTCACATAATAACTTGTGAGAGAAATGTCACTGCTGCAATCTTCACAAACAGGAATCACACAAAGGTCTTGATTGAATTTCATCCATCAACAAACACAGACTAGTCTATGATAGTGGATAATTGTATAACAACTGAACTGTTGATCCCCTGATAAACTAGGCACAGTCGTTTCTTCAGTCGGTTGGTGTGTGTGCTAGGGACTCGTTAGTAATGGAATCGTTATGATATGAATAAGTCTGTCAAACGAATTGAAACTACGAATACGTGTCAAGCACGAACATATATCTATTGACTGAGAAAGATGTATTTGACTATTTTACTGTGTGATTACACAGTGTAACCAAGTCTTGATGTATTGACAATGTAGCGATGATTCTGACGTTTCTATATAGAATCCATCCTCTTCCACAATGTGATAAAGCTGTGAGTTTTAACGAGTATCACATCAATTTCCGGCTCACGGCTGATTGTTATTAAAGCAAAGTAAACCCTGTTCTTTTGAAACTGTTTGTAAACTATTCACAATTTGTTGAAGATTCAGTTCTTATTTGATGTATGGAAATATATTGGAATTTGAATTAGATCTGTAATCTTAGAGTAGAGAGTTATATGGATGATTAACGTATTTATAACATATATAAGTATGTGGTAGAATCAAACAAGTAATCATCAATGTTATCTTCAGATGTGGAAATTACATTTTCTATTTGTTCGTTGTTTTGTTGTGTCAGTTCCAATATAATTTCCTTTGATAGAATGTGAGAATTGAGAAGATAAAAATGAATATAAGCATTCTGAATGTGTACTTCGAAGCAAAGGCTTCATCAAGTCATTATTCAACTGATCAATCGGCCAGATTACACAGACAAAATAACCCTACAGGAATCACTAAGACATTAAGCGCTGTTAAATGTGGCCATAGTCCTTCTTATCTGCATGCAACTGTATGTAATCCATTCATCTCTGTAATGAGGTTGCTGAATAATATGATCGTGCTTACAAAAAACAAACGTAATTATTAGGCTCTAGTCTGTAGAGAGTAAGACTTTTTGTAAATAAGAAGCCAAGTTCCTTCTTACAATCAGCACAAACACGGATTAAGCGTGAACGGCTATTGTCAATCTCTAAATGTTGGAACGTCAACACAGTGGTTGATAGCGTTTATTTCTTGTACCATTGCAGTCGACAGAAGCACTAATAACATCTGGTGTGGTGCGATTTTGGTTGTTTTTGGATCAGTAAGAAGAAGAAATAGGAGTCGTTAAATGGTTATAATTTGTAAGCGAAAGATAAAATTAGGACATTTTTAGCACCAAATTGGTGTCATATTTGAAATGGTTTCAGAAGACTTTCTATTGAATGTAATATCAACAATGTTCACAGGGACACTACTACAGCAACGTTTAACCCAGTATAGGTTTCCACAGCTGTGTATATTGTACATGGTGACTATTGACCCAAAGAGACTATTGCGATAGCAATAGTCCATTGCCACTTACTATTGCGATAGCTTTTTTGGGTACAAATACGCAATGATCAGCTAGATTTCTTATAGGTTTTAGTAGGCATGTTTAATTGATGTAAGGACTATGGAACCAAAATCAGTAAAGAAATCATAAATGCTAAGACTTTTTTTTTAGCTGTTTCCTATCTCCAGTTCTTCCCTCCTGACATTTTAAAATGACAAATCTTGAATAAAATTCAGTGAGGCTTGTGTAAATCATTCATAATTAAGGGAAATTTAATAGTTTCGATAGTATCGATAGTTAACGTTTCTATTGTGATAGCGATAGTATTTTGTATATACTATCGATATAGTACTATTGCCAAGCCAACTATTGCGATGCATCGATAGTTCGATGTATTGTTACAGCCCTATTTCACATGTTCCCATTTTTCCACTTTAAAAGATGTTCTTTATGAAAATATAACTTGTTTCTTATTTTTAACACGTTGCAGGATGAAATGAATGCACACCAAAACCGAAAGATGTGCAAAGATATCTCCCATTTTTATACATTACCTGCTCATCTCAGGTTCATGATTAAGATTTGAATCAGGTTTGATATTGCTTGCAAAATGTTTAATGACAACATAATTACCTCATCCAAGTACAGTTGAAGTAATATTGCAAAGGGAACAAAAATACAAACTTAAACGATGGACAAAAGATTTGTTTTCACAGGTGTTTCACTGAACTATCAGACATGATATGCAGGTTGCTGACAAAGTTTCTCCTCCTGTTCAACAGACCAATTGCAAGTATCAATTTAATGATAATTATTTGTCTCGAATAAGCCCTGAAGTTTTGAGCAGATTGATCGAATCAAATGTTATTTTTGTCTCCAGACATCATCAAATGTCTATGTGATGCGATAAGAAAGGTTGGGACGATTTCTAATATACCCCTTGGGTCTCTATTTGTGTGTTATCGGTTACTCTTGAAGCTGTGACATATGTATCCACTTGTAACGGACAGTTTAAAGGTTGATCGATACTTACAGTGTTTATTCTCATCAAGATCATTAATGGATTTCTATGTTACATGATCCTAAAGAGGAGCGACGAAACTCCAATGTATATGTCGTAGTATATATCGATAAATTGTCTGCTATCAATAGTATGCTTTTGTAAAGGTAAATGGGAATGGTCTCTTGGGTGTTGAAGTGTTTTTCAACAATATTTAAATATTTTTAAGATTATTTGATTCAGTTTCATACTAGAGAAAAGCAAGAAGATCATCTTTACAGACTCCAAACTCCCACGTTGCTAATAAAGTGAAATGTCAGAAACACATCACTCTTGATCAAACCACGCTAACACAACTTCAGAAAGTGTTATATTTACATCCTGTAACCCCAATATCTCTCAATGTACCTTTCAAACAAGCAATGTAGATGTGCCTTTTTTCAACTTTTTTTTAATCTAATTTTTGACCATGTCAAGTGAAACTGAACTTACACTTTTGATTCCAGATTCATCTGTTATGTGACCCCTCCATTCTTGAAGGGAGACAATGTTGACAGGTCAAGGTCATCACACAAAACATGCGGGAAAAAAGGAGCCCCAGGTCGTCTCATCGCAGTGGTCCTGCTGGCATGGATACCTCACCCCGTTGACGTCAGTGACGTCATGTTGAGGAAACTATTGAACACATGATGTGTGAGCATAAGGGATGGGTATTGCTTCTCATTTTCGTATTACAATTTATTGCGATACAGACAGGCGTATTGCAATATGTATTGCGATACATTGGTGTATTTTACATTTTAAATATTGGATGTTCTCTTTACTAAATACAAAAATGTACTAGCAATTGACCATCTTGTCTTGTATTGATCAAATAAAACCAAGAAACCATGTTCAAATTCAAACTGTGTTGGATTACTTAAAAAAGTCTGTATTTGATATTTTAATGCCCTACCAAATTGTCTTTAAATGATGGGCAGTTGCCTGTAAAAAAAACGTTTTTCACTGTAAAATGTCGAAGTTAAAAATAAAAAGTGTGTTTCACTAGTTTCAGATATGTTGCATTATTCACGCCATACTCTTAAAACGATACCCTGTACAAAAAATGCATGTTTTTTGGAACGAGTTATTTCTTAAATAGTCAATAAGTTTAAGTTACCTTTCAATTGTGAATGTCCCATAAATAATTTGACATGGAATACCAGGGTAATACTAGTGAAAAGACGAGTTCATCACGATCAATTCAGCGAGTCAAAATATAGAAACATTATTCATTTCCGAGGGCGATAAAACGCTCGTTTTGTCAGTTTGTGACAACAAATCAGATATATGTGAGTTATGAAAGCCTTCAGATAGTCATAATGACACAATTCCATAACATTACTGAGTTTTCTTTTAACATCTTTCAATTAGTTGTTATATACATTATACAGACGAATCTGTAATGTAATCTTATGATAAACGAAACAAAGAACAATAAACATGGACATTATTTATCAATGTATTTAATTCGTAACAAAAATCTTTTGAAACCATCCCCTTCAATGGTTGTTACATGGCCGCAAGTTACTTTCACCTGAGAGCAAGTTTCAATCACTTTGTCCCTTTGCCACCGCGAGTCAACACTATAACTTAATTTGTTTGGGTCTTTCTGTAAAAATTTTAGATCTAAAAATGTTATTTTAAAAACTTTCGATATATTGTATTTTTTTAGAACTGTGCACCGGTATGTATTGTGTTGTTTCTGTTTTGCAATTTACCGATATACCGATAATACCGCGCACCTTAGACTCACTGTGCATGTGCCGATCTCGCTCTCACGGACTTTCAATCTTACATTTTTTGATGGTCAGATGTCTAGCGAGTCTTATATTGAAAAAGCCATTTGATGGTCTGCCTAGTGCAAACAAATGTTCTTGTAAAATAGGTTGTCGACTTCTGCATTTTCATCATTTCAATGACTCATTTCACTCTGTTAGGTGTGAGGTTTTGTGTATGATTGTTTTCCCATTAACTGACTGATTTTATCGATGTATGATATTATTAGTAATTGTAATAAGATATGCCGTAATTATGCTGGTGATGACCCTATAACTGTATTATCTGTTTACGTGTAAACTGGACATATGACACCAGATAATGATGCTTGGCATATGTGTCTCAAGACAAATCATACTTCATGACGATTTTTACAAAAGGTGCATGTGATGTGGGAAAATAGTTAACCCTCTAACTTTGATTTCTCGTTTCATATATAACCTAAATGGCCAAACCAAACTCACAAACGTATAGTTTTGGTAATTTTATATACCCGACGAATCCTTTTGATTAAAGATATATTCCTTTCATTGGTCAGTATGTAATGAGGAAGATATCCTCATCTCCCTCGTTTGATATGAAAAACAGGAAAACAAAAAAGGATGTCCATATGAAAACTAGCAAAATCCATGAACTCTTTTAATTTCGGTAACAACAAAGAACGAATCCTGCTGTATACTAGTTATATTGATAACATAAACTATGAAGAAGCAATGATGAAACATATGTCAAACTGTTGTGCCCTGAATTGTAATAAAAATCGCAAATTGTAATACCTGCCGTGAATTGTAATAAAATTTGCCCTGAATTGTAATAAAGTTTTCAGAAATAACTTTTATACCAACAATTCCAACAGAAACTGTTTTCTATTACAAAAACATCTTTAAAAAACTATTTAAACATCAAACATTATCATTTACAAAGGGTTCTTTCAGTCGGAGACGAGTTTATTACAATTTGAGGCAAGCAATAGACTTTTGGCACCTTGCCCTGAATTGTAATAAACTTTTCAGAAATCACTTTTATACCAACAATTCGAACAGAAAGTGATTTCTGTTACAAAAACATCTTTAAAAAACTATTTAAACATCAAACATTATCATTTACAAAGGGTTATTTCAGTCGGAGACAAGTTTATTACAATTTGAGGCAAGCGATAGATTATTGGCACCCTTGCCCTGAATTGTTATAAAGTTTTCAGAAATCGCTTTTATACCAACAATTCCTACAGAAACTGTTTTCTATTACAAAAACATCTTTCAAAAACTATTTAAACATCAAACATTATCATTTACAAAGTGTTATTTCAGTCAGAGACGAGTTTATTACAATTTTTAGGCAAGCGATAGATTTTTGGCACCCTTGCCCTGAATTGTAATAAAGTTTTCAGAAATCACTTTTATGCCAACAATTCCAACAGAAACTGTTTTCTATTACAAAAACATCTTTAAAAAAATATTTAAACATCAAACATTATCATTTACAAAGGGTTATTTCAGTCTGAGACGAGTTTATTATAATTTGAGGCAAGCGATAGATTTTTGGCACCCTTGCCATGAATTGTAATAAAGTTTTCAGAAATCACTTTTATACCAACAATTCCAACAGAAACTGTTTTCTATTACAAAAACATCTTTAAAAAACTATTTAAACATCAAACATTATCATTTACAAAGTGTTATTTCAGTCAGAGACGAGTTTATTACAATTTGAGGCAAGCAATAGATTTTTTGCACCCTTGCCCTGATTTGTAATAAACTTTTCAGAAATCACTTTTATACCAATAATTCCAACAGAAACTGTTTTCTGTTTCAAAAACATTTGTAAAAAACTATTTAACCAACAAACATTATCATTTACGAAGGGTTATTCCAGTCTGAGACGAGTTTATTACAATTTGAGGCAAGCGATACACTTTTGGCCCCTTTGCCTTGAATTGTAATAAAGTTTTCAGAAGTAAATTTTAAATCAACAATTCAGACAGAAACTGTTTTCTATTGCAAAAACATTTTAAAAAAACTATTTAAACATCAAACAGACTACCAAACATGAAGACGTTTTATAAAATCTGATTTCGCAAGAAAACCAATTGATTAAAATTAATGGTACACTTATATAGTTCAACAACTCCTGTGGGTGCGTATACTGTTGTTTTTGTCGAAATAATGCGTTAACGAGAAAGCTTTCTCAATAATACTTACAGCTTTCTCAGTAGACATGAATAACACATGAATGTACAGATCCATTCAAGACCGAATTGTAAGAAAAGCATATTACAACAAACTTTAAACCTTTACCATACACTTTCTATATACATGTAACGGTCACGTCCGTGGATAAACTATTACCTGCCTGATGTGAGTGTGTACAGGTCACAGGAACGAACTTTAAGATTCCTAGGAGTTAAAGGGATTGAAGAAATTGTAACACTGTTAATATTGAATATGAATATCCTTTTCTCATTGTATGTAATGCCTATAGTCATTTTAGAAATTGTTTTATCTCATAAGTATACCGCAAACCCCACAATTCATAGCTGTAGCCTCTTGTTAACCAATACTGTAAATGATACATGTGCTATATGCCAGTAAATATTGCAATTCTGTGAAACTAGATGTATGTTACACGGACTGATAGCCAACATGTATCCTATGGAAACAAGCAATTCAATAAATGTCATCCATGTCGGAATATAAAACCAACTGCAAATGCAGTACCCCGCTAACAAACTTGTACATGTTGTTTATTACTCGCGGGTAAATCAAATCAATGGGTACATTTTATATTGCAAAGTTGTTAAATCAATAAAAATATACCATCTGATCCTTATTTCACGTAATACACCAAAAATACTCCCTTAGTTTAGGCAAGCGTTAATCTTGTAACATTTATGACCTACAGAGGTTCTGAATACACAAGTGTGTATTATCGAATTATTTGTGTATTCGGCTTATGCCTTCTCAACCGTCGGTCATTCTCATCGTTGTTAGCGAGCCGGAGCAGTTTCGGCAGTTAATGACTTACACCTGTTTGGTATCTTGTTAATGAGCCCTAATTGAGTAAATCAACTCTTAAGAAGAAATGCGAAAAGGGTAAAATATAACAAAGGATTACCCGTCCACCCACACATCTCCCCCCCCCCCCCTCCCCCCCCCCCCTCCCCCCCCCCCCCCCCCCCCCCCCCCCCTCTAATCGTAAATTACACTTATATTTGAACTGTTTGTTTGGAGTGAAGTTTGTGTATCAAACCCCGGGCGTTCATGTTTAATGAGGCCACTCAAGTATTGCATCGTGGTGATAATTTTTGCTTGAAATAATTATTGTTCTTTTAAAGGATAGATGAAATGCATTTTTCTCAAGAATGACAGATGATTACCTCTACGTATATTGTATATCGGAATCAATTGAGCATAAAATCGAGACAATATACACTTGCAATTGATAATTAAGACGATTTTAATTCACCCATTTTAACACTATCGCAATTTGTTCGGCGAATCCTTTTGAAAATGCTCACTGAGGCGTGACTGTGATAAGCGATAGGTGGGGCGGCGAGATAGCTTCTCCGCCGGTGTCTCGTTAATTAATTAATGATAATTATCACTGCCGCTAAATGAATTTATGAGGTGTATTACATCGCCAAAAAGACATGTTTATGTAATAATTGTGTAATTGTCATCTGCGGAATTACCTAGTTGGATATCTAAACATTCGATATATGGGAAATTTAAGTTGGTTTATTGAAGTTATCTTTGTGAAATTAACAATCAAAATGTTGCGAAATTACGTTGAATTGTGACTATCGCTGAAAATCAAATTCCTCCACATACGTCACAGAAGTCATCCCTTCACGGGTCACACCCCTGCAGACTTTCATTCTGGTCGCCGGGGCTAAATCAGCCGTTTTTTTTAAAAAGCCGCATATAAGTATTTTATGGACCGATTTCAGAAATTTAAAATCGAGCAATTGTCAAATTGCCATCCCATTTTAATGAATCCGATTTGGACCATATGTCATTTCATCCATCCTTTAATGAAACAGCAGTTTAGAGCACATTTCTTTTTATGTTAATCATCATCCTCGTAATTCATTTGGATGTTTTAACTATTTCTGGAAAGAATATATTTAAACGAAAATGTCACAATATGCAAGGGAGGTAACATAAATTAAATCTAAAACCAGCGATTGCATCTGTATAAATTATACTTCTGTCTTGTATTTTGCATAAATCACAGCAGGCTAAATACTTATCGCCTTTTAGGAGTATTGATTGATCATAATTAGGCACGTCAGTAGTTCCAGTTTTTACTGTAAGTCACACATTTATGGTCCACTTCATAACAGCAAATCTGGTTTAGCAAGGTAGCAATCCAAAATATTGTTTCTATACTGATATGTTTGACCCTTGTAATGTTAAATAGTACACCCTTAATATAATGTCACAAATGGAAACACTATCGTTCTTAGCATGTATAATATGTTTGCAGAGAATGAAGACTATGTTATAGATAAACATCTACAGAACTGTGTGTTCAGGCGTCACTTACTCCCATGCTTTCTCTCACATAGCTTACGCAGGCACTAAACAGGATGTTCGTGGGGATTTGATTTGCTCAACCGCAAAAGAAACGTCACCATACAAAATACAAGATAATTCATTCCAAGAGTTATACTCACGACTGAAACAGAGATACATCATGTCTTCAGAAGGAAAACTTAACGAAACCTGAAATTTCAAAACATTATCTATGCATATTTCTGAGAAATACCTTTTAAGAATTGGCAATTCTCAAAATCCACGTTTTCGAATTTCCGTAACTAGATGAGATAGGGGAGTCTAAAAGGTTTTTTTGCATTTTATGACATCCTACAGTAAAGAAGCGTCATAAAATTTAAGTTCAAGAAGGTTATTCATGTCGACACCATATTTTATTGTATCTTATGTAGTTTCTACATTTTATACTTTATACATTTGACTTAAATGCCAAATACTCTGACCCAAAAACATTTTGAAAAAGCGATTTCAACAATGCAACTGTATTTGAACTGACATTAAAAGAAAAGCCTCATTCTCTAACGTATGAAATTGTGAGTACTTCTTTATTGAATATGTGTCCATCATATACATTCAAAATCTACTTTCTCAGACAGCAACATTTAGGGGTTGGTGAAATTTCTATTGCGGTTGAGTGAATGATAGTCTTACACTGAGACTCTGAAAAAAGTATGTGTTCTGAAAATATCACCATTTTATCAAATATTGAAAAGGAGACTGTAAGAAATGGAATTTAAAGAGAGCCTCCTTTTCAATGTTTTTATTTCAGAGACTAAGTGTTAGATTAACCTCGAAAAACTGGACATTCACAGTGTAAATAGTTAAATCAATATCGTAAATAGTATTATATCATATAGATGGCATAAACGGTTTTCTGATGATTGGCATTATAACCAGGGAAAATATTAATTTGTTCCAAAATGCAATTGCTTCAACTGAAATTGTCTTTTGCATAAAATGTTATCATATTTGCGGACTTCATTTTTTGACAAGTTAAAATATTATTTTATCCCAATGGCATGCAATACTGTGGGATAAAGTCTTGTCCGTCTATCCGTGATTATGGATGCAACTTTTATTTTCTTGAATTAATAAGTAACTCAATGAGTGTTTCATATACTTATGAGGGGAGAGATCGCATTTAACGTAAATTTGATTTTTTTTTATCTGGTAATGATCATTTACTCCGATATAAGTTCACAATAAAAACTTGTAATAGAATATTGATTTTTATGTATTCAACTTGTAAATTCCCTCCAAAGACATGATGAATATTTACTTTTTTACACCTTGACATAATTCAATTTAGGGAGTGTTATTTATTTAACAACTCTGTTCATTGATTGGACAAGATTATTAAGCAACTGACTAAACTTCCTTCCCGTGATAAAATAATATTTGCAAATATTGAATCTTATATAAACATGATATTTACAAACATTTAATCTTGATTAAAGATGATATTTACAAATATTTAATCTTAATTAAAGATGATATTTACAAACATTTAATCTGAATTAAAGATGATATTTACAAAACTTTACAAATATTTACAAATATTTACTCCGGATTGAATAAGACTAAAGATGATATTAACTCCAGGATCAAATATGACTAAAGATGATATTTACGACGGGAGTAAATAGGAGTAAATGATTAAATATCATATGTTTTCCCAGTGTCACTTTCTGTTGAAATTGATGGTATAAAAGTGATTAATGAAAACTTTATTACAATTGAGGGCAAGGGTGTCAAAAAGCTATCGCTTGCCTCAAATTGTAATAAACTTGTCTCAGACTGAAATAACCCTTTGTAAACGATAATGTTTGATGCTTAAATATTTTTTTTAAAGATGTTTTTGTAATAGAAATCAATTTCTGTTGGAATTGTTGGTATAAAAGTGATTTCTGAAAAGTTTATTACAATTCAGGGCAAGGAGCCAAAAATGGTTCGCTTGCCTCAAATTGTAATAAACTTGTCTCAGACTGAAAAAACCCTTTGTAAATGAAAATGTTTGATGTTTAAATAGTTCTTTAAAAATGTTTTGGCAATAGAAAAGAGTTTCTGTTGGAATTGTTGGTATAAAAGTGATTTCTGAAAAGTTTATTACAATTCAGGGCAAGGGTGCAAAAAATCTATCGCTTGCCTCAAATTGTAATAAACTCGTCTCTGACTGAAATAACCCTTTGTAAATGATAATGTTTGATGTTTAAATAGTTTTTTAAAGATGTTTTTGTAACAGAAATCACTTTCTGTTGGAATTGTTGGTATAAAAGTGATTTCTGAAAAGTTTATTACAATTCAGGGCAAGGAGCCAAAAATGGTTCGCTTGCCTCAAATTGTAATAAACTTGTCTCAGACTGAAAAAACCCTTTGTAAATGAAAATGTTTGATGTTTAAATAGTTCTTTAAAAATGATTTGGCAATAGAAAAGAGTTTCTGTTGGAATTGTTGGTATAAAAGTGATTTCTGAAAAGTTTATTACAATTCAGGGCAAGGGTGCAAAAAATCTATCACTTGCCTCAAATTGTAATAAACTCGTCTCAGACTGAAATAACCCTTTGTAAATGATAATGTTTGATGTTTAAATAGTTTTTTAAAGATGTTTTTGTAACAGAAATCACTTTCTGTTGGAATTGTTGGTATAAAAGTGATTTCTGAAAAGTTTATTACAATTCAGGGCAAGGAGCCAAAAATGGTTCGCTTGCCTCAAATTGTAATGAACTTGTCTCAGACTGAAAAAACCCTTTGTAAATGAAAATGTTTGATGTTTAAATAGTTCTTTAAAAATGTTTTGGCAATAGAAAAGAGTTTCTGTTGGAATTGTTGGTATAAAAGTGATTTCTGAAAAGTTTATTACAATTCAGGGCAAGGCTGCAAAAAATCTATCGCTTGCCTCAAATTGTAATAAACTCGTCTCAGACTGAAATAACCCTTTGTAAATGATAATGTTTGATGTTTAAATATTTTTCTAAATATGTTTTTTTTTAATAGAAATCACTTTCTGTTGGAATTGTTGGTATAAAAGTGATTTCTGAAAACTTTATTACAATTCAGTGCAAGGGTGCCAAAAATGTATTGCTTGCCTCAAATTGTAATAAACTCGTCTCGGACTGAAATAACCCTTTGTAAATGATAATGTTTGAAATTTAAATAGTTTTTTAAAGATGTTTTTTGTAATAGAAATCACTTTCTGTTGGAATTGTTGGTATAAAAGTGATTTCTGAAAAGTTTATTACAATTCAGGGCAAGGGTGCCAATAATCTATCGCTTGCCTCAAATTGTAATAAACTTGTCTCAGACTGAAATAACCCTTTGTATATGATAATGTTTGATGTTTAAATAGTTTTTTAAAGATGTTTTTGTAATAGAAAAGAGTTTCTGTTGGAATTGTTGGTATAAAAGTGATTTCTGAAAACTTTATTACAATTCAGGGCAAATTTTATTACAATTCACGGCAGGTATTACAATTTGCGATTTTTATTACAATTCAGGGCACAACACAATTTTAATATTTTAATTTTACATGTACATCTTGCTTGCCTATGGCAATTATCAAGGTTTGTAACCACGAAGAGGAGATTAGTTCTGCTTGATAACAGCTATGTTGATTGCATCGGCCTCCATGAAGTGAGGAAATGTTTCATCCAACAAGTTGTGAGAGAATGTTCATTGATGCAATCTTCACAAACAGGAATCACATAAAGATGTTGATTGCGTTTCATCCATCAACAAACACAGACGTGTCTATGATACTGGATAATTGTACAACTATTGAACTGCTGTTATCTGCTGGTCAACAAGGCACAATAGTTTCTTCTGTGGCTTGATATGTGAGGTAGAGACTTGTTAGTAATGGAATCTTTATAGTTTCTCTTTGTTGATTAGAAGACGTCTGTCAATCGGATTGGAACTGTGAATAGGACATGAACATGTGTTTATATAGTGACTTAGAAAGATGTGTTTGCCTAGTTATTACACAGTGGAGGCAAGCGTGGATTTATGGACTGTGTAGTGATGAGGTTTGAAGTTTTTATTTGAAACAAATTCTGTTTGACAAGTCATGATAAAGCTTTGAGTCCGAGACCATTAATGACATGGTTTGTTCAAGATTTAAGCCTTGAAGTACTTTTGAGCGAGATTTATAAGCTTAGGGTAGATAGTTTTATGGATGCTTTAACCTCGTTATAGTTTGTTTGGTATTTTCAGGTTACTTATTATGGGGTCATTATAACAAACTTTTCTAAGCACAATAACTACAAACAATCACATACTATTTGTTGTTTCCAAGCTAGGGGGCGGTTCTACTGTTTCTTTATAGACTTCTCGAAAGCGTTTGACTGTATCAACCATTCTCATCTCTGGTATCGCCTGATCAATTATGGAATGCATGGAAATGTACTACATGTACTTAGAAATATGTATGAAAACTTATCATCTTGTATAAAACCTAAAAACGTCCTTACATATTTCGTATCGCTGCATTGGAACAAGACAGGGATGTATGGTATCTCAACACCTGTTTACTTCACATATCAATGTACTTGTCAACGAAATGGACTTGTCGAACTGCAGAGGAATATTATTCACTTCACAAGAATAGCCCAACCTTATATCTCTTCTATATGATGACGTTGCAAACTTCCGGATTCTGTTGGTCAACTTCAAGAACAGATAAACTGTGTTTCAACTTTGTGTGACAAATTGGGTCTAAACTTTAATCTACAAACGTCCCAAGTTATGGTTTTTAGAAATGGAGGCCCATTGAGAAGAAACGACAAGTGGTTTTATAAAGGCAAAGAAATATAAAGGAATTATATTCACGCCCAAACTCGTTTGGACTAAGTGTATCATGACACATGAAGCAGAGAATATTTGTCTTTTAATTTATAAAATTCACAAGAAATGCGGAGGGATCGGCATAACCACAGCTGTAACACTCTTTGATTCTATTGTTCTCCCCGAGTTGTTATATTGAGCTGAAATATGGGTATGTCAATATTCTGGACATATCATAACTTCTATACATTCCCTTTCTAAATTAAGTACCTAGGCAACATATAAAATTACGTTGGATGTTGAAATATATCGACTTCAAATTGAAAATGTGACTTTCCATCACTGACAAAATTTAGATGTTCATGTCATGATTTAAAAATCGAAACAGGAAGACATACTGGACTGGACACAGAACAACGATAAGTAAATAAATTTTTACGTCATGGAAGCGACTTCGTGGAAATTGAATATCACTTCTTATTGGTATGCCCAGCCTATCTACAACTACGAATCAGATACCTACATTCAAAGCACTACTTGAATCCATGTCAAGAAAATTTTCAAAATTAGATTATACGAAAAGTGTGAAAACAATTACAGATCTATCCAAATTTATTTACCATTCTTCAAAGCTTAAAATGTCATATGTATGTTATGTTATGTTATATATATGTTATGTATGGATGTGTGTGAAACATGTATGATTATGTATTTAGGTATGTCCTTGTGTGTACATGTAGGTGTGTGTATGTGTTTGGGCGTGCTTTCACCAGCGTGTTTGAACTTTGTTTGTACACTGTCACTTACAAATCACATATGTTTGTTATGTCAACTATGTATGCTCTCTTTGTTTTGTTTTTGTGTTCTATTGTTTTTGTATACCTAATGCTGAATGTATTGCAAATATTTGTCATATGGGCCTATGACCTTCTGACTTATGGAATAAACTAATACTAATCTCCCCATTGTTGAAACAAACTCATATGCCCTCATGTTTATTGGCCGTTGCTTTCTTATTTAAGTTACTGTTTTGCTCACGATTATCATCGAGTATACATGTAGATAAGCATTGTTATCATAAACATCACACTATTTGCGCTAAATAGCACATTATTGTGTGTAAATTTGATGATAAGAATATGATACGACTCGTAGTAAAATCGGCAATGGACTGTAAGCTGTGAACAGTAGCAGTAATAACATATACAAAGTGGATCAAAGTCTGATTTAATTATAATATTTGTAACTGATGAATATGTATTGTATAATGTGTTATCATTCGCACCAATAATGCCATGTAATTCCTTTGATAGTTCTTAATATAAGTATACTCCTATCAGCTTTCGAAATAAAGAGAAACAAATACGGAGAAAATAAGTAATTATAGAATATAGACCTTATAAATGTAATATAGCAATCAGTGCCTTGGTGTGGCGCCATCAGTTAATTTCCTGGTGTTATCTCGGTGTGAAATAGATCAAAGAGAGAACGTCAGGGAGTTGAAAGAAACTGTTTGAATGAAATATAATCTATAAGCCAGATGAGATTCAGTCTATGATGGGATGCCAAGCGTTGTCATGTTAGATATCATTAAGATAAGAAGTGAGATGTTCAAATAATGTCTGATACTGATAAGGTTTATCGATACCATCTCATTCAACTAGTGCGTGGGTACCCTTTAGGTTGTCTTTAACATCCTTGCAATCGTATCTGCTGAAAACTGTCTGATATGAAGATGTATTGTAAATAATGACCTGCTACTTCGTCTTGGTAACATATTTTGCTTGTCTAGTTAGTAAGCATCTTTTAAAATAAGTTACGAGTCTCTATTATGTTTCTGGCATTACTGAGACCCTCATTTAACATGTCAAAATCAGACAAACTTAAAGAAAATCAAAATGGCGGAGAAACCACAATTGTGTTTGTATTGTTATTGTGTCATTCTTTTATTAAAAAAAGTTTTTAGCCCCTAAGTACATTTTGGTTAGAAATCGGAGACCCTAATTTATGTCATTTTCCTCCATTTATCACGACCGGAAATTACTGTACGCGATCGATTTTATTATTGTTTCTGTCTAGTAGTCCTGAAAATATCCAAACATCCAAACCTACAGGTTCATGAAATGTTCACCATTAAAGTTGGTTCATTGTTCAAAGTCACCAAACTTTGAAAGGTCACTGTGAAAAAAATTCGTTTGAGTTTGCTCATAAAAGGACAAACTTGTTATTCTTAATGTCTAAGCTATATATACAAAAAAGTTTCAGCTCTTAGGTGCAAATATCTTCGAAGTGGTGTTTCCCCAAAGCTACATACTGTAGGGTCAGAACATTTGAAAAAGGTTTTAAAATCCAAGATGGCGACTTAACCACGTGACTAACGATTTCAAAGCGTTTTACTTTTTTTCTCGCAAGGTCATTGCAGGTCGTTTTAGAAATGCTTATAAGTTTGAATGCATAGCCAAAATAAGGACAATACTCTAGCAAATTTGAGTCATATTTGAAATAATGTTCATAGAATGTATATATGGAATGAATCCACCTTTTTCATTGAACTATTAGCAAAATCCAATATAGAGTTTTCAACAAGCTTTGTTTATTGTATATGTTAACTATATGAAGATATGGCTCATATTTTCTTTTTACCACTTTCGAATGAAGACATGAATCCACAACGGAAACCGGAAAATGTACATAAACATTAACCATTAGTAGCCAGTGCCTGCTCATCTCAAGATCATGGTTAAGATTTGAATCAAGTCTGATGTTGCTTGTACTACGTTTTGAATAGATAATGACAAATTAATTCCCTTTGAAACCACCAAAATACAAACTTAAACAATAGACAAAAGAGTTGTAACTGGTATACAGATCTCGCAGATCTATCAGACAAAAAAGGTTGATTCTAACGTTTCCCTCATTTTCAGTAGACCAATTGCAAGTATCAATATAATGATGCTTATTTGTCTCGATGAAGAAGCCCTAGTGTTGTGAGCTGATTGATCTGATCAAATGTTTTTCTCCATATATCATCAAAGGTTCATGGATATGTGAGAGGAAGGGTGAGGACGATTTTGATAACCCTCTGGCTCTTTATTTGTTTGTTATTGGTTATTGGTTATTGGTGAAGCTGTGACATATGTATTCATTTGTAACAGACACTTTAAAGGTTCATCAATACTAATAGTGTTTACTCCCATCCATATCGATTATGGATTT
This sequence comes from Gibbula magus, assembly GCA_936450465.1. NCBI lineage: Eukaryota > Metazoa > Mollusca > Gastropoda > Trochida > Trochidae > Gibbula > Gibbula magus. The sequence continues at coordinate 31,687,195 of OW388300.1, forward strand.
ATATTTTGAAGTTAATGTCATTTGTGCAACAGTAACCTTGTTAAATGAGTATAGTTGTACTATTATCTAAACTATTTACTATTTAATTTTTCAACCAATTTCACATCTCGTTATGTGATCGTGTTCTAAACAGTGATTCAGATTACCATTTAAAAAAATAATTCATTCTTAATTTATTTACCTGTACTTACTCAAAACAGACAGGATACAAAGAAGTCAAAACGATAACCATCTGTTGTATTTAAGTGTATCGTATTTGACACTTCACAGGAAGAAGAAGTGCTTTATTTGGCAATGTCATAAATATCAGTTACATGCTCACAAGATGTCATCATTATTGAGCATCCTCACATTGGTACACAGTAGTTGTCAGTAATGAATTAGCATTGCCACGTTACTGTACTTACTGTACAGCATACTCTATATAAACTGGTTCTGAAAATATATCCTTGTATTCATCATAGGAAATGTTGACTGGAATTAAATGGTATTAACCAAACTAACCTATCCGATTTTTTTAAATTTTAAAATAAAATAATTTTTTAAAAAACGACTTAAGGAGAGATTGGACCCAGAAATCGACCTCGCTTACGGTAACATTTTGCGACAACAAATTATTGTAGTGAATAAGTCTAAAAGTATATGGATTACGTTTTTTGGGGCATACGCTTATCCATACAAAAACGAAAAGTGCTAAAATTTTCCGTAACGCCTTTTTAACAGTCATTTTACGACATGCCGCATAACGTTATCGTCACCTATATTCGCGGTAAATATGTTACTGTGTGTGTTATTCGAATTACATACGTCTCTTTAGTTACTGACAAATTTAAATCGCCTGGTATGATCAACTGATAGTTATACTTCCATCATGCACTCTTAGATTGATAGTATGTTCAACAATGATTACACGGTAGGCCGTCAAAGTTACACTTGAAACCATCAAAATTGCCGTGACGTTAGGTTTTTATGTTTATGAAGGTAATTTAAAAAATGGCGTTGAAGTGATGAAAAATCTCCGGTGACCCCCTATTTTTATTTCTGAATTCGTTTGTTTATTCAAATGTGCACATTATACTGCATTTTTAGCAATATCTAAAATATGTGTGTCAGTGAGAAATTCTGTTCAATATGCGAAAAACGATGAGAAAAATGCCGTTTTTAATTAAAAAGTGCTTAATTTAATTTTGTTTCTCTTTCCAGTGTCATTAATTTTCAAAATATAGACTTGCTATGCATCCCCGTATGTAACTAAAATGTATTTGAAAGGATTCTGAGCTTATTCGTTGAAAGCGAGCGCTTCATCTAAATACATCAAATCAGTCAAAAATGTGTAATTTGCCGACGGGAGTATTATTATTAATGCCGATAACTCTTTAAATCGTTCGGTGACCCTCAAATTTTCTTACATTTTTGGATAAAAGACACAATAAACCTGCTATTTTGAAAAAATAAACGAATTCTAAAATATTTTGTTTCATCGTCCTATATCTCCTTCAAGAAAAAGTCTTGTTTGAAAGTTCCTCAACTAGTGGTGCTGGAAGAGTAAAACCATGTATGAAATACATCGTGGTGCATACCGTTTTTGGATCCTTTCTTTATGTTATCAAACTAGCCCTATGGCTATGGCGTCATTGGAATTGTCATATGACATTATCAGTTGGAACAGAGTTGTTTGTCATAGGCTACAACTGTATGGTATTGACAGTAAAAATATACACTTAAGAAGTTTCCTTGTTGGTCAATTCGACTGTAGTACAGCGTCAGCAACACTTATTCAACATGTGTTGACGTCCGTTTGAAATTCCATAGTTGACATGTCATAATTACTCACTTCTTTGAAATGAACAAATTATATTTCTGTGATATTGCAGTCTCAAACATACAAGTCACAAATGAGAATTAAGCAAGTTCCCTCCCGACAATGTAAAAAGAACCACGTTCAGTATCACTGTACATATTATTTTTTTTACAGAAATGCAATTTAAAGCAATTACTCAAGTTAAAACCATTTACCTATTTAAATGTACATGTTTGAACAAATGTGTATCAAGGATTTTCATTATTGTCACATTTTCGCACGCTGAAATGCATAAGCATTGAAGATGATTGAACATTGACAAACAAGTTCAAAACATAAAATAGACGAAAATGAAATTTATTTCTTATGTCACGTTCCTATTATGATGACTTACGTTGATTGATCGCTCAGTCTGGGAAAAGAGAATTGGAATACATCAGGCATATATTGGATGTCTTTGTGTCTATTTCTCATTGATAATTTATTATGTTTTGAGATTTGAAAAATATCAATGTGTTTCACAGTGAGATTCTTTGTGGAAACATCCTGTTTTAGCTTTGTTTTCTCATGCATCCTCTTTCTAATATAAATAAGTTAGCAGTATTTGATCAGCATCTACAGCAAAGGTTTTGGATTACTCAACCGTGGTGAGATCACTCATTAAATAACAATGAGTTGGTTACACACATGAGTGATACCACCAACACATCACAACACACCACACACAAACTATAAATGTCTGATGGTTAATAATGAAAGGCAGTTTATTGATGTATCACCATGATAATAATAAGCTTTACCCTGAACGTGCTATTCATTGGTCCTGATGCCCGTTTGAGGATCAAGAGGGTACTGAAGAGGATAGGTCAGCCTTATCTAATGTTGACTAATGCAATATGTCATACGCACTTAACCACTAAGATAACCTGTCAGCTTTTAAAACTCGATTGATTGTACACTGATTATTGACATAAGCATATTCTTTTATTTGCATGTTCCTGTATTATGACACCTGGAAGTCGAATGCATTAAAGAAGTAAGACTCTTGGATAACAAGATGCCTAAAATAATGTTGAAATGAGATAGTGTTTTTACTGAACTGAATAAATGAAGTGGCATACTATATCTATTACCCAATACATGATTTCTTAGTTTGTATAAATCTTTTCTATTTTCTGGTATGCTTTTATTGAACTTGAAGAACCATGAAGATGAACGTTTACGATCTATGGATTCAAAGTTACATCTGTCTAGTTACGTGTATAAAATGTACAACGTTATCTTGATTTGCTAGGTTACATTAACCTGAAGACTGTTTCTTCTCAGTATTGACTCTACCTATTGACTTTCCTTACTATTAAACAAGAGCAGACTACGTAATAACACGCCCCGATCCTAAACCTAAGTCTGACAGACAGGGTGTGGTCAGACCTAGCTTAATCTATGGAGTGGAGAATGTCTTTTGCTAATTGTTATAAAACTATGTTTTACATGACAGTCACTTATTTCACAATGATTTGAACCAATCAAGTTGACATCAGAAGTACATGAAACCCCGAGAAGTACACAGCGAGAAGTACAATACAACAACGCTTTGGCGTCAGGAAGTACATTAAACATAACGATCATACATTAGTATGTACATGAAACCAAAAGAACAAGAAGTAACTGACGTCACAATGCTTTGGTGCCATTAAGTACATGAACCGAAATTTTGTCTAACATTGGAATGTACATGAAATCACAATGATTTGATGAATCCAGGATATGGATTCACAGGAAAAACAGTGGAGGAATCCATTTGCCGGATCCTTCCGGATTCTCCCAAATATTGGCGGATCCTGAGGAATCCCGAAGAATCCGGAAGGACCTGGCAAGATGATTCCATCACGTTTGGCCCTGTGATTGAGAATTATGAAAACCCATACCTGAAACGTTATCAAAGATGTTCTACAACGAGAACTGTAAATAATAATAACACGCCCGAATCCTAATCAACTCTGACAGACAGGGTGGGGTCAAACCTTTATAAATCTGTGGAGTGTCGAGTTACTTTGGAAGTCGATTTAGAAACTGTGTTTTGTATGAAAATGTATCTTTTCTGAGAGGGAATATTGCAAGAAGATTTTGCATAATGATCAAATCAAATACATGAATCACCAAGCTTTTACACCAGGAAGTATATTAATTCACAATGAAGTACAATGCACATGTGACTACAGCGCTATTACCCAATCACATATGTCATTTACAATGCTTTAACACCATTTGTTACATGAAACCACATTTTCTCTGACATCAGGAAGTACAATAAACCACAAATAATAAGTACACGATGTGACAATTCTTTGGCATCAATAAAACATGATCCTTCTCTGATTTGAAATCAAGCCGTACATCAAACCAGTAAGCTTTGCCATCATAAAGTACCTGACATCACGATGATGTGACATCAGGATGTACATGAAACAACACTAACTTGTGTACATCAAACCCCAATTCTTCGGCTTACAGAAGAACACGAAACAATGCCAATTCGAAATAAGGAAGTACATGAAATCAAACTTTTTTTAAATCAGGAAGTACATAATACCGCATGACCCAGTCAAGTACATGGTTAATATTAAACAAGGAATTGATTAAAGAATAAATGTATCGTCTGCAGGTTATTTTTGACACCTTTGTTGAATTACTGATGACATAGGTTGTTCAATGTAGCAGTCTGATTCAGAAAGTTTCTTTATAAATATAAGTTTAGTAAGTGATTGTCTTTAGACTCTTATCTGAACATTATATTAGAGGACATTTAGTTCTGTTGTTGCATTTTGACTAACAGTTCGCTAAGCAGTGCTGCTAGTAACTTATTATATTATATATCTTGGATCACACTGCACTAACCGCCCATGGAGAATACCTCGGTGTGATATGTATAAGGCAGTAGGAAGTTTGGTTTCGAATCAATCACATAACACACTTCATTGTCAAGTTTATTATATGAAACCTGATACCAAATTTCAAACGGGCGGAAATCTTTAACTCTTTCATTTAAAAATTAATTTACAGATGTTATACATTATTTATGTTATACGAAATTCTGAACTGTTTGGGGTAACATACAATACGTGATTAAGGTCAAGTGATTAATCTGTAATTCTAAATGTATTTTACTTGTAAGCTGCAATTTAAGTTATTAACTAATACAATGGAAACTACATTAACAAAATACTCAATGTGTTAAATTATATTCACAATTTGCAATGGTTTGTTGGCATTTATAACATTGCAAATAATGTTATGACTGTACTTAACACTCTGAGCACATGTATTCTGTGGAGCTCTAAAATTACACTGTTATCATTGTTGATAAAATCATGCATACAACTATCACAAATTTGAATTTTTACAGACACTACATGTGCAAGGATTAAAGGGCAAACCATCCATCTTTTAAATGCTTAGAGTTGGTGTTAGACCTATGTAAGACCTATTCCTGTCCAGCAATCAATGGCTGATGTCAATCTGAGAGTAAATAGATCCTGAATGTGTGTTGATTTAGACACCAATCTCTACTAACCTCATTTTCTCTGGCTATATTTAGAGTTGGACTTCAACCCTTCAACATCAATAATGGTGCGAAAAGTTCCAGTCAGGCACATTGCCCACTGAATACATTTTACAAGTGCTTTTCTAACAACTGGTATCACCTTTTCAAATCGAATATGATTAACATTATCTAGGATATATTGTGGATTTCTTTAGATTAACTACCTCACATTTCTCTTGAGATACAATCCTACTTGATAATTATTTTAATCTGATGATAGAATAAGCTAATATTACACTAAACTTGATGTCTTATCCATCAATACAATGACTGTTAAAATACGAAAACTGTTGAAACACGAAAACAGATGAGTAATGAGAGAGTTGAGAGAATTAATGAAAACGTTGTGCTCATTAAGCAAAAGGGGGATAAATATTATTCACCTAATGCTACTTTACCTATTAAAACACAATAAGAGAATGTCCACGCATCACTTAGGGTCTAGAAATAGACGCAAGTGTTTGGTAAATGGTCTGAGAGAATAAGATTACTTTATCAATGAAATCAATAAGATAACACACTTGAGGCACCGCCAATGTCAAACTGATGCCATGTAACGAGTCTGTATTAAAGCACCGTGATCGCATGAGTCATTCATGCATGTTATTTAGAATATGCACATTGAACATACAAAAGGAAGTTTTATTATATAACATTTTTATTACACGAGTGAGGTAGACTTAGATTTAACGTGACCACGTTTATAGGTTTATATATCATTCCCTGACTTAAATCAAGATATGCTGCACAAACTTATCCGATAAATAGGATTCTCCTCATTGCATTTTGATGAGTATTACATCATCAATGCATAATAGCAACATGATTGGTTTACAAAGCTGATATGTCAAACAATCGATTGAGTTATTATTTCCAACTTCTATAATTATTCCTCTCAAAGAAGTATATTATGATAACAAAATAGTTTATCCAGACCACACCTTGTTCATTACTCTGTCTGTATTTCTAGATTAGGTTGAGTTATTCCTTTTGTGCTTTTTTAAAAAGGAGGAAAATCTAATAAAATATTAGCCTTTGTGGAAAACTCCCAGACAGGTTGGTGTGACCTAGTAATTAGCAGTCCCGACTTAGCGTTTTGTATTGGCTATAACTTTTTTCCTAGAAGGTTTTGACAACTCATATACATAACGTATTACTTATACCCCTGGGGATTTCTTTTTAACATGTTCATATTCAAGGTCAAAGGTCAAGGTCATGAGTTCTGAAATCACTAAAAAAAAATTGTAAACACGATGACTTGCAAAAATTGTTTGCTATCAGGCTCTTAGTTGGTGTATATCAACTATGGAGAAAGGCCAAGATTTGAAAAGGTTGTCGCTAACATCCGTCAAATGACAAGATCACAGCGAGGTCACAACTTCAGCATGTTTTTGTGAATATGCCTTATTTTAACTATGAACACTTTGAATCACTGTTATGCACAATGAAAAGTGATCATTGATGGTGTGACCTTGAAGGTCTAATTTCAAGGTCATGAGATATTGGTTAAGGCCACGTTATTCCTTTGATCCAATTTTGAAATCAGAAATAGGTTTTTATAACACACTTGTGAAAAGTGACCCCAGTGATGATTCAACTTGTTAGTATTAACTCGAATAATGGGAAAAAAGGGGTTTTATTGATCAGGAAGCCATCAAAGCTATTTGTTTTTGTTATAACATTATTTTCTGTTCATATTTCTGGAAACAATACACCTTTAAAAACGTCATATTCAAATCTCCTTAACTAGTCAAATATATGAGAATGACATAGAACAACCGTTTTAAAATACCTTTAAAAGGATAAGAATTTCAAAATAAATGTAAGAAACGATAGAAATAGAAATGTAATATGTGTTAATCCCGGCGTCATATGTATGAATTGCAAACAAAACTAAAACATAATTTTGAATTAAATCATTTACGAAATCATTATGTCGACAACATCTTTGATATCTAAATTTCAATAGTTTTAAACTTTTAACTTAAATGCGAAAATTCTATCTGAAATGTGTGTTTAAACAAATAACAAGTATCACATCCTCAAAAATGGAATTGTGTTTACTACTTTACAAAGCATATGCTTATCAAAGACATTCAAAATCTACTTTATCCATTAGCAGCATTCCTTTTTAACTTGTTGACAATTTGATATCTGTCGTTATGCCCTGTAGCTTATTTCACAAAAGAAAGATAGAATGAAAGTTTTATGTTACAACATCATTATGTTCGTGAGTATATCAAGCATATTATGTCACACATACAAAAGACCAAGAGAACCCTTTCAAGTGACATTTTCATAAAATAGTCAACAGGCTATTGATAGTTAAAGAACAGGGAAATGAATTCAGTTGGATATATATATCAATAGCTACGATTTCCGCAGTATCAAAGCTTACCAATGTAGTACTGTAATGTGCTTCAATACCTCTAACAGCACGTCTAGGTTTAGCTTCATTATCTGCAAATGGAGACAGAAATACCCTTCATCCATTCTCTTATTCTCTGAACGTATCAATTCAACAATCTGATACCTCAGTTTGTTACTCTGTTGCAGTTACACTACATGACTAGGCAAGATATGACAAGAAATATAATAAAACCGAAAACAACCTCACATGATACCCTCAAACTTCTTTAAAGGGGCAGTAGCACGTTTTTGCCAATTTATTTTTTCAGATTTCCTATTCATAATAATAGTTTGTGTCATATAAATTTACTTTAGAGAATGAAATATCCCATTACACAAACCAATTATCCATAGTCGTAATAACGATGTTGTCATTTTATTGTGAACACGTTTTATTATTTCGAATGACAAAAACGATACCCATGGCTTAACTGAGCCATGTACACTCATTTCTACCATTGATTTTCCTTATAAGAGAGAAGGGTGTTTTACTGATGATAAACTTATTTTTCAAATACTTTACATCAACTTATTGAGCAGAAAAAGACATGCTACTGCCCCTTTAACATATAAGTACACGTTTTGTTTGGAATATGTCATTTATGCATTTCTGTGAGTTCACATGTATATATTTATATTTGTTTAGGCAATGCTTGGAAATTAGAGACGTATTATATCCATGAATAACAAGGATAATACAAAACGTTTTACACTCCAAAAGTTGCCATAAATGTAACGAAAGTCATGAAAAAGCATAATCATCATTTCTCTAATAATACAAAACTGCATACTCGGTTCGTAAAAGTTTCTTGACACCTTACTCAGAAATAATTTGTTTATATGAGACTAAAGTTATCATTAAATAGCCTGATTTTGTTCAATACAGTAAACCAAATGAAACAGGCAGATATCCACAAATGACCAGAAATACCTCTTAATTGATCCTTATTTTCTTTTGCTTGGATTGTTAACATGCCATTTCTTTGATCTTGATAGCGTAAAAATATCAATCATGTACTTTTTAAATAATGTAGAGAAGAGTAAAACTTATAATCAATTATTAGCCATTGTATGTTTTAATACAATGAGAGTTATACATCTAACCTTTAGGGTGTGTTTCGATTTTGTCTCGGAAGAGCTGATGAGAACTCCATAGAATAGAAAATGTATAATGTTAATACATGTTTTAGGGATGTCGTTGTTTCCATTTCGATATAAAACAACCAACAGACAATAGTAGAACCGTTGTTTTAGTTTATGTGGTTTGTATTGTACAGCTATACAAATGGCTACATGTACCTGAATACGGAAGTACTAACGAAGCACTAAGTAGCGGCATTGAAAGAAAAAATCCTTCAGGCTAATAATTGACGAGTTTTGAGCAGACCTTATTTTACGAGTAACGAGTTTGTTTTAATGTGATGTCGTTTAATGATTAAAACCCAATACCTAGTATCTTGAGGCTACAAGTTTACATGTCTAGGATTTCTATGCTTATTTTGGGACGAAAGCAACCTCTAAAATTATTTGTATTGCTTTCAATGAGAAAAAGTTTCTTTTTAATTGTTTGTTTATTTATTATCAAATACTTTAATGGATCTTTAACATCACAGTACTGTTTTTATGACAATATGAAATTGTGAAAGTTATGGCTTCTGGTGTTAAGCATTGTAATTATTGCTCATAAAGATGAAAAGGCATGTCTATTATCCTCCCTCGGGCTAAAACAAGTGGACTACTTCCGCCTGCTGGGATGTTGTAATATGGTGGTGATTACTCTGTAAAAACAACTTCCTGTACTTCCAAGCATGTTAGTTGTTCCCCGCCGCAACTCAACGTATTCAGCGGCGTCCGTCCATCCGTACGTATGTACGTCACATTTCTTGTTTACGCGATATCTCATGAAGCGTTGCATCCAAAGTCTTTAAATCTGTTTTCAGCCTACATTGTGGTTGGACGCAGACAACAGTCGATTTTGGTGACCTTGACCATATGTTCAAGGTCACCACAACACTTTGACCACTTTATGAACCCTTGTTTACGCGGTATCTCATGAAGCGTTGGACCCAAAATCATCAAATTTGTTGTCAGCCTATAGTGTGGGATGACGAAGGCACCAGTTGATTTTGTTGACCTTGACCTTATTTTCAAGGTCACCACGACACTTTGACCACGTTTTGAACTCTTGTTTACGCGATATCTGATAAGCGTTGCATTCAAAGTCTTCAAATTAGGTGTCAGCCTACATTGTTGTAGGACGCAGACACCAGTCGATTTTGGTGACCTTGACCTTATTTTCAAGGTCACAACGACACTTTGACCACTTTTTGACCCTTGTTTACGCGATATCTCATGAAGCATTGCATCCAAAGTCTTCAAATTGAATGTCAGTCTACATTGGGGTTACTGTGACTCTTTGACCACTTTTCGAACTCGCAACGTTAACGCAACATCTCATGAACTCGAGCACCCAAAGTCTTCAACACTTTTTACCAGTAATGCAATATATAAAGTAACTGATTTTGACCAATTGATGTGTCTTTAAATTCAATGTTACCGGCGGGGGACATTGCCATGTTAGTGGCAAACACGTTTTATCCTGCTTCTCGCTCAAGTTCAGTTATCAAGCATTATCTGTTTTTACATAATCATCTTCCAATGATTCTTAAAATTGTTTTTTTAAAACGTTCTCTTATTTTAACAGGTTTTTGATATTTAAATGTTGAGCATTTACAATTAAAAATATTGAAGAGTAAACTACCTTAAACGTGGACGTTTTCATAACTTTTTATTTTGTTATTATCGTTGAATTTCAAGTACCCTGCATGTATGATAAGTCTCCAAGGAGATTGTTTTGGTGGTACGTTGTCCTTTGCATGGGCAAGTTGACTGCTATCCATGAAATGCAGCTACATTGAGATCTGTTCGCTGTATTGGTGACCCGCTTCAAGCCTGGATATTCTTGGGAGTTTTTAGGGTAACTTAATTGTCCCCACCAGCGACACTTGTGGTGTTAACTTGAACAGGTGATTTATTTTTCAAAGTACGCCCCTGCCTCTGTAGGCACCATGTTTGACATGTGCATGGTATACAAAGAATTAGATAACATAATACTTTATTACTCATTTTCCTTTGTCTGCCAGATTTAATTTCCTTGTGTATATCAATATCAAAACAATACTTCATATTAAACATGATATTCACTGACTTCAACATGCTTAGGTATATGGGTCTACAATATCTTAAACGTCCATATCCTAGAACAAAATATTTATTATATAAATGATATCTTAATGTTTTCTTTGAGATTTTGACAGCGGCTTCTGCTGTTAATGTCATTGTGTATTTTTGCGTGAGTATCTTTATTCTTGAGACACATTTACATGTTATTTTGTTAGGAAGTGAGGTCGAGGACCTTCCATAACTTTTCCAAGTCAAGGGAATATCACTGAATCAATTTTCACAGACATGCAGACGACTTGACAGGGAATCGTTACTTTACGGCTCCTTTGAAATACCTCCCAAATGAATATTTGAATAAGATGATCACCGGTCGCATTTTCTGTTACATGAAACAAAACGATAGGTGAAAACATTATGACATCGAAGTTCACAATGATAGTAGTCATAGACATATAACTAGTGAATGATACCATTAAAGATAACTGTTGCAGAACTTGCTGTGGACGAATTAGAGAGACTATAACTATATCCTCGTTTAGCTGGAACCTTGACATACCAGAAATGATGCTTGACAAATTATGCTTTGTGATACTATTAAGGATAACATTTTTGATAAGAAAGAAAAATAGTCAACCCTCTAACTTTGTCTTCTCGTTTGAGATATAACCCTTGGTAAATCACCAAACTCGCAAACGTGTATTTTTAGTAAATATAGACGAAACCACTTTGATTAAAGATACATTGATTGCATTGGTCAGTACGTGATGAGGATGAAATGTTGAACCTCTGTTAACGATCTCCTGTGTTTGATATTAAAACCCGGAAACAAAAAGCATGTCCATATCAAAACTAGCAAAATCAACAAAGAATGAGTCCTGCTCTATAATAGTTATATTGATTATGTGTGCCATACACTATGAAGAAGCAATAATGAAACCTATTACTTTTCGGTTGATATCTAACTCTGATCTTGCTTGCCTATGGCAACTTACAAGGGTTGTAACCATGAACAAGAGATTAGTTCTGTTTGATAACAGCTATGTTGATTGCATCAGCCTCTGAGAATTGAGGAATTTTTTATTATTAAAAAAGTTGTGCGAGAATTTTACTGCTGCAATCTTCCCAAACAGGAAGCACACAAATATGTTGATTGAGTTTCATCCATCAACAAACACAGACGTGTCTACATAGTGGATAATTGTAAATCTAATGAACTGCTATTATCTCATTTTATCTCCTCGTGTCTTCCTTGGTTTGGATTATGTGCTAGAGACTCGTTAGTAATGGAATCTTTATGGATTCTTTCTTTTGATTGGAATACGTATGTCAAAGGAATTGAAACTATGAATAGGTTTAAAGCACCGACGTGAACATGTATGTATTGACTGAGAGAAATGTTGTTGACTATTTTTACTGTGTGATTACACAGAGTAGTCTCGTTTGGATTTATTGACAATGTAGCAATGACTTTTGACGTTTCTGTATAGAACCAAGTTTCTTTGACGATGTGATAAAGCTTTGAATCTCAGAATATCACATCAATTTGCGGTAGTTGATATTAATGTATAGTAAACTTTGTTCTTTGGAAACTTTTTGTGAAATATTGAAGACTAAATCCTTGAGTCAAATTTGAATTACATCTGTCATCTTAGAGTACATAGTGTTATGGATGATCAACGTATCTATTACAGATATTATAACCCGGAAACAGATATTAGTGTGTGGGAGAATCAAACTCATAATCATCAACACTAAATTGACAAAGCGGGATAATTTACCCATCAATCTGGAGACAACATGCAGCATGAAACTTTATAGCTCTAGTTACCACCTTGCAGGAGGAAAAATGTATCCCCCTGTGGTACCCTGTGTAAGGACTTAGATAGAACAGGGACTACAGTTTGAAGTCGAAAATGGAACCGGAAATAGCGTCAGTGTGACGTCACAATAGACACCGGCGCTCTTTAGCACTATATACAGACTCTCACTTCTCTGTTGTTTCACTTGGTCTGATGAGTTCAATACGAACGAAACCGGTCACCACTCTACAAACACATTCTGTCTGGTCACGGTGGGGTCCCCCTTTACCCTACCTAATACTCACCAACGTTATGTTCAGATGTGAAAATTACATTTTCTATTTGTTCATTGTTCTGTTGTGTCTGTTCCAATATTTTTTCTATTGATATCATCTGGAATTGAGAAGATAAACATATATATATATACATTCTGAATGTGTACTTCCCCTTCAAAGCAAAAGCTTCATCACGTCATTATTTGATTCACAAAACACTACTTGATTGACATAAGTTTTTTTTATAAAGACTACAACTCCAAAGCCTAAACAGTTTTTACATGTTCATACTTATTGTTTCAAAATAAAAGTTGCGTTATGATTTTCTTTAGGTAATTGAAATGCCAAAAATTAATCTTGAATTAAACTGACCAATGTTTTGTTACGACAAAAAAAGTATTTAATTTCCAGACTTTAAATTGATAATCTAAACATATTTAAACTAAATTCCATGTTCATAATAATATATTATTTAACGTGTTATTACCGTTGTGGGATCAGTAAGAAAAACCAATATGAGGTGTTGAATGGTAATAATTTTGTGAGCAAAAGATAAAATAAGGATTTGTTTAGCGTCAAATTGTTGTCATATTTTTAATGGTTTAAGAAGATGTTTTATTGAATGTAATAACAATAAGTTTCACATGGATATTACTACAGCAACGTTTAACTCAGTATAGGTTTCCACAGCTTTGTATATTGTACATATTTAACATGTTCCCATTTTTCCACTTTGAAAGATGTTCTTTATGGAAATATAACTTGTTTCTTCTTTTTAACACGTTTGCAGGATGACATGAATCCACACCAAAACCGAGAGACGTATACAAGAGATATCTCCCATTTGTATCCATTACCTGCTCATTGCAGGTTCATGGTTAAGATTTGAATCAAGTGTGATGTTGCTTGCAAGATGTTTAATGACAACAAAATTACCTCATCCAAGCACAGTTTAAGTACTATTGCAATGGGAACAAAAATACAAACTAAAACGGTGGACAAAAGAGTTGTAACTGAAACACAGGTTTTCACTGAATTATCAGACATGAAGGGGGCTGAACTTTCATGCAGGTTGCTGACAACGTTTCTCCTCCTGTTTAATAGACCAATTGCAAATATCACTATAACGAGAAGTATTTGTCTCGAATAAATCCTGAAGTTATGAGCAGATTGATCGGATCCAATGTTATATTTTTCTCCAGATATCATCAATTGTCTATGAAAACAAAGGTGAGGACGATTTCGAATACACCCCTGGGCCTCTATTTGTATGTTATCGGTTACTCGTGAAGATGTGATATATGTATCCACTTGTAACGGACAGTTTAAAGGTTGATTAATACTTACAGTGTTTATTCTCATCAAGATCATTCATGGATTTCTATTTTCGATCATTATATATATAAACATACATACATACATACATAAAGAAAAGAAACCTTGAACTTTCCTGCGGCTGAAGGCATGATCTGTAAGAGGAGCGAGGAAACTCCACTGTATATGTTGTGGTATATATCGATAAATTGTCTGGTATCAATGGTTTGCTTTTGTAAAGGTAAATGGGAATGGTCTCGTGGGTGTTGAAGTGTTTTTCAACCATATATTTTTTTATGAGTATCTGATTCAGTTTCATACTAGAGAAAAGCAAGAAGATCATCTTTACCGACTCAAAACTCCCACGCTGCTAATAAAGTGAAACATCAGAAACACATCACTCTTGATCAAACCACGCTAATACAACTTCAGAAAGTGTTATATTTACATCCTGTAACCCTAATATCTCTCATTGACCTTTTCAAACAAGCAAAACAGATGTACTTTTTAGAATTATCAACTTTTTTGGAATCTAATTTTTGACCGTGTCCAGTGAAACTGATCTTACAATTGTGCTTCCAGATTCATCTATTATGTGACCCCTACATTCTTGAAGGGAGACAATGTTGGCAGGTCAAGGTCATCACACAAAACATGTGCATCTAAGCAGCCCCAGGTCGTCTCATCGCAGTGGTCCTTCTGGCATGAGACCTCATCCCGTTGACGTCATGTTGAGGAACCTATTGAGCACATGATGTGTACGCATGTGTCGATCTCGCTCTCCCGGACTCTCGATCTTACGTTTTTTGGATGGTCAAATAACAGCGAGTTTGGTTAACACATTGAAAATGTCATTTAATCGGCCGTCTAGTGCACACAAATGTTCTTGTAAAATAAGTTGTCGACGTCTGTATTTTCATCATTTCTTTTCACTTTGCTACTGTTAGGTGTGAGATTTCGGATTTTGTGTATGATTTGTTCCCATTAACTGACTGATCTTATCGATGTTTGTTATTATTAGTACCATGTCAGTTGGACATGCATATGCAAAACTGCACATTTTTCAAAACTTTCAATTTACTGAGACTAATACGTGTCGATTACTGTTTAGCAATATGATTCCGTTGGTTTCATAGTTTACACTTCGATAATTACAAAACTGATCATGCCTTGTCAAATATCCTAAAAGAACAAGAACATTTTGGGGGTGTGTATTTTCATATGTTGAGCATAGTCATGTAGATATGTGTATCATCAGACACGACTATTGAACAAATAATTTAATATTTCCACAACTAATTGCAATAAGATATGCCGTAATTATGCTAGTGATGACCCTATAACTGTATTTCTGTTTATGTGTAACCTGGACATGTGACACTAGAAACGATGCTTGGAATATGTGTCTCAAGACAAATGATACTTCATGATGATTTTTACAAAATGCGATGTGGGAAAATAGTTAAACCTCTAACTTTGTTTTCTCGTTCCATAACCTAAATGGCCAAACCAAACTCACAAACGTATAGTTTTGGTAATCTTACATACCCGACGAATCCTTTTGATTAAAGATATATTCCTTTCATTGGTCAGTATATCCCAGATAACACACAACTTGTGGACCACTGGTGGGCCACTAGTACCTGCTCCAGTGGCCCACTAGTAGTTTGTCTAGCTGATAGAAGGTGGGCCACCGGTGGCAGCCACTAGTAGCTATCTACCACCAGCGGCCCACCTGCTACCATGCTGGTGGGCCACTTGCTACCCACCAGTGGCAAGCCACTAGCTATATTACCGGTGGGCCACTTGCTACCCACCAGTGGCAAGCCACCAGCTATCTGCCACCAGTTGCCCACTAGCTATCACACCGGTGGGCCACTTGTTACCCACCAGTGACAAGCCACCAGCTACCTGCCACTAGTGGCCCACTAGGGGGTGTGTTATCTGGGATGTAATGAGGAAGATATCCTGATCTCCCTCGTTTGATATGAAAAACATGAAAACAAAAAAGGATGTCCATATGAAAACTAGCAAAATCCATGAACTCTTTTAATTTCGGTAACAACAAAGAACGAGCCCTGGTGTATACTAGTTATATTGATTCCATAAACTATGAAGAAGCAATGATGAAACGTATGTCTGATATATGTTAATTTTACATGTACATATTGCTTGCCTATGAAGATTAGATGTGCTTGATAACAGCTATGTTGATGAAAGTGAGGAAATGTTTCATTCAAGTTTTTTGGGTTGTTTTTGTTTCAATTTGTTATTCCATTCCAAGCTTCATGTACAGTTAATGGCAAGGTTAACATGTGTTGGCAGTTAAATGTAAATAGGAATACACATAAGTGTGAAGTGAAGGCATGGTATAGTCATGTAGTAATCCAATATGCACATAGGAGAAGTAACTGGTAATGATGTTGTTATGATCAATAAGAAAATTGAAATATTTGAGTATTTTATGAGTGCTTCATTTCAATATTAAAGAATAATTTCTAGATTTTGCCATTTCTCAGTGAGATGCTGATATCTTCTATGTTTAATTGCAATACATATCTATATTGCATACATCCTTAAGCAATGTAAGAAATCCTGCATAAGATGTATCTTGCTGTTTTAAACTCGATGTATAAATAAATCTTTGGCGAGAAGTAAAATATGATTTATAACTTGGTTATGGGAGAATACTCCAAACATTACAATGAATTTAGAAAGAGTTAAGTTAGATTGGAGAATGAGTCCTGCTGTATAATAGTTATATTGACCGATAGACTATGCAATGATGAAACGTATTACATTTCGTTTAATGTCTAACTCTGATATTTTAATTTTACATGTACATCTTGCTTGCCTATGACAACTAACAAGGATTGTAACCATGAAAAGGAGATTACTTCTGCTTGATAACAGCTATGTTGATTGCATCGGCCTCCATGAAGTGGGAAATGTTTCATCCAACAAGTTGTGAGAGAATGTTCATTGATGCAATCTTCAAAAACAGGAATCACATAAAGATGTTGATTGCGTTTCATCCATCAACAAACACAGACGTGTCTATGATACTGGATAATTGTACAACTATTGAACTGCTGTTATATGCTGGTCAACAAGGCACAAGGTGAGGTAGAGTAATGGAATCTGTATGGTTTCTCTCTGTTGATTAGAATACGTCTGTCAATCAGGTTGGAACTGTGAATAGGACATGAACATATGTTTATATAGTGACTTAGAAAGATGTATTTGACTAGTTCTTACACAGAGGAGGCAAGCGTGGATTTATGGACTGTGTAGTGATGTGGTTTGAAGTTTTTATTTGAAACAAATTCTGTTTGACAACAGTCATGATAAAGCTTTGAGTCCTCGACCATTATGAGATTTAAGCCTTGAAGCAATTCTGAGCGAGATTTATAAGCTTAGGGTAGATAGTTGTATGGATGGTTTAACCTTGTTAAAATATGTTTGGTATTTTCAAGTTACTATCTTGATTATGGGGTCATTATAACAAACTATTCTAAGCACAACAACTACAAACAATCACATACTATTTGTTGGTTCCAAGCTAGGAGGACGGTTCTACTGTTTCTTCATAGACTCCTCGGAAGCATTTGACTGTATCAACAATTCTCATCTCTGGTATCGCCTGATCAATTATGGAATGCATGGAAATGTACTACATGTCCTTCGAAATTAATATTTTGAAAACTTATCATCTTGTATAAAAAAAAAAAACTAAAAACGGCTTTACAGATTTCTTTAACTGCTGCATTGGAACAAGACAGGGATGTATGGTATCTCCACTCCTGTTTTATTTATATATCAATGAACTTGTCAACGAAATGGACTTGGCGAACTGCAGAGGAGTATTATTCGTTTCACAAGAATACCCCAACCTTATATCTCTTCTATATGCCGATGACGTTGCAAACTCCTCGGATTCAGTTGGTCAACTTCAAGAACAGATAAACTGTGTTTCAACTTTTTGTGACAAATGGGGTCTAAAATTGAATCTACAAAAGTCACAAGTTATGGTTTTTAGAAATGGAGGCCCATTAAGAAGAAACGAGAAGTGATTTTATAAAGGCAAAGAAATCGCAACAGTTTCCTGTTACAAATATCTAGGAATTATATTCACACTCAAACTCGTTTAAACTAAGTGTACCATGACACAGGAAGCCCAAGCAGAGAAGATTTGTCTCTTTTGTTATATTGTTCTCCCCGTGTTGTGATATGGAGCTGAAATATGGGGATGTTAATATTCTGGACACATCATCAATTCTATAAATTTCCTTTCTAAATTAAGTACCCATGCAACCTATAAAATTACTTTGGATGTTGAAATATATCGACTTCAAATTGAAAACGTGACTTTCTGTCACTGAACAAAATTAGATGTTCGTGTCATAATTTAAAATATCGAAACAGGAAGACACATTGGACTGGACCCAGAACAATGATTATGTAAATTCTTTTTACGTCATGGAAGCGACTTCGTTGACTATCAATATCACTTTTTATTGGTATGCCCAGCCTACGAATCAGATACTTACCTTCAAAACCATACTTGAATCCATGTCAAGAACATTTCCAAAATTAAATGTCTACGAAAAGTGTGAAAACATTTACAGGTCTATCCAAATGTATTTACCATTCTTCAAAACTTTTTCAAATGTCATATGTATAAATGTTATGTTATGTTATGTTATGTATGGATGTGTGTGAAACATGTATGATTATGTATTTAGGTATGTCCTTGTGTGTACATGTAGGTGTGTGTATGTGTTTGGGCGTGCTTTCACCAGCGTGTTTGAACTTTGTTTGTACACTGTCACTTACAAATCACATATGTTTGTTATGTCAACTATGTATGCTCTCTTTGTTTTGTTTTCGTGTTCTATTGTTATTGTATACATAATGCTGAATGTATTGCAAATGTTTGTCATATGGGCCTATGACCTTCTTACTTATGGAATAAACTAATACTAATCTCCCCATTGTTGAAACAAACTCATATGCCCTCATGTTTAATGGCCGTTGCTTTCTTAATTAAGTTACTGTTTGTCTCACGATTATCATCGAGTATACACGTAGATAAGCATTGTTTTCATAAACATCACACTATCTGCGCTAAATAGCACATTATTTTGTGTAAATTTGATGATAAGAATATGATACGACTCGTAGTAAAATCGGCAATGGACTGTAAGCTGTGAACAGTAGCAGTAATAAAATATACTAAGTGGATCAAAGACTGATTTAATTTTATATTTGTAACTGATGAATAAGTATTGTATAATGTGTTATCATTGGTACCAATAATGACATGTAATTCCTGTGATAGTTCTTAATGTAAGTATACTCTTATCAGTTTTCGAAATAAAGAGAAACAAATACGGAGAAAATAAGTAATTATAGAATATAGACCTTATAAATGTAATATAGCAATCAGTGCCTTGGTGTGGCGCCATCAGTTAATTTCCTGGTGTTATCTTGGTGTGAAATAGATCAAAGAGAGAACGTCAGGGAGTTGAAAGAAACTGTTTGAATGAAAAATAATCTATAAGCCAGATGAGATTCAGTCTATGTTAGGATGCCAAGCGTTGTCATGTTAGATATCATTAAGATAAGAAGTGAGATGTTCAAATAATGTCTGATACTGATAAGGTTTATCGATACCATCTCATTCCACTATCTAGTGCGTGGGTACCCTTTAGGTTGTCCTTAACATCCTTGCAATCGCATCTGCTGAAAACTGTCTGATATGAAGATGTATTGTAAATAATGACCTGCTACTTCGTCATGGTAACATATTTTGCTTGTCTAGTTATCAAGCATCTTTTAAAACAAGTTGCGAGTCTCTATTATGTCTCTGGCATTACTTAGACCCTCATTTAACATGTCAAAATCAGACATCTTAAAGAAAATCAAAATGGCGAAGAAACCACAATTGTGTTTGTATTGTTATTGTGTTATTCTTTTATTAAACAAGCTTTTAGCCCCTAAGTGCATTTTGGTTAGGAATCGGAGATCCTATTTTATGTCATTTTCCTCCATTTATCACGACCGGAAATGACTGTATGCGATCGATTTTATTATTGTGTCTGTCTAGTAGTCCTGAAAATATCCAAACATCCAAACATCCAGGTTAATGAAATATTCACCATTAAAGTTGGTTCATTGTTCAAATCACCAAACTTTGAAAGGTCAGTGTGAAGAAAAAAATCGTTTGAGTTTGCTCATAAAAGGAAAAACTTGTTATTCCTTAATGTCTAAGCTATATATATAAAAAACACCTTTCAGCTCTTAGGTGCAAATATCTTCGGAGTGGTGTTTCCGCAAAGGTCAGAACATTTGAAAAGTTAAAAAATCCAAGATGGCGCTTAACCATGTGACTAACGATTTCAAAGCATTTTACTTTTTTTCTCGCAAGGTCATTGCAGGTCTTTTTAGAAATGCTTATAAGTTTGAATGCATAGCCAAAATAAGGACAATACTTTTTATATCGAATGAATCCACCTTTCACATGGAACTATTACAAAATCCCAATATAGAGTTTTCAACAAGCTTTGTATATTGTATATGTTAACTATATTCCATGCTTTTGAAAAACGTTCTTAATGAAGATATGGCTCATATTTTCTTGTTACCACTTTCGAATGAAGACATGAATCCACAATGGAAACCGGAAAATGTGCATAAACATTAACCGTTAGTATCCATTGCCTGCTCATCTCAAGATCATGGTTAAGATTTGAATCAAGTCTAATGTTGCTTGTACTGCGTTTTGAATAGCAAATGACAAAATAATTCCCTTTGAAACCACCAAAATACAAACTTAAACAATAGACAAAAGAGTTGTAACTGGTATGCAGATCTCACAGGTATCAGACAAGAAGGGTTGATTCTAACGTTTCTCCTCATTTTCAGTAGACCAATTGCAAGTACCAATGTAATGATGTTTATTTGTCTCGAAGAAGAAGCCCTAGTTTTGTGAGCTGATTGATTGGATCAAATGTTTTTCTTCAGCTATCATCAAATGTTCATGGTGATGTGAGAAGAAAGGTGACGACGATTTTGATAACCCTCTGGCTCTTTATTTGTTTGTTATTGGTTATTGGTGAAGCTGTGACATATGTATCCACTGGTAACGGACACTTTAAAGGTTGATCAATACTAACATTGTTTACTCTCATCAAGATCATTTATGGATTTATATTTTAACCGTTAATGTCATTAGTGCAATCTTGTTAAATGAGTATAGTTGTACTATTATCTGAACTATTTACTATTTTATTTTAAATATAATCACAGACATGTTCAGCCAATTTCACATCTCTTTATGTGATCGTGTTCTTATAAACAGTGATTCAGATTACAATTTTAAAAAAATCCTTCTTAATTAACGTACATTTGTACCTCTACTTACTCAAAACAGACTGGATACAAAGAAGTCAAAACGATAACCATCTGTTTGAGTATTTAAGTGTATCATATTTGACACTACACATGAAGAAGAAGTGCTTTATTTGGCAATGTCATAAATATTAGTTACATGCTTAAAGGATGTCATCGTTATTGAACATCCTCAAATTGTTATACAGTAGTTGTCAGTTATGCATTAGAATCGCCACTTTACTGTATTTACTGTACAGCATACTCTATATAAGCTGGTTCTGAAAATATATCTTTATATTCATCATAGGAAATATTGACTGGAATATACACTAAATGGTATTAACCAAACTAACTGGAGAGGGCTTTTCTAAGTTGGATAACTTGTGCCCAATCCATTTCTTGAATGAATAAAATATGTTTCAATCAATTCAATCAAAACCAAACTAACCTATTCCATTTTTTTAAATTTGAAAATAATATAAATATTTTTCAACTAGTGGTGCTGGAAGAGTTAAACCATGCATGAAATACTCGTGGTGGATACCATTTTTGAACCCTTTCTTTATGTCATCAAACTTGTCCTTTAACTATGACGTCATTGGACTTGTCATATGACATTATCAGTTGGGACATAGTTGTTGTCATATGCTACAACTGTAGGTCTTGACTGTAAAAAGATGCACTTAAGAAGTTACCTTGTTGGTCAATTTGACTGGAGTACAGCGTCTGCAACACTTATTCAACATTTGTTGACGTCCGTTTGAAATTCCATAGTTGACATGTCATAATTACTCACTTCTTTGAAATGAACAAATGATATTTCTGTGATATTGCAGTCTCAAACATACAAGTCACAAATGAGAATTAAGCAAGTTCCCTCCCGACAATATAAAAAGAACCACGTTCAGTATCACTGTTCATATGATTTTTTTACAGAAATGCAATTTAAAGCAATTACTCAAGTTAAAACCATTTACCTATTTAAATGTACATGTTTGAACAAATGTGTATCAAGGATTTTCATTATTGTCACATTTTCGCACGCTGAAATGCATAAGCATTGAAGATGATTGAACATTGACAAACAACTTCAAAACATAAAATAGACGAAAATGAAATTTCTTTCTTATGTCACGTTCCTATTATGATGACTTACGTTGATTGATCGCTCAGTCTGGGAAAAGAGAATTGGAATACATCAGGCATATATTGGATGTCTTTGTGTCTATTTCTCATTGATTATTTATTATGTTTTGAGATTTGAAAAATATCAATCATGTGTTTCATAGTGATATTCTTTGTGGAAACATCCTGTTTAAGCTTTGTTTTCTCATGCATCCTCTTTCTAATATAAATACTTTAGCAGTATTTGAACAGCATCTAAAGCAAAGGTGTTTTATTACTCAACCGTGGTGAGATCACTCATTAGATAACAATGAGTTTGTTACACACATGAGTGATACCACGAACACATCCCAACACATCACACACAGCCTATAAATGTCTGATGGTTGATAATGAAAGGCAGTTTATTGATGTATCACCGTGATAATAAAAAGCTTTACCCTGAACGTGCTATTCATTGATCCTGAAGCCCGTTTGAGGACCAAGAGGGTACTGAGGAGGATAGGTCAGCCTTATCGAATGTTGACTAATGCAATATGTCATACTCACATGTCTCTTAAACACTAAAATAACCTGTCAGCTTTTACAACTCGAAACTCGAAAACAATGATGATTAACATAATCATATTCTAATATAATATATATTCTAATAATATTCATATTTTATTTGCATGTTCCTGTATAATGACACCTGGAAGTCGAATGCATTAAAGAAGTGAGACTCTTGGATAACAAGATGCCTAAAATAATGTTGAAATGAGATGGTGTTTTTACTGAACTGATTAAATGAAATGAC
This sequence comes from Gibbula magus, assembly GCA_936450465.1. Lineage (NCBI taxonomy): Eukaryota > Metazoa > Mollusca > Gastropoda > Trochida > Trochidae > Gibbula > Gibbula magus. The sequence continues at coordinate 31,710,896 of OW388300.1, forward strand.
ATACTATATCTATTACCCGATAAATGATTTCTTAGTTTGTATAAATCTTTTCTCTTTTCTTGGATGCTTTTATTGAACTTGAAGAACCATGAAGATGAACGTTTACGATCTATGGATTCAAAGTTCCTTCTGTCTAGTTACGTGTATAAAATGTACAAAGTTATATTGATTTGCTAGGTTACATTAACCTGAAGACTGTTTCTTCTCACTATTGACTTTCCTTCCTATTAAACAAGAGCAGACTACGTAATAACACCGTAATAGCCCCGATCCTAAACTCAAGTCTGACAGACAGGGTGTGGTCAGACCTAGCTAAATCTATGGAGTGGAGAATGTTTTTTGCTAGTTGTTTTAAAACTATGTTTTACATGACAGTCACTTATTTCACAATGATTTGAACCAATCAAGTTGACATTAGGAAGTCCATGAAACCACAATAATTTAACACCAAGAAATACACAGCGAGAAGTACAATACAACAACGCTTTGGCGTCAGGAAGTACATGAAACATAACGATCATACATTAGGATGTACATGAAACCAAAAGAACAAGAAGTAACTGACGTCACAATGCTTTGGTGCCATTAAGTACATGAACCGACAATTTTTATATCATTGGAATGTACATGAAACCACACTGATTTGATGAATCCAGGATATGGATTCACAGGAAAAACAGTGTAGGAATCCATTTGCTGGATCCTTCCGGATTCTCCCAAATAACTGCGGATCCTAAGGAATCCCGAATAATCCGGAAGGACCTGGCAAGCTGATTCCATCACTTTTGGCCCTGTGATTGAGAATTATGAAAACCCATACCTGAAACGTTATCAAAGATGATCTACAACGAGAACTGTCCATAATAATATCACGCCCGAATCCTAATCAAGTCTGACAGACAGGGTGGGGTCAAACCTTTATAAATCTGTGGAGTGTCGAGTTACTTTGGAGGTCGATTTAGTGTTTTGTATGAAAATGTCTCTTTTCTAAGGGGGAAAATTGCAAGAAGGTTTTGCATAATGATCAAATCAAATACATGAGTCACTAAGCTTTTACACTAGGAAATACATTAATTCACAATGAAGTACAATGCACATGTGACCACAGTGCTATAACCCAATCACATATGTCATTTACAATGCTTTGACACCATTTGTTACATGAAACCACATTTTCTCTGACATCAGGAAGTACAATAAACCACAATTGATAAATACATGACGTGACAATGCTTTGGCATCAATAAAACATGATCCTTCTCTGATTTGAAATCGAGCCGTATATCAAACCAGTAAGCTTTGACATCATGAAGTACATGACATCACGATGATTTGACATCAGGATGTACACGAAACAACACTAACTTGTGTACATCAAACCCCAATGCTTCGGCTTACAGAAGAACACGAAACAATGCCAATTCGAAAAAAGGAAGTACATGAAATAAAACTTTTTTTAAAATCAGGAAGTACATAACACCGCATGACCCAGTCAAGTACATGGTTAATATTAAACAAGGAATTGATTAAAGAATAAATGTATTGTCTGCAGGTTATTTTTGACACCTTTGTTGAATTACTGATGACGTAGGTTGTTCAATGTAGCAGTCTGATTCAGGAAGTTTCTTTATAAATATAAGTTTAGTAAGTGATTATATAAGAGGATATTTAGTTCTTTTGTTGCATCTTGACTAACAGTTTGCTAAGCAATGCTGCTAGTAACTTATTATATTATATATCTTGGATCACACTGCACTAACCGCCCATGGAGAATACCTCGGTGTGATATGTATAAGGCAGTAGGAAGTTTGGTTTCGAATCAATCACATAACACACTTCATTGTCAAGTTTATTATATGAAACCTGATACCAAATTTCAAACGGGCGGAAATCTTTAACTCTTTCATTTAAAAATTAATTTACAGATGTTATACATTATTCATGTTATACGAAATTCTGAACTGTTTGGGGTAACATACAATACGTGATTAAGGTAAAGTGTTTAATCTGTAATTCTAAATGTATTTTACTTGTAAGCTGCAATTTAAGTTCTTAACTAATACAATGGAAACTACATTAACAAAATACTCAATGTGTTAAATTATATTCACAATTTACAATGGTTTGTTGGCATTTATAACATTGCAAATAATGTTATGACTGTACTTAACACTCTGAGCACATGTATTCTGTGGAGCTCTAAAATTACACTGTTATCATTGTTGATAAAATTATGCATACAACTATCACAAATTTGGATTGTTACAGACACTACATGTTCGATGATTAAAGGCCAAACCATCCATCTTTTAAATGCTTAGAGTTGGTGTTGAGACCTATGTAACACCTATTCCTGTCCAGCAATCAATGGCTGATGTCAATCTGAGAGTAAATAGATCCTGAATGTGTGTTGATTTAGACACCAATCTCTACTTACCTCATTTTCTTTGGCTATATTTAGAGTTGGACTTCAACCCTACAACATCAATAATGATGCGAAAAGTTCAAGTCAGACACATTGCCCACTGAATACATAGTGCTTTTCTAACAACTGGTATCACCTTTTCAAATCGAATATGATTAACATTATCTAAGACATATTGTGGATTTCTTTAGATTAACTACCTCACATTTCTCTTGCGATACGATCCTACTTGATAATTATTTGTATTGTGATGATAGAATAAGCTAATATTTCACTAAACTTGATGTCTTATCCATCAATACAATGACTGTCAAAAATACGAAAACTGTTGAAACACGAAACCAGATGAGTACTGAGAGAGTTGAGAGAATTAATGTAAACGTTGTGCTCATTAAGCAAAAGTGGGATAAATATTATTCACCTAATGTTACTTTACCTATTAAAACACAATAAGAGAATGTCCACGCATCACTTAGGGTCTAGAAATAGACACAAGTGTTTGGTAAATGGTCTGAGAGAATAAGATTACTTTATCAATGAAATCAATAAGATAACACATTGGAGACATCGCAAATGTCAAACTGATGCCATGTAACGAGTCTGTATTAAAGCACCGTGATCGCATGAGTCATTCATGCATGTTATTTAGAATATGCACATTGAAAATACAAAAGGAAGTTTCATTAAATAACATTTGTATTACACGAGCGAGGTAGTACGTATACGTACATTTTACGAGACCTGTACAGTATTAAATTAAACTTGACCTCGTTTATAGGTTTACATATCACTCCCTGACTTAAATCAAGATATGCTGCACAAACTTATCTGATAAATAGGATTCTCGTCATTGCATCAGTGTTTACATCGTTACATCATATTTGGATGAGTATTACATCACGTCAATTGGAATCACGAGATATTATTAAACAATGTGTAATAACATCGTAAATATATTAAAATGAATATATTCAATGGCTGAGTATAGTGTTTTGTTGGATTTTTTAAATTTGATTTGCTTTTACTTTTTCTGTTTTAGAGATTCCTGATAGTTTTTATATGTCTCCATATTCTGTTTTCTTTAGGAAAAGTATCATCAATGCATAATAGTGACATGATTGGTTTACAAAGCTGGTATGTCAAACTATCGATTGAGTTATTATTTCCATTCCAACTTCTATAATTTCTCTCAAAAAAGTATATTATGATAACAAAATAGTTTATCCAGACCACACCTTGTTCATTACTATGTCTGTATTTCTAGATTAGGTCGAGTTATTCCGTCTGAGCTCTTTCAAAAAGGAGGGGAATCTAATGAGATAATTCGATTTCAGCCTTTGTGGGAAAACTCCCAGACAGGTTGAAGTGGAAGTAATTATATTTCCTGAAAGACGTTCCTGCGAGAGAAGTAAAAAGGATAAATAGACGTTTATTTCACTAAATACTTGGTTAGGATTGTGATTGAATTAAATTTTGAAAATATTTGTACTTGTTCCAATCAAGGCTTAGCCCAATTTTGGGGGCTGAGCCGAATATTTCAAAAAGTTATTTTTTCAGCCCTCTCTATTCCCTCTGGCGGTTTTTGATTTGTAAAAGACTGCCTTGGCAGGTGGTAATGTGAGGGTAAACATATTTCATGTAGTATAGGTGTTATTGAAACATTATTCCTCAGAGTTCGTAGGTACATATTGTGGATTTAATAGTGACCGACACATCGAGCTGTCCCAATGAACGTTGAACTTAAGCAGCTCAGCCAATCAGCAAAGATGCCTCATCTTGCTAGAGCTCATTCAAGACTCCAAACATCATTCTGTCGTTTCTTGGTGCATGGAGTATAGCTTCATTCGGAGTCCATCGTGCAACCAAAATTGGAAGCACAGCAAATGAATCCAATTGCTGACGTGTCTCGCTAATACCAAAACAATTACAAATAAACGTAATGGTTTCATTGAATGTACATGTATACCTTATAGATGGTAAGGTGTAATTTTCAAGTGATTAGGTATAGTTTCTAAGAGCCAATGGAAAAGTTCGCACATTTGATGAACTGCTTGTAAGGGGAGATAATGCTTCACTGGAAAGATCATCCCGAGTCGACTTTTAATGTTTATCTAAAGTTATAGTTAAAAGAGCCAATGTAGTTTCATCATAAAACAAAACTCACTTCATAAAATCAAAATACCATCTTTTCTCTTCTTCAATCTTCTTGTTTTACAATAATGTACGTTGGTACATAATAAAAGAAAAAGTTGTGGATAAAATATTTTACAATTACCATCTATTATAAACTGGCATAACTATTTATGTCACCATTCAAAGAAACAAAAAAAAACGAACATGCCAAATTATTAAATCAATGGATGATATGGTTATGTCATGTTTCCAGAAGTCATCAAAGCTAATTTTGTTCTTATAACATTATTTTCTGTTCATATTTCTGCAAATAATACACCTTTAAAATCGCCATATTGAAATCTCTTTAATTAGTCAAAAATATGAGAATGACATCGAACAACCATGTTAAAGTACCATTAAAAGGATAATAATTTCAAAATAAATGTAAGAAACGATAGAAATAGAAAGGTAAGGTTGAAATAATGACCGCAGACCGAGTGAATATCTGTGATAACCATCGAGCGGTACGCGAGATGGTTATCACAGATATTCACGAGGTCGTGGTCATTATTTCACATACACCACATGGTTATGATTGACAAAGTGACAAGTCGTTTTTATATTTATTAATTTAAATACGAAATAGTTACTTTAATTGAACGTTTTGAAACAGTTGTAATGTTGTAATGCTTGAGTGAATTCTACTCTAAACATTGCTTCAACATCACGTGTACACTTCGCGAAATTCACGTTCAAATCGAGTCGTGTACATTCATTGTTGTCAAACAGAAATTCCTAGCAAGTAACCAACTGTTTATTTTCATTTTTACTACAGACTCTACATCACCTTTTCTTTGAATATATATGCAATAAAGATGATTTAAAAATAAAATAAAACAAACATTTATAAGATTGTTTTTGACAACATATTATTCTGTTTTAACAAGCCATTCAGTCCATGACCAACTATCTACTGGCGTTAAGCGAACACCGTGTCTGCACGGACGTTGTTCATTGCATCTTGTGATGCACGGACATCATGAATGTCATGTTGTCAAGCTACGTTTCTAACTTCACGTGCTGCGCACAATCAAAAGCGCGTGGTTGCGAGGAAGTGGCCAAAACGGAGTGGTCTGATGTTTCAAACAATAGCACACATAATAAGAGTTTCAAGGTCTGTTCGGAGCGAAATGAAGGTGAGATACATTGTATTTACATTATTATAATTCATTTGCTGTTTGACATTTTAGCTTATGTAACAGGGCGTTTTCGAGTGACCAAACGAAATATAAACATGTTCACGATAGTGTTTCATTCACAATATCATACAACTTTGCTTGACAAATCGTAATAATGATTTTCTCCAGGGCGTGGGATGATTGTCTTTACCATTTTGACATTACCGTCTCGTATACTTTTGCATGTCATTTTCATTGACTTAAAACATGAATAGTTCTTTATCGGTTATCAATATCGAGTGTTAAATTGATGTCGTTGATTTTCTTGCTATCAAAATTTGTAATTTTATCATTTAGATATTTCGTAAATATTCTGCTATTAAAGATGCATCTAGTATTGTTTCATAATATGTTATTTGACTTTAATACGTGCCAACATTCCATAAGGGCGGATTTAAGTTCAAATAGTTTCACTCAACTTGCATACCCATCCCCAATCGTAAAATATATCATCACTAATAGTTTCCAATTTAAATCGAGCAACGTCATTATACATGTGTAGAAACCGAAACGACACGTCCCATTTTCATGTACAATAGCCATGACCTATTCAACATTATCAACCATAATTTGTGCTGATGTTTTGAGTCGATTATTACCAACATGGTAATTTTCGGCAACAGCCAGTACTTCCAGATAAAATAACACCATTTATAACATTTGGCATATGTGACCCCAAACGGCGCAATGGATGCACCTTTAGTAAAGTAAAAGGAAGTAACCTATATCACACATACACAAGTCTACAAAACTAATACAAGATGAGACATCAGAAATACACCCCCAAACAATTCATGATTCTGTTACTATGTGTCACTTTTGCTTTTTTCAGGGATAACCAAACGAATTTAGCTGGGGTCGTCATTAAGAAAAGACATCATCAAGGACCACCATCGATAGTGTGCGCTGAATTACGGGATATTAACAAACTAAGTGACTCATTTCATCGTACTTATAAAACGGATAACAAGAATATGTGTGTGAACATTAAACAAATTAAAATGATGGTTAATAAATTATGTGGATTCTGTCTCATGTTTTCTTTCATATACACGTATTTGCGATCTTTGATATTCTTTAAATCAGCTTATTTGTCGTATTTTGTGTAAACTAAATGAAAATATTGGAATGAGAAAACTGACAGAAAAAAATGATGTAAAGAATGTCGAAAGTCACAAATCGAGGCAAAGGGTCATTTAGACCCGCAAGCAGAGGGTAAGTTTTTTTTCGAGGTGCGATATGGTGAATATGGCGAGGCGAAGCCGAGACATGTTCACCATATCGAACCGAGAGGTCGGTTATCACGAGGTTGGTTATCTGATAACCAACCTCTTGATAACCGACCTCTCGGTTGCTTGGAGGTCGGTTATCTAAAAATAACTACCTCTGATATTGACCTGATAACCACACCACGTGGTGTATTGTGTGTTAATCCCTGCGTTATAGGTATGAATTGCAAACAAAACTAAATGTTAATGTTTTAAATACATTATTTACGAAATCATTATGTCGACAACATCTTTAATATCTTAATTTCAATAGTTTTAAACTTTTAACTTAAATGCAAACATTCTATCTGAAATGTGTGTTTGAACAAATAACAAGTATTATATCCTCAAAAATGGAATTGTGTTTACTACTTTACAAAGCATATGCTTATCAAAGACTTTCAAAATATACTTTATCCAATAGCAGTTATATTTTAACTTGTTGACATTTTGATATCTTTTCTTATGACCTGTAGCTTATTTCACAAAAGAAAGGTAGAATGGAAGTTTTATGTTACAACATCATTATGTTCGTGAATAGAGGGAGTATATCAAGCATATTATGTCACACATTCAAACGACCAAGAGACCCTTTTCAAGTGACATTTTCATCAAATAGTCGACAGGTTATTCATATTTTAAAGGGACACCGCGTCGAGGATAAAAATCAGATTATGTGTATGCACCACGTGGTGTGGTTATCAGGTCAATATCAGAGGTCGTTATTTTTGGATAACCGACCTCCAAGCAACCGAGGGGTCGGTTATCAAGATTGGTTATCAGATAACCAACCTCGTGATAACCGATCTCTAGGTTCGATATGGTGAACATATCACCATATCGCACCTCGAAAAAAACTTACCCTCGGATTGCAGGTCTTAATGATCCTTTGCCTGTATTTGTGACTTTCGACATTCTTTAAATCAATTTTTCAGTCAGTTTTGTCATGCAAATATTTTCATTCAGTTCACACAAAATGTGACAAATAAGCTGATTTAAAGAATAGCAAATATCGCAAATACGTGTATATGAAAGATCGACTCACAACATCACGACAAATTATGGTTGAAAATGGGACTAGTAATTTCGGTTTCTACGTATGTACTTGTATAATGACGTTGCTCGATTCAAATTGGAAACTAGTATAGTTATGATATAGTTGACGATTGGGGATTGGTATGCATGTTGAGTGAAACGATTTGAACTTAAATCCACCCTTATGGAATGTTGGCACGTATTAAAGCCAAATACAATATTATGGAAAAATACTAGATGCATCTTTAATAGCAGAATATTTACGAAATATCTAAATGATAAAATTAAACATTTTGATAGCAAGAAAATCAACGATATCAATGTAACACTCGATATTGATTATCGAAAACGAGCTATTCATTGTTGAAGTCAATAAAAATGACAAGCAAAAGTATACAACATGACATTCATGATGTCCGTGCATCACAAGATGCAATGAACAACGTCCGTGCAGCCACGGTTTTCGCTTAACGCCAGCAGATAGTTGGTCATGGACTGAATGGCTTGTTAAAACAGAATATGTTGTCAAAATCAATCTTATAAATGTTTGTTTTATTTTTTTAAATCATCTTGATTGCATATATATTCAAAGAAAAGGTGATGTAGTTTCTGAAGTAAAAACGAAAAGAAACAGTTGGTTACTTGCTAGGAATTTCTGTTTGACAACAATGAATGTACACGAATTGATTTGCACATGAATTCGCGGAGTGTACACGTGAACGTGAAGCATTGTTCGGAGTAGAAATCACTCAAGCATTACAACATTACGAATATTTCAAAACGTTCAATGCAAGTAAAGTAACTATTTCGTATTTAAATTAATGAAACCAAAACGACTTGCCACTTTAACAATCATAACCATGTGGTGTATGTGAAATAATGACCTCGACCTCGTGAAAATCTGTGATAACCATCTCGCGTACTGCTCGATGGTTATCACAGATATTCACTCGGTCTGTGGTCATTATTTCAACCCTACCTATGCTAATTAACATGTCTTTTAACAAGTCACAGACACCCAATTTCAGACAATTGACCTAAATGGTAATAAAAACTACTGCATGTAGACTGTGAAGCGAAGCGTAACTCATTAACAGTCACTCTAATCAGCTTAGTTAGATAAAGATGAGACTCATTTTTATCCTCGACGCAGTTTCCTTTTAAGAACTGGGAAATGAATTCAGTTGGAAAGACATATCAATAGCTATCAAAGCTTACCAATGTAGCACTGTAATGTGCTTCCATACCTCTAACAGCACGTCTAGGTTTAGCTTCATTATCTGCAAGCGGAGACAGAAATCCATTCTCTTATTCTCTGAACGTATCAATTCAACAATCTGATACCTCAGTTTGTTACTCTGTTGCAGTTGTAGATACATAATTTTCACTACATGACAAGTAAGATATGACAAGAAATATAACAAAACCAAAAACAACCTGACATGATATCCTCAAAATAATATAACATATAATTACATGTTTTGTTGGGAATATGTCATTTTTGAATTTCTGTGAGTTCATTGTGAGTTATATTTGTTTAGGCAATGCTTGAAAATTAGAGACGTGTTATATCCATGGATGACAAGGATAATACAAAACATTTTACACTCCAAAAGTTGCCATAAATGTAACGAAAGTCATGAAAAAGCATAATCACCATTTCTCTAATAATACAAAACTGCATACTCGGTTCGTTTCTTGACATCTTACTCAGAAATAATTTGTTTATATGAGACTAAAGTTATCATTAAAAAGCCTGATTTTGTTCAATACAGTAAACCAGCAGATATCCACAATTGACCAGAAATACCTCTTAATTGATCCTTATTGGAGAGAACTTTTCTTTTTGCCTGGCTTGTTAACATGACATTTCTTTGATCTTGATAGCATAAAACTATCAATCATGTACTTTTTAAATAATGTAGAGAAGAGTAAGACTTATAATCAATTAGCCATTGTATGTTTTAATACAATGAGAGTTATACATCTAACCTTTAGGGTGTGTTTCGATTTTGTCTCTGAAGAGCTGATGAGAACTCCATAGAATAGAAAATGTATAATGTTAATAAATGTTTTAGGGATGTCGTGGTTTCCATTTTGATATAAAACAACCAACAGACAATACTAGAACCGTTGTTTGAGTTTATGTGGTTTGTATTGTACAGCTGTACAAATGGCTACCTCAATACGGAAGTACTAACGAAGCACTAAGTAGCGGCATTGAAAGTACAATTCCTTCAGGCTAATAATTGACGAGTTTTGAGCATACCTTATTTTACGGGTAACGAGTTTGTTTTTAATGTGATGTCATTTTATGATTAAAACCCAATACCTAGTACCTTGAGGCTACAAGTTTACATGTCTAGGATTTCTATGCTTATTGTGGGACGAAAGCAACCTCTAAAATTATTTGTATTTCTTTCAATGAGAAAATGTTTCTTTGTAAGTGTTTGTTTATTTATTACCAAATACTTTAATGATCGCAGTTTAACATCGCAGTACTATGTTTATGACAATAGGAAATTGTGAAAGTTATGGCACCTGGTTTTAGACATTGTAATTATTGCTCACAGAGACGGAAACTCCAGGCATGTCTATTATCCTATCTCGGACTGAAACACGTGGACTACTTCCGTCTGCAGGGATGGTGTAATATGGTGGTGATAGTCTGTATAAACAACTTCCTGTACTTCAAAGCATGTTAGTTTATTCTGCTTCTCGCTCAAGTTCAATCCCTTTTTACATAATGATCTTAAATTTGTTTTTTTAAAACGTTCTCTTATTTTTTAACAGGTTTTTTATATTTAAATGTGGAGCATTTACAATTAAAAATCTTGAAGAGTAAACTACCTTACGTGGACGTTTTCATAACTTTTTATTTTGTCATAATCATTAAATTTCAAGTACCCTGAATGTATAAGTCTCCAAGGAGGTTGTTTTGGTGGTACTTGTCCTTTATGGAAGGGGATTTGTGCCAAAAATGAAGACATGTTGACTTGTAACTTGTAAAGTGTAACATGTCGTTCCCTACCATACAAGTCTCGAAAAGACAAGTCCAATCATGCAAAACTAACATTTTAATCCTGTCAATCTTAACTTTCTATTCTCAACTTTACAAAGTTGAAATGTAATTCTAGAAATCGTCAAAGTCGAAAAGTCAACTTGTCATTTTTAATTATTAAATCTAAATAATATACACATTGTGTAATTTTACAACTTACGTTTGACAAATGAAAAATGGAAAATGAGGAGTTGCAAAGTCAGCTTTGTAAAACCGACTTCAGCATTTCGAGACTGACACGACTTGCATAGTAAACATTTCGAGACTGACACGACTTGCATAGTTACGATTGCAATGTTTCAAATCACTTCTCTGCACGATTTCGCATTGACCATATTTGGAATATTACGGAAATAAGCGGAAAGGAACGAATAATCCCGATCCGATAAACACAATGTTCAACAATGACTTCTCCCTTGGCAAGCATCTCCCAGCAACTACTTACACATATTTGAAAGTTGCATACTAGTTTTCCCGTTATTAGCATACTGTTGACAAAAGCACATTGACTAAACATTATAGGAGACCATCGCATTTTACTGTGGAGGAACTAACTGCCCGCCCGAACGCTCGAGACGCGGTTATTTCTGTTGCGAGCCCGATGGTCGGGCACATATTTAATGTGTAATCATGACCTCCAATTTCTCCCCTAACATTTTTGAAAGGGGGGGGGGGGGGGGGGGGAGAGAGATTCAGCATGTGTGCTTGTTATATGTGGAAGGCCAATCTACATTTTCACGTGGAGGAAGGTACTTGTCAAACTCAAAAAGGAAAATAAAACATTTGTTTCTCTACATTCTTTCCAGGGTGATCATATATATATAAGTAAACAGTTCTAAATGAAAGCAGAATCAAAATAAATAATTGAACAAATTTACAGAAAATATGTGAATTGTCTATTCATTTGTTCTATATTACATAAGAATAGCTAGACCACACTTTTAAGAAATATGCTTCCTGGTCAAGATTAATATAAGTGTATTTTGTGATATTATAGTATTGTATGTATGTATGATTTGTTTTTGTTTTCTTAAATATACAAGATAGTTGGAGTAAATCCTTTCTTGCTACATGCAGTTGTATATGTATAAGCTAAAACACTCCCAATCCAGATCAGTGTATTTCGAATCAGTGATGTATTCCCATTTATAATAGTAAGTTAGTTTATCAAAATGTGTGAGTCAAGTAATAAATCGTACATTCTTGTGTGACCCAGAAGGGTGTTGAAATTTATTTTTGCATTTGATTGTAAAAGGGTATACAGGATTGCACAGTTTACACTCGGGTATAATGATACCTATACATGTATAAAAAGTTGGCATAATATAAAACTACCTGTTTAATGCCTTCTTAAGAAAGACACTCTGTATCAATTGGGTTTAAAGTAAACATTGCGTCTTTTGTAAAAAAAAAAAGTAATAACACACAAAAAAACAGTTGGTCCGGACATTTTTTCACGTTCGATTTTTGTTTGATAATTTATCGACATTTTAAAAATAAATACATGATGGTAAATATTTGTAACTTTTCAAAATAAACCTTACGTAATTTCAAGTGGTTTCGAAACATTAATTACTGTCAGTGTCACGGACTGCTTTGATTTGGGTCCACAAAATGATTGTCATTTTCCTGTCTCAGCTTTTGGATCGTCGCAACACTGGTCACAGTTTGGTATTTAATTGTTTTCCCCGTTTCCATGGAAACGCAACTTGGATTCCTTCCTGGGGCAGAATTAAAAATCCCTAAGGTATAGCTCAATGAAACATTATTTTCAAATGTTTTCTTAAGTTCATTTCACAGGTATACAGATAAAAGTGAAACACACATAGAGGATGTGCAGAGCTAAGAAACATTTTTTAAACCTGGAATATTGTTGAAAAAATTCCATTTCGCATAGAAAGAAGGCGTTGTTTTTAATATACGAGCGAATAATGTTTGCAACATTAGATACATCCTTGACAATATTTACAACACTTTCTATGGATATTAAATATTTTTGGAGGTACTGTAATGATACGATAATATCAGAGTATATATCGAGAATTTCACCCAAGTGTCTTCTGATATCAAATATATCAACACGAGTTCATTAAAGTTACAAATTAACTGTCATTAACTGATTATATAATAGGATTATGAAGATTTGATTTTAGCGTTATCTACAATGTAGATATTGCTTGTCGATATCGCAAGATCTCACACAAGCACCATCTACTTAGGGAGCCAGTTTAGGGTGATAAAAGACGATTGTTCATGGAACTTTCGACTCCCCATATTGGAAACTTTCTGGTTAAGATTACAGAAAGAACAAATATTTGAATGACTTATTTTCATTTCTAGCAGCTCTCTTGCTCTCTTGCTCTCGTACAGTTTCTTGACTTTTCAAACCCACTTATCCTTGAAAATGTGTATAAAGAAGCCCATTTTACAACTTCTAGCCCGTTGTGTTGTGTTTTTCCTTGACAACACATTAATTGAATTAACATTTCTTTTCTTTGAACTTTTAAATTAATAATTTGATATATATTTCTACTACAATGAGTTTGTTACATTAATGAGTAACAAACAAAAGTGTTAATAGACACGGCAAAGACGTATGTTTAGGGGAGACATATTGTTGTAAACATAAATTATCGAAACTATTATCTAAATAAAAATTATCATCGTTTCATATATGAATTAATAAAACACATATTTGATTTATTGAAAACAATACGCATGTCAATGTATTCATGAATGGCCATTTTAGTGAAATTGTACGTTTTAAAAAAAAAATTATATCCTGCATATGTTTCAGTCGATTATTATTTTAATTCAACAGTGCAATTATATTTTTGAAATTACAAGTGATACAATTCTATTTTCAGTTTGCATTCTATATTCATAATTATTTTCATATTTTGGCATGTAGAAGTTGAATGTTTATTGTTTAAAGTGTGAAACAACAGATCTAGGCTTATGATTTACATTTCACACTTGAATTCAGTAATTTGATTCTTTATATAGAATTAATGGACATATTAATCATGGACAAATATATTTCTGTCCCACAACAATACACTTTTCAGTGCTTCAATTACTAAAAAATATAGTTTGCTTGATCAGTAAATGAAAATAGATAAATTAACATATTCAAAACAAATAAATAATTTAAACTAGTTGAGAAAAGTTTGTAAATTAATTAAAAGAGATAAAGTCAACTCAGCTAAAGAACATTTCCCCTTGATTATTTTGTCTGTAAGAATAAGACGTATTGACTTTCAGAAAAGTTTTCAGTCATAATTAAAGTGCAATGCATTTTCAAAAAAATGTTAAACAACTATATGACTAAACATTATAGGAGACCATCGCATTTTACTGTGGAGGAACTAACTGCCCGCCCGAACGCTCGAGACGCGGTTATTTCTGTTGCGAGCCCGATGGTCGGGCACATATTTAATGTGTAATCATGACCTCCAATTTCTCCCCTAACATTTTTGAAAGGGGGGGGGGGGGGGGGGGGGGGGGAGAGAGATTCAGCATGTGTGCTTGTTATATGTGGAAGGCCAATCTACATTTTCACGTGGAGGAAGGTACTTGTCAAACTCAAAAAGGAAAATAAAACATTTGTTTCTCTACATTCTTTCCAGGGTGATCATATATATATAAGTAAACAGTTCTAAATGAAAGCAGAATCAAAATAAATAATTGAACAAATTTACAGAAAATATGTGAATTGTCTATTCATTTGTTCTATATTACATAAGAATAGCTAGACCACACTTTTAAGAAATATGCTTCCTGGTCAAGATTAATATAAGTGTATTTTGTGATATTATAGTATTGTATGTATGTATGATTTGTTTTTGTTTTCTTAAATATACAAGATAGTTGGAGTAAATCCTTTCTTGCTACATGCAGTTGTATATGTATAAGCTAAAACACTCCCAATCCAGATCAGTGTATTTCGAATCAGTGATGTATTCCCATTTATAATAGTAAGTTAGTTTATCAAAATGTGTGAGTCAAGTAATAAATCGTACATTCTTGTGTGACCCAGAAGGGTGTTGAAATTTATTTTTGCATTTGATTGTAAAAGGGTATACAGGATTGCACAGTTTATACTCGGGTATAATGATACCTATACATGTATAAAAAGTTGGCATAATATAAAACTACCTGTTTAATGCCTTCTTAAGAAAGACACTCTGTATCAATTGGGTTTAAAGTAAACATTGCGTCTTTTGTAAAAAAAAAAAGTAATAACACACAAAAAAACAGTTGGTCCGGACATTTTTTCACGTTCGATTTTTGTTTGATAATTTATCGACATTTTAAAAATAAATACATGATGGTAAATATTTGTAACTTTTCAAAATAAACCTTACGTAATTTCAAGTGGTTTCGAAACATTAATTACTGTCAGTGTCACGGACTGCTTTGATTTGGGTCCACAAAATGATTGTCATTTTCCTGTCTCAGCTTTTGGATCGTCGCAACACTGGTCACAGTTTGGTATTTAATTGTTTTCCCCGTTTCCATGGAAACGCAACTTGGATTCCTTCCTGGGGCAGAATTAAAAATCCCTAAGGTATAGCTCAATGAAACATTATTTTCAAATGTTTTCTTAAGTTCATTTCACAGGTATACAGATAAAAGTGAAACACACATAGAGGATGTGCAGAGCTAAGAAACATTTTTTAAACCTGGAATATTGTTGAAAAAATTCCATTTCGCATAGAAAGAAGGCGTTGTTTTTAATATACGAGCGAATAATGTTTGCAACATTAGATACATCCTTGACAATATTTACAACACTTTCTATGGATATTAAATATTTTTGGAGGTACTGTAATGATACGATAATATCAGAGTATATATCGAGAATTTCACCCAAGTGTCTTCTGATATCAAATATATCAACACGAGTTCATTAAAGTTACAAATTAACTGTCATTAACTGATTATATAATAGGATTATGAAGATTTGATTTTAGCGTTATCTACAATGTAGATATTGCTTGTCGATATCGCAAGATCTCACACAAGCACCATCTACTTAGGGAGCCAGTTTTGGGTGATAAAAGACGATTGTTCATGGAACTTTCGACTCCCCATATTGGAAACTTTCTGGTTAAGATTTACAGAAAGAACAAATATTTGAATGACTTATTTTCATTTCTAGCAGCTCTCTTGCTCTCTTGCTCTCGTACAGTTTCTTGACTTTTCAAACCCACTTATCCTTGAAAATGTGTATAAAGAAGCCCATTTTACAACTTCTAGCCCGTTGTGTTGTGTTTTTCCTTGACAACACATTAATTGAATTAACATTTCTTTTCTTTGAACTTTTAAATTAATAATTTGATATATATTTCTACTACAATGAGTTTGTTACATTAATGAGTAACAAACAAAAGTGTTAATAGACACGGCAAAGACGTATGTTTAGGGGAGACATATTGTTGTAAACATAAATTATCGAAACTATTATCTAAATAAAAATTATCATCGTTTCATATATGAATTAATAAAACACATATTTGATTTATTGAAAACAATACGCATGTCAATGTATTCATGAATGGCCATTTTAGTGAAATTGTACGTTTTAAAAAAAAAATTATATCCTGTATATGTTTCAGTCGATTATTATTTTAATTCAACAGTGCAATTATATTTTTGAAATTACAAGTGATACAATTCTATTTTCAGTTTGCATTCTATATTCATAATTATTTTCATATTTTGGCATGTAGAAGTTGAATGTTTATTGTTTAAAGTGTGAAACAACAGATCTAGGCTTATGATTTACATTTCACACTTGAATTCAGTAATTTGATTCTTTATATAGAATTAATGGACATATTAATCATGGACAAATATATTTCTGTCCCACAACAATACACTTTTCAGTGCTTCAATTACTAAAAAATATAGTTTGCTTGATCAGTAAATGAAAATAGATAAATTAACATATTCAAAACAAATAAATAATTTAAACTAGTTGAGAAAAGTTTGTAAATTAATTAAAAGAGATAAAGTCAACTCAGCTAAAGAACATTTCCCCTTGATTATTTTGTCTGTAAGAATAAGACGTATTGACTTTCAGAAAAGTTTTCAGTCATAATTAAAGTGCAATGCATTTTCAAAAAAATGTTAAACAACTATATGACTAAACATTATAGGAGACCATCGCATTTTACTGTGGAGGAACTAACTGCCCGCCCGAACGCTCGAGACGCGGTTATTTCTGTTGCGAGCCCGATGGTCGGGCACATATTTAATGTGTAATCATGACCTCCAATTTCTCCCCTAACATTTTTGAAAGGGGGGGGGGGGGGGGGGGGGGGGAGAGAGATTCAGCATGTGTGCTTGTTATATGTGGAAGGCCAATCTACATTTTCACGTGGAGGAAGGTACTTGTCAAACTCAAAAAGGAAAATAAAACATTTGTTTCTCTACATTCTTTCCAGGGTGATCATATATATATAAGTAAACAGTTCTAAATGAAAGCAGAATCAAAATAAATAATTGAACAAATTTACAGAAAATATGTGAATTGTCTATTCATTTGTTCTATATTACATAAGAATAGCTAGACCACACTTTTAAGAAATATGCTTCCTGGTCAAGATTAATATAAGTGTATTTTGTGATATTATAGTATTGTATGTATGTATGATTTGTTTTTGTTTTCTTAAATATACAAGATAGTTGGAGTAAATCCTTTCTTGCTACATGCAGTTGTATATGTATAAGCTAAAACACTCCCAATCCAGATCAGTGTATTTCGAATCAGTGATGTATTCCCATTTATAATAGTAAGTTAGTTTATCAAAATGTGTGAGTCAAGTAATAAATCGTACATTCTTGTGTGACCCAGAAGGGTGTTGAAATTTATTTTTGCATTTGATTGTAAAAGGGTATACAGGATTGCACAGTTTACACTCGGGTATAATGATACCTATACATGTATAAAAAGTTGGCATAATATAAAACTACCTGTTTAATGCCTTCTTAAGAAAGACACTCTGTATCAATTGGGTTTAAAGTAAACATTGCGTCTTTTGTAAAAAAAAAAAGTAATAACACACAAAAAAACAGTTGGTCCGGACATTTTTTCACGTTCGATTTTTGTTTGATAATTTATCGACATTTTAAAAATAAATACATGATGGTAAATATTTGTAACTTTTCAAAATAAACCTTACGTAATTTCAAGTGGTTTCGAAACATTAATTACTGTCAGTGTCACGGACTGCTTTGATTTGGGTCCACAAAATGATTGTCATTTTCCTGTCTCAGCTTTTGGATCGTCGCAACACTGGTCACAGTTTGGTATTTAATTGTTTTCCCCGTTTTTTATGGAAACGCAACTTGGATTCCTTCCTGGGGCAGAATTAAAAATCCCTAAGGTATAGCTCAATGAAACATTATTTTCAAATGTTTTCTTAAGTTCATTTCACAGGTATACAGATAAAAGTGAAACACACATAGAGGATGTGCAGAGCTAAGAAACATTTTTTAAACCTGGAATATTGTTGAAAAAATTCCATTTCGCATAGAAAGAAGGCGTTGTTTTTAATATACGAGCGAATAATGTTTGCAACATTAGATACATCCTTGACAATATTTACAACACTTTCTATGGATATTAAATATTTTTGGAGGTACTGTAATGATACGATAATATCAGAGTATATATCGAGAATTTCACCCAAGTGTCTTCTGATATCAAATATATCAACACGAGTTCATTAAAGTTACAAATTAACTGTCATTAACTGATTATATAATAGGATTATGAAGATTTGATTTTAGCGTTATCTACAATGTAGATATTGCTTGTCGATATCGCAAGATCTCACACAAGCACCATCTACTTAGGGAGCCAGTTTTGGGTGATAAAAGACGATTGTTCATGGAACTTTCGACTCCCCATATTGGAAACTTTCTGGTTAAGATTTACAGAAAGAACAAATATTTGAATGACTTATTTTCATTTCTAGCAGCTCTCTTGCTCTCTTGCTCTCGTACAGTTTCTTGACTTTTCAAACCCACTTATCCTTGAAAATGTGTATAAAGAAGCCCATTTTACAACTTCTAGCCCGTTGTGTTGTGTTTTTCCTTGACAACACATTAATTGAATTAACATTTCTTTTCTTTGAACTTTTAAATTAATAATTTGATATATATTTCTACTACAATGAGTTTGTTACATTAATGAGTAACAAACAAAAGTGTTAATAGACACGGCAAAGACGTATGTTTAGGGGAGACATATTGTTGTAAACATAAATTATCGAAACTATTATCTAAATAAAAATTATCATCGTTTCATATATGAATTAATAAAACACATATTTGATTT
Source organism: Gibbula magus (assembly GCA_936450465.1). Lineage (NCBI taxonomy): Eukaryota > Metazoa > Mollusca > Gastropoda > Trochida > Trochidae > Gibbula > Gibbula magus. The sequence goes on from OW388300.1 coordinate 31,730,388, forward strand.
ATTGAAAACAATACGCATGTCAATGTATTCATGAATGGCCATTTTAGTGAAATTGTACGTTTTAAAAAAAAAATTATATCCTGTATATGTTTCAGTCGATTATTATTTTAATTCAACAGTGCAATTATATTTTTGAAATTACAAGTGATACAATTCTATTTTCAGTTTGCATTCTATATTCATAATTATTTTCATATTTTGGCATGTAGAAGTTGAATGTTTATTGTTTAAAGTGTGAAACAACAGATCTAGGCTTATGATTTACATTTCACACTTGAATTCAGTAATTTGATTCTTTATATAGAATTAATGGACATATTAATCATGGACAAATATATTTCTGTCCCACAACAATACACTTTTCAGTGCTTCAATTACTAAAAAATATAGTTTGCTTGATCAGTAAATGAAAATAGATAAATTAACATATTCAAAACAAATAAATAATTTAAACTAGTTGAGAAAAGTTTGTAAATTAATTAAAAGAGATAAAGTCAACTCAGCTAAAGAACATTTCCCCTTGATTATTTTGTCTGTAAGAATAAGACGTATTGACTTTCAGAAAAGTTTTCAGTCATAATTAAAGTGCAATGCATTTTCAAAAAAATGTTAAACAACTATATGAAGTTCCCTGATTTAATTGCTTTGTGATACATTTAAATATTTCAAAATTAATAATAAAGTTATCAACACTGGCTTATGTATTTCTTTCAATTTCTTCCCAACTAACGTTAATATACTTTCAATATCAGGATTTTCTTTATCAAAACTTGGATATTCATTTCTGAATGCAAACGACTTTAGTGAATACACGTAAAATTGGAGTATAAAAAAGTGAATGTTGACATGATTGAACTGAGAGAAGATAATGTATAAATGAACGCACAGAAAGAAATTATTTTTTCGGGTGTAGGATGTCTATATACGGTTTGTCAATCTGCAGTTTTATATGTAAGTGAAATAAGTTTTATGATAACGGATCGGATACATTTATCATAGCTTCAATGCCATTCAAGCTATGCAATCCTTTATGTCTGTCAGTGTCATCCCACATTTACATTACTTCCGCATTCGTTTTGCGTTGCAAAAAGAATAATTGTTTGTCAAATTTCCTTAAAATTTATTGAAATAATAATTAGAATACCTAAGAATTAATTTTCAATTGGTATTTTCGTTTGACATTTAATTACTAAGCGAATCTATCAAACGGAATGTAAGTGACAGCAGCGCTCCGTGAACTAACAACGTGCGTTTGTTTGTAGGACATAACAAGAGTTACGTCCCTTGATTTTCAGGGGGCGTGGTCAATTCGTCCAGCGTTGGGCTCAAAATAGACCAAGGGATTCCCAATCTGGGACAGCGGCAAGGGAGTACTCGTTTTGTCGCAAATGCCTCTCGTCCTCGGAAAACATCGGCAATGTTCGGGAAACTTCCAAATATGGTCAATGCGAATTCATGTAGAGATGTAATTTGAAACATTGCATTCGCAACTATGCAAGTCATGTCAGTCTCGAAGTGCAAAAGTCCTTTTTACAAAGCTGACTTTGCAACTCCTCATTTCCCATTTTTTATTTGTCAAACGTAACTTGTAACATGACAAAATGTGTATATTATTTAGATTTAATAATTAAAAATGACAAGTTGACTTTTCGATTTTGACAATTTCTAGAATTACATTTCAACTTTGTAAAGTTGAGAATACGAAGTTACGATTGACAGAATTAAAATGTTAGTTTTGCATGATTGGACTTGTCTTTTCGAGACTTGTATGGTTGGGAACGACATGTTACACTTTACAAGTTACAAGTCAACATGTCTTCATTTTTGGCACAAAATCCCTTCCATAGTCCTTTGCATAGGCAAGTTTACTGCTACCAGTGAAATGCAGCTACATTGATATATGTTCGCTGTATTGGTGACCCGCTTCAAGGCTGGATATTCTTAAAGTTATTAGAGTAACTTCCCTGTCCCCACCAGCGACACTTGTGGTGTAACCTTGAACAAGTGACTTTTTTCAAAGTATTCCCCTGCCTCTGCAGGTACCATGTTTGACATGAAGGGTGTACAAAGATTTAAATAACATAATATTTCCTTTGTCTTCCAGATGTAATTTCCTTGTGTATATCAACAAAACAATACAACATATTAAACATGACAATCACTGACTTCAACATGCACAAATGCTTAGGTATATGGTTCTACAATATCTTAAACGTCCATATCCTAGGATAAACATATTTATTATATAAATGATATCTTAATGTTTTCTTTGAGATTTTGACAGCGGCTTCTGGTGTTAATGTCATTATGTATTTTTGCGTGAGTATCTTTATTCTTTAGACATATTTACATGTTATTTTGTTAGGAAGTGAGGTCGAGGACCTTCACTAACTTTTCCAAGTCATGGGAGAGTGAAAGAGTATCACTGAATCAATCTTCACAGACATGCAGACGACTTGACAGGAAATCGTTAGTTAACGGCTTCTTTGAAATACCTCCCAAATGAATATTTGAATAAGATGATCACCGGTCGCATTTTCTGTTGCACGAAACAGTACGATAGAGAAAACATTATGACATCGAATTTCACAATGATAGTAGTCATAGACATATAACTAGTGAATGATACCATTAATGATAACTTTTGCAGAACGTGCTGTGGAAGAATTAGAGAGACTATAACTATATTCTCGTTTAGCTGAAACCTGGACATACCAGCATGATGCTTGACAAATTATGCTTAGTGATACTATTGAGGATAACATTTTAATAAGAAAAAAATAGTGAACCCTTTAACTTTGTCTTCTCGTTTGAGATATAACCCTTGGTAAATCACCAAACTCGCAAACGTGTATTTATAGTAAATATAGACGAATCTACTTTGATTAAAGATACATTGATGGCATTGGTCAGTACGTGATGTTGAACCTCTGTTATTAAAGATCTCCTTTGTTTCATATTAAAACCCGGAAACAAAAAGCATGCCCATATCAAAACTAGCAAAACCAACGGAATCTTATAATTTCGGTAACCACAAAGAATGAGTCTGCTCTATAATAGTTATATTGAATACACGATGAAGAAGCAATGATGAAACCTATTACTTTTCGGTTGATATCTAACTCTGATAAATGTTAATTTTACATGTACATCTTGCTTGCCTTTGGCAACTTACAAGGTTTGTATCCATGAACAGGAGATTAGTTCTGTTTGATAACAGCTATGTTGAGTGCATCAGCCTCCGAGAATTGAGGAAATGTTTTATTCAAAAAGTTGTGCGAGAATTTCACTTTTGCAATCTTCCCAAACAGGAAGCACAAACAGATGTTGATTGAGTTTCATCCATCAACAAACACAGACGTGTCGATGATAGTGGATAATTGTAAAACTAATGAACTACTTTTATCTCTTTTTATCTCCTGGTCAATCGTGTCTTCCTTGGTTTGGATTATTTGCTAGAGACTCGTTAGTAATGGACTCTTTTTGGTTTCTCTCTGTTGATTGGAATACGTATGTCAAAGGAATTGAAACTATGAATAGGTATAAAGCACGGACGTGAACATATATTTATTGACTGAGAAAAATGTTGTTGACTATTTTTACTGTGTGATTACAAAGAGTAGGCTCGTGTTGATTTATTGACAATCTAGCGATGACTTTTGACGTTTCTGTATAGAACCAATTCTCTTTAACAATGTGATAAAGCTTTGAGTCTTCGAGTATCACATCAATTTGCGGTTCATGGCTGGTTGATATTAATGCATAGTAAACTTTGTTCTTTCGAATTTTTTTGTGAAATATTCACAATTTGTTGAAGATTACATGCTTGAGTAATCTTAGAGTAGAAAGTTTATGGATGATCAACGTATTTATTACAGATATAAGTGTGTGGGAGAATCAAACTAATAATCATCAACGTTATGTTCAGATGTGAAAATTAGATGTTCTGCTTATTCATTGTTTTGTTGTTTCAGTTCAAATTGTTTTTCTATTGATAGAATGTGAGAATTGAGAAGATAAACATATATATAAACATATAACATATAAGATATATAACCATTCTGAAAGTGTACTTCCCCTTCAAAGCAAAAGCTTCATCACGTCGTTATTTGATTCATTAAAAACACTACCTGATTGACAGAAGGTTTTTTATGAAGACTACAACTCCAAAGCCTAAACAGTTTGTACATGTTCATACTTATTGTTTCAAAATAAAAGTTGCATTATGATTTTCTTTAGGTAATTGAAATGCCAAAAATTATTCTTGAATTAAAAAAAAAACAATGTTTTATTAGGACTAATATGACTGTGATCCACCACAAAGAACAAACGTAATTATTAGGCTCCAGTCTATAGAGAGTGAGATCTTATGTAAGTCAGAACCAATTTCATTGTAACAATCATCACACATACGGATTGAGTGTGAATGGGTATTTTCAATCTCTAAATGTTGGAACTTAACACAGTGGTTGATGCGTTTCACTTCTTGTTTCACTGCATTCAACAGAAGCACTAACAACATTTTATGTGGTATGAGTTGTTGTTGTGGGATCAGTAAGAAAAACCAATATGAGGTGTTGAATGGTTATAATTTTGTGTGCAAAAGATAAAATAAGGATTTGTTTAGCATCAATTGTTGTCATGGTTTAAGAAGATGTTTTATTGAATGTAATATCAACAAGTTTCACATGGACATTACTACAGCAACGTTTAACCAAGTACAGATTTTCACAGCTTTGCATAGTGTAGATATTTAACATGTTCCATTTTTTTCACTTTTAAAGATGTTCTTTATGAAAATATAACTTGTTTCTTCTTATTAACACGTTTGCAGGATGCCATGACTCCACGTCATTTGTATCCATTAACTGCTCTTATCAGATTTATGGTCAATGTTAATGTTGCTTGCAAAATGTTAATGACAAAATAATTAGATCATCCAAGCACAGTTGAAGCAATATTGAAATGGGAACAAAACTACAAACTAAAACGGTGGACAAAAGAGTTGTAACTGAAACACAGCTAAGTATTTGTCTTGAAGAAGAAGCCCTTAAGTTCTGAGCAGATTGATCGGATTCAATATTTTATTTTTCTCTAGGTATCATCAAATGTATGTGAGATATGAAAAGAAAGGTGAAGACGATTTCAAATACACCCCAGGGACTCTATTTGTTTGTTATTGGTTATTTGTAAAGCTGTGACATATGTATCCATTTGTAACAGACACTTTAAAGGTTGATCGATACTAACAGTGTTTACTCTCATGTGGATCATTTAAGGATTTATATTTTGGTCGTTAACATCAGGTGTTTTTACTTCTAAAGATGATACAAATGGCTTTCATGTATGTGCAATGGTAATCCTGTTAAATCAGTATAGTTGTAACATCACCTGAACTATTTCGGTTTAAACATAATGACAGACATGTTCATGCAATTTACAAATTGACAAATTGACAACATACAGTTATCCAATCAATAAAGTTACCCCGTTTCGCGAAACACACGCGAAACACACGCGAAACTCACGCTAAAGTTTCGCGAAATTTTCGCGTGAGTTTCGCGAAACTTTCGCGTGAGTTTCGCGAAACTTTCGCGTGAGTTTCGCGAAACTTTCGCGTGTGTTTCGCGAAACTTTCGCGTGAGTTTCGCGTGTGTTTCGCGTGAGTTTCGCGTGTGTTTCGCGTGAGTTTCGCGTGTGTTTCGCGTGAGTTTCGCGTGTGTTTCGCGTGAGTTTCGAGTGTTTTTCGCGTGAGTTTCGCAAAACTTTCGAGGGAGTTTCACGAAGATGTAAAGGTAGTAACACACGAAAGTGCAAGTGTACAATTTTCAGATTTGTTTCCAGTTTATTTTTTTACATGTTTGTACATTATAAATTATATTCATGTTTCTAAATGAACATCCGTTTACCAGTTCATTTAAGGCAGGTGCAAAATGTTCTTAAACATATCAACTCAATTGAAACAAATAAATCAGTCACGGCATTGGTATAAATGTGAATCGATATTCAATCAGACAATCTACATACAGCAATGACATGTTTGTTTCTGATATAACAAACTCCGGTACAATGTAAAAATGTATTTATAGACAGGCTGAATTCAACGCCACGAAGGCCATGCTCGAAGCGCAAACACATTGTTGCCCTAATGTAAAGACTAACATCTTTTCTTTTCCATTCTCATCTCACTGGGAGTATGCAACCTAGCTGCCATTTAAGGCGATTCTAAAGGTTCCCCTCCATATCAGGTACCATATGGTACTGCCAGGGAGATCAGAGACACGTTTTTTTAGAACTCATGTCTCTGTGTGGGGAAAGGAATCAACCCTACAAACTCTCGGTTTATCCAGCAATGCAGCGGGTAACCCGCCCTTTCTGGCTGCACTTCAACGATAGCTGTCAATTTAGCTATACACAGGACCAAGTGCCACCATGTAACAAACAAGTAATTATTGGAACTAATTCGTATTTCTGTAAAAGAAATAACTTTAATTCCTACATATATGTAAATCTCAACTGTTCGGAAATGCAAACGTATTGTAAGTGTTGTAAGACTTTATTATACATTCTTCACTTGGTGATTAATGATACTATACAATCCGTTCTGAAAGGCCAATAACTATTTAGGATTACCTATTGTAGTTTGAATTTGCAGTCACTGCAGTCGCCAGGTTGTCGAAGGCGATGTTTACTTTCTAGTACAGTGTCCTTAATATTCAAATCTCCGATATTACCTATTTAAAAACGTGAGTATTTTATACCCAAGGTTCACCCAGATATCAGACATTGAACAAGCTGCATTTCTTTTAAATATTGAAAATATTGTTAATTCACTGGCCACTTAAGTTAGACGTATGTATTGGCGTAAGTTATTGT